>JAPDNY010000001.1:242349157-242943079 GCA_029375565.1 Gekko gecko | reverse complement strand
AGACCCAGGAGTGGTTTGTGGTCCATGACCATGGTAGAAGGCCAGCCATACAAGTAATCATGGAATTTCTTTATTCCAGCCACGATTGCCAGGGCCTCTTTGTCAATTTGCACATAGTTGCACTCGGCTGCAGAAATAGTGCGAGAATAATATGTGACAGGAACCTCCCACCTGTCCAGCAGCCGGTGCCCCAGGACCACCCCGACCCCATATGGAGAAGCATCACATGCTAGAACCACCGGGAGGGATTCGTCAAAGTGTGCCAGAACCGCATTAGAAGTTAATAAGTCTTTTACGACCTGGAATGCAGCGGAGTGTCTGGGTCCCCAGGTCCAAGGAGCGTTTTTATCTAAGGGACGATGTAGGGTTTCTGCCACCATGACTGTGGGGCAGGAACGAATGATAAAAGTTCAAAAGGCCGAGGAATGCCTGCAGTTTGGCCTTGGATGTGAGGGCGGGCACTTGAACGATGGCCCAAATCTTGTCTGCCATGAGGTGGATGCCATGTGCGTTGACCATGAACCCCAGAAATTCCACCCGTGGCACCCCAAGCAGGCATTTCTCCCTCTTGACCTTGAGGCCAGCATCATTGAAGCACTTCAGCACCTCCCACAGGCGTGTCGTGAAGGTCTCAGCGTTGGGGGCCGCTATTAGAACATCGTCAAAAATGGCTGGACCCTGGGGATACCTTTAAGTAAACAGTCCATTAAATTTTGGAAGATCCCTGGAGCCACGCTCACCCCAAACTGCAGCCTCCTGACCTTGAAGGCCCCTCTATGAGTTATGATGGTCTGAACTTCTGTGGTAGAGTTGTCTACTGGCAACTGCTGGTAGGCCTGTGCCAAATCCAACTTGCCAAAGATATTTGCACCAGCTAGTGATGCGAGGACATGGCTGATGATGGGGACTGGATATACGTGATCCTGCAGGGCTTTATTAATTGTACACTTATAATTCATGCATATCTGGACATCCCCGTTGGGTTTAATTGGTGTGACAATGGAGGTGTCCACCTGGCTTTGACATGGGCACTCCCTGTCCCACCAGGTGGTCTAGTTCCTCATCTATTTTGGGCCGTAGTGTGAATGGGGCATGGCAGGCTTTCATGCGGATGGGCCGTACCGCGGGGTCGAGGTCAAGGGAAACTGAAGGGCCCGTATAATGGCCAAGTGTACCGTCAAAAACGACCAGGAATTCATCACAAACATTGTTAAAATTCAGTGGCCGTACCTGGTTCACCCCGTGACACTGAACCCCAGAGGCCCGAACCATGATAGTACCAGGAGACTGGTGAGCCCGCCTTCCACAACCAGTAGTTCTAGCACTCCATCAAAACTCTTGTACTGGACTCTGAATTTGCCCCACCCCTTTATGGCTACCAGGTTTTTCTGAAATTCCCATGGCGTTAAGCCACCTGGTTTCTGGAGGAGGGGTCTGAAATGATTGAGAGGGAGGAACCTGTGTCCAGCTCCATCTTGCATGGGGACCCCTCTATGTGGACTGTGCCCCTTGGTTTGTTGGGGGCATCCTGGGGCAAATTCAGTACCTTATGCTCCTGGTTGTTGATCATCATGTGGAGTTCCATTGCTTCTTGGTGGTATGCAGACATCTGCTGTTGGGTTCCTCAGGACTGAGATACTCGTGCCATATGGCCGGCCTTTCCACAAGTTCTGCAGATTGCATAGCGGAACTGGCAGGACCGACACATGGCTGGCACATTTTGCTGAGGTGTTTGATATGATGGGCACTTAGGCAGTTGATCTTACTGGCGGAGCCATTGCCGTCAGGTTGCGTGAGCTCTGATGGGTTGGACGCCGTAGTTGCAGGACTTATTCATCATCCGAGGAGTCCGATACTGTGGAAGAGGCTGCTAGGTGGACTGAAGATGGCCGACAGTCTCGGTGCGACCTCTCGAACGCGGTGGCCACATGGAATGCTGACTGTAGTTTTAGGTTGGCCGTCCTGATCAGTTTGCAGCGGAGCTTGTGGTCTCGGACACCGTAGACGAATTGTGTGAGGATGATGTCCTCCACATCCTGGAACTTGCAGTTGATTGCAAGTTGCTGAAGTTGGCTGCTTCATCCGGCTTTTGGGTGTGCACTAGTAAATCTACATGCTTGGTCATCTTGGTCGGCTTCAGTGCGAAGCAACCCGTGAGGGCCTTGATGATATCCTCATATGTGGTTTTGGACTACTTCTTTGGAGCAAGGAGGCCTTCGGCCAGGCGAATAGTGGCCACTCCACACGTGCTGAGCAGCAGAACCTGTTTCTTGTCAGTGTCAGTGACCTCCTGGTAGGCGAAGAAGTTGGTGAGCTGCTCCACCCACGCTTCCCAGAACTCAGGTTGGTTAGGGTTGAAGACCTCGAGGTTTCCTGTGGCAGCAGCCATGACTCTTGAATGAAGCAGGGAGCGGTGTCCTGGTGCCTGGTGCAGTGCTGCTCGTGAACAATGCAGGGCATGGCAGCTTCCAATGGATCAGTGCTTGGTGCTTGTTCAGAGGGAGAGTCAGGCTCACTCATTGGGATCCCACCTTCATCAACAGTATAACATACTGATTTCAGACACGTTGATAAGTGAAACAGCTCATAGTTTATTTCAACTCGGGAGAACAAGACAAGGAAAGCCAGGACCAAAGGCCTGCTTATATTTCCATAGTGAACCACACCCAAACACACACCCACACCCATGATAAGATTATTTACAGTGCACTTGCATTCAATAGGTCACTTTAGGATCTTGACCATCTGATTGGGTGTGTTCTCGGATCCGTGTTCTCTATTGTCTTTGGAAGCAAAGCTTGAGCCATTTGCATGGCTGTATGAGGACCTGACCGCATGCGCGGTTTGTGTAAGAATACACCCACAATGTCTATTTCCCCCCCCAACACCAAGTTCGAGTAATGTGGTTGAATCAATTACATATATACTCTTACACTGCGAATATTACCAAGAAAGACGTCAGATACTTATTGCTCTACTTTCCAGATTTAAGCCATTACAATATTATGTTGATTTTATCCCTGAAACTCTTTGGATATATCTTTTAGAAGACAGTCAAAAACCTGTGTCTTATGCGGTGGTAAGGTTTTGTGCATTGGCTCTTAGGAAGTGGAACCATTTGTCTAAGAAAATGTTAAGGGCTGAAGTATGAATTTTATTTGTGCTGTGATTTTAAACTTTATGTATTAGTTGTCTAAGTTGTATTTTAACCTTGCTGGTCTTGACCATAATAAATCTGAATTTGAAAAAAACATGGACTTTATACTACATCTGATTATAATTCGAGGTACCTACTCCTTTGGCAAATACACTGGTTGTACACATTGACTATTGCTCCTATACTAACACCAGGCCTTTTGGAGACAGATCACATTTAGTTCAGGAAGGACTAAACAGACAGGCTTCTGAAAGTCATAGCTCTGCTAGTGGCTATAGCAAGGAATAAAGATCCTTACAGGAAAGTAGCACATAGATTCGGGGTTGCTAGTCACATTTTTTATCCTAAACTGATTCCTGAACTTTGTTTCATATATGGATTTTTTTTTAAAAAAAGAAAGCCAAATAAATCTTTCTCATCCATCCTTACAGTGCTTTTTATTTTAAAACAATTTCTGGAAGCATAGTCAATTCTAATTCGTTGATCTAACCAGTGATAAATGATTCATAGCTTTTAAGTTAGCTACATAAATAAGTCAAATCCCTGCCACACTCTGTAATTTCTGTGATGGTGTTTAAATAGCCAGTCTGAAATGTTCTGTGTGCTTTTGCTGGGCTTTTGCTGAAAAAAATAATACACAGTCATTGTACAGGAAGATCCAAGATCTAAGGCAACATCATATTTGGTACAGCAGCCTCCATGACAACCAACTGCAAAATGTATGAACAAAATAGACAAGAGAGTCATACAGTGCTAAGAAAATAACAAATGCTGGGACAAGGCTTTCTATAAGCCAGTGTTTTAAAATCTGTTTACAAAACAAGACTATAACCCTGATATCACTTATTGTGTTCTTACCAAAGTCAATTAGATGGCAAAAAGAAATAATAAATCAATACTTAAGAAAGCTACAATTATTTTCCCCCAAATACTGAGAAAATATCATCCTCCCTGGATTCTACTTTTAACATTGTTCTCCCCAGAAAGGAAGAGTTGTGATGAAAATTGCTTCACTAAATGGCCCATGCCTCACAGAGAAATACTAACTGTTCATTGTGGTTGGCTTTTTTTTTTTTTTAGGTGATTTAAGGAAGACAGCATTTTAAGAATTGAAAAACTGACATGAGAGGAGAGCAGGCATCCCCATACTGATCTCATTAGCAGGTGTTTTCCTGGTATGTTTTACTTTTTTAAAAAAGTCTTTTATAATGCAGTCCTAAGCAGGGTTATGCCTACTAAGCCCATTGACTTCAATAGCTTTAGAAGGGTGGAACCAGGACTTTTTTCTGAGGGAATGCACTGGAACAGAATTCTGGAATCTCTTCAACAAAATTATTTTAAAAATGTTTAAAAGTTCATGAGTTTTCAGTATACAGATTGAAAACATCATTTCCCTCTTGAGAGTTCCGGCATCTCTTTTTCTAAAAAAAGAGTTCTGGGTATAACTGTGCTTAGCATTGCACTGTAGTGTATTACACAATCTGGACTGTCTTCTATCTCACAACTCTGTAGAACAGAGGGTCACCATTTTTTTTTAATGAGAACTACTTATGAGTAATGAAAAATATCCCAAGCTGCTCCCCCAGCATGTTACTAAGTTTTGTTCTGTCCTAGAAATAGAAACGGGCCAGGAACAGCACCAGAAAGGAAACTATCAGCTAAGCAGCACAGAGAAAAATCCAATGAAATAAAAGCTTAAACAAACAAAAAAAAGCTTAGAGCAATTTTTTAAAAAATCTTTTCCTGGGTCTTCAAGTGGATGCACAAGCTACTCTGCAGCAGTTGGTAAGCTACCATAGGTGACAAGGTAACTGCTGGAAACCCCTGGTGTAGAACTTTAACCCAATAAAAATGATTTCCAAAAATATGTAACTTTTGCAGGATTAGTATCTCCAAATATTACCTATGATAATCAAGAGGAAGGAGACACTGGAAATTTAGAGGAAGAGAGTATTCCATGAGGGCCTTAGGTAGAGAGTTCAAAGGAGGGCTGCCAGGCCCCCAGGTCCTGTTGCCTACCAGCAGATGAAAAACTAAGGGGAAAAAGCAGCCTTGTGTACTTACCAGAAGTTGATACAAAAAGTGACAAGGGTAGCTCTAGGAATCACTAGAAACTGTATAGATTTACCATAGAGTTTCCAGTGGTTCCTAAAGTTGCCTTTGTCACTTCCTGTATCAACTAACAGTAAGTACATGAAACTGCACTTAAAAAAATCTCCTTAGTGTTGTGCCCCCCCAACCCTCCCATTAGTTGGTGGGTTGAAAAGATATTGCTTTCTATTGCTCACTATGACACACACATTTCTTTTATATAACTTCCAGTTAAACAGGTTTTTGAAATGATACTAAACCTGCAAAAGCTTTTTGGTTTGAAGTGACAATTGGATATGTGTAACATCAGTAGCAGTGATCCCTCTTTCAAAATGAGCTTTTATTTCTCCAATGGGGGGCTGTTTTCTGTCTCCAGCCTAATTTATAGTATGTAGTGCCCTGTGTTGTTAAGATCAGTCACACAAGACCTGAAATGGAAGTAATTGTTATTTTTATGTATTTATTGAGTCTGTTTTTTTCTGTCTTTCCTCCATCAAGCTCAGAGTCCATCCCAGGAAAGGGGTCAGTTTTTCCCCTCACTGACAGTGACATCCAATGGATAAATCTGTTGCAAATAACTGTACATATGACCTCATTTCAATAATATAATAAGAAGGATTGCCAGCCTTCAGATGGGGCCATGAGATTTCCTTGAAATACAACTATTTTGAGATAACACAGTTAGGTTCCTCTGGAGAGGATGGCTGCTTTGGAGGGTGTGTTCTGTGGTGTTATGCCCCACTGAGGTCCCTTCCTTCCTGAACTCCACACTTTCCAGGCTCTGTGCCCAAATCTCCAGGGATTTCCCAACCTGGAGATGGCAACCTAGTAATAAGGGAGAACAAACTCACATGATATTCACCCTTTCTCTTCCATAAACTGAAAAAACCAACAACTTGTGAGAACATTAATGTCACTGTGTAAGCGGCTGTGCAATTAAGCAATTGTGCATGAGATGCACAGCAATGATTCAGATCAGCATTGAAGGGGGAACAATGTCTAATTTAACCCAGATCTGTGCTTTGAAATGGGGAACAATATGCAATTAAGCTGGGTCTCAATGGGTTTAAATGAGGAGTGATGTGCAATTAAGTTGGATCTGGGCTTTTAAATGGGGGAACAATGAGTAATTAAGCCAACTGCATATGCAAAGTGCAACAACAATGCAGAATAAAGGCTTGAACTGGAAAAACTGCATACATGCTTTTGCTGATAAGCATCCTGAACATGTAATGCCTGTGTTTGAAAAATCAGAAATATTAAAAATAGGGGATACAGGCTTTTACACTACAAGGGTGATTCTGCACCAAAGATTTACTTCCCATTCCCCTGGGTCTAATTGGTCCAATTCTTGGGGGGTGATTCTGCATTATGGAAATCTGACCTGGGTTTGTCCCGGGAGTGCATTTCCGCATCTCACTTTGTCTCGAATCTATACTGCCCTCCCCAGACCCATAGCTAGGGATTTTTGGGGGAGGGGGCCAAGGGGGGGCCGGCAGCTAACCCAGCCCAAGGCATATCAGGATCACGCTGGAGGAAGGTGCAGGCACCGGATCACTCCCTTGTTGGGTCTCCTCTCCTCTTCCAAGCCTGACCTCCAGGTCACTCGGCTGCGGTGCATGTGTATGCAGGGAGGTTGGGGGAAATGTTCTGCATGCTCTCTTTCTCTCTCACACACACATTTTGGAGAGGACACATCCGCACAGGTGTGTGTGGCAGCTCCCTAACAAAGGCAATCGAGGGATTGTTCCTGAAGCTTGACAAGGACTCCCCAGCGGCCGGTGCATCCACCCACTCAACTCCCTCCTGGCTTTCCCTGGAGGGATCATTGTTTCACAAGTGCCTGGCAGTCTAAGCATGTCCCAGAGTGGCATCCTAAGGAGATGGCAGGCTGGGCTCCACTGCCAGGGCAGGAGGGGGTTTGGTGGCCCAGACTTGCAGAACTTCCGAGGGAGCGCCCGGAACAGCCAGGAGAGCCCTGCGCCCGGGAACTCAAACGCCTCCCTGGGAGGGAGGTAGCCCAGAAGAAAAGCTATCACCTCCCCTGGGAGAAACACTCAGTGCCCCCCCACAGCCTCTGCTGCCTTGGCTGGCCTTCCTGATGGGGGTGGCATGGGTACTGCTTTGAGCCATGGGGTGCCCTCCCTCCCTCTTGCCTTGCCCCACCCACGGTGGGCATGGATTGCCTCACCACCCAGGTGAGAGTCCTTGGCTTGCCGCTCACCTGTGCAGTGCTTGGCCCGGTCCCATTCCATCCAGCCTGGCCCAGCAGAGGCCAATGCTGAGCCAGGGCCAAACCTTGCAGCCCACCAGTCTGCTCACTCGCCCATCTGGGCTGGGGTTGGCTTTGCCTTGAGCCTGGCCATCTGGAGTCAAGGAGAAGAAGTGATCAATCAGGGGTGATGGGGCCGGGGGAGAGAGGTGGACCTGAGGATTGGGGGAGGGGCCCGCAAAACCCATGGGGGGGCGGGCCCCGTGGGCCCCAAATTAACTATGGGCCTGTCCCCCCTCTCTTCTCCCTCCTTTTTAATCAGAGGCATGGTTGCATTGTAATGCACCACTCACTTAGGGAAAGGCATGCTTTACACATGCATAGTTGCGTTTTGATGCATCCACAGCCATGGATTGCATATGAATGATTTGTGCATGCGTGGTCATGTTGCAACACAACTGGTCCATGATTGATACTTTTAATTTTTTGGAATTCAACTGCGTGGGGAAAAAAAGAAAAGGAACCCACACTCCCACCGATACGAGTGTGGATTGCACATGCGTGATTGCATTGTAACACAACCTCGATTGGTCCCTTTAATGTCTTTAAAACTTAATGCCCATGAAAATCAGAAAGAGACTCCATTGAAGATAGGTGCAACCAGCAACCGTTATGCCTCCTATGTGGTGCTCGCAACATGGTGGAGTGAGCATTTGGGAGGCTGAAGGCTCATTGGTGCATACTGTCAACCAGGCTGAATATATTTGTTGAAAATGTAAACTGTGTAATCACATCCTGTGTCATACTTCACATTTGTGAAGAGAGGGGGCATGATGTGTTCCTAGATAGGCAGGAACCAGACACAATGCTCTTTCCAGATGTAGACATGCAGAACCACTGTGAGATAAACGGAAGACATCTGGAGGAGGGGAAGCGTATGCGGGCAGCCCTGGCTGACTTCATGTTTGCACAACAGAGAAATTGAACACCGCTGTAGTTATTAGTTGCACCCCCCTCCACCTTTGCGTGCTTTTTCTTAATCTTTTCCCTCATCACTGTTGCATTGCAACGGTATAATGTTCCATCGGTAACTGGCTTTTAAATGTCCTTTTAAATGTACCTTTGCAGATTTCCTGTTTCTGTGTTGCTATTCTTCATTGTAAAAAATAAATTTATGAGTATGTATGATTGTGTCTCCTTTGTAGGATAACTCACGCAAACATGTCTTGTAAGGGACATGCTAAAAAAATTAGAAATACCCTCTGGTTCTGGGGGCTGCTTGTGTAGTGCTGATACCATCATGTGTTGGAAGCACTGATGACAGCAGTACACATGGCACCTTACTGGAGAGCCAGTTTGGTCTAGTGGTTAAGTGCACAGACTCTAATCTGGGAGAACTGGGTTTGATTCCCCACTCCTCCACTAGCAGATGCTGATGTGACCTTGGGTCAGTCACAAGCTCTGGCACAGCTGTTCTTGAAAAGAGCAGTTTCTGTCAGAGTTCTCTCAGTCCCACCTACCTCACAGGGTGTCTGTTGTGGGGAGGGGAAGGGAAAGGAGTTTGTAAGCTGCCCTGTACTCCTTTGGGTAGTGAAGGGCGGAGTATAAATCCAATCTCTTCTTCTTCTTCTACTGCATGGGGCAATCAAGGAAAGGGTGGGGGGAATATGTGTTTGGGTAGATACCATTGCTGTGTCAGCATGTACTGCTTTAAAAAAAACCCTTTCATTTTGAGAAAAATTCAATAATCACATCTGTTCCCTTTGGCTAGAAACTCCTACTTAGATTCAGGGAGGGTACAGGGTTAAAACAAAAAATAACCTGGAACTTGTGCGGAGCGGCAGGAAATGGTGTGAGCTGCAGTTTCCGATTGGCTAACAGAAAGCAAAAGTACAAAGAAGTGGTGGGTGAACGTTATAATGCAGCTGTTTGTAATGGCTACTGCCAGGAGAGGGATTTTCTGGCAGCATGACGAGGTGGAGCACCTGCTGGATATAATCCATCACTCCAGCCATGTTGAGGAATTTATGGCCAGCACACAATCTATCCTCCAAATCAAAATACAAGGCTGGTGAGGAGACTGGCCAGGAGGGGCTTCAATAGGACTCTTGACCAGTGCAGGTCAAAATTTAAAAGATTGAAATGTGGCAAGCTTCGAAGCCTGGGGGGGGGATCCTTCGGGCAAGTGGACAGACAGCGCACCATGCCAAGATGGTGCAGTTGTGGACAGATGCCGGGAGGCCCCATTGGGAAGATAGACACCATGAGGGTGAGTAAATACAGACATCATTGAATTGAAGTAGCAGCAGTGTATACCAATGACTGAGCATAAACCACAACTGATTTGTGAGACATTTTGAGTTTTGCATCCATAGCCGCCTTTACTGCAATATTAGGAGTGCTTTTATTATTAGCTGCCCTGCATAAACCTCACTGTTCCAACACAATTTTATGTCACACTGGCACAACATTCAATTCTGACACTTGGGAACTGATGTAACTAGCACACCCAGGATCATGCCCACAACACAGGGTTTAATTAAGAAATGCGGGTAAAGTGATGCACCAATTTTTTGGTGCTTAGGGCTGGCTACAGTGAGAGTGGTTCTAGTGTCCAACCATCACTGGTGGACCTACTGATGGCAACTGGTCCCTTTTTTGCCACTGTGTGTGACAATCTTTTGGATGGGATAGACCACTGACCTGAACCAGCAGTGCCTCACTTTGTGGTATTCTGTTCTTTAGGAACAAGAGGGGAAAATAATGCTTATTCTGTTACCCTGAATGACTAAAGTGTGCATCACTGTTCGGTACTAGGAGATTAACAAATATTGAACCACAACACATTCAGACCCAGCCCTGCTATCAGAAGACAGAAGAGTAAAATAACATGGAGCCACACAGATGGAAATAAGTTTTTATTACTGTGAGAACCACTGTCATATACCTAGATGACTGGTTTTCCAAAAAGGTGCACTCTGTCCATCTACATTCATTTTTTACAGCCACCCTGTGCACGGCCCACTTTAACACATCCCATGTATGCATGCCAAACGGCAATCTGGTTCCCAGTGTTTCCTTTTGAACCTGTCTATTTAACATAACAACTGTCACTGACTGTATGTAGGAGATGAGCATAAGGAAATGCATAAAGTAAGAGGGAGGTGGGATGACAGTTCTGGGTGAAAGATGCCAAGATAGACCATGACTGTTTCCCCATTTTTTCTCCTTGCATCATCACAGCGGCAAGACATCCACGCCAATGTGAGCCAGAGGAGGAACCACCATCAATAGCATCACCAGGGAGAGAGGAAGGGGGACAAGATGTGGTGGTCGAAGAGAGGCAAGAGGAGGACTGAGGGGGAGGCACCAGTCCACAAACTATGACAAGTCCAACACCAAGTACTGTGAAATGAATGGCAGCATTACTAATGGCATGCAGAACAAGAACAAGAAAAAGAAAAGTATTTTTTTGCAGGAAAAGCATTGCTCAGGAAAAAAAAAACCCAGTTTCTTACACCATACAATTATATCCAGGGCTCTTTTTGTAGCAGGAACTCCTTTGCATATTAGGCAACACACCCCTAATGTAGCCAATCCTCCAAGAGCTTACAGAGCTCTTCTTACAGGGGCTACTGTAAGCTCTTAGAAGATTGGCTACATTAGAGGTGCGTCATCTAATATGCAAAGGACCCCATTACCTAACGAGCTGTTCAGAGAAACTAAGGCTGCGTTCAGACGGCCAGTCAATCGCGCCATGAGCCCTCCTAAAATTTTATCCCGATTTTTTTAATCCAGCCTAGCACGACCAGACGCCCCCATGAAATAGCCTCACCGCGCATTGTTCCCACCGTGATTTGTCTACATGGCATCCACCAAGGATTTTTTTAAAAAAAGTTTTGTACATTTGCATAGGCAAGGCTGCGCCTCCTTGGAGAACTGAGGCGATCGCGGAGGGTTTTCAGCAAAGTCCCGGTCCTCCCCCTTGCCATCATGATCAATGGAGGGACTATTTTGCAAGTTAGAACAGTCCTTCCCCCCCTCCATCTCCCATCACGGTAACATCTTGTCCCTAAAAGAAATAAGCATGAATATTACATTCCTCATAGCGCTTATCGGTGAATGCGTTTCCTCGTTAAAGCGCACATGGGGTTTCAATTTTTTAAAAATCGCGCCCCCCGTCGGCTCAGTCTGACGTCAGACCGAGCCTACGGGAGCATCGCGCGCTAATGGAGTGACCAGACGGAAGAAAGTCTGCAGTTGTTGCGCGGGTAAGCGAAAACCCTACATTGAAACTGCTACTTTTTAAATCAGGATTGGAGGCACAGCAGAACGGGATGCCTATGGGACTGGAATATTTTGCAGATGTTTCTGTCTGGTCGTGCATTTTTGATCCGCAAGGGAGTCGTTCCTATGGCAGATCAAAAGATCCGTCTGAACACACCCTAAATTGAAATTAAAGGAGCTTGACTTTAGTAGCACCCTTCAAAGAGCCCGACGTACTTGCTCGGGTTTATCGTTGGGTCTTGCCCCTCCTGGAGACGATTCCGACATATTGCTATGCTCTAAAAATCCCAGGACAACGTCGTGCTTTCACCTTAGCGAGACTTAACTCCTTCCCCTCCAAGGTGCTTCTTGGCCATTTTTCGGGACTTCCGTTCTCGGAACGACTCTGTGATTGCAGTCAAGAGATGATAGAAACTATGGATCACATAATGCTTTTCTGTCCCAAGTGGAATAAGGAAAGAGAGAGATATATTGCTCCCATTCTGAGAAAAGAAAAGCTCCCTTCCCTCCCCTGGGTAGTTTCAGTGCTACTCTCTGATAATATTACTGACAAGCAAATCACGGCTAAAGTGGCCTCCTTTTTAGCTGTAGTGATCAGGAAAGTAAATCTACCCGAATTTAATTAGCTCACTCCTGATAGCTGATGACCATGTACAAATTGATAATTTTAAGGGGTTTTTTTCTTTTCTTTTTCTTTCCCTGGGGGGGCGCGCCGGGGGGCATGACTTTGATCCTTTATCTTTGTAAAATGATTGACTTATTAGTACCTGCCTGAATCTAGTGCTGGTTACTTGTTTATACTGCACTGTTGCTATGGCTTTATGCTAATGCAATAAAGATTATTATTATTATATTATTAATATGCAAAGGAGTTCCTGCTACAAAAAGAGCCCTGATTATATCGCAGTTAATGGTTGGCTGATTCCTTTCTCAACATAGATGTTGGAGGAGGAGGACAGGAGTATCCATCAGGTGAGGGGCCATCAAGAGCCTCAACTGTTCAAGGGGGAGCACCTGCTGCAGTGAATCCCCAAGAAGAGGAGTGGGGAAGCGGGTCCAGAGAATACACTGGAGGCCATCCAGTGTCTTGAGACACGCTGCCTCTCAACATGTGAGTTCACGTTGATTTTTGAGGTAATATTTCTAAACTGCAGTAAAATCTACCTATACAATTAAATATTATTCTACTTTTCCTTTGGTGAATGCCTGGTTGTGGTGGAGAAGAGGTAGCAAAGAATGGAAAGGGAACTAAGGGCACTGCGAGCAAGCCTTGCTGCAGGGAGAGGGTCAGGTGGTACTGCTATGGGCAGCACTGAGGGTCTTCATAGTGCTTGAGCACTGCCACAATCACTGGGGGGGGGATGGTTTCAATGTTGTGTTTTATAATTGTTGCATGTTGTTACTGTTGCTGCTAATTAAAAAATGATACTCAGACACATTGCTTATCTATCTTTATGGTACTAATGGTATTTATGGATACAAGGATGGTTCATCATGCAGCACTGTGGGCAGATGTTAATCTTCACAGAGAAAAGCTTCTTTGTGCCGTTACAGCATGGAGGTTCTACCAACAATCCTACTCATCGAACATGAAACATTTCTTGAGTACTTGTGCATGCTTACTTGACCTACAGTCATCCCCTGACTGCAGCATACTAGGTGTCACAGTGGACAGCAGGCTTTGACTACTGCTAGTGCTGTTCATTCCAATCCCAAAGAAGGGCAACGTCAAGGAATGTTCAAACTATCGCACAATTGCACTCATTTCACACGCTAGCAAGGTCATGCTCAAAATCCTACAAGCTAGGCTCCAACAGTACGTGGATAGAGAACTGCCAGAAGTACAAGCTGGGTTTCGAAGAGGTAGAGGAACTAGAGATCAAATTGCCAACATTCGCTGGATTATGGAGAAAGCAAGAGAATACCAGAAAAACATCTACTTCTGCTTCATTGACTATGCTAAAGCCTTTGATTGTGTGGATCACAATAAATTATGGCAGGTTCTTAAAGAGATGGGAGTACCAGACCACCTCACCTGTCTCCTGAGAAACCTGTATAAGGGTCAAGAAGCAACAGTTAGAACCGGATATGGAACAACTGATTGGTTTAGCATAGGAAAAGGAGTACGACAAGGATGTATATTGTCACCTTGCTTATTTAATTTATATGCCGAGTACATCATGTGAAATGCTGGCCTGGATGAATCACAAGCTGGAGTTAAGATTGCTGGGGAAAAGATCAATAACCTCAGATATGCAGACGATACCACTCTGATGGCAGAAAGTGAAGAGGACCTCAAGAGCCTCTTGCTCAGGGTGAAAGAGGAGAGCGCAAAAGTGGGCTTGAAGCTCAACATCAAAAAAACTAAGATCATGGCATCTGGCCCCATCACTCCTTGGCAAATAGAAGGGGAAGTCGTAGAAGTAGTGACAGACTTCATGTTCCTAGGATCCCAGATCACTGCAGATGGTGACTGCAGCCATGAAATTAAAAGACGCCTGCTCCTTGGGAGGAAAGCGATGGCAAACCTAAACAGCATGATAAAAAGCAGAGACATCACCTTGCCAACAAAAGTCCGCATGGTCAAAGCAATGGTATTCCCCGTAGTAATGTATGGCTGCGAGAGTTGGACTATAAGGAAGGCTGAGCGCCGAAGAATAGATTCTTTTGAACTCTGGTGCTGGAGAAGACTCTTGAGAGTCCCTTGGACTGCAAGGAGATCAAATCAGTCAATCCTAAAAGAAATCAACCCTGACTGTTCCCTGGAAGGCCAGATCCTGAAGCTGAAGCTCAAATACTTTGGCCACCAAATGAGAAGGGAGCATTCACTGGAGAAGACCCTGATGCTGGGAAAGATTGAAGGTCAAAGAAGAAGGGGACGGCAAAGGATGAGATGGTTAGACAGTGTCATCGATGCAACAAACATGAAATTGAGCAAACTTCAGCGGACAGCGGAAGACAGGAGGGCCTGGCGTAATCTGGTCCATGGGGTCGCGAAGAGTCGGACTCGACTGTGCGACTGAACAAAAACAACAACAACAAGTGCTGTTCTTACTTCCATGGCCATTGCCCTTTGATCTTCCATGGTCACTTCCAGTGGAAGTCCTCCCTGGTGTACCTGCCACCTTTGCTACCCTTTTTCTACTATTCTGTGAACTTTCACTGGACACAGTACTTTCCTGCATACCTATGAGGATATCTCCTAGATGATTGAGGGCATCCATGGCTGCCTTCATAAGAGTGGCATTGTGCTGTATACCTTCCTGCAGCACCTGCCTGTCATGTTCCCCCTCCTCAATCATGGCTTTAAATTTTCGCTCCTCAATTGTCATCCAAGCATCAGCATGCTCCATGGCCTCCTTCTGGTCAGGCCGCCCTTGATCCAGCATCTTCTCAGCAGTGCCATTCAGTAGGGCCACATGTCATTGCCTTGTTTGAAGGTTAGCAAGCCTGGTTTCTGTGGACTGCCCCATGACAGTCTGTGGTTGTTGTTCAGGCTCAACCACACCTGAAAGCATTCATTAAAAAGAGTAGTTAGTGCCACACTCTGTAGATCTGATTCCACGTAGGGAACAGGTAACACACTTCATGGCAGGATTTTAAGATATGAGCAGCATTCCTGGGAACATTGGTCAAGTTGCAGGTGTCATGATGCTGTAACCACGCTAAGAGCACTTCTCCATAAACCAAATTGGTATTAGTTCATTATTATGAAATCAAAGAAGCAACCATTGGGTTTGTGCAGCGTGGGGTATCAAAACAATGGTGGGTATAGATACCCAGCTGGTTGCACAAAACAACGTAACTGATATGAACATGAATATGAAGAAATACAAAGGGCACATTGAGCAATCAGCTCTTATGCTTTCATTGTTTCTATTATTGCTCCTGCTGTGTCTAGACAAGGAGGGTGCAATTTCTATGCAATGATTAATTGTTAGTATATGTAGTCAAGGCACTCTGTGGTGTACAGAGAAAAAATTGAGAAAAGAAAACTTTTTTGGGAAGCCAAAACTATTTATGGCAAGAATTAACCAAGCTTCCATATCTGGCATAGTCAGCTGATAAGTGATAGACTTGATAGCCGACCACAGACTAAACAGTCCTAAATCTAAACCAGTGACAACAGCCATATACATTCTAAAATGAGAGCACTGTTACACAGAAAGGGGAAGACTGCATTTAAAGTGGCGCATTAACATACCTGCCTCCTGTGAAGTTGCAGGTACAAGCTCTGGATCCTGTTCTTCAATGCCCTCCTTCTCAATAGGGTTTCCTTCCTCTGTGCATCTCCCTGCATAGATTTTTTTTGAGAGTGCAGTCATCATGAAAAGAGCAGGTTTGGTAAACCAGAAGTCCAAAACACAAGGGAGCCAAGCAGTGCCTCTAGCCAAGGAGAAGTATGCTTTCATTTGGCAAAAGTAGCAAAGTTATCTTCCCTCCAGCCAAAACGAGAAAAGTGGCTTACATCAAATGGCGAGTGGGAAAATGGCGAAAATGGCAATAACAGCATATGGACATTTAAAGGGATATTTAAACAACAGCTAACGATGGCTCAATATTGCATTGCAACGCAACACAGGAGGAAAACAAAAAAAACCCACACGCACAAGCCAAGGGTGTGTTCCAAGTGGGAAGGGGGGGAAGGATTCTGAGAAGCGACTCATGTCACCCCTGTGAACATTGTGCCTATGCCTCCATGACATGAATGCAACTTTTTAACAATGGCACTACAGCCCCGTGGGAACCCATCACGAAACACCCATCAGGAAAAACTTTGTCCACGACCCCATGCCAAGATTACTGCATATCTGGCACTATTTTTACATGAATGGCAAATGAGGAAATGGCAAAAAATGGTGATAACAGCATATGGACATTTAAAGGAATATTTAAACAACAGCTAACAATGGCTTATTATTGTGTTGCAACACAACCCAGGAGGAAAACCAAAAAAATAAACACACATGAGCCAAGGGGGTGTGCAGGCACTAAGAGGAGGGGGAAAGGGGGAAGGGGGAGAGAAGCGACTTTTTAACAGTGGCACTACAACCCCTAAGTTACACCTTCCTTTAAAAAAATAAATGATGGAATAGCTATGCAAAATTTTAAAAGGGGTGTGTGTGTTAATGACCACAGTAAAGGATGTCTGACTTCTCACCTATATCACCACCAAACTGGCAAGGGAAAACCCATGTGGCAACACTAACCAGCAGTTGTTGGTGACAATGATTGTACATCTTCCCTGAAACTATCTATGTCTTGAGGCTGACTGTTGGGAATACTTTCTTCATTCCCTGGAAGTGAACATTAGGGGAGCATTTAGGTATGTGTTAACACACCAAGCACACGCAAGAGCAGCACTCCCCCCCAGTACTTACATTGACGGTCAATGAGAGTGGATGTTCTTAGATCATCACGGTTAATGGTCAGCAGGTCGGGGTCGGGCGAGAACATCTCCTCTGAACCCGGGGCTGGTTCAATCTCCCTAATCAACTCTGGTTTAATGTACTTAGCCTTCATGTTTGGATTAACCGGGGGGGGGGCACTAGCATCCTTCCACATGATGCAATCAAGCTGCTCGAAATATTGACAGGAAATTGGTGATACACCCAAATTCTGGTTGTGGCCAATGACTCACTTATAATCTTGGCAAAGAGCCTTTGACTTTGTCCTGCACTCCAATGCAGACCCCAAAGCATGCATTTACTTAAATATTCTCTCAAATACCTCAATATTTCTGTGGCAGGAGGCAAGAGTCTTCTGTACCTTTTCCTGGCCCCAGATCACTATAAGATCCAGTGTTTCTTTCTCCCTCAATAAAACACCCCAGACTCCGGCCATCTTCGAGCTTGCAGACATTCCAGCACAGCAAAAGGCAGGAGGCTACTGCAGATCAGATGCTAAGCTGATGCCACAAAATGGCAAAAGGTCATACAAATCTTTTCTTCTATCCAAAATCCTTCTGTGCCTGACCAGATCAGCCCTCCGAACCCTAAATCATTGTCTGATTGGCCCATATGCGTATAGGTCACCCCATGGGCAATGGCGGCAGCCAATAGTGTCATAGGAACACCCCCCTAGGTAACCCCAAGCAATAAACTATGTCCACACACCCATGCCACCATTAATGTATCTTCATATCACTGGCACCATTTTTACACAAATGGTGAATGAGGAAATGACGAAAATGATGATAACAGCATACGGACATTTAAAGGGATATTTAAAAGCCAGTTAATAATGACTCAATATTGCGTTGCAACACAACACAGGAGGAAGACAAAAAAACTGCCCCACATGAGCACCAAGGAGAGGGGGGTTCCAAGTGGGAAGGGGGGAAAGATTCCAAGAAGTGACTCATGTCACCCCCATGAACATTGTGCCCATGCCTCCATGACAATGGCACTACAGCCCTGAGGTAATCCATCACAAAAAAACCATCAGGAAAAACTTTGTCCATGACTCCCTGCCAAGATTACTGCATCTTCTTATATCTGGCACTATTTTTATACAAATGGCGAATGAGGAAATGGCGAAAATGGCGATAACAGGATACGGACATTTAAAGGGATATTTAAACAACAGCTAATGATGGCTCATTATTGCATTGCAATGCAACCCAGGAGGAAAACAAACAAACAAAAATAAACACGCGTGTGCCAAGGAGGGGGGTTGAAGGGGGAACGGGAGAGGGGAGAGAAGCAGGGGGGCATTGAAGTGCTATTGATAGGCAGGAAGGGGAATGAAGGGGAGGGAAAGAAGAAGAGGGGCATTAAAGGGGTAGAGAGAGGACAGCCGCAGTATGCAGGTTCCCCACTAGAATTCCCCGACTTCATCCCCGCAGACACTAAAAAGAACCTGAAGAGGGAGGAGATGGAAAATCTGGGGGAAAGAAGCTTAGATTTGGGGCAGTTGCTGACCCTGCAGGGAAAAGTGCAGAACTGATCCATTGCTGTGAATATTACCAGGGGATGATGCCGGGGCAGAATCAGCTCAAGAGAAGCAAAATGCAGACTTTTTTTTTTACTGCTATGTGCTTTATTTTGTCCTATTTTTTGTTTGGACTTATTTATGCAAGTTTTGTGACAAAAGGTGCCAGGTGGCTGTAAATCATGTGCTAATTAGTGTTGACAGAAACAGAAATAGTTGTTCTCCCCCTTCCCCCACCCAGCATAAGTAGATATCCAGAAATTCCAGGCAGCTCTGTTGTGCATGATGCAATATGCTATGCAGGGGTCTTTTCGTAGAAAAACAGCTGCAGGAGCTCATTAGCATATGGTATGCTAATGAGCTATTAGGCTATTAGCATATGCCACGCCCCCTAATATCACCGGAAGTGATGTCAGAAGGGGAAGCAAAAGGGGGGGGAGGCATCTTCAAAAGCCTCCCCTTCCCTTCCCCAGCTGGTCTGGGTGGGGGAGCTAAGAGAGAAGGGGTTTAAGGTTTAAATTCCTTCTCATGAGAGTTGGGCCTCAGAAGGAGGAAAGAGGGAAGGAAAGAGAGAGAGTAGAGAGAAGGAAAGAAGGAAGGAAAGAGGGAAAGAAAGAGAAGGAAAGGGAGGGAGGGAAAGAAAGAGAGGGAAGAAGGAGGGAAACAGGGAAAGGAGGAAAAAGAGAAGAGAAGAAGGTGGGAAAGAAAGAAAGAGAGAAGAGAAGAAGGCGGGAAAGAGGAAAAAGAGAGAAGGAAAGGAGGGAATGAAAGAAATTCAGCGGCAATTCGGCCCCATTATATCCTATGGGCCATTGAAGTCAATGGTGAAAACATAGGATATATTCTGGGGGCTGGAGGGGAGTGGGTTTGAGGGAGAGGCTCCAAACTCACAGGGTAGCTGATGGAGCCTCTCCCCAAGATACCCACCAAGTTTCAAGAACATTGAACAGGGGGTCCAATTCTATGGGCCCCCAAACAGGTTGCCCCTATTCCCTCCATTGTTCTCTATGGTGGGAAAAAAGTAACTTAGTGTATTGTTCAATGCAATCCTTAAGGGAGTTACACCCTTCTTTAGGCAGATTGTTCCTTTCTATCACCTTGCTATTTCATATCTTTAATATTTTCATTCATACTGGAACAAAATTACAGGTGGATAAAGTGGACAAATTCATAAAGGTATGGGGCATTATTATATAAGAACTTCTAATTCAGATTATTGGAAGCATAGAGAATTAATAGGATGACACTAGACAGATGAATAAAGCTATTGATGTTGAACCTAACAGCTTCCTGTAATTGAAGGAAGAAAAAAAGAAACACAGCCAGATGCTGACACTGACTTATTACGGCATACAAATATTCTGTTCTGATAACAGAAGTTAAATAATTCACTGTACACTTGAAAACAAAATCCTATTTCAATTAAAACAGTAGAATTGATAAGGTTCCTTTTTTCCTTTTGGCAAAAGATCCCTGGCTTGTAATCTCATTAATTATGAACATGTACAAAGTTGAAAAGTTATTCAGATGTAAATGCCCTTAAATGAGAAGAAAGCAATTGGGAGTATAATTTTTGGTCATTGCGGTTAATGAAACTATTTGATTTTGCTTTAATTGAACTTTTAATAACATAAATTGTTCTCACAGTGATGAGCCTTCTTTAGTATGGCATCACCCAAACATACAGAGAAAACTCACGACATGTGTGTGCTACCACTTTTTGGCCCACAGTAAAGATGGGTGTCTTAGTCTACACATTTGCAATTAGATGAATTAGTGAATTATCTTAGTATGCTAAAAGATTTTTTAAAATTTGCCTTTTTCTTAGCATATTAGTCCCATTGACATGAGTCTGGCAAAAGTGAATGTGATTTCCTGTCCAAACATAAAGCTGTGGTGGACTTGTAATGCAATCCTGTGCAGAATTACTTCAGCCTACTGAAATCAATGGGCCTAGATTAGAGTAGCTCTGCATTGGATTGTGCTATCAGTCTTCCTCATTGCTTGCTTCAAAAATAAAGTAAACCAAAGGTCTATGAAAGCAGACAGTTGCTGCAGTGATGGAAGGATCAACAGATTTGCTTGTTTGCTGTTAAGCTAGATGAATGTCCCACCACTGAAACAAAAGAGTGGAGGACTACTCAAACTCAAAAGAGGTTTTGTTTGTTTGTTTTCTAAAAGATAAAGCCAAGATCATAAGAATGAATGGTGACATTGAAAGAAAAGTAAGAAAAGTATATGGGAAAAAGAAAGCTTTGGAGGAAAAGTGAGGTCTTCAGTAATGAATCTGAGAAGGTGATAAAACATTCAAGTGGAAATATCAGACAAGCAATTGTGGATGGGAGATGGAGGGTGAACATTAAAGCTGTTGTAAAGTTGTGTGTTTGTTAGTGTACAGATGATATGATGAAGGAACTCAGAGACAGAGAAAAGAGGAAGCAAATAATAAATTGCCTGAGAGAGCACTTTTATTATTTGGCTTGTCTTTTTTTTCTTTTCCAGCCATACCATTTCCTTCTGTTACTTCTTGTATCACCTTCAGTTACACTGTTACTCCTTTCACACCATTGATTCTATATCATCCTTAATCTTAACTAATGTCCTGCTCAGGGCTGAGTTATAGGAGTCAAGGTGGGAGATGGAGCCAACTATGCAGAAGGTCTGACCCAGGATTTAAGGTGTCACCTGTTCTAGAAGGGGTTGTACTCCCCTTGAAGGAACAGGTCCATAGTCTGGGGCTGCTCTTTGACCCAGCCTACGGCTGGATAAGTAGGTGGCAGCTGTGACCAGGAGTGCCTTTTACCAACTTTTACTGGGCAGAACAGATCTGGTCACTGAGGAGCATGCCCTGGTTACATCTAGATTAGGTTACTGCAATGTGATCTACATGGTGCCCCCAAGTTGGGCTAATGGCAACCCAGGAGAGGGCCTTCTTGGTCATGGCACCAAAGCTCTGGAATTCTCTCCCCAGGGAGAGTCGTCTTTCCTCTTCTGCTGCCATCTTCCACCAGTGGATGAATACTATTTTGTTTCATTTGACATTCTCTCAGTGATCCCTTCTTCCTGACCAATGTTTTGATAGCTGTTTTTATGTCTGTCTGTATTTTAACTCTGCTTTTAATTTGTTTTAATGATGTGTGTTTTGGTAGGGTTGGTTTTAATGGTTTTAAAATGTGATTTTATTACATATGTTTTAAATTGTGAGCTGCCTAGGTTACTCTTGTCAGGGCAGAAAGGCAGGATATGAATTTTGTAAATAATACTAACAATACTACTAATAAGAGCTATGGCTGTAAGTGAACTGGGGCCTCAAATACTACAGAAAGGAGGTGCAGTTACAGTCCCCTCCCCTCTAGGAGCTGACTACCAGTATTTAAAGGTGTCATGCCTGATTATGGTGACAGGGCTTGGAGAGGCCTAGGGGGACAGTTCAGGAAACACCTCTGGAGTGGCAGCAGGCTCTGAGGGAGAGGATTCAGGATCCAAGTCTGAGTCCGAAGACTGGGCTGTTTTCTGGGGTGAACAGGCTGATAGGCTCCTCCTGCATATCAAAAGGGTCTTGAAACTCCCTCCTTCTGTGGTGCTGTTAGATATCCAGTTGCCTCCTCTGAGTCTTTGGCCTCATCATCTGATAAGAGGAGTTTGTATACTGGTCCATAACCACCAATACTGTTTTTTTTTACTGTCTCTTTTTTTTAAGCCCTGCTTATCTAGTGGGTCCTTCACCTTCCCTCATAACTTCAAATTATTTTCTCCTTCCCCTATCCCAGCTGCCATTTTCAACCCTTCAGTGTTCTTTCCCCCACACATGGAATGCTGAGGAGCACTCATTCATGTTCATTACACTGCCTCTCTTTTAAGAAAGTACGCCAGAACCTTTGATAAAGCCATGAACAAGTACTAAGAACCTTTTCTAATATCTAATACTACATAGTAATGTCATAGCATTCTGCAGGCATGTATTACTGGTAGCCAGTGGAGCTCTCCTCTCCCTGAAGTAAAGGATTGTGAAGGGAAATGCTCACTACTCTCTATTTTGTTGTACATGGGGCTTGTCTGTTTTAAATCATATGTTAAATCCTATGGCCCCAATTCAGTTCTTATTCAAGTGGGTCAAGGGGGAACCACGTTCCCAGGTTTTGGTGTGAAAATATCCTGTTTCCAGATTTCACCATAATCAGGGTGTCTTGGATTATGGGGCTATCCATACAAGCTGCTTAAGGATTACTCTTCTAAAATTTGCTTGTGGTAATTTATATATATTAAGATGGCCATGACCAGGTGTGCCTGGCCATACGGTCAAATGGACCTACAGACGGTCGGTCCTAGAACAATAGCTGCCGTGGATGCTAGCATGGACCAATGGGAGTGCCAGGATCCTTAAGGGAACCTATAGTTACCTGGGCCATGTACAGGGGTCTTTGGGGGGGGGCGCACCAGAGCACAGCTCCGGGAGCTCAGGAGCCAAGCCCCGCCCCCAGCCGGCGTCCCCAGGAATCTTTCAGGCAGCCGAATGTCAATTTCAGCTCCATTATATCCTATGGGCCATTGAAGTCAATGGTGAAAACATAGGGTATATTCTGGGGGCTGGAGGGAAGGGGTTTGAGGGAGAGGCTCCAAACTCACAGGGTAGCTGATGGAGGGAATAGGGGCAACTTACTTTTTCCCCACCATAGAGAACAATGGAGGGAATAGGGGCAACCTGTTTAGGGGCCCATAGAATTGGACCCCCTGATCCAATGTACTTGAAACCTGGTGGGTATCTTGGGGAGAGGCTCCATCAGCTACCCTGCGAGTTTGGAGCCTCTCCCTCAAATCCCCTCCCCTCCAGCCCCAAGAATATACCTTATATTTTCACCATTGACCTCAATGGCTCATAGGATATAATGCGGCCGAATTGCCACCGAATTTCTTTCATGCCCTCCTTTCCTTCTCTCTTTTTCCTCTTTCCCTCCTACTTCTCTTCTCTCTTTCTTTCCCACCTTCTTCTCTTCTCTTTTTTCCTCCTTTCCCTGTTTCCCTCCTTCTTCCCTCTCTTTCCTTCCCTCCCCTTTCCTTCCCTCTTTCCTCCTTCTGAGGCCCAACTCTCATGAGAAGGAGTTTAAACTTTAAACCCCTTCTCTCTTAGCTCCCCCACCCAGACCAGCTGGGGAAGGGAAGGGGAGGCTTTTGAAGATGCCTCCCCCCCTTTTGCTTCCCCTTCTGACATCACTTCCGGTGATGTCAGGGGGCATGGCATATGCTAATGGCCAAATAGCTCATTAGCATACCATATGCTAATGAGCTCCTGCAGCTGTTTTTCTACGAAAAGACCCCTGGCCATGTATATAGAACCTATCATGGGAATTGGGGGTATGTTGGGTATGAGTGTGTACATGCATATAAGCCGGCTTCCTACCGATTATTTTACCTTCTTCTGTTCTGATGTAACCTAATAAACGTGAGCTGATTTCACCATGCTGAGTCTCAGACCTCAGTACTTTTCACTGGCGACGAAGATGGGATCCCGTTGAGTGAGCCTGACTCCGACTCCAGCCAAACCCCCAGCATTGATCTACAGGGGGATAACGCAACCTGCATTGCTTCTTCACAGCACCGCACTGCTTCCTGCTCCCCAGATCACCACCTGCCACAATGAGTCATGGCTGCAGCTCCAGAACACATCAAAGTCTTCGACCCAGCTAATCCTGAGTTCTGGGAAGCATGGGTTGACCAGCTGACCAACTACCTCACCTTCCAAGACATCACCAATGCCGGTAAGAAATGGGCCCTACTCATAAGCACGTGCAGAGTGGCCACCATCCGCCTGGCCAAAGGACTTCTGGCTCCTGCTAAGCTGGCCGACAAATCATACAAGGACATCCTCAAGGTCCTGAATGAGTACTTTGTGCTGAAACCCACCAAGATGACAAGGCACATGGACCTATTGGCGCGAATGCAGAAGTCCAGAGAAGGGGCAACCATCTACATGGCTGAGTTATGCCAACTGGCCATAGATTGTGAGCTCCCTGAGGTCGAGGAAGTTATCCTGGCACAGTTCACCTGGGGAGTCTGTGATCCCAAACTCCGCAGGAAACTCGTGGGGACTGCGGACCTCAAGCTAGAGAAGGCACTCCAGGTCGCCACTGCATTCAAGAGATCACATTGAGGCCACCAGCCACACTCCACGATGCACCACATTTTGCCTGTAGCAGCATCAACCTTCTTGGAGGAGCACGGGGTACTACAAATCTGCTGGCCTGCTCACCACAACCCTCACTCTGGCACCATCCACCACCTCACCAAGTGTACTGACAGCCTGCGCAAGCTGCGGGGAATCACATAAACAGAGGTCCTGCCCTTTCAGAGATGCCGTCTGCTGATCCTGTGGGAAGCAAGGCCACATCGCCCATGCCTGTCGATCCAAAGGACACCAGCACCGTGCTACAATGCACCAAGAAACAGCAGAACTCCACAGCACCTCGGTACATCGTAATCAGGTACATTTTTTGCCCTGGGGGTCCACCAATAAGATTAAAGTAACTGTCTTAATAGAGGGCGCCCCATGCATAATGGAACTGGACACAGGGTCCTCATTCTTGATAATCTTGGAGGAGACCCTATGCATGCTATGCCCTAATGGGGGACCCCCACTGGAAGACACCGGCCTCATGCTAAGGGACTTCCAAAGGAACCCAGTAGCCATTAAAGGGGTGGGCCAGTTCCATGTAAAATACAAAGCATTAGAAGGCCCTTTGGAACTGGTCATGGTTAAGGGCCATCTCACCAGCTTACTGGGGCTAGCCTGGTTCAAAGCCTTGGGCCTGGCCATCACCGGAATACAAAATATACAGTTGGGAAACTTCAGTAACGTGTGCAATGAGTTCCCGGCTGTATTTGACAGATTGCTCAGCCTCTATACGGGTACACCAGTTGCCCTGACGCTCATTCCTGCGGTACATCCCCTCTGTCTGAAAGCCCAGTGGCCCCCGTTCACACCCCAGCCCAAAATTGAGGCAGAACTCAACTGCCTGGTCAGCCAGGGGGTAGTGGATCTGGTACCACATACGAAAGGGGAGACCCTGATTGTAACCCCAGTCAAAGCCAATGGGGACATCAGAATTTGTGCAGACTACAAATGCACTATCAAAAAAGGCCCTCCAAGACCATGCATATCCCATTCCCGTGGTGAGCCATGTCCTAGCGTCCCTGGCCGGGGCCAAAATCTTCAGCAAACTGGACTTGGCACAGGCCTATCAGCAACAGATGATACTACAGTGGAAGCCCAGGCCATCGTAACACACTGGGGGGCTTTTAAAGTCAAGCGTCTGCAGTTTGGGATCAGTGTAGCTCCAGGGATTTTCCAGAATTTAATTGGACTGTTTGCTTAAAGGAATACCCGGAGTGCAACCCTTTTTCAGTGATGTTCTGATTGTGGCGCCGTCTCGTGAAGCCTTCTCTGACCATCTGTGAGACATCCTGCAGTACTTCAATACAGCCAGACTTAAAGTAAAAAGAGAAAAGTGTCTCCTCTGTGTCCCCAGTGTTGAGTTCCTGGGATTCAAAGTTGATGCCCGCAGCATCCACCCCACACCGGACAAGATCATGGCCATCGTCAACGCACCTACACCCTCCTCCAAACCTGAGCTGCAGGCCTTCCTTGGCCTGCTGAATTTTTACCACTCATTTCCCCCACACAAAGCAGCCATGGCTGAGCCCCTGCACCAACTCTTGGACAAACATGCGCATTGGAAATGGAGGCAACCTCAGGCCACAGCTTTCAGGGCAGTTAAAGACCTACTGACTTCTAATGCTGTCCTGGCCCATTTTGATGAATCCCTCCCCGTGGTGTTCGTCTGTGATGCATCACTCTACAGGTTGGGGGAAGTCCTGGGTCACAGGCTGGCCAACGGCTGCGAGGTCCCAGCAGCCCATTACTTGCACACCTTTCTTCGGCAGAGTGGAACTACACTCAGATCGACAAGGAGGTGCTGACGATTGTGGAGGGGGTGCATAAGTTCCATGACTACCTGTACGACTGCCCTTTCACTATTCTCACGGACCACAAGCCACTGCTGGGAATCCTCGCACAAACCATGGGCCCGCCTCCACCTAGTCTTTGTGGGCCCATTCGAAGGACAGACATTTTTTATTCTTGTGGAGTCCTATTCGAAGTGGCTAGAGGTGGTCCCCATCTCCTCTACATCATCTAGAGCAGCGATCAAAGCCATGTGGAAGATCTTTAGCACCCTTGGCATTCCCTACACCCTGGTGTCGGACAATGGGACTGCATTTACTTCAGCAGAATTCCTGGAGTTTGTGCGGTATTATGAAATTTGGCATGTCTGCTGTGCTCCCTTCCACCCGGCAACCAAAGGACAGGCAGAACGGATGGTGTGCACAACCAAGGAAGTGCTGCGCTCGATCATCCAAGGTGAATGGGACTACAGGCTAGCCGCCTTCTTGTTTGGCCAACAGACAACCTCACACACCTCCACAGGACGCTGCCCCACAGAACTCTTAATGGGCTGGTGCCTAATGACCAGACTGGACTGACTTCACCTGGACTGGACACCCAACCAGAACCTGGGCCCGGTAACCCAGGAGGCACCCTGTGGGTTTTTTTTCCAGAGGACTCAGTGTATGCCTGAAACTATGCACGAGGCAAATCATGGATTCCAGCCCAGGTGATTAGAGTGACAGGACCTCTCTCCTATGAGGTCTCGATGGAAGATGGCCAACTCATCCGGAGACACGTAGACCAACTATGCCATCACTTGCTGCCCCTAGATGACCAAGGGTTACGAGATGCCAAGGACAGTGATGTGGAGCCGAACCTGGAGGAACCAGCATTGGGACCAGCAGAGTCCAACATGGCCACAGCTCCTGCCCCATGTTCCATGCCAGAGCCAACACTGGACTTGCCCCAGCAACCGGGACTTCACCGATCACAGTCTCCAAGCCGCACACTGGACCAACTGTGCCTAACAACACCCTGATGAAGCCACACTGCTCCATGAGAGAATGGCGGTGCCCAGAATACTTGTGGGACTATGTCTGCTAGTACTTTGTACCTAAGAGGGGGTGGGGTGTTATGTATTAAGATGGCTGTGACCGTGCGCATCTGGCCAGGCAGTCAAACGGACCTACATACCTTCGGTCCTAGAACAATAGCCACTGTGGATCCTAGAGTAGACCAATGTGAGCGCCAGGATCCTGAAAAGAACCTATAGTTACCTGGGCCATGTCATGGGAATTGAGGCTGTGTTGGGTGTGAGTGTGTACACGCATATAAGCTGGCCTTGTACCAGTTATTTTATCTTCTTCCATTCTAATGTAACCTAATAAACATGAGCTGATTTCACCATGCTGAGTCTCAGACCTCAGTACTTTTCATACATGTACATACATACATATATACGTGTGTGTGCGTGCATTTTTCTCCTTAAAATCTGGTGATTTCCACCCACAAGAGCAAGATCCTACCGTATGCTTATTCAGAAGAAAATCTTCTCCAGTGAAAGCCCTGGTATTCATTGCATGTTTCTTTTCATTCCTTTGTTTTTAGCCTAATTGATTACTTCCCAGTCTCTTGAATAAATTGTTAATGATCAGTTTTTGAGGTGAGGCTTAAGTAGTGTTTCTAACTTTGTTGCAAGCCAAAATCACCATTCTCTTATTTTACAGCTACAAATTGTTTTGATGCTACAAAGTAGAAAAAACAATTTTAAGTTCCCTCCTCATGCAAGCTGATAATTAACCATTTATTTATGAGTGCTGTGAGAGAAACCACCTGCAAGCAGAGATCAGTAAGTAATTAATTCAGCAGTAAGAAGAATGATGGGATTTAATGGGACAGGAGACCAGGGAAACCTCAACAGACTATTTATTTATTTATTTATTTATTTATTTATTTATTGCTTTAACTTTTACCCTGCCCTCCCTGACAAGGTGGGCTCAGGGCGGCTTCCACACAACTGATGGACAATATATATTTTACACATGATAAAATACAATAAACCCCCAGTCCAGTTACACTCAACAACTCTCTCTTGGCAGTGATAAGTTTATTGAAGTGTATACATGATCCAGTAAGTCACTGTGTTAGAACTGAAGGCTTTTGATGGGTTAATACATAATATAGAAAATTTAAAGAAAAGCCCCTTCCATTCCCCAAGCATACGTTACATTCACACCATGCCTAACGTTGCCATGCCAACCAAGTGAAAGATATATGTCTTGGTTATCTACAGACCAAGCTGGTACAGAGAGCCTCTCAAGGACATCCTCCCCTGGGAAAATGAAAGGAGGAGAAGGAGTTTGACTTGTGAAGTTATGTCTCCTAGAAGCAAAAGGTCTCAGTCACACACTTTTACTCCACCCCCTCCCCTTAGGAATTCCCTCCCTCCAACAGTCATGGCAACCAAAGCAACCAAAGCATAGTATGTGTTTAAAACTAATACTGTGGCAAAAGATACATGAGACTATCATATATGCACCAACTTAAGAATATGACAGTTGCCAACTGTCTAACCGAATAAATGTAAATCTCATAACCATGGGTGCCTGAAAAAGAGCCTCAACAATGACAGCTTTCTCCCAGGCCAAGAGATATTTCTTTCAAAAATATTACCACTGATCTTGAGGAACAAACACTACGTGGAGCTGTACATAATGGATAGCACTTACACTGTAATAAAATTATGGGAGAAACTGAATAGACACAGAGTCTTTGTTGAGACATAGATAGCCCTTACATTGATCTTGAAATGACCACCCCTCATCTCCAAGAGAAATTAGGAACATTAAGTGCAATGTGATCTTTCTTGCAGATTCAAGGGTTAGTCAGTTAAAGCTAACTTGAAGACTATTTGGATCCCTCTGTATTTCATATGCCATTTGGGAAGAACTGGGTTTTTTTTAACCTGCCTTTTAGTTATGAATGAGTACTAGATGCTTAGATCCCTTCCAGTCCAGCTTCCGACCAGGCCACAAGACAGAGATGGTCCTGGTCGCCCCAACAGATGATCTCCGGAGGCATATGGATCGAGGTGGTACAGCAGTGTTGTTGTTGTTAGGCCTGTCAGCAGTGTTTGACATGGTCGACCATTGACTACTGATTCACTGCCTCACTGACAGCGGGATTCAGGGGTTTGCCTTGCAATGGCTCTCCTTGTTCCTTCAGGGTCAGGAACAAATGGTGGCAGTTGGGGAACAGCTATCCAGAAGGCACCCACTAATTTGTGGAGTGCCCCAAGGAGCGGTGCTCTCCCCAATGCTGTTCAACTTCGATATGCGCCCCATTGCCCAGATTGCCTGGAGGAATGGACTGGGTTGTCACCAATATGCTGATGACACCCAGCTCCATCTGTTGTTGGATGGCCAGTCAGACTCTAGTATGGGAGATCTGGACCTGGCATTGAAAGCTGTGGCTGGTTGGCTTAGACTGAGCCGATTGAAATTGAATCCAACGAAGACAGAGTTCCTGTGCCTGAATTGGAGTGGGCCAAGGCTAGGGATCCCTCTCCCGACCTTCGATGAGGTGCTGCTGGTGCCAGCACCGGAGGTTAGGAGTTTGGGAGTGCTACTGGATGCCTCCTTAACGATGGAGGCCCAGGTAGCAGCCACTGCCAAGTCGGCCTTTTACCATCTACAGTTGATTAAGCAGTTGGTTCCCTTCCTTGAATGCAATGACCTGGCAACAGTGATCTATGCAATGGTCACCTCGAGATTGGATTACCGTAATGCTCTTTACATGGGGCTGCCCCTGTCCCAAATCTGGGAGCTGCAGCTAGTGCAGAATGCAGTGGTGAGGCTGTTGTTGTGTCTTCCTGTGCGGGAACACATCCAGCCCACCCTAAAAGCACTGCACTGGCTTTTGGTTTGGTTCAAGGTGCTGGTTCTCACCTTTAAAGCCATATATGGTCAGGGACCTACTTACCTATATGGTCAGGGACCTACTTGCCTTTCCCTACATGTTCCCCAGAAAGCACTAAGATCAGGATCCCCAAACTGCCTGGTTCTCCCAGGCCCTAAAGAAGAAGCCAAGCTGACCGCAACGAGAGCCAAGGCCTTTTCTTTGGCGGCCCCTTACTGGTGGAATGAGCTCCCGGATGACATCAGGGCACTTCAGGACCTTTTACAGTTCTGCAGAGCCTGTAAAATGGAGCTCTTCCACCAGGCTTTTGATTAGGGTGCTGCCTTTTAAAATCAAGGCCTTTTAACATCAGCATCTGGCAGGAGTGCTGGCAGGAGCCTGGACTATGGCAGTAGGTGATTGTTCCAATGTTGAGAGAATGCCGCCATCTCTTATTAACATCTATGTTCTGAGAATTTATGATTTTATATGCTGTGATTTTAATTTAATTATGTGTTTTAACATATTCCGGTGTTTTAATATATATATTCTGTAAGCTGCCCTGAGCCTGCCATGGTGGGGAGGGCGGGATACAAATTTAATAAATTAATAAATAAATAAAATAATTTGCCTGTTCTTTGAGAAACAGAGTACTGAGGGAGCTGTTGTCTATTTATTTATTTATTTATTTATTTCCTTTGACCACATATTTATTTATTGATTGATTTTATTGATTTTTATCCCACCCTCCCAGCCTCGGCTGGCTCAGGGTGGCTTACAACAGAATAAAAATACTAGTAATACATAAAACACGATTCATTACTTAATACAATTTCTGGTAGATAATACAATAATATAAAAACAATGTTAAAAATCAAACATAATATTAAAGTGCTAGCAATTCCACAGTTTTTACTTCAGTTCTATTGGTCTGCTTCAGTTAGGAAGAGGCTATTGGTCTGCTTCAGTTGGGGGAGACTAGGTTAGGCAGTAGTCACAGGGGCCAGTGGATCAGGGCTTCCACCATGGTTATCAGTTATTATTAACAATAGTGGCAACAGTAGTTGTGATGGTAGTGGTGGTGGCGGTGGCTCCAAAAGCCTGGCAGAAGAGCTCTATTTTGCAGGCCCTGCAGAACTGTAAAAGGTCCTGCAGGGCCCTGAACTCCTCTGGGAGTTCATTCCACCAGAGTGGAGTCACCACCAAAAAGGACCTGGCCCTAGTTGTTGCCAACCTGGCCTCCCTGATACTCGGGAGGACCAGTCGGTTCTGGGTCCCTGAATGCAGCACTCTCCAGGGCATATATGGGGAAAGATGGTCCCTCAGGTATGTTGGACCCTGGCCATAAAGGGCTTTAAAGGTAAGAACCAGCACCTTGAAGTGAATCTGATATACTAGGCTAGAAGTACTCCCAAATTGGGAGTCCCATCAACAGCCTGGCCACAGCGTTCTGCACCAGCTGCAGCTTCCTGATTTGTGACAAGGGTAGCCCCATGTAATCCAATCTCGAGGTGACCATCGCATGGATCATGCTGCCAGGACATTGCATTCAAGGAAGGGAGCCAACTGCCTAATCAGCCGGAGGTGGTAAAAGGCCGACTTGACAGTGGCTGCTACCTGGGCCTCCATTGTTAAGAAGGCATCCAGGAGTGCTCCCAGTCTCTTAACCTCTGGCACTGTCACCAATGGCGCCCCATCGAAGGTCAGGAGTGGGATCCCTACCCCTGGACTGCTGTGGCTCAGGCACAGGATCTCCATCTTCATCAGATTCAATTTCATCCAGCTCAGCCTAAGCCAACCAGCCACAGCTTGTAACATCCAGTCTAGATCTTCTGGTTTGGAGTTGGACTGGCCATCCAACAACAGATAGAGCTGGGTGTCATCAGCATACTGGAGACAACCCAGTCCGTGCCTCTGGGCAATCTGGGCAAGAGGGCGCATATAGATGTTAAAAAGCATCGGGGACAACACCGCCCCTTGGGGCACTCCACATTCCAGTGGGTGCCTTCAGGACAGCTGATCCCCCAGCACCACTGTTTGTCCCTGACCTTGGAGAAAGGAAGCAAGCCACTGTAAGGCTAGTCCCTGGATTCCAGTGTTGGCGAGGTGGTGGATCAGTAACTGATGGTCGACACAGCCAACAGGTCCAACAGCAACAGTACTGCTGATCCACCCCAATCCAGATGCCTTTGGAGATCATCTGTGAGGGTGACCAGTGCTGTCTCCATCCCATGACCAGGGTGAAAGCTGGACTGGAAGGGATCTAAGATAGAAGCGACATCCAGAAAGCTCTGTAACTAAATTTCCACTGCCCTCTCTATTATCTTGCCCAAATAGGGCAAGTTGGAGATCAGCCGATAGTTGGCCAATTTGGCCAAGTCCAAAGATGGTTTTTTCAAGAGGGGGTACACTACTGCCTCCTTAAGTGCCTCCAGGAACTGTCCCTCTGAGATGGACTTGATAATCTCCCGCATGGCATCCCGAAGCCCCTCACAAGCGGCTTTGATTAGCCACAATGGGCATGGGTCCAGGAAGCACATGGTTGGGTGTACAGTTAGGAGCAGTCTGTCAACTTCTAGGCTGAGCGAGTCAAAATAATCCATAATATGACTAGAAGATGTGCTAGGAGCCTCGAGTTCATTCACTTTGGGTGTGTTCAGATGGATCTTTTGATCTGCCATAGGAACGACTCCCTTGCGGATCAAAAATGCACGACCAGACAGAAACATCTGGGAAATATTCCGGTCCCATAGGCATCCCGTTCTGCTGCGCCTCCAATCCTGATTTAAAAAGCAGCAGTTTCAATGTAGGGTTTTCGCTTACCTGCGCAACAACTGCAGACTTTCTTCCGTCTGGTCACTCCATTAGCGCGCGATGCTCCCGTCGGCTCGGTCTGACGTCAGACCGAGCCGACGGGGGCGCAATTTTAAAAAATTGAAACCCCATGTGCGCTTTAACGAGGAAATGCATTCAGCGATAAGCGCTACGAGGAATGTAATATTCATGCTTATTTCTTTTCGGGACAAGATGTTACCGCGATGGGAGATGGAGGGGGGAAGGACTGTTCTAACTTGCAAAATAGTCCCTCCATTGATCATGATGGCAATGGCAAGGGGAGGACCGGGACTTTGCTGAAAACCCTCCACGATCGCCTCAGTTCTCCAAGGAGGCGCAGCCTTGCCTATGCGAATGTACAAAACTTTTTTTAAAAAAATCCTCGGTGGATGCCGTGTAGACAAATCACGGTGGGAACAACGTGCGGTGAGGCTATTTCATGGGGGGGCGTCTGGTCGTGCTAGGCTGGATTAAAAAAATCGGGATAAAATTTTAGGAGGGCTCATGGCGCGATTGACTGGCCGTCTGAACGCAGCCTGTATCAACTATTATCCACAAAATAGCTCACAAAGGTCTCACAGCCAATATCCAATTTCCTATGGTTTAGTCTGCCTTGTGGCAGAGTCATAATACACCAAATTGTTCTAAACAATTGGACCGGGTGTGAGCTTGCAGATGCAATTGTGGCTGTATAATATTGTCTTTTTGCAGCCTTGACTGCCGTCTTATAGGATCTCATAAATGTCCTATAAGATGCTCTTGTAGCTTCATCATGAGCATGCCGCCACTGCCTCTCCATCTGTCTCAGCCCCCATTTCACCAGCCACAGCTCCTGGGTAAACCATAGAGCGGGTCTGGCCCAGGGGCAGGGGGCACCAGGGAGCAATCTCATCGATGGCTGTTGAGAGTCAGCAATGCCAATCCTCTACAAGCTCATCTAATGAGACGCCAGGGGGCTTCAGATCCCAAAGAGCTGCCTGAAGCTGCGCAGGGTCCATTTGGCTCTGCGGGTGAGCCCAAATCAGTTCGCTGCCCAAACAAGTTTGGAGTGGAATATTTAGCTGGGCCTTCAAGACAAAGTGGTCCACTGTAACTCCCGCCATGAAGACCAGATCGAGCATGTGCCCAGCCTGATGAGTGGGGACAGTTACAAGTTGGGAGAGTCCCAAGGCTGCCATGGATGACACTAGGTCTGCTGCCTGCATAGAGGTTGTGTCATCAGCATGGACATTGAAATCACCCAGGGCTATCAGCCTAGGGTGTCCCAAGGCCCAGCTTGATATGGCCTCTAGCAGGGATGGCAGACTATTGGCCGGTGTGTTGGGTGGTTGGTATCCCAGCCAAATAGCCACACTCTCCTTGACTTCCCACACCAGGCCGACACGCTCAGTGCCCGTGATCCCCAGAGGTGGGAGTGCCCTGAAGGAGTAAACCTCCTGGATGAATAAAGCCACTCCCTCCGCCCCTTAGTCTGCGATTGGTGGAGGATCGAGAATCCAGGTGGGGCTGTTTGGGAGAGAGGCACTGTCTCTTCCTCTCTCACCTAGGTCTTGGTCACGCACACCAGGTCTACATTCTGCTCCAGCAGAAAGTCCCAAAGGACTGTGGTCTTATTATTTATAGACCTGGTGTTACACCACGCCAGTGTCGGAGAGGGGTCAACCATCCTAGCCCCACTGCCTTTGGGATGCGATGTAGGCTGGAAGGAGGCCGAGCTAGATTATTTCCCTGCCCTCTACTCTCTACCCAGTTCCACCGCTATACTTTCCCCTCTCCAGGAGCACTGGTATCATCTGCCCAGCCATCCCCTAGATGGTCCTCACGGACCCCAGTTATCATTCTCAGACTGATATATAAGAGGGGGGACAGAATAGTAAGCAGTTCTCCTGTACTGTTATCCTAGTTATTCCTAGTAATCTAATCTATCCTATAATACAATCCTGTCTAATCTATCCTAACTGCTAATTTACTACTAATAACACCCTAACAATTTGGTAAGCAATCCAATCCCTGGCCAGTAACAACAAACAAAGGCCAGTAATAATATATTATATTTTATATATATATATAATTTCTATTCCCCAATTTCCTAGGTGATTAATCAACTGCTCATTCCTCAATAGGATAGTCTGATTCCAATACTTAATCTTCAAATCGATCAGTTCAAGAATAGGATAGTCAATCACAAAATTAGTTAGTTAGTTTGAACATTTGAGAGACTAATTTAATTCTTGATCATTCAAGAGAGAAGAAAATAAACATTAGTGCAACAAACACTCTTCAATTAATACAACTCCCTATTAAACTATTAACTATTGATACCTAAGTTCTAAGTCCATAATTAACATCTAGCTCTAATATCTAAGGACACTCTATGAATAAATTAGGACTGCCAGTGCTTTCAACAGATGGTTTTAATTGGAGTCTTCTAGTCGCTGCTTAATGTCTCCTTCAGACCAATAGTCCATTGTAATATGAGAAGCTCCTCCCAGTAATGTAAAGCAGCCACTTCCCTGGCTGTCAAACAATCCTACTTGGTCTTGGGATCTCTTGATCTTGTGCCAGTGTCTTTGAGGTCTAAAACCTGCTCTTGGGACTCCTGAGGGACTCGATGTTGAGGCACCAAGGATCACCGCTGCCATGGTTCAATGGAGCCAGGTGCAGCCAAACATCCCTGGGGGGACAGATCCCTCCTCAGTCTCTCTGGTCGACTCTCTGGCTCAGACGCCACACAGCTGGCTAAAGTACCCTCAGGAGCAGCTGCAAACAGCACTAGGTGGCAAACAGAAAGCAGGTGCAGCCCTCTCAATTGGCTAGAAGCCATGATGCTCTGTATTCTTGGTGCTGGGGGGGGCAACAATGAGAGGGCTTCTAGTGTCCTGGCCCCACTGCTGGATCTCCTGATGGCACCTGGTATTTTTGTCCACTGTGTGACAGAGTGTTGGACTAGATGGGCCATTGGCCTGATCCAACAATGGCTTCTCTTATGTTTTTATGTTCTTATGACCACCACAGTCGCAGGTGCGTCCAATATGGCGACTGTATCTCAGAAACCAAGCTGACCAGCGGCCATCACATACCCACCTGGTGCCAGCCCAGTTGTCAGGTGAGTCTGAGACATCCATCCATCTAGGGCTAGGCCCATCTTGGATGCTAAGGAGTTGTTCCGTAGAGGAAAAAATGGAGAGAATAGTTCGCAACTCCAAATGCTTTGTTCTTGCATCACTGTGCAGAGCAACGGACTATGCCAGTTTTTGATGGTGACTGCTAGCAGGAACTGCTGATATTAATGTTCTTGAGTGGAGCCTCTAGCACCAGGTACCGCTCTCATCGCCATATTAATATATCAAAAGTGTCTTTTCCCACTACGTTTGGACCCTAGAAATTCCATCTTCGTTTTAGACAAACCAAGCGCGAGGAACTCTCTGAAGAGAAATTCCTCCATGTTGCTTATTGGGATATTTGGTTAATATAGCAGAGTTCTGCCCAGTCATAGAAGTGTGATACTGAGGCGGCTTCCGGTCGGAGTTAAAATGGTGATTTGACGCACTCTGAGAACTGTGCAAGGTGGATGATAGCTCCTTTTGACAGTTTGGACCCTTCTCTGGTCCAACGCAGCACTCCCCAGGCGGGGGGGTGGCAAGCAAGCAGCCAAGTCCAAGCGGGAGTTGAGATTGGCGTGGGCAGGCTTCGGAGGAAGTCTGTTTATGCTTTGATCCCCTCCCACGAAGCGGGCAGTTGCGAGACAACACTACAGGAGCTAATCGGGCTGACAATTCAGCATAAACTCGTCATCTACCGACCTCTTTACCATCAAAGTCAACATTAAGTTAAGAAGAAGCAATGCGAAACCCCGAGATCGAACTGTAAGGTAACAAAGAACTTTTGCTTACCGGTTTGAAGACATAGAGAAATTTGAATCAAGCGGCTTAGCGTACAAAAGCATTTCTGATGTAATCCGCTTTGTTTGGAACTGAAAGAAGCTTTCTAGAACGTGAAAATAGTGAAAAAGAAACTTTTGTTTTGCATTCCTGTGGTCAGTTAGAGATTAACGGCAAGTTGTAAAAACGAAACTGATGTGAATCTGTGCTACCAAAAACAAGTTCCGTCTGAGAAAAGATGAGCTTGGGGCAAGAGAGGCATTTCAAAAGACTGAGTAACCGGAAGGAGTAGGAAGAGTTAGTGCGCTGCACAGGAAGTTGGATTTTCGGGATGGACACTAAACCGGAAGTTACAAAATAGCCTACTCTTGCCAAAAAACCATAGAGAAATTGCGCCCGCCATTTTGAGGAGGACTATTTTTTAAAAATTGAATTTGAACTATAAAATTAAAGAGAAGAAACATATAAAGGCAGCGATTTGACGGAATACTTAGAAGAAAAGAGATTTGGTGACATTTAAAAGTTTTCAAAATGGATTTGAGGCCAAGACAAAGGGCCGCCTCTATATCAAGTCCCAGAATGGCAGCAAAGGATAAAAAAGAATGGCAGGCAGCAATAGAGGCTATGGAGAGGAGGAGGATGGAGGCAGTGCAGAATCTTGGAAAACAAATGGAATTACAGACTAAACAAATGGAATTACAGATGAAACAACAAATGAAAAAGCAATTGGAGCAAATAGAACAAGTACAAGTGCAAGTATAAGAGAAGATGATGGCAGATATGAAAGAACTGGTCCTAGCAGAAGTGGCAGAGTTTTAAAAAGATACAGAAGAAGACAAAAATGAAGTCCAAGGTTTAGCAGCTAAGTCGACGGAGCTAGAACAAAAAATCAAAAATACCCTCCAGGAGAACACAAGGTTAGAATCTATGATGGAGTACAGAGCTACACAAAACCACCTGAGGTTAAGAGGAATTGAGGAGGCAGAAGACCAAGATATATGCGCATTGGTAATAACAACATTGACGGCATATATTGGTGAGGATCAAGGAGATCTAGACTCAGATTTCGACTTAATTTACAGAGTAAACTCAATGTATGCTCAGAGGAAAAAAATTACCCAGAGATGTCATTGTGCAGTTTGTGACAAGAAAAATGAAAGAGGATATTTTCAAGAAGCAATTCACACAACCGTTGGAAATTGACGGCAAAAAGATAATAATATTAAGAGAAATCCCAAGGGTGATGTTGCAAGACAGAAAGAAATACAAAAAATTGGTCGACAAATTAAAGGCAATGGGAATTAGATTCAGATGGGAAATACCTCAAGGATTGTCATTTACATACAACTCAGTGAGATTTACGATCAAATCAGAAGGAGACCTGTATAGGTTTAAAGAAAATAATTTTGAAAAGTTTTTGGATATATAAATCAAGACACCATGGATTACAAATTGCTATCTTGGAATGTAAACGGACTTAATTCACCTAACAAAAGAAAATTAGTAAATCATTGGCTGGAAAAACAAAAGAGCAATATAATTTGTTTGCAGGAAACTCATATCAGAAAACAGGACTATACATATGTGATAAATAAGAAATTGGGAGAATAATTTTTTTCACTAGCGACTAAAAAGAATAAAGGAACAGTGATCTACATCAAAAAAGAATTGGAACCCAAGCAAATTTTTGTGGACAATGATGGGAGGTATATTGGAGTAGAAATAATGATACACAGGAAAAAGACTTTGATTGTAAACTTGTATGCACCCAATGGAGCTAAAGAAATTTTTTTTTAAGATTTGACAAATGAGATGGAACAATTAACTTATGATCAGGTTATCTTCGCAGGAGATTTTAATGGTACAGTGAACAACTTACTGGACAGACGTTCAAAAAAAGTTGGAGATGTGGCGGGGAAATTACCAAAAAAAAATTTTAAACTGATGAAACAAGAGAAACTGGAAGATGTTTGGAGAAAATGGAATCCCAAAGCAAAAGACTATACTTTTTACTCCAATAGACATGACTCGTTCTCCAGGATTGATATGATTTGGATGTCAGAGGAGTTGGCATCGAAGACTCAAAAGATTGAAATCTTAACAAAAAATAATTCTGATCACAGCCCCTTACTTTGGATGTCGAGAGAAAAACCTAAACAATTATACTGGAAAATTAATGAGGACTTATTAGACAGAAAAACAGTTAATGAGACATTGCGTAGGGAAACACAGAACTTTTTTGAAACAAATTTGAACAAAGGTACGGAATTACAAATCGTGTGGGACGCATATAAAGCGGTCATAAGGGGACTGCTTATTTCATTAAACACTAAAGATAGAAAGCAAAGACTGCAACAACAAAATGATTTACAGGACAAGATCCGACAGAAAGAAAAAGAGTTAAAGAAAAAGCCAGGGAAGAAAAAGATTATAAGGGAAATTCACATGTTAAAAGACCAGTTAAATGTATTGTCAAATCGAGAATTGTATTGGAATTTAAAGAAGTTACAACAGAAATCGTTTGAGGGTGCTAATAAACCTGGAAAGTTCTTAGCATGGCAACTGAAAAATAGATGTGAAAGAAATTTTATAAACAAAATAATAGAAGATGGAAAGGATATTGTGGACTTGAATGGCCTAAAGAGAGTCTTTTTCAATTTTTACGCCAAACTGTTTCAAAAGAAATTTATTGATTCACAGAAACTTAAGAAATATTTAGAGAATATTGAAGTACCAACATTGGGACAACAAATGAAAGAAGTGCTTAATGGTCCAATTAAAAATGAAGAAATTGTTAGTGCGATAGAAGAAGCAAAATTGGGGAAAGCTCCAGGTCCAGATGGATTTACTGCAAAATTTTACAAAAAATTAAAGGACGAGCTAACCCCAATTTTTGTACTTTTGTCAAATGAAATAAGAGAGACAAAACGGATTCCAGAGTCATGGAAAGAAGCAAATATTTCGCTTATACCCAAAGAAGGTTTAGACCTAACTAATGTGAAGAACTACAGACCAATATCCCTCCTGAATAATGATTACAAATTGTTTGCTAAAGTAATTTCTGAAAGGTTGAAAAATTATTTGAAAGATGTTATAACAGAAGAATAACCTGGTTTTCTACTGAATAGGCAAATCAGAGACAATTTAAGAGTGGTGATAGATGCAATTAAATATTGTGATAAACACCCTGAAAAAGAAGTTGGATTTCTCTTTTTGGATGCAGAAAAAGCTTTTGATAATTTGAACTGGGACTTTATGCTGCAAGTGATAGAGAAAATGGAAATAGGTCAATCTTTTTTAAACATGATTACTGCAATTTATTCGGACCAAAAAGCGGCATTGAACGTAAATAAAGAAAAAACGGAATACTTTAAAGTGTGAAAAGGGACGATACAAGGCCGCCCCCTATCTCCACTATTGTTTATTTGGATATTGGAAGTATTATTGGGGAAAATAAAAGAAGACAAGAATATTAAAGGACTGACAACGAGAGGCTTTACATATAAATATAGAGCTTATGCGGAAGAAGTAATGTTTATGATTCAAGACCCTATAGAGGATATACCACGACTGATGCAAAAAATTAAAGATTTTGGAGACTTGGCCGGTTTTTATGTTAACAAAAGTAAAACAAAGGTGATGTGTAAAAATATGACGAAACAGAAGCAAATGGAACTTCAGGAGAAAATCCAGTGTGAAGTGGTTACAAAGACAAAGTATTTAGGGATTGAATTGACTATGAAAAATATAGATCTATTCAAAAATAATTATGAAAAAATTTGGTATAAGATTCAACAAGATATGAAAAAATGGGACACTTTGAATTTATCACTAATGGGAAGGATTGCAACAGTTAAAATGAATATTTTGCCTCGGTTAATGTTTTTGTTTCAGACTATCCCAATACTACGACAAAGTAAGATACTGGATGGATGGCAGAAAGAAATATCAAAATTTGTGTGGGCAGGAAGGAAACCAAGAATTAAAATGAAAATTGTATGTGACGCTAAGGAAAGAGGAAGACTTCAACTACCAAATCTCAGACTTTATTACAATGCTATCTGCTTAACGTGGATAGAACAATGGATTAACCTTGAAAATATGAAGTTGTTGGCGTTAGAAGGTCATGATAACAAGTTTGGATGGCATGCGTATTTATGGTACGAAAAATAAAAAATCGACAAATTTTTTAAACATCACTTTATTAGGCGATCACTGTTAGAGACTTGGATGAGATATCAAAAATTATTTTATGAAGAACGAACACTTTGGATAGTGCCGGCAGAAGTGATTAAATCATATTCGAGACATGAAGGATTAGACTGGTTACCGTATAGAAATCTTTAAAAATCTGATGGGAAAAGTTTTGTTATGAGAGACAGAGATGATGTGGAATTTGATTATGATTGGTTGAATTATAGACAGATTTATGATTTGTTTAAAACTGATAAGAGAAAATATGGCTTTAGGGCAAAGAATAATGAAATTGAGACTATATGGGCGGAAAAGGGAAAGAAAATGATCTCAAAAATATATAAGGTTTTACTGAAGTGGTATACAGAAGATGAAACTGTAAAAGAACAAATGATAAAATGGGCGGTAAATGTAAATAGTGAAATAACTATGGCATCATGGGAATGTTTGTGGAAAAAGTCAATGAAAATTTCAACTTGTGTTAATGTCAAAGAGAATTGTTATAAAATGATGTATAGATGGTATATGACTCCAAAGAAAATTGCTAATATAAATGAGAGTATGTCTAGCAAATGTTGGAAATGTAGAAAGAAAGAGGGCTCATTTTACCATATGTGGTGGACTTGTGATAAAGCCATGAGTTATTGGTCAGAGATTCATAATGAAATACAGAAAATTTTGAAATGTACTTTTAAGAAAGATCCACAAATCTTGTTGTTAGGTCTTAAACTGGAAGAATTAAATGTAACCAAGAGAACATTGTTATGGTACTTGGTCACAACAGCTAGAATGACTTATGCACAATTCTGGGAACAAGAAAAGATTCCTGAAACATGGGAATGGATTAAGAAGATGCTTTTTATGGCTGAAATGGACAAAATGACAAGAAAGCTTAATAACGAAGAAGATGAAGCATTTTTTGAAGAATGGAAAGATTTTAAAGACTATCTTGAGAAAAACTGGGATGTTAAAAATAGATTGATTTGCTTTGACAGTTATTAAGGAGAAAATAAGAAAAAGAACGATAAGATTGCTAAAATGTTACCTAACTTGATAATGGGAATGACATATTTTGTGAATGGTAATTAGATAATAGAGTTTATAAGGGGGTAAGAGCATTGCGGGAAGCCTTGTACTGGGGGGAGTGGGGAGAAAAGAAAAAAGGTATGTGATATCTATAAGATGGAATTTTAACTATGTGAAACATATCCTATAATAAAATGTTTTTTTTAAAAAAAAGAAGTGTGATACTGAGTGCAGTAAACAAATCTCCCAAGAAGTATATTGCAAAAAAAAAGGTAAACTATTTATTCAAATAGATTCAGTTCACATTCAGGTTGCAGTCAAAAGAAGAGAGAGAAACCTAATCTAAAGAATACATTCCCTATCACAAACGGCCAGCTTGTTCAGCATCATATGTGTGGGAGTATGAGGCATATTTACAGGAGATACCTGCAGAGTCATGTGTCTTTATGGAAGGCCATGTGAAGGGAGAGTGAGGGGACAAAGTGAGAAAGAGAGGAGGGGTCAGAGGACTGCTCCCAGGTTAAGACAAAGAGAGGCATCCCATTCTAGGAGATAACACCAATACACACTTAGAGTGCTGTAGTGCCCCCCAATATCCAGGCATTCTGCATCACTCACTCCAACATGGGCCATCTCCATTATGAGACTCTTTCAGTGTGGGGATAGCAGGGAAAGGCAGTCACCAAGTCTATCCAATACAGTGTGCCCACTCCATACTTAAGGTAGAACTAGAAGGTAGGACTGAAATATGGAGTTCCCAAACCTGTTTTCCTCTGTAACGTTAGATTATATATTTATATTTAACTACAGAAGAAGAAGAAGAAGAAGAGTTTGGATTTATACCCCGCCCTTCACTGCCCAAAGGCGTCTCAGAGCGGCTTACAAACTCCTTTCCCTTCCCCTCCCCACAACAGACACCCTGTGAGGTAGGCAGGGCTGAGAGAACTTCTGACAGAAACTGTCCTTGAGAGAACAGCTGTGCCAGAGCTTGTGACTGACCCAAGGTCACATCAGCAGGTGCAAGTGGAGGAGTGGGGAATCAAACCCGGTTCTCCCAGATAAGAGTCCGTGCACTTAACCACTACACCAAACTGGCATATGCATAAGGGGGAGTGGCTAGCACACCAGCAGTCTGGAGAGAGGCTACAGGAGTGGCCCCCCCATGGAACCCTGGGGTAAGGGTTCCTAGCCAGAGGGCTTTTAAGGAGTTGCCTCTTCAGCGGCAGAATGCCATGGAATTGAGGTGCTCCTTCACCCTAATGGTCCTTCTGCTGGTGGCTGAATGGCTCTAGCTAGGCTGACCGGGGCAAGCGAAGGAGATTGAGCAAGTGGTGATGACTGTGGCGAGGCTGGAAGCAGCCGACGATGAACGTGAGTTGAAAGTAAACGATTTTTTGAAGAAGTAGCGAATTCCCTGACTTTCTTTTCTATCGGTTTGGAGGGATCTCTCCCCCCCCATGAGCAGCAAAGTAGAAGAAAAAGGGTGGGAGCAGGGAAAAATGGAAAGGCAGTTTTGTTTTGAGAGACTTACCAGAGTGGATTATATGCATGAGCAATTTTCAGAGGTTGTGAAAGAGCAGTTGGTTTCTGTAAACAATCATCCAAGATGTCAGGCGTCGGGAAGAAGGGAACGAAACTGAAACCTCCAGGTGGCCAGAGCCCTAGGCCAGAAGAGGAGGGGCCAGACGTCATGAGACTGCTAGCAGATACACTCAAGCCTGTTATGGATCAACTCGCTGGTATTAACCAGCAGTTAGCTGTTCTCAATCAGACTTTGGCAGCGCAGTCGCTCCAAGTGGCGGAGACTGCTAAGCAGACGGAGCAGATGATAGCAGAAGTGAAGGAGATGCACTCCGAGCATAAGACGTTGAAGAAAAGAGTGGATCAAGTGACAAATAAACAAAATCACCAGGAACATAGGCTGTTGTCCTTGCAAATGGAGAAAGCCAACATGATCCTCAAGGGGTACCTGAATCCCCAAAGGAAGATTTAAAGAAGCTCCTTAGTGATCTTCTCACACCAGTTGTAGGCTTTAAAGCAGAAGAAATTATGTACGATATTGAAGCAGCATATAGGGTGTATTCAAATTACACCAAAAAGAATAGTCTACCTGGAGAAATATCAGCCAGATTTTCAAGAAGACAAACTAGGGATGAAATTTTGCGAGCAACTTCGGCAACTCCATTGAAAATGGGGAACGATATTATCAAGGTGTTAAAGGACATTCCATTCGAAATTCGTCAAAATGGAAAAATTACAAGGACTTGATATTCTTTCTCCAAACTAACCAAATTGGATACAAATGGGTAGTCCCAGAAGGAGTGGTCTTTAAGATGAACGATAAGAGAGAGAAGATTGCCTCCGTGTTTAAAGCCAAAGAATTTCTCAAGCATCACCTGGGGACCAAAGAAGATGGTGAAACTGGTTCGAGTGGCTCTGCACCCTCGGAGACAGACAAGGACTTGGCTGCGGAAGAAGGCGCTGGTGCCTGAAAACCAACTTATGCACTCACAGACAGAAAGCCTAAGTAAGGCAGAAGGACTCTAAAAATGGCCTTTATGAAGCGAGTTCGGGAGATGCTCTGGAATTCTCTCATAACAACTAATTAGCTAATTTTTAAGTAGGGAAAGACAGACAGGAACTCACTGTATTCATGGTATACTAACTATAAAGTACTAACATAGATATTAACGGGGTTAAAGATCTCCTACTCTTGGGTTTTTAGTGTAGTGTGGTTTGCTTTTCTTTCTCCTTAGTGTTAGTTTCCCCTCCCTTTTTTTGAGTTGTAGTTTGTAGTTCTATATAAAAAGCAATAAAAAATCCCCTTCGGGGGGGCAAAAAAAAAAAGAAAATGTCCAGCGAAGGAGCATCCACCACCTCTCAAGGCAGTCTGTTCCACTGCTCAATCACTCTTACAATTAGGAGGTTTCTCCTAATATTTAGCCAGTAATGACTCCCTTGTAATTTCCATTAGATCTAGTCTTGCAATCCGGAGCAAGAGAGAATAGATCTGCTCCATCTTCTACATGACAGCCCTTCAAATATTTGAAGACTGCAATCATGTCCCCTCTAAGCCTTCTCTTTCCCAGGCTAAACATACCCAACTCTTTCAGCCTTTCCTCATAAGACTTGGATTCCAACCCTCTCACCATTCTGGTTGCCTTCCTCTGGACACGCTCGAGTTTGTCAACATCCTTCCTAAAATGTGGTGCCCAAAACTGGACACAGTACTCCAGGTGAGGCCTGTCCATAGCAGAATAGAGCGGGACAACTACCTCCCATGATCTGGACATAATGCTTCTGTTAATGCATCCTAAGATTGCATTAGCTTTCTTCGCAGTCACATCGCATTGCTGGCTCATGTTTAGCTTGTGATCAACCGGAACAACTAGATCCCTTTCACATGTGCTGCTGTCAAGCCAAGCCCCTCCCATTCTATGTCTGTGCCTTTGATTTTGTATACCTAAATGTAGGACTTTGCACTTATCTCTATTGAAATTCATTTTATTGTCTTAGCCCACTGTTCCAGCCTATCTAGATCATTTTGAATCCTGACTGTGTCTTCCTCAGAATTAGCAATCCCACCCAGCTTTGTGTCATCTGCAAATTTGATAAGCATCCCCTCTATGTCTTCCTCCAGGTCATTTATAAAAACATTGAACAACACCAGGCCCAGGACTGAGCCCTGCGGCACTCCACTCGAGACTTTCCTCTATGTAGACACAGAGCCATTTATGAGCACTTGTTAGGTACAATTTTTCAATCAACCATGTATCCATCCAATGGTTGAACCATCCAGCCCACACTTAACCAGCTTATCCTCAAGGATATCATGAGAAACTTTGTCAAATGCTTTGCTGAAATCTAGATACACTATGTCCACAGCATTGCCAGAGTCAACCATTTTAGTAACTCTGTCAAAAAAGGAGATAGGATTGGTCTGGCATGACTTATTCTTCATAAACCCATGCTGGCTACTACCAATTAACTCATTCCATTCAAAGGGCTCACAGACAGAGCATTTTATAATCTGCTCTAGAATTTTCCCAGGTATTGATGTCAAACTGACAGGTCTGTAATTTCCTGGTTCTGTCTTTTTTCTCTTCTTGAAGATCGGGACAACATTCGCTCTTCTCCAGTCTTCTGGCACAACACCAGTACTCCAAGACATCTCAAAGATTAGAGCCAGAAGCTCTGAAATAACATCTGCAATTTCTTTTAGCACCATGGGATGCAAGCCATCCGGACCTGGAGACTTTAAAGTATTTAAGGCATCAAGATGCTCTCTAACCATTTCCTTACTTACTCTGGACTGGCAGTTCCTCCTTCCTTCATATGTCCTGCATTCTTCAGTTTGCATACAGCTTGCCTTATGGTTAAAGGCCCATGCAAAATGAGAGTTAAGTAATTCCACTTTGTCTTCATCCCTTGTTAAGGCTTGACCGTCCTCCCCTAGCAATGAGCTTACCCCATCCCTGTTCTCCTTTTGCTCTTGTTATTTTTAGCATCCCTCGCAAGCATCAGCTCCATCTGCACTTTAGCCTTTCTGACACCATCCCTACAGGTTCAAGCCTGCTTTTTGTACTCACCCTCAGTAATTTGTCCCTCCTTCCATTTCCTGTACATTTCCCTTTTTAGTCTCAGCACTTCAGAGAGTTCCTTGTTCAGCCACCTCAGCTTCATTACCAGTCTCCCACCTTTCTTTCTCGCCAGGACAGTTTGTGATTGTGTCTTAAGCACTTCATTTTTCAGCATCTCCCATCCATCCTGTGCAGATTTCCCCCTCAGCATTTCCAGCCACGGGATCCTGTTTAATATTTCTCTGAGTTTTTTAAAATCAGCTTTCCCGAAGTCCAGGATATGTGTCCTACTATGTCCTGGTTTCATATCCTTCTCTATGTCAAATTCCAAGCTGACATGGTCACTGTTCCCCAAGGATCCCACAATGTTCACTTCATCAACAATTTCTTCCCTGTTAGTCAGGATTAAATCCAGGATAGCAGATCCTCTGGTTCCCACCTTCACCTTTTGAGAGATGAAGTTGTCCTCAAGACTATCCAAGAATCTGTGGGATGCCCCATGTCTAGCAGAGTTAGATTTCCAACAAATATCTGGATAGTTGAAAGCTCCCATAACCACTACATCCTGTCTCTGTGAAAGTTTAGCAAGCTGTTGTACAAATGCATCATCCCATTCCTCTGGTTGGTTTGGAGGTCTGTAGTATACCACCACAACAATATCACCTTCTTTTTTCCCTTGCTCTGTCCTTACCCACACTCTTTCAACAGGACAACTCTCAAAATCCTGAATTTCAGTGCAAGTGTATCCATTCTTGACATATAATGCCACCTCGCCTCCTTTTTTGTTTATTCTGTTCCATTTGAACAAGGTATATCCTTCAATCACTGTGCTCCATATATGAGACTCATCCCACCAAGTCTCCATAATACTTATCAGATCATACTTACTTTCCAAGTTTTGAAGTTCAAGTTCCTCCTGTTTATTTCTCATACTCTGTGCATTAGTATAAAGACATCTCAGATTACAGACATCCTTTCCTACCATAAGTCCCTTCGAATTTACCTGAAAATTACTAAGCTCACCTCTCTCCCATTCATTTATTATCTGGTCACTCCCTTTCTTGAACTTAGTGTTGGGGATGTAGCACAACATCAGGCTTTTTCTTCCCACCCCCAATGTCTTCAGTTTAAAGCCCTCCTGATGACATTGGGGGTGGAAAGAAAAAGCCTGATGTTGTGCTGCATCCCGAACAGCATCAGCACACCAGCATATAGACAACAGCATCAACACACCAGAGCATAAACAGCTTAAAGCAGCAATCTCTCCTTATAAATAATTATCTTTTGGTTTCGCAAGATTCCATGCGCTCCCATTGGCTGTAAAATGCCCTCCCTCAGCCATTGGCCCATCGGCCACCACTCAAGAATACTCGCGTGCCATTGGCCGGGTGCTGGGTCTGCTCCTCTTCCCCACCCACTCCCCCTGGCAGACAGCTCTCTCTCCTGAGGAAGACAGTTCTCTTGACTCCTGTGAGGGGACTGTCCCCTCAGGGGCTGTTGGTAGGCAGCCAAGCTTGGTTCTGTGAGTAAAAAAACAAAAGACTTTCAGCATAACCCCCTCCTCCGCCCATAACCCCCTCCCCAATGGCCACTTTCCTGTCAGATTAAACGGAAAAGGGTTCTTTTTCCTGCTTAGCTTCAGCATGGCTGGCTGGCTAACAAGGTGGGCCAGCGACCATCAGACCATTTTTTTCAACTCCCCGCTGTTCGGCTGACTTTCCCCTAAGGTTGCCAATCTCCAGGTGGGACCGGAAGATCTCCCACTGTTACAACTGACCTCCAGATGACAGAGATCAGTTCTCCGGGAGAAAATGGTTGCTTTGGAGGGTAGACTCTATGGAAATATACCCTGCTGAGTCCTTCCACACACACCCCAAATGCTGCCCTCCACAGGATCCACCCCCCCAAATCTCCAGGTATTTCCCTAATCAAAGTTGGCACCTGTACTTTCTCCTCCGTCAGTAAAAGGCCCTTTCCACACCTATGTTGGCCTTTGGGAGAAAACCCATTGGGCCCAGTCCTGATCAGGTTGCCAACTCCAGGTGGGCAATTCCTGGAGATTTGAGAGATGGAGCCTGGAGAGGGTGAGGTTTGAGGAGGGGTGGCACCTCAGACAGGTACGATGCCATAGACTCCACCCTCCAATCCAGCCATTCCCTGATGGGGAACCATTGTTGCCAATCTCCAGGTGGGGGCTGGAGATCACTCAAAATTACAACTGCTCTCTAGGAGGGAGGGGGGAGGAGATGGAAAACTAAAGGTAGGTTGATGGTTGGCTGGGAGGGAGATAGGGTTGTCAACTCCAGGTTGGAAATTCCTGGAGATTTGAGGGGTCGATGCCATAGACTCCACCCTCCAAACCAGCCACTCCCTCCTGGGGAACCACTGTTACCAATCTTGGGAGTGGGCTGGAGATCACTCAAAATTACTACTGCTCTTCAGGTAGCAAAGATCATTTTCCTCTGGAGAAAATGGTGGACTCTGTCATTATACCCTGCTGAGATTGCCACAGCAAATTGTCACTGAGTGCCCAAAGCCGGGGCACTCTCCCAGAGCCTCCTTCTAGAGTCCGTTGTATTTATTTCCACAATGGGCCTTATTCCTAGTATCCAAATAAATCTTAAACATCATCCAGTATCATAAAAAGCACAAGAGCAAAACACTATATTCACTCCAGCTTACAAGAGCTAAAATATTCCATGTAAAATGACAGAAAAGTTCAAAAGTTTGGGGAAATGGTGGTAGTGGTGGTGGTAGTAGTAGTGGTAGCAGCAGTAGTAGTTATCTAAAAGACTTAAAATTTGGCATAAGGTGAACTTCTGTGGAAGAGTTTCAAAGTCTTGGCATCACAACAGTCTTTGGTGTTCAATCACTTTGTCTCAGAGAATAGGGCTTCTGCAGAAGGTCTTAGCTGGACTTCAGCAGATGCCCCAAAACAAGGCATCTGCAGAAGGTTTTAGGTGGCAAGCAGGTTCACATGGTCCAAGACCACAAAGGGCTTTGAAAATGATAACCAGCACTTGGTATTGAGCCTGAAAGCAAACTTCCAGCTATTGAAGAATTTTCAAAATTATCCCTTGTAATTTGGCCACCCTTGCCCAGCAGGCTGTCTTCAAAGGGAGGCTTGTATTAAATGCATTGTGGTTGTCCAGCCTGGATGTAATTAGCACATTGATCCACCAAAGTGCCCTCTGTTTAGGGTTGCCCATCAAGACAGCTCAGATGTTTCACCTGGTTATAAGTATAGCAGTTAAAATGCTTACAAGTGTAACTTTTATGGAATGTATCGTGTGTATTTTGAAGTGCTTATACTGGCTGCTTTTTTGCTTCCGAGCAAATTTTAAAACGCTGCTGCTGATGATGACCTAGAAAGCTCAATATGATTCGGAATCAAAATATCTGAAAGATCATCTTCATTAAATTGCTTAGCTGGCACTTCTTATGGGTTTTATACAGTAAGATGGTTGTAACTGGTTTTATGACTTATGTATTAATTTAATTATTTTGCGTATTATGTATTGATTTGATTAATTCTGGCCCACCCTGAGTCTGCTATGCAGGGGAGGGAGGGCTAGAAATCAAATGACATAAAAAATAAAATATACCTGCCCACTGATTAAGGTCATCCTTAGAGCTCCTGCATTGTGTGCCCTGCACATGCTGAAGCTGCATGGGTGGGTGTTCTCAGTAGTGACACCTATTGTGGAACTCCCTTTCCATGGAGGCAGACCTGCTGCCAAGTCTCCATTTTTTTAAGGTGGCAAAAATGACATTTCTATTCCCCCAGGTAATTTAGTTCCCTACATTTGGTTTTTAAAATTTATCATACCCGATTTTTAATCTGTTATGTTTTATGATTGGGTGGCTTTTCTTTTAGCTCTTTTTAGGAATTCTTGTTTTGTTAGTTTCATGTCTCATTGTGGCACCATTATAATTGAGATTGGGTCATTCCTGTATTTCTATATTTTGTTATATTAGTTTGAATTAGCTTATGCCTCTCTATTTGGTTATTGGTCCTGTAAGCCTTTGCTCTTTTGTTGGCAACCTAGGCATAAAAACTAAAGCCTTGTGCTGTGGATGTACCTTTGCCCCAATTCATATCTGACATTCCCCAGCCTCCAAGTGCCAGGCTCCAAAACCTAAACATTTCTGACATCAGAGCTAATAAAATATATCTGGGCAAAAGTTCATACTAACAAAAGTTCATCTTATCACCTCTAGGATAGGCTGATAAAAGGATAGAAATACAGATACTTTTCTGCCATCACTGCTTTAAGATGTGATCTAGCCTGGGCCCGGTCATATTCACTATAAGTTTCTTCCCAATTGCAATGTAATCATCTCCCAGCATGCTTCCTTGCTCTTCAGTAAATGAACATGAAGGTAGAGAGCATCTCAGAGTGATCTTGTCAGCCATTCAGGTGATCTCCAGATTGCAAAGATCAACCAGAGCACTGAAGAAGTACCATCATGTCAGCCAGAAACTCCAAGGGCTAAAAGGATTTTATTATTCATTAAGTATGTTGTGTCCTGAGATCAGGAACAGGCATCAGCCAGAGGCTGCCAAGCTTCAGTCCTAAGAACAATAGGGACTAGGCTCCTGAATTTGGAGTAAGGAGCTAATAGGGATATTGGCAGTAAATTTGAACCCGCCAATAGAACTATGGGGTGTTCCCCCCCCAATGTATATAGTTGGCCTCTGGCTGTTGTTTGCCTTTGTTTGTGTGAAGTACTAATAAACACATCTTCACCTATGTCGTGGTCCAAGTCCTGATGTATGGAACCCAGTACTTTACAGTGGTGACGAGGATGGGATTCCATTGAGTCAGGCCTCGATCGCACCAGCACCAAGCATCGTTCCAGTCAACGCTGCTCAGCATCGCTCCCGAGCACCGCATCGCCCCTGGGCATCGCATTGCTCCTGAGCTCCACGCAGCATTCAGTGTCCCAGACACCGCTCCCACAATGTGCTCGAGTCATGGCTGCAACTCACGGAAGCCTCGATAAGTTTGATCCCGTCTGTCCCAAAGTTTGGGACTCTTGGAAGGACCAACTCATGTGCTACATAGAGCTCAATGAGTTAACTGACACCAGGCTGATCTCTATCCACTTGGTGTAAGAATCTACAGTTGTTAGGAATAGGATGCCTTGGAATGGCCCGGCGAAATCCACATGTAACCGAGACCAGGGTTTGTGTGTAGATTCCCAGTGTTGCAACGGAGCACTTGTAGGGTTGGGGTGGACTTCTTGACAACTTTTGCACCCCTTGACCCATGTTTCGATCTCCAGATCTATCCTGGGCCACCAAACGTAACTCCGTGCCAGCACCTTCATGCGGACTATGCCCGGGTGTGCTTTGTGTAGTGCGTGTAGGTCCCCCTGCCTCATGGATCCTGGTAGTACCACCCTATCCCCCCACAGCAAGCATCCTTTTAGGGCGGAGAGCTCATCTTTCCTGGCCCTATATGCCGAAAACTCTGTCCTAAGCTCCTGTGGAACCAACACCGTCCACCTCACCAAGAATCTCCTGGTTCCCCAATCCATCCTGGAGTGTTCATTTGAGGAAATAATAGAGGCACTCAACAACTACTTCAGCCCGAAGCTGACCTTCCTGGCTAAATGAATGGGGTTCCAGGGATGAGTGCAGGCCCAAGGGGAATCTGCCGTGGCCTATATGGCCGCCCAGCCTGCCCTCACGGTGGACTGCTCCTTCCCGAAGGTGGCAGATAAGCTATTGACACAATTCGTGTGGGGGTTATTGGATGCCATACTGAATAGGAAGATGATCAGGAGCCACCAGATCACCTTGGAAGAGGCCATGCAACTCACCATCGCACACGAGGCATCTCATCAGGAGTGCCCGGCCGCAACAGCTCATTAGGTCGGAACGGGGTACAGCATGGAAAACTCAGATGCTGAAGAGGTCTGCTCCATCCCATGACGCCGCCAGCCACAAGGGCCCCGACATGGGTAAATCCTCCACCCGCTCCCCCTGTGCCAGCTGTAAGGAGGCTCATGGGAGAAAGACATGCCAGTTCAGAGACATGACCTGCCACACCTGCGGAAAACAGGGCCATCTTGCCAAGGGCCCCCAGAACACACAAGCTTCCATGTCATCTTGCCGCCAGGCTGTTGCCACACACGAATCCACCTCGGAGACCACCGATCTCTACCACCTCACCAACCAGCTGCTTCAGGTACTGTGCCTCCCTAACCTACCTCAAAGATCCAAGTACAAGTCAGGATCGAGGGGTCCCCCTGCTCCATGGAAGTGGACTCAGGGTCTGCAGCATCCATCATTTCCATGGATATGCTAACACAGCTTTGCCCATCAGGGGGACCCCTCTGCAGCCCTCACCCCTAAGCTTGGTGGATTTTCAGAAAAATCCAGTACCCATTAGGGGGTCGGAACTTTTTGGGTGCAATATAGACACTTTGAGGGCAACCTGGACTTGGTAGTGGTGGAGGGCAACCTTGTAAGCCTTCTGGGCCGGGCTTGGTTCGAGGCACTGGGTATAACCATGGGGGGGTGAATAATGCTCACCGAGGGACTTTGAGGAGTCCTGCCGGGAATTCCCCAAGGTTTTTAATGGGGCGCTGGGCTGTTACAAGAGGCCCCCAGTGTCATTACAGTTGGACCCAACCGTCGCTCCCATCTGTCGGTGCTTCTGCACTGTGCCCCTCTCCTTACAGCCAAAAATTGAAGCTGAACTAGACCAACTGGTGTCCCAGGGGGTGCTAGAGCCAGTTGCCAATTCCCCATTGGAAACCCCGATAGTGACCCCTGTTAAACCAAATGGGGACATCCGCATCTGCATGGATTATAAGTGCACCATTAACCAAGCCCTACAGGCACACTCCATGGGGGGAGGGGTGTTATGTCCTGAGATCAGGAACAGGCGTCAGCCCAGAGGCTACCAAGCTTCAATCCTGAGAACAATAGGGACTAGGATCCTTAATTTGGAGTAAGGAGCCAATAGGGACATTGGCGAGAAATTTGAACCCACCAATAGAACTATGGGGCATCCCCCCCCATTGTATATAGTTGGCCTCCGGCCGTTGTTGTTTGCCTTTGTTTGTGTGAAGTACTAATAAACATGTCTTCACCTATGTCGTGGTCCGAGTCCTGATGTATGAAACCCAGTACTTTACAGAGTATTTTATTTATTTGTACCCTGCATCAGAATTACATCACCACTGGTAGTCACATGACTGCAGGTGTCTTTTCTTGCAGGCTGATCTCAAGCCTGGAGTCTGTCATACACACACCCCAGTTGAACTTATTTATGAATTCATTAGGAATAAGGTCCGTTGTGGAAATAATGGGCTCTAGAAAGAAGCTCTGAGCCGGTGCCTTGGCCATGGGCATTCAGCGTCAACTTGCTGTGGTGACCTCAGCAGGGTATAATGACACAGAGCTTACTGTTTTCTCCAGGGGAACTAATCTCTACCATCTGAAGAACAGTTGTAATTCTGAGTGATCTCCAGCTCTCCCCTGGAGATTGGAAAAATTGGTTCCCCAGAAGGAAATGGCTGCTTTGGAGGGTGGAGTCTACAGCATTGTACCTGTCTGAGGTCCCACCCCTCCTCAAACCCCACCCTCTCCAGGCTCCACCCCTCAAATCTCCAAGAATTTCCCAGCCTGGAGTTGGCAACCCTATCTCCTTCCCAGCCAACCAGCAACCTACCTTTATCTGGCCCTCTGACTTCAGCTTTCCATCTCCTCCCCCCTTCCTCCTAGCGAGCAGTTGTAATTTTCAGTCATCTCCAACCCCCACCTGGAGATTGGCTGCAATGGTTCCCCAGGAGAAAATGGCTGGTTTGGAGGGTAGTGTCTATGGCATTGTACCTGTCTGAGGTCCCACCCCTCCTCAAACCCCACCCTCTTCAGGCTCCACCCCTCAAATCTCCAGGAATTTCCCAGCCTGGAGTTGGCAACCCTATCTCCTTCCCAGCCAGCCATTAACCTACCTTTATCTCCCCTTCTGACTTCAGTTTTCCGTCTCCTCCCCCCTCCCTCCTGGGTAGCAATTGTACTTCTAAGTGATTTCCAGCCCTCCTCTGGAGATTGGCAACAATGGTTCCTCAGGAGGAAATGGCTGGTTTGGAGGGTAGTGTCTATGGCACTGTACCTGTCTGAGGTCCCACCCCATTCTCAAACCTCACCCTCTCCAGGCTCCACCCCTCAAATCTCCAGGAATTTCCATACCTAAAGTTGGCAACTTTATCTCCTCCCCTTTCAGCAGCCTCTTCCTAAGCAAAGTTCTGTCTTTCTCGTTAGTGGGGAGCAAAGCAACTTACTTCATTTTCCTCATCTGCTTTGTGATCTGTACAGCAACCCTGCAAGGTAGGTTAGGCAGAAAGTCTGGAGTTGGTCCAAAATCACCCAGGCAGCTTCCATAGGGAGGCTCCTGCTGAACAGGAGCAAACAGCCAGGGCTAGTGAAGTAATGCATGAAGTCACCCTGAGAGTGCTGGCAGGCTTAGGGTTGCCAACAAAGACAGACTGATGCAAAGGAGGATGGAAAAGTCTCCATATCTCTATTTTGCCTTAAATTGGTTTAGATGCCAGCAGAGTGAGAAAATGCTGGAGGCTCTGGATGGGTGCCCCATGGTAAATGGACCAAATAGTTCTTAAAGATTTTCCAAAACACTACTCTGTTGATAATTCATTTTCTACACTCACAACATCCCCTGCCAGAGTGCAACACATCCCCAGCCCTTTGAATTAGCACCAGAGCTTTAAGAGCTCTCCAGCTGTCACCTAGTATTCCATGGAAGAAATGGGTTGTTTGGAGGGTGGGGACTATGGCATTGTATCTGTCTGAGGTGCCGCTCTTCTTCCTCCTCAGACCCCACCCTCAGCAGGCTTCATCCCTAAAATATCCTGGAAGTTTCCAACCTGGAGCTGGCAACCCTATGTCCTTTCCAGGCAATCTTCAGGTTTGCATCCCCCCCCCCCCCGCAGTCTCTGTCTAGTTAAAGGGCAGTCTTTCCTTGCAATGAGAACCAAAGCAGCTGACATCATTCTCCTCTCCCCCGTATGATCCGCACAACAATCCTGTGAGGTATGTAATGTTAATGTTGAAAGTCTGTGAATGGTCCATAATCCCCCAGGCAGCTTTTATAACATGAACCTGGGACCTGCACACCATCCTCTGAAGAGCTCTCAGGTGACCGCTGGCACCTTTTCCTATCATTTTTTGCCTTGTGGTACTCTGCTTGTGGTGTGATCTGTCTTTTTTGTGGTGTAGCATGGTTGTGTTTTTGGTTTGTTTCTTTTGAAGGGGAAGTGATGTGTTGTAAGTGAGGACAAATTTTACCTGAGAATACACCAGGTCGCATATGCAACTGACAGTCCCAACTTTTGTGGTGTGGAATGGAGTGAAGTCCAATCAGCTTCCATATGCAAATGATGTTGAAACGCTGGCCCAATCAGAGAAGAGTGGCCTAGGCTGCAGTGGGTGGGAGAGAACTCAGGCAACACAGCCAGTGGATAGAGACATATTGTGATTGACACATCACAGAGCCAACTCATTTTGGCAGGCATAGAATGTTGCCATACCAAATTGCTTTTATATAATAAGGAAGGATAAATAATTTGAATTTACAACTACAATTTTGTGAGTTTTTCATATAAAGCCTTTAATTGGAGATATGCTTCCTTGATCTCAGGGAAACCATTTCCTTCAGTATCTTCTGTGTTCTTGGGCACAGCATAGCATTCAGACAAGAACAAAAGAACATGAAAGACACTGCAGACTTGGCCAACTGGAAAAATCAACAGTGGCTGAACACAGCCTAACTCAAACAGGACACAGCATTTTGTTCCAAGACACTGAAAGACTGGACAACACTTCCAATTACCATGTCAGATTACACAGGGAAGCCATTGAAATTCATAAACATAAACACAATTTCAACAGGAAAGAAGAGAGTTTAAAAATAAACAGGGCATGGTTTCCTGTCCTGAAAAACACAAAATGCTCTACAGCTGGCAATAGCACTACAGATAAGATTAGAGTTTCAATAGCCATTCCACACACAAAAGAACCTCCTCAAACCTCCTCAGGAAACAATCCATAGACAAAAGAACCTCCTCAGGAAAGTTCCTCCATTAGCATGTTCATAGCCTGGAGAACTACACAAGATAATTGACTCAGCCCTACCCCACCTTCCAGGGTAGAAATAAATTACTTGCCTATCAGTTTTCTGCTCACCTTGACATAGACAGTACTCCATCTTTCTGTGTTATACCTCTGAGGATGCCAGTCACAGCTACTAGCGAAACGTTAAGTCTTACAATGCTAAGACCACGGCCACACAACCCGGAAAATCTACAGCAACTAACAAACAAATATAGATTGTTGGCTTTTTATTTTAAAGTATTTAAAGTATTTTAAAGTAACTTGGAATAGTGTATATTCCAAACTAAAGAACTTAAGATTCACTTCCAGTGAACTATCTAGAACTGTATCTGCACTTTAGTTTGCCTTCCCCCCCTTGCAGTTTGTTTACAGTGATAGAGTAGACAGCAACAGATAACCAAAGTACTAATGTTACTGCCACTGAGAAACAAATAAGGCAATTAAAACTGCTATCATGCCCCTGTATAAATTAAAACTGCATCATACCCCTGTATAAATCATTGGTGTGACCTCATTTGGAATACTGTGTACAGTTCTGGTCACCACATCTCAAAAAGGATATTATAGCATTGGAAAAAGTGCAGAGAAGGGCAACTAGAATGATAAAAGGGTTGGAACACCTTCCCTATGAAGAAAGGTTAAAATGCTTGGGGCTCTTTAGCTTGGAGAAACGACGGCTGAGAGGTGACATGATCGAGGTTTATAAGATTATGAATGGGATTGAGCAGGTTGAGAAAGAAGTACTTTTCTCCCTTTCTCACAATACAAGAACTCGTGGGCACTCTATGAAATTGCTGAGCAGTCGGGTTAGAACAGATAAAAGGAAATACTTCTTCATCCAAAGAGTGATTAACATATGGAATTCACTGCCACAGGAGGTGGTGGCAGCTGCAAGCATGGACAGTTTCAAGAGGGAATTAGATAAACATATGGAGCAGAAGTCCACCAGTGGCTATTAGCCACAGGGTATAGATGGGAACTCTCAGTCTGGGGCAGGTGATGCACTTTATTCTTGTTGCTGGAGGGGGCAGCAGTGGGAGGGCTTCTAGTGTCCTGGCCCCACTGCTGGACCTCCTGATGGCACCTGGTATATTTTGGCCACTGTGTGACAGAGTGTTGGACTAGATGGGCCATTGGCCTGATTCAACATTGGCTTCTCTTATGTTCTTATGTTCTTATGTTCTCTTATGTTCTTATGCTATTGTACACACACACACACACACAAATACACGGACCAAAAGCTTCTGTGTTATTTGCAGATTATCCTTCTAGAAGTTTTAATGGAGGCATCTATTTATCCACAACAATCATTGTGGAATTTAAAAAATCTCATTATTACATCATAATTTAGGCACTCCAAAATAGAGAGGAGGAGAAATAACTTCTTATGAGTAAGTTTATCTGATTTTTTTAGAATTTAAAAAATCTGAGAACATCATAGATTATGTTAAATGGAGGAATTCACTACCAGTGGACATAGCAATGGCCATAAGCATAGATGGCTTTAAAATAGGATTAGCCAGAATCATGAAGGAGCAGTCAGTCCATCATCCTACTAGCTATTGAAGAGAACTCCACATTAAAAGGAAACCAATGTCACTTGTCAATGTCAGAGGAAGGCCATTGTTCCCTATGCCCTGTTTGTTGGCCCTCCAGGGCAACTGGTTGGTCACTGTATGAAGCTAGATGGACCATCGGTAAGATCAAGCAGGGTACTTATTTAGTTATTTTGCAAAATTGATACCCTGCCTTTCTGCTTCCATAAGGGCCACCAAGGTGGATAAAAAAATTAAAGTACATAATAAAATCACATCTTAAAAAAACCAAAACTATTAAAACCAACAAAAACACATCACTAAAACAATTGAAACCTAAGCTAAAATAAACATACAAAAATATATATTTTTAAAAAAACAGGTGTATGATTCCCAGGCCCTCCTGGGTGGTGTGAGATCCCCTGCTCTGGAGCCCTCTTTCAGTGGTGGTGATCAGCTAGCTGATGAGTAGACTTATGGGCAGCAAACTGAGGCCTATGCCTCTGTCACCAGCAATCCAATGACATCCCTTCTGGCGTGCACAAGAGGTGGCATCATCACGTTGCCAGTGATGTGGGGATGCTCTGGTATTTGGGCAAAAATTCTATAGTAAAAATGGCTTCTACTGTAAAGTTTTTGCCCAAATACCAGAGTGTCCTCACATCACCGGCAGCATCATGATGTCACTTCTGGTGTGTGTCAAAAGTGACATTGCCACATCACTGGTGACAGAGGGCTAGACCTCAGTTTGCTGCTGGTAATTCCCCATGCCTCCATCTCCCACCTGTTACCAGGGCTTACCTGTTAGCAGGAAGGAGGGATCACTAAGGGAACATCAAATGAAAAACATGTCTTCACTCATTGGCAGAAGATGGCAACAGCAGGAGACAAACAAGTCTCCCTGGGAAGAGTGTTCCAGAGTTTTGGTGACATAACAGAAAAGGCCTGTCATGACCTCCTCAAACAAACTCAGTAAATCTCCCAAATATCCAGGTATTTCCCAACCCAGAGCTGGCAATCCTAGGAGGACCTGAGGGACCAGGGAGGGACCAGCATTGCTAAGGCATCTACCAAGGATGAACCAGCAGTACCAGAAGCCACACTACCAGACTCTGCAAGGGAAGCTTCACCACTGCCCCTGAATCACCCCCTAGCCGTCTGCCAGGCAGGACTTGAACCTGGGCCTGCAGCCCCTCAGAGCCCTCTCCTGCTCTGCAAGAACAGCAGTGGTAGAAGGCACAGGCTCCAATGGCTCAAAGGAGGCAAAGTGCTCAACATAACCTCCCTGTACTTCTAGAGAAGAGCGCTGAGGATAGTACTTCCTACAGGATCCTGGCCAAAGCTTAGCACAGCCTCAGGAGCTCAACACCTACCAGCAGTGCAGCTGATCCTGACTACCTCCTAGCCTATTTAGGCTGAGGCTTGGGAAGGCTGCCTGATGGATCAACCAGTCCACTAGATGCAAGCCTGTGTTCCAGCACCTTTTCTCCAGTTTCTTACCTCTGGCTGACAGTTCCTCTTGATGCTCTTCAAGTCTTGCTGCCAAGGTCTGAGTGCACTACTCTAGAGGAGACCTAATGAGGCCTGCCTACAGAGTGCAGGACAAGGACCTCTACTGGGTTGCAACCTGCTGATCTCAGAAGGTAGGTGGCATCCGAAGCAGGGCCTTAAAAATGCAGTGGTTGGATAGGTTTATGAGGGTGTAGGTGATCCTTCAGGTATTTTGTTCAAAAACCATATGGATTTAAAGGGTCAAACCAACACTTCAAATTGTTCCTGGAAATTAGGGTTGCCAGGTGGACTTACCTGGCCAGCAGGGGGCTCCCAGCCCACTTCTGAGTGACTGGAAATGTTTTCGGGCCACTTCCAGTAAAACCAGAAGCACCCATTTTGATGTGCTGATGTCACCTGGAAGTGACAGAGGCACACCGGGGATGCTAGTATTTGGGCAGACTCTAGGGTAAACAACCAAATTTACCATAGAGTCTGCCCAAATACCAGAGCATTGCCTCCAGATGTCTCTGATATGCCTACATCTAGGTGACGTCAGCATGTCAGAATGGGCACTTCCAGTTTTACTGGAAATGGCCCAAAAATGTCATTTGGGGGTGGGATTTCCTCCCACCAGCCAGCTGGCCAGTGGCAAGGAAGCACCCCCAAAAGTGGGGTTTCCCCACTCTTGGCAGGGGTCTGCAACCCTACCGAAAACAGACTGGGAGCCAATATAAATAGGCCAAGACTGGAGTGATATGGTCTTTGTTACCTATTTCAGTCAACAACCTGGCTGTAGCATTCTGTATCAACTGAAGTTTCCAAACACTTTTCAAGGGCAGCCCCACATAGAGTGCATTGCAGTAATCTAGTATAGTTCTAATCAAGGCATGCACCACAGTGGCCAGATGTTTTCTGCACAGGAAAGGTCACAGATGGCTAACCAGTCAAAGCTGGTAAAAGGCATTCCTGGCCCCAGCTTCCATGTGTCTATTCAGGCACTGAAACTTTAAATTCTGGGTCAAACCTTCTGCTTCACAGTAGCATTTGTGTCTCATTGTAATTAAGCTTCATTTTATTAGCCTCCATCCACTCTGAAACTGCCTTCAATCACTGATTTAGGGTTTCTACAGCCTCAGTCTGCTAAGTCCCTGCTGGCAGTGGGAGGCTCACATTTTCTGCTGCCACTCAGAGCAGCAGCAGGAGGGAAAAAAATACAAAAAAGAAAAGATAAGCTGTTGGCCAATAGGAAACATTACTTGTGGGAAAACACAGAAATGACATCTGTTCTCTCAAGAGGGTCACCAAAAACTCAATGGTTTTACCATAGAGTTTTCAGTGATTTCTGGAGAGCCATGACATCATTTCTTGGGTGGTGGTGGGGGGACATGACCCAGAAGTCATGCCATGTCCCTAACCCTACAGCCTCCCTAGGATCAGCCAGAAGTGTGAGATAGAGCTGAGTGTCATACATATATTGGTTCCAACCCAGTCCAGATCTCTGGAGGACCTCACCCCAGTTGTTTCATGTAGATGTTAAACAGCATAAAGGATAATGGCACCTTGTGGGACCCCATAGGTTGAAGACCTCTTCTTATGGTCCTTGTTGCAGTGCTATAGCTTGTTATTTCTTCACCCATTTTACATCTGCACTGCCTTCCCTTGCAAACTAGTACCATAGTGAGTTGGAAGTGATTGTGTCTAGGGTTGCCAGCTTTGGGTTGGGAAATACCTGGAGATATTGGAGGTGGAGCCTGCGGAGGGCAGGGTTTGGAGGAGAAGGTAGGCTTCCCAAGAACTTACTGCATGCCGGCGGGGGATGGATACGTCCTCGCAGGACCATCCCCAGGGGAAGGAGAGGCACGGAGCACCATGCCGTCGCCAGGAAGGGATGGTAGGCGACGCTCTGGCAATGGGGCTGAAAACTCGATGGTACCATCGAGTTTTCAGCCCCATTGCCAGAGCGTCGCCTACCGTCCCTTCCTGGCGACGGCATGATGCGTTACCAGGAAGACTGGTCTGGCCGGGGAGCATTCGTCCCCCGCCCCCAGATGGTAAGTACTTGGGAACCCTAGGAGAAGGGCTTCAGTGGGGTATAGAGCCACAGAGTCTACCTTCCAAAGCAGCCATTTTCTTGAGATGAACTGATCTGTCACCTGGAGATCAGGTGTACACCCATGAACACATGAAGCTGCCTTATACTAACTCTGGTTCATCGAAGTCAGTATTGTCTACTCAGACTGGTATCAGCTCTCCATGGTCTCAGGCTGAGGTATTTCACATCACCTCCTACCTGATCCTTTTAACTGGAGATGCTGGGGATTGAACCTGGGACCTTCTACATGCCAAGCAGATGCCCTGCCAGTGAGCCACAGACTCTTAATCCCAGTAAATCTCCTGCCAGGACCTGGAGGTTCCCAAACAGCAGAGAAGCACAGAAGGGAATAATTTAAACACAAAATGAAACCCATGCAAAAATAACAAAAAACATTTAACAGACAATATAATGATATAAACTTATATAAGTGGTAGTAGCCTTGGTCATACGGGCCGGATAATGCAGGGAGGGAGGCGGGGCTATTTGCGGCACTGCAATTAGAGCCGCCAGAACACGATCCCACACGTCGGCAATATGCCATGGTTCCTTCCCTCCATGCCTGCGTGTCAATGAGGGGACAGTGGAAAAAGCCACGTGCCAGTGCGATCACACCGAGGGGCTCTGGAGATGGCCCGTGGCAAACCGTTTGCTAGTACCTTCGAGGTGGTAGTTTTTCTCTGCATCTTTGGCGGGAAGCCGCGGGTTGGCCATGGGAGTGCTGCGCCTCCCAGATGTTGTGGTGTGATCGCACCCAGAAACTCCACCATTCAATCGTGGCTCTCCCATGGCAAATTCGGTGTCATTGTTTATCAATATATATATATAATGTATACTATGCAAATCAGTAACCCAAAAATACAAAATAATGCAACACATGGTCCACATTCAGAAAAAGTCCAAGTCAAATTTCTCAAACAGTGAAATGTCCAAACATCAACATTTAGAATTCCTCTTTGCAAAACTCATCTCACCACTTGTATATCCACTTGATGGCCCTGCCAGCTTTCAATTGCCATATCGCATTGCTTCCTCAAAAGTGGAACACCAAAACAGCCCTATAGCAAAGAAACAGCTGAGAAACTAATAAATATAAAGCAGTAAATCCACAAATAAAAGCTATGCTTACCAATTACAATATTGCAGAATCATACAAAGCATCTTTTACATTCTTAATATTCAGCAGACCTACTCCTGTGATATCTCCTTTGTATACAAGATAGCAGATACCTAATTATATTCTCTGAGCTTAACAAACTGCTCCAGCTGACGACAAGCTAACATGCTCCCCTTAAAGGAATATACGCTAGTCAACACAGGGCACCTACAAACATGCTATAAATGAGAAAAATAATCATTGCACAGATTAATGCCTAAAGGATACACAGTTTTCAGTTTAAAAATCCAAAAGCACTCTTCACAGAGGAGTATTCACTGTATCAACTGTTGTGTACATGCATCTACGGAATATTGGTAAATAACAAAGAATTTAATATTGTCAACAGAGCAACCACGTTCAGTTAGGCATTTAGTTAAAGGTACCTCAGCCACATTATTTCTAGCTCTATAAATATGTTCTTGTATACTGACCCTTACCTGAAGTGTTGTATTACCAATGTACAACTTATGACAGTTACACAAGATAAAGTACACCGTATTCTTAGACTTGCATGTTGTATGTGCCTGCAATTTAATAGTAACACCTTCCTGTCTTGTGAATTCTTTAATGGAAAGTGCTAGAGGGCATACTGAACATGATCCACATGGTTAGTGTTTTCCATTTATACCTACATAGGGGACCAATCTACTCAGGTCACTGCTTGCAATCATGTTCCTGATGTTACAGGTTCTCCTAAAACCTACAGATGGTAAATTTTCACAGCCTGGAATATCACAGAAGATGTCAATGTTTAAAAATTAACCTACGAATTTTATAAGACAGGGGAGTGTACGCTAAAGCACATTTAATACCACCACTAGCTCTCTTCACTTTGGTTTCAAATAAGGAAGTCCGTGCCACCAATTCTGCCCTATTTCTTGCATGTGTTACAACTACAGTAGGGTACCCTTATGCTTAAAATCATTACATAACTTTTCACTATTCCGGCAAAAAATCATTAGGATCCGTAGAATTTCTTTTTAATCTGAGAGACTGGCCATATGGTACATTGTCTTAAATGGCCAGTATACTCCCCTGTTATTTATGTATTTGGACCATGTGTTCTGTTATTTTGTATTTTTGAGTTACTGATTTGCATAGTATACATTATATATATATTTGATAAACTACACCACTTATATAAGTTTATATTATTATATTGTCGAATGATTTTTGCAATTTTTGCATGGGTTTCATTTTTTGTTTAATTTACCACCCTGAGGTTGGCAATCCTAATTTAAGGGCACTGTTGCTGATATTTATTTTATCTACATTATTTATAGTCCTCCTTTCTCACAGGGTCTGAAAACAGATTATACAGAGTAAGTCAATACAATCAACAAGATGGGACATTCATGAAACAATTAAATAGGATTTGGGTTGTAGTATTAACCAGAAGTCTAAAAAACAGATATGAAGCAAAACATAAGTGTTAACAGAACACATTAAATTATGCAAAATTATATAACAGGATTCAACTGACAGCAACCTAATCAAAGTAGTACAGACCATAGTCCTCAATAATTTATCCAAGTAACTTTGTGTAGCCTTTTTACAGTGCTCCCCTTTTTTATGTGTAGTAAAGCCCTCTTGAATAATTCAGTTTTGCATAGTTGGCAGAAAGCCAGGAGAGCGGGAGCCTTCTTGATTTCCTCAGGTACGTCATTCCACAAGGTGGGGGCCACAACAGAGAAGGCGCTTGTATGGGCAGTCGTTGATTTTGCCCATTTGTAGGTTGGCTCTTACAGAAGGCCTTGCTCATATGAGGGAAGGGGGAAAGATGGTCTTGCAGATATGAGGGCGCAAGGCCATGAAGATCTTTGTAAGCAATAGTGAATCAATACAGTTCTGAGTTTTCACTTCTCAAATAGACTGCTGTTGCTCAGAAGCTGTTGTCCAACCCAAAACAAACACCAAAGCAAACAAAAATTGCTGGCTTCTTCTGTTCAGTGACATGCCTCTAATTTTCTTCTTCCCTTTCCCTATCAGCAATATTCATGGTTAAATATGATTTACTGTGCCCTGACCTGGATAGCCCAAGCTAGCCTGATCATGTAAGATCTCAGAAGCTAAGCAGGTTTGGCCCTGGTTAGTATTTGGAAGGGAGACCATCTAGGCAGGGGTCTTTTTGTAAAAAAACAGCTGCAGGAGCTCATTAGCATATGGTATGCTAATGAGCTATTAGGTTATTAGCATATGCCACACCCCCTGACATCACCGGAAGTGATGTCAGAAGGGGAAGCAAAACGGGGGGAGGCATCTTCAAAAGCCTCCTCTTCCCTAGCTGGCCTGAAGGGGAAGCTAAGAGAGAAGCGGTTTAAAGTTTAAACTCCTTCTCACTAGAGTTGAGCCACAAAAGGAGGAAAGAGGGAAGGAAAGAGAGAGAGTAGAGAGAAGGAAAGAAGGAAGGAAAGAGGGAAAGAAAGAGAAGGAAAGGGGAGGGAAAGAAAGAGAGGAAAGATGGAGGGAAACAGGGAAAGGAGGAAAAAATAGAAGAGAAGGTGGGAAAGAAAGAAAGAGAGAAGTGAAGAAGGAGGGAAAGAGGAAAAAGAGAGAAGGAAAGGAGGGAATGAAAAAAAATTCTGCGGCAATTCGGCCCCATTATATCCTATGGGCCATTGAAGTCAATGGTGAAAACATAGGGTATATTGTGGGGGCTGGAGGGAGGGAGTTTGAGGGAGAGGCTTAAAACTCACAGGGTAGCTGTAGGAGCCTCTCCCCAAGATACCCACCAAGTTTCAAGAACATTGGACCAGGGGTTCCAATTCTATGGGCCCCCAAACAGGTTGCCCCTATTCCCTCCATTGTTCTCTATGGTGGGAAAAAAGTAACTGTTCCATACTATAAAATGCTTGAAGTTACCTAACTTTATTTTAATAAATGTCAGTGAATTATACAATACATTATACCTGTTTTGAGCGTTTGTCTAGATTGAACCCAGGACAAGTAGCTCTGTGGTGCCATCCTAGTGAGTGACTAAATTTCTTCCATGGTAGTCAGGGTCACCAAGAGAGCGGGATTGGGAGGACAAAATTTGGGAGGCCCAAGTCAACTGCAGAGCCCATGATGCCAGCAGCATGCTGAATTCACCAAATGCATTTTAATTTCTCCCCCTAATGCAGTTCTGACTGTAGCCACTAGGGGCACAGGAAAGTAAAGGTAAAGGCTTCCCTTGCTTGAAAACTAGTTGAATCCGACTCTAAAGGGCAGTGCTTGTGAAGTATGACACTTAACAAGGTAGTGATTTCAGCATGTGATTTCAGCTTTATTTAACAGCAAACAGACGATCAGACAACACGCACAAAACAGTGGAGCACAGCTCCCTTTTTAAATAATCCGAGCTGCCAAAGCCACGCCCAAACTTCAGTTAACATCCAATCATAAACTTGGGACAAAGACCAATGAGGTCTGTTCCCTCCATAAAAGTATATACAGTTCTTATTGGCTATTTACAAGGGTTTCACAGAAACAACCAATGGGAATGTCGCTTCTTACAATCCATTTCACTGACTCAAGCTTAACATAATAATAGGACTGATTCATGAGTCAGAACATAACAGTGCTCATCTCCATTTCCAAGCCGAAGGGCCAGCACTGTCCGAATACATTTCTTTTTTGTAATTTAAATTTTTATTAATTTTATATTAAACAAAAACAATATCAACAAACAACTTTCAAAACTGAATAAACAACTTGTACAATATTAACAGTAAGGTCAATATATAAATCTGTGTCTATTAATACAGATATGAGAATATGAGAATATCTCAATCTTAATAAAAGACATAATCTTTATATTTTCGAGGTAATTGATATGAACGTAGCTGACATGTCGAAACATATTCAAAAAAGACAAACCATTTTTCCATAAAGTTGTTAACATAATTAGGGTTATCATTAGTTATAATTTGTGTTGCTATTTTATCCGATACAAGTATGTCCCATAATTTTGTTCTCCATTGTTTTAATGATGGAGCCTTATTCTGTTTCCAATTTGAGGCTATAAGAATCTTAGCAGCCATCAAAAAGTTGGAAATCAGTTCTTCATTAGTTTTGGTAAGTTTCAAACCTGGCCAATAGTGTAATAAAACTGATACAGGTGTATTAGGTATATCTAAACCTGTAATTTTCTTAATCTCCCTTAACACAACAATCCAATAAGATTTAATTTTGGAACAAGCCCACCAACAATGAATAAACGTGCCGTTTTCATTACATCCTTTCCAACACAAAGGGGTAGCTTTATATTTGCATTTGAACAATCTATCAGGTGTAAGGTACCATCTTGCATATACTTTAAAGTATTGCAGTTTTAGGTACAAAGATTTACTTTTAAAGGTACAAGAAGACCATATCTGAGCCCATTGATTGTCAGAGTATACGACGTTGGTATCTTTATGCCAGGCCTTTTGAATAAAAGATAGTTCTTTCCATAGATCTTCATTAAGCAAGTTATATATCACTGCCAGACTGCCCTGAGTAGTAGGTTTTTGTTTCTTTAAATATAATTCAAAAAGTGTTAAGTCTCTATCTAGTGTGGAAGTATTGCTAAGGTTTTGCAACACATGATAGTATTGTAACCATGAAAGTGTTACCCCATATTTGGTTTCAATTTGATGTTGTGTTCCAATCCTTCCTTGAAATACAAAATCACATATTCTAAAAATTCCTTTTTCTCTTAACCTATAAAGGAAAGATTTATCTAACCCTGGGGGGAACCATTGTTGACCAAATAGAGCTGTAATCGGCGAAAGTCCAGGAGCTAAGGATTGCCTATGTCGTTGCCAGAGTTGAAGGGTAAGTTTCAGAAATGGATTATTCAATTTCAAATAAGAATTAAAAGTAGTGGATTGCCATATATATTCGTGCAGATAATTTGGAGCAATTTCTAATTTTTCTATTTGCAGCCATGATTTAGTGCATAAGGGCATGGCATAGTAATAAATATTACGAATTTGAGAAGCTATATAGTATTTTTTGAGGTTAGGCAACCCTAGACCTCCTTTATTTGTTGGCCTTGTCAAGGTTGAGTAATTAATCCTTGCTCTTTTACCTTCCCATAGGAAGTTCGTGATCTGTTTGTGCCAATTTTTGAGATCTTGCAGAGGCACTGAAATAGGAAGATTTTGGAAGAGAAACAAAAACTTTGGTAATAAAATTGCTTTAAAAAGAGTTATTTTCTCTATCAAATTTAACTTTAACTTGGACCATCCATCCAATGATTGTTTAACTTTTTTTACAAGGGGTGTGTAGTTGTAGGAATATAAATCTGTTAATTGTAGAGGTATATTAATCCCTAGGTGTCGCCATGTGCTCTTAACCCATTTGAAAGGAAACTTACTTTTTAGACCTTCTATTTGATGTGAATGAATATTGACAGGATAGATTTCAGATTTTGTGTAGTTAACCACAAAACCAGTAACAGAACCAAAGTCTTTTACGTGAGTTAGTATTCCTTGGAGAGACTGTTCCAAGTTTGTTACAAAAAAAATTATATCATCTGCATAGAGGCTTATTTTATATTGGGCTTGATCAATTTTTAAACCAGTTATATTTGTATCTTGTCTAATCGCATGGGCTAATGGTTCTACAGAAAGGGCAAATAAAAGGGGAGAGAGGGGACAACCTTGTCTAGTACCTCTCTTTAGTTGTAATTCATCAGAGCGGAAGTGATTAACATAAATTTGAGCTGAAGGTTGGTAATATAAAGTTTGAATAGTTTGTCTAAATATAGGGCCAAAATTCATTACTGTTAACAGTTCCTGTAAATAAATTGGTTCTACCCGATCAAAGGCTTTCTCAGCGTCAGTTGATAACAGAAGGGAGCTAATATTCTTTGTTTTGCAATAATTGATTAAATTTAGAGGTTTTTCGGATGCTGTCAGAAATATTTCTGCCAGGCATAAAACCTGTTTGGTCTTCATGAATATATTTTGTTATTATATTATTTAATCTTGAGGCAAGAATTGTTGAGAGAATTTTGAAATCGTGATTCAAGATTGAAATAGGCCTATAGGAACTCAAAAGCACCTTATCTTTCCCTGGCTTCGGAATAACTATTATACATGCCTCAGACCACGTTTTAGGCATGGTGCCCGTAGATAATACAGAGTTCATAGTTACATTAAGGTGTTCTAATAATACATTTTGAATTTTTTTATAGAATTCAATAGGGAGTCCATCCCTTCCTGGTGTTTTATTATTTTTGACTTTAGTTATTGCTGTAGCTAATTCCTCTAAAATGATGGGTTGGTCTAAGAACTCCTGATGTTCTTGAGTTAATTTTTGATTAAAATTAATAGAATTTAAATAATTATGAATCAATTGTCTATCAGGATTGGTAGAAGTATATAAATTTTGAAAAAGTTTCTATAGTCATGTGGCTGGCATGATTAAATGCCAAGGTGCATGGAACACTGTTACCTTCCCATCAAAGCAGTACCTATTTATCTACATGCAATTTCTTGCTTTTGAACTGCTAGGTTGGCAGGAGCTGGGGCCAGAGATGGGAGTTCACTCCCTCACATGGCACCACGGTCTTGAACTGCTGAACTACAGACCTTCCATTCTGCAGCTCAGTGTCTTAACCTCTGAGCCACAATGGCCCTTGGCATAGAGAAGACAGCACAGCAAAGAGCAGTATCTGACTCTGCTGTCTTGGCCTTCCTGGAAAATTTAATATGAAGCTGAGGGAAACCAGTTTTTTAAATCAGATCCTCCTAAATCCATCAGCCAAGCCACCACTGGAGTAAGGCAGGACCAGCCAGAACAAGCTACAGTCATTGCCAGGATCGAACCTCCTAACAAGATCACTATCTATGGTTTCCCTCTTTCTTTAGTTTCACTCAACTCCTACACAGCCAGATCTTGCAAAGGGGCAATCCTGTTAGTGTGTGGTAGCAAAAAACAAACAAGGTAGCAAAAAACAAACAGGCAAGCAAAAAACCTTTCATGGTCTTTTCCCACATTTTTCTAATTCTTTTCCACATTTTTCTCCTCCTTTGTTTTACTCTCTTCCTTTATGATCTGCTGTTCATCTGTTTCCACTTTGGGCCTGTTTGGTGTAGTGGTTAAGTGCACAGATTCTAATCTGGGAGAACAGGGTTTCATTCCCCACTCCTCCACTCGCAGCTGCTGGATGACCTTGGGCAAGCCATAGTTCTGTCAGAGCTGTTTTTGAAAGAGCAGCTCTCACAGCTCTCTCAGCCCCACCAACTTCACAGGGTATCTGTTATGGGGAGGGGTTTGTAAGCTGCTCTGAGACTCCGAGTGAAGGATGAGGTATAAATCTAGTCTCTTCTCTTCTTCTAACCCCACCTTGTTTTTCAGTCTCAGCTCCTCAGCTATCCGGGTTGGCATCTTAAAATGTATTTAATAGTAGTATAGCAGCAAGCCTTTGCTAATATTATGAACAGGAGGAGTTAATATTTTCCCATAATCTATCAAAGTAGTTAAAGTATGCTCCCCTCTTCCAACCTTCTCATGTGTGATAATAGAGTGTTAACTGTCTTAGTATTAACAAATGAGGAACAGAAATTAGAACAGTTATTTATTTACTTAGTTTTTATCCCACCTTTCTCCCCAAGGGGGACTCAAAGTGGCTTAAATCATTCTCCTCTACTCCTTTTTATCCTCACAATAACTTAGAAATGCCAGTCCACGGGTGTGGGGGAGAATCCCCCAATTTCACAGGCTCCTGCCTACTGCTGGCCAGCTAACCAGTGGGGGAAGCCCTGCCCCCAAGAGTGACCACTGGCAGCCCCCCCTTCCTGTGAGATTTAAAGGATCCTCCAGCTGACTGGCCAGAGCATATGGCCCGCTGATCAGCTGGAGGGAAAGGGGCAGCCGCTGGCCACACACCTGAACTCCAAGCAGTGAATTCACTGCTGGAGTTCAGCCCCCCTCTTCTTGCAAACAGCATCCAGGGCCCCTTTAAATGCTGTTTGCAAGAAGTGTGTGTGGGGGGTGGTTTGAACTCCAAGAGGTGAATTCACCACTTGGAGTTCAGGTATACAGGATGCCGGTCCACAATGTGATGATATCACTTCTTTGTGATGTCATTACATTGGGGATATCCCCTCCCCCTCCAGGAATGCCGTTCACTGGCAAAGAAGAAGGACCTGGCAACCCCACAATAACCATATGAGGTAGGTTAGGTTGAGAGTGTGCAGTGGACCCAAGATCACCCAAGAAGCTTCCATGGCAGAGTGGGGATTTGAACCTGGGTTTCCTAGATCCTTGTCCAACTGTTTAATCACTACACAAGCTTAGCTTCCATTGCAAATAGGATGGGGGTGTGTGTCTGGAGATAACCTGGGCCAGGATATTCCTTTCATTTTTGGCCCTGGAACTTCCATGATCATCCCGAAGCTGGCGGCCAATTTTGAGATTTCAAGTTTTATTTAATGATGAATTATGCCTGCCAAAAACAGACAGACAAAATGACCTGCGGATCCTTTCGTTATTACAGATGCATGGTAACAGCCAGTGAAACATTTTTTTTTGTTCTGATATTTGGTTTGGATCAGGGTCATATAGGGGGCCCAGATGGAATCTTCTTCTGGGGCCCCACAGTAGCTCTCAGCATTGTATTCCTGTATAGGCACATAAGAGCTTCATCAGTCCATGCTATTTTCATATTAGTAACAGTCAGTTTAGGCAACTACTGTGCAAGAGTCCAGTTTATGTACTGGGGAGTGGGGAATAAACAGAACTGTGCTTATGGTGAATCAGTCATCTGACCTGTTTATAATACATTGGCATGCAAAGCTTTCTCACTGGCTTGAGTGGGTGGCATGTTAAATTGTCATCAATGCTTGTGATGAAAGGCTTGTTTGACTGGGCTGTCATGAGCAGATTTCAGCTAGAGAAAGAAAGAGAGAGAGAGAGAGAGAGAGAGAGAGAGAGAGAGAGAGAGAGAGAGAGAGAGAAAGAAAGAAAGAAAGCCACACTAGTCATATGCATTGGCCTCCAAATCGCCAAGTATTTCTTATTGGAAGAAAATCATTCTTATTTTAACACCCCCTCCCCAAAAGCTGGATGAGACAGAGATTCAACTGGCAGCCCTTCACCAATAGATTACAATTTATGTAAAAATTACAGTTAAATAAAGAAAGTAAAAAAAATGGAAGTGCATATTGTTTTCTCCTCCAGGAAGTAAAGGTCTCTTCCTTCCTGTTCAAGTGGTTAGGGAATCCTGGCATGGATTCCAGTGGCAGTCTTAGGGGCAGAAGGTATGCAAACATAGCAGAACTATGCACAACCCAATCCTAGTAGTCATGCTTACCTGGGTGTATGTCTCACTCTGTTCTGTAATTTTACAAAAGCTACTTTTTCCTGTCATGGTTTGCAACAATCTTCCTGCCCTAACTGCAGCCCCATACTTTTATAAGAAAGCCTTCTCTGTATTCTGCTGATGGTGATTTTAATAATTTAATATCTACAATTCTACTGTCTTAAACATTTAATTTTAGTCTATGATTGCTTTTAATTGTTCTTTCTTTTTAACTCTATGTAATTTGACTTGTGTTTTTGTAAGCCACTACATTCAACCGAATTTAATGTAACAACTATATGCCCAAATAGAGGTTCAAGTTCTAAATGAAAGAAACCAAATGTTTTTAGCTGTACTGAATGACATACCTGCTTGTAACAATAACCAATATCAACTAGACAAAACTTACTTTCCAAGATCTCTGTACAGAAAAAGTATTTTCTGAAATTCTCCCTGCCTGGGCCAAATGGCTGTAGCTGGTAACATTTCCATGTGACTTTGTCACCTGAGCAGATGGCCTCATATCCATATGCAAGACACTTTGACACCTTCGCTGGAGCAGAGAGACATGCAGGCGCCTTCCCAAGCATGGAAAGAGCTATGCCCAATACATTAACACATCAAAAGCATTCTCTGACATGACATGTGGCACTTGGCCCTGGCAATGGGCGCACCCACCCACTCTCTCACTATTGGGTAATGGCCATACCTGGTGGTGATGGAGAAGGGGGTATAATTTGTAATGATCCTATGGGAAAAGAGAGTTCCTGGGAAAATTTAGTTCCTCTTGAGAAACAAAGAGTTCTTTTTGGACTGGCTGCTTGCTTGCCATGGAGTTCTACTATTAGGCAGCCAAGCTGGACTTAGCTGCCCACAGCACCATGGGGTTCCTTCTCAAGATTCCCTGGTGAGACCTTGGACTATTTGCACACTGAATTATCTGATACCTCTGAAAACCTGGTAACTATGGAATACCTCTATTGTGTAGTTAGTGCTGAACAAGCTATAGATATCATTTGTTTTATTACCTTTTACTAGTCTCATATTATATGCTTGCTTTTGCACTGAATAAAGATAATATATAATCAATATTATCTGGACTTGTTTTCCTCTGTTGCAACTTGATCTCTAAGACTAGATCTTGTGTCTAAGCCATTCGCCTAAGAAGGCTACCACTGTGTTAATTGTTTGCAGCCCTGATATAGAGCTGGTAAGTTGTTAAGTCCTATAAACCAGGCAGGAATTGGACTCTCTGCTCCTGATCATTGGTAAGGGACCTTTGTGTGAGAGATCCTGGTGGCAGTGACTACTGGTACCCTGGGGTGTGTATAGACATTTTCCTGGGGGTTTGTTTAATTGTTACTGAATACATGGTTTTTAACTCTCATCCCTGGACTGGGGTGAGAGGAGAAAACCATGACAATCTCATTTTACCCATTCTGGCATTAGTGTTTTCAGCCCAAGTTGTGATGTTTCATTCTGCAGTTAGGCAAAGTATATTAAGAGCTTCATCCAACTCATCTAAATGGATGAATGAACTGCCATGTATTTCAGAGGTACCTGCAATGATAATCTAATTTTACAAGGCTCACAGAACAGAAACCTAGACATGCTTGGCCTATTTAATGTGTTAAAGTCTATGTTCTTATTTCGACGGTTTGTTTGAGGGAAAGGGGACTAACGATGATTGTAATCCTTATTCATTTTCACATTCTTACTAGCAAGCTAGCTGGTACCACTCCTATTCACGTTCACTGAAAGACAGTGACTTGTGCAGATCCAACCAACATATATCTAGCTGAGCAGAGCTTTGAGTTACATTCTCTTGGGTTTATTGACTACATATGAACAGAGCTATAAACCAGAGGTTGCAACTAACTCTATCCCTTCCTCCCCCTGCAAAATTGTGGACTTTAAGGTTGTTCTATACCAAGGGGGCAGATAAAAATTAACAGTAGACTAAACAAAGTTTAACAATGCCATAATATTTTTAATCTTGAATACTGGAGCATTCAATAGAACAAGTGCAACTTTAGCTATTATAAACTGTTCCAACAAAGGGGAACAAGAACACCTCAGACTTCTGCTTCATGTGCATCTGCAGTACTATCCAAAAGGGAATTCCTGCTAATGGAGTAGCAAATATGTGTTATGTATATGTAACACATAATCTGTGCATGTATCTAAAGACAGCACAGTGTCCTTGCCTGGATTCCTTTTCTTACATCACTACAGACACACATAAAGTGGAGGTATGAGACACACATGCACCTGTTTATTGTCTTAAAATATCTGAAACTGATTGGATGGGACATGAAACATGGAGAACAAAGACCTGCAATTAGTGCCAGTCCTTGACAAGCAAATATTTATAAATCAGTTTTCCTATTTGTAAAAATATAGTACAAGAATAAATAAAATTATAGTATTAAAATGTCCATGGAAAAAGACTGTAGGGCATTACTGCTCAATGGTATATGTTATTATAATAAATTGAGATAATGGTGATATCAAAGCTGCGATAAAGTGCTTCATTGAAGGCATCCCCTAATGAATATTTTTATTAAAAATGATTTTGTTGTGTTAGTTATGACAAACATTGTAACAGCAAACATAGAAGTTCATAAAGAGCACAAAATAAAGAGGGTGGATCTGTAGGAGGCCATTTTCCAAAACAGACGTATGTATTTGCCATTTTGTAGCTATTCATCTTCAAGGGTTGGAAATATAGAGATTAACCATGGACTACGAATGTTCTCAAATAAGGTTAAAAAGAAATCCATAATGATGGTAAATAGCAACAAGCACCAAGGTTTCCTAGAGCAATATAGGCCCATTAATACATTTAGCACCACTTTGCTGCTTTGAGTTCTCTGTTGGAAAACAGCAGGATGAAAATGTTTTGGAAAAATAAATGAGATTGACTTGTCATATGGTATCTGAATAAGAAATAATTTTGTCATGAAATATGAATAATTTTGCCGCAAAGAAGAGAAGGCGGTTCCATGAATGTTTGGGCTTATGAATAAAGGCAAGAATTAGGCATGACACTCAGTACAGGGCAACTCTCCTTCCCCATTTAGGCAGACTTACCAATGTTGTGACAATGACATCACCATCATCCCTTTCTGTGACCTGCTATATTAGGAGTGCGGTCACACAGAAGGGATAAAATGCGGGCAGGAAGCAAGGCTGTTTGCCCGCCTGAAATGACGCGTCTTTGCGTGACCATACTTTCTGCCGTGCATCCACAGTTCCCAATAATAGTGAGTTTTCAGCAGTAGCTTTTTACCAAGCTACTGCAGCGTGAAAGGACGCCCTGACGACAACTCCAGGACACCAGACAGATGTGTCTGTCTGATCACGTCCCTTTAACCCATGGGGGAATCACATGTCTACCGCAACTTCCGGTATGTATGATTGCACCCTAGCTCTGGTAGAGGTGGGAAAACACAGGAAATTGCATGAGTAATGGTGCCATCATAAGCAGCATTACACCTTTCAAAGACCGTTGACTTCAGACTCTGTGTGTTTGGGTAATTGTTGATGCAGGGAGGGTAACATGAGATTGCTCTTTGGAGTGGAAGCCCTCGTCAGCTGTTATGCCTGGTTCTGCCCTTATCAGATTCAAAAGTGCATGGTTTTGTTGCACATGTCAGGGAGTGGCATGAGGGTGAAAGGACTACTCATTAAATTTGTACATGACACCAAATAGGGAGGAACAGCGAACATCCTGGAAGATAGAATTCAACAAGATCTGAACACACTGGAACACATTTGAACATGCAGTTCAACAAAGGTAAGTGCAGAATCCTACATATGGGTAATAAAAAATGAGAAGCAGAGACCCTGGATGAGGGAACACACTGGATGGGGGATACAATTCTAGGTAGCAGTTTGTGTGAACAAGATCTATAAGCTAAATATGAGCAGTCAGTGTGGTGCAGTGGGGAAAAATACTAATATGGTCTTGGGATGTATCAACACAGGCATAATATCCAAAAGATGCCATAGTCCCACTGTACACTGCATTGATCAGGCCACTCCTAGAGTACTGTGTGCAGTTCTGGAGGCCTCACTTCAAAAAGGATGTGGACAGAATGGAGCAGAAGACAGCAACAAAGATGAACAGAGGCCTGGAGACCAAGCTCTATGAGGAGAGGCTGAGGAATTTGGGAGTATTCAGTCTGGAAAAGAGGAGGTTGAGGTGGATGTGATTGCTGTTTGTGCGTGCACAAGAAAGTTCATATCTTGAATAAACCTTTGTTGGTCTTAAAGGTGCCATTGGACTCTATATTTGTTGTATTTGAAAGGCTGTAACTTAAAGGAGGGCAGGGAGCTGTTCCTGTTGGCAGCAGAGGTTATGACTCACAATAATGGGTTTAAATTATGGGCAGAAAGATGCTAGCTGAATATTTGTCAAGCCATGCTTCACTTTGCTTGCCATAGTTATTGGGGGGAAGGGATTCCCGCAGGGAGGGGGGCTGTGTGAATGAGTGAGAGAATGAGACCTTTGCTTCTAGAAGCCATAACTTTCCTCTCAAGTCTCACCTCCTTTTCCTCCTTTCCATTTCCAAGGGAATGGTGTCCTTGAGAGCTCCTCTGTACCAGCTTGAGCTGCAGATAACCAGAACATATATCTTTTACTTGGTTGGGATGGCAACGTTAGGCATGGTGTGAGCATGACATATGTATATGGGAAGGAAGGGGCTTTTATTTAAATTCTCTATATTAAGCTTGTACTCGCCAAAAGTCTTCAGTTCTAACAAAGTGACTTTCTGGATCTTGCATACATCTCAAGAGAGAGTTGTTGAGTGTAACCAGACTGGGGGTCTGCCAATATTTGGATTTTTTTTTTAAATAAGAGTAGTTCAGCAGAGAAACTGGCTGCCTAGGTAAGTGGTGAGGTCCCCCTCACTGGCAGTCTTCAAACAGCAGCTGGACAAGCACTTGTCAGGGATGCTCTAGGTTTATCCTGCATTGAGCAGGGGGTTGGACTAGATGGCCTGTATGGCCCCTTCCAACTCTACAAACTGCAAACATTGCCCTCTCCTGTTTTGAGATCACTGGCCTTATTTATGATGAAGCATGCAAAGTAAGTCTTGGAAAGCCAACCAGGAACAGACTACAGGTAAGAGCCAGCCCCATTGAAAGAAAACGCCTATCCCACCAGCTTGTCACATTTCCTTTTTTATTAACTTGCTTTTTCATTTCTAGTCTGCCTTTTTTCCCTTTAACCACATGCTCTTGGCCGTCCATGCAGGCTGCAGTCACATGTGCCATTTGGAGTGGAGGGGAAGTGACCCTATTTCCTCCAGAGGAATTTGACTCATGGTTGCAAAATCACACATCCCTTTGTGCTGCAGACTCAGCCCATCACTGTGTGATCAGACACCACTGCGTGCAAGTGGGTTTTTTGCCATTTGTTTCTCATATGCATAAATGAGGAATTGCACCTCTGCACTGAGGGCTCCCCATGGAGTATGCGATTATGCACGTACTGCTAAGTGAGGGGGGAAATGCCACCGAATTGGGATGGAATGATCAGATCATCCATAGAGTTTGAGAGCATGCCTGAGCAATCAGACAGGACAATCTGCCCGTGGCCTGTTGGCAAGTGTTAGGACTGGACTTTCCCCAGTGTCTTTTAACTACATTTCTATGGCAGAGCAGCACGAGGTGCCAACGACTGCAGGACCTTTCCCAGATGTTGCTGTCTGATCATGCCCTTTAGATCTGTCAGGCATTCACAGCTATGTCGGCTCTAAAGGCATGTGTGACCACAACTGCAGTGCCACAAACTGCTGGGGGAGGGGGAAGAAGAAGAAGAGATTGGATTTATACCCTGCCCTTCACCTGGAGTCTCAGAGCGGCTTACAAATTCCTTTCCCTTCCCCTCCCCACAACAGACACCCTGTGAGGTAGGTGGGGCTGAGAGAACTCTAACACAAACTGCTCTTTCAGGAACAGCTATGCCAGAGCGTGTAACTGACCCAAGGTCACATCAGCAGGTGCAAGTGGAGGAGTGGGGAATCAAACCTGGTTCTCCCAGATTAGAGTCCACACACTTAACCACTACACCAAACTGGGGAGACTGCCAATGCAATCCTAAACAGAGTTGCAGCATTGTAAACCCACTGACAGAACATCTTCTGTGGCTGGTTGGCAATTTTAGCGATTGCACTGCTACTCTTCTTCCCATGGAATTGGTTTAGCAGTTGCTTAACCACTAGCTGTTGTTGGAAGAGCACCCATTTCTTGTGTTCTCCTCCAGCCCCGAAAACGAATGCTGATGGTTTGAAAGTATTATGAAAATATTTGGTCTTCATCTATTTTGCAGTGAAATAAGGAGAGGAGGGGAACAATACAGAAAAAGAAAAGTGACAGAACAGCACCCCACCCACGGGTTCAATTGCAATTGCTATGGTTTAATATGCTAACCAGATCTGAATAGTGTAGAATACTTAAAAAGAGAGAGAGAGGAAGGGAGGGTGGGAGTGAGTGACTGGAGAAGTATTGTAAACCAACATAATTTAAACAATAATGTTAGAGTGTAGTGATTCTAAACCTATACTTAAAAATCACAGTACTGTAAATACCCATTAAGAGCACTTTGTTCTATAATCAAGACAACTGTTAGTTGCACTTTGTGTTTAACCTGCCTTCTGCTTTATTCTTGGGGGTGGGTAGGTGGGTAAATAAAAATATAGTAGTTTGACCTGCTTTCCCAACTGTAAGCCATAGAACAAAATCTAAAGGTCAATTGACAATATGACAGTTTAACATATGGTAAGTAGTATATCTATCAACAATTGGTTAAATCACAGTAATAAGTGTTAGAATACTTTCACATAAAATAGTTTTGTACCAGATGTTATTAAAATATCTCAAATCTTAAAACAAAATTCAGACTCTTTATTAACTCACAACTGCCAATGTGAAAAACAATATTTTTCTTTCAGACGTGTCTCTCCATAGATCTAGCATGGTCAGTTGTGCAATGATCTGCCCATATTTATGACTCAAAATGACTTAGGAAATTTTATAGAGTAAAGGGTCAGGAATTGGCAGCCCTGGACCAAATCTGGGCCTCAAGTGCTGCCATTTGGCCCCTGCACTTGCAACTCAAAAGGCAAAAGCAGGGTGAGGAGCAACCTGCAATTGGTCTTGGAAGCCAGCCATTTTGGAGGGAGAGGCATGGTGCCTTGATCCATCATGTCTTTGTTGAAGTGGCTCCACATCAAAAGTAGATAAGTGACTAGATATTACATTAAAGTAAAAAACAAAATGATGAATTTATACATAGTTTCTATTTACGAAGAAACTTGGTCTCTATAGAGAGTGCTGTGGGGGAAGTGAACAAGATGGTAATGGCAAATCCAGGAAATTACCTTGCCAGTTTCCATGTGTGTAGTGTGGCCAGGAGAGTTTACAACTGTCTGGCAGTGAGAATTTCTAGTTCTTTAGCGTTATCCAGGGTGCAGCATGAGGAGGTGACACCCAGCAATAAGATCTGCACAAACCTTGCTGTACTGCCCCCGGCAGAGTTTAGAATAGTAAACATACGAAGTTGGCAAGTTGTACTGTATCTTTAAGTATATAAAGGATTGTGGGAAATGTGGTTTCAATAACCTTATGGTCAGCTGGTTAGGAGTAGCCTTTCTGATTGGTTTTATACAGCCTCCTTTTCCTTTGATACATTTACCCAGGAAAACCTGTTTATTGCCTTCATCCTTCCAGTTTGTAATCTTCTTAGTTAACAGACGGGAGAGATTCAGCTTCTTTTACCATATGCATCACTCAAAAGACTCAGGACTTTAAAGCTCCTAACAGCTGATGAAAAGGAAATGTGAGTAAAACTGAATCTTTGGACGCTTGAGAGTTGAATAAAGTTGATTCCAAATGAGTGAAGATCATGTGTTAAATACTTAGCCATTCTTAAGACCCAGCTCAGGCTGCCAGGAACAGCATACTTGCAATCACAAATTTCAGTCTAGGGAATGAATGGTTGTGAACATGAATGCAATCAGTTCCACCCAATATCCATAACCTGATAAACATCAGTGAGAGGCCTGCAGGATTTGACTTGTCATGTAAAGTATGGAAGACAGCTAATAGAATATGAAGAGGCTTTGGCAGCTGTGCAGACCTGTTGTTTAAATGGAGCAAAATACCAGGACCCAAATGTGATTGTGGTGTAGCCTGTCAAATTATTTTCCATCTGTCACAGGAATGTGAGCATCATGCTTTCCAGGGTGATGTGATGGAGCTTTTTGAACTCTCCCCAGCTGTGACTGAAAATTTAGATATTAGTATTTAGGGGGATCACCCAATCGGTCTGCATACCCATTGTATCAACTTGGTTCCATATTTTATATTATTATATGCTTCCTGCATGTAACTCTGCCATAGGATAAATAAAATAAATAAATAACCTTGCCAGTGTTTGGCCCATTATCTGAGAGAAGTCCATGGGAGTACAATTCTCAGCCATTTTGCTGGCTGGAACTTAGAATACTGGCATTTCATTTAAGCTTTTCATTTAAGTTGTTCCTCTTCTTTGCTGATAAACTACCTGATATTTTTGCTTCAGTTCTCACCAGTCATAGTAACTCCCTCAAGGCACTTCAGGAATTTAGACAGAAGCTACTAAGCAATGTATCAGCAAAGAAACCAAATTACTTCCTCATAAACTTCAGGTAGAGGTGAAAGAAGCTTGAGGTGGATGTAAGTAGGAAAGAGATGGAGGGAAATGCAACTGCACACAATGCAACTGAAGTTCAAGGTTCCTTATGTGCCTTCAGTTTACAGCTCCTGCTTTCTAGACAGAAATGTTCTGATGCCAAAGTAATGTCAGGTGTCCAAACATTTGGACAAAGGATGACTTTGAGGTAACTGAGCAGGACAGTTTATTCCATGTTAAACACAAAGTAAAAGGATATGTTCTGTTAGGGTTATCAACATCCATGTGGGGGCTGGAGATCTCCTAGCATTACAATTGATATCCAGATGACAGATCAGATCCGTTGCAGAAAATGGCTGCTTTAGAAGATGGCATTGTACCCTACTGAGGTATTATATGGTATTATCCCCTCACCTGCCCAGGCTTCACTCCAAAATTTCTAGGAATTTTCCACCCTGGAGTTGACAATCCCAGTTCTGATATATAAGTTGATTTCCCTTCCCCCCACTGTTTCATTATATTACACATAATATGCAATTAACCCAGCCATGTACACTTGTGTGCATGCCAGTCCTAAGCCCAGATAAATGGGGCGGGTTGCAGAAAGACCTGGCAACATAGTCCGCCAAGAAAATTTTATGGAAAGCCTCTCAAAAAGAATCAGACATGATGGCTAATGGCAATGGCAGGACCCCCAGGCCAAAAGGTACCCAACATGTTACGGGGGAAGAGCAAAGATCTCTAGCAAGTAGCCATGGTATTAATGATGTGCCTGGGCAAAATCCAGCAGGAATCCCAGCTGCTGATACAGCCAAAGGTGAAAGCAGGAGTCTGTGTTGTACAGAGACACATAGAATAGCAACATGGAATGTCAGAGGAATGAGTCAGGGCAAACTGGATATTGTCAAACAAGAAATGATAAGGTTGAAAATCAACTTCCTTGGCATCAGTGGACAGTGTACATTGGACAGACAATGGCTATTTCCAATCTGAGGATTTTACTGTCTATTTTTAGGACATGACACCAAGAAAACAAATGGAGTAGCATTTATCGTAATCAAGAAATTTGCTTGTGCAGTGGACAGCTTCTCAATGGTCAGCAACTGAATTATGACCAGTGTTCCCTCTAAGCTGAGTTAGTGTGAGCTGGCTCACAGTTTTTTAGCCTCTGGCTCACACAATTTTATCTTCGCTCAGGAACAATGGCTCCAGAGCAAACTAATTGGTTTGGAGTGGCCAAAACACCTGTTCACAATTTTAATGCCAGTAGCTCACAAAGTAGAATTTTTGCTCACAGGACTCCACAGCTTAGAGGGAGCATTGATTATGACCACCTGAATTTGTGCCCAGCCCCTCAACATCAGAGTTGGCCAAGTCTATGGCCCCAAAACTGATGCAATGGAACTCGACCTAGAGGGTTACTATTCCATCATCCAAGAAACTCTGAAAACAGTACACAAAAAAGACATTGTTTACATGCTGGGCTATTTCAATGCACAGGTTGGCACCCAAGCAAAGAAACGCATCATGGGTAGATTTGGACTTGGGGAAAGGAATGATGCAGGCAATTGTTTGGTACAATTTTGCCAATAAAACCACTTTTGAATTATGAATACTTGGTTCAAACAGCACAAATGCTGCTTATACATTTGGATCTCTCCAAACAAATTACACCATAATCAGATTGACTATATTCTATGCAATCACAGACTGACCAGTTCAGTACTCGCCGTCAAGACATATCCAGGCACCAACTGTGGTTCAGACAATGAATTGTTGGTGGCTAAAATCAGAGTCAAACTATGCAACATCAAAAGGGCAGCGCCACTAAAGAAGTTTGACATCACCAAAATCCCCCCCATCACATACAGAATTGAGGTAAACAATAGGTTTGAACACCTGGATACTGCTGAGAAAACGTCCAACGAACTGTGGCACAAAATTCATTTGACGATCATCAAAATAGCAGCTGAACATACACCATACAAGAAGCCATAGAAAAAGTGCAAATGGCTCTCAGACAGAACCATAAAAATAACAGAGTGAAGAAAAGCAGCCAAAGCAGCAGGAAAATGGGAAGAAGCAAGAAGACAGAATGTGAATTTCCGAGGGGCAGTAAGGAAAGACAATGAAGTTCACTGGGACAAGCATTGCAAACAGCTAGAAGAGGACTGCATAAAGGGCCACACCAAGCTTGCATTTATGCAAGTCAAAATGATTCAAACACCATTTACTTCCCGTAAAGGCATTATCAGAAGCAAGCAAGGAAAAAAACAGTCCAACCAACAAGATGAAAAAACAGATGGTGAGAATACATAGAAGAGCTGTACACTAGTAGCAAACAAACCCAACCTCAGGATACCAAGCAAAGGGAAGTTGAGAAAGAACCAGCCATCCTCAAGGAAGAGATCACGTGGGCAATGAGCCAACTACCAAGCAACAAGGCCCCAGGTGTTGACATAATCTCCACAGAATCGCTGAGGCCTGTACCACCTGCAATCATCAGGGTCCTGTGTTAGAAAATATGGGAAACCAACACATGGCCAAGGAACTGGAAATGCTCAGTTTTCTTACCACTAGCAAAAAAGGGAGACTCCAGAGACTGTTCCAATTATTGCAAAATTACTCTCATTCCTCACATTAGCAAAATTCTGCTTAAAATTATACAACACCTGGCACCAACCATTGAAAGGGAATTACCAGATGCCCAAGTCAGCTTCTGAAGGGGGCATGACACTCATGACCATATAGAAAATCTGCACTGGATCATGGAGAAATCTCATTAGTATCAAAATATTATCTACTTATGCTTCATCAATTACAAGAAAGGCTTTGACTGTGTGAATCATAACAAACTGTGGAGAGCCCTACAAGACCTGGGGGTGCCATCATATCTGGTCAAGTTGATATAATCATCATACACAAACCAAGAAGCCACTGTGTGAACACCGTATGGAGATACTGATTGGTTCAAGACAGAGAAAGGAGTCTGACAAGCAGTGTTCCCTCTAAGCTGAGTTAGTGTGAGCTAGCTCACAGTATTTTAGCCTCCAGCTCTCACATTTTTGTCTTAGCTCAGGAAGGATGGCTCCAGAGCAAACTAATTTATACAGCAGCCAAATCACTTGCTCACAGCTTTAATGCCAGTAGCTCACAAAGTAGAATTTTTGCTCACAAGACCCCACAGCTTAGAGGGAGCATTGCTAACAAGGCTGCATTCTTTCACCTTTCCTATTCAACATGAATGCCAAAACATTCATGATAAAGTTATAGCTGTAAGAGTCAAAAACTGGGGTAAAGATTGGAGGAAGGAATATCAACAATCTTCGATTTCCTGATGACACAACTCTTCTCTCAGAAACTAAGGAATGCCTGGAATAACTGATCAAGAAAATCAAAGAAGAAAATTAGAAGTTTGACCTCTTCCTAAACATCAAAAAGACCACATCCATGACCACCGAGAAGAGAAACAGTTGACGATGAAGAGATCAAATGTGTGGAAGAATTCACTTTCTTAGGACCACAGATCAACCAAAATGGTGACTGCAGTCCAGAAATAAAAGGTCAAATCACACTGGGTTGCACAGCAATGATGAGCATGAATCAAATATGGAAGAGCAAGAACATCAGCCTAACAACCAAATGCAGATTAGTCTGTGCTATTGTGTTCCCCATTAGCAATCTATGGTTGTGAAAATTGGAGCATGAGGAAGCAAGACAGGAGGAAAATTGACTCATTTGAACTGTGGTGCTGGAGAAGGCTCCTGCGCATTCCTTGGACAACAAAGATGACAAACAAACAGGTACTGAAGCGCATAAAACCAGATGTGCTATTGGAAGGAAAAAGCACAGAACTGCAACTGACCTATTTCAGCCATGTCATGCAGAAGAACTCAATAGAAAAAGCAATTATGCTTGGGTTGGTTAGCAGCAAAAGGAAACCTGGCTGCCAAAGGACACGGTGGCTAGACACCATAAAAGTCGACACCAGCCTGAGCATGGAACAACTCAAAGAAACAGTACAAGATCAGAAAACATGGAGAGAGCTGGTCCATAGAATCGCCAAGAGTCGAACACAATGGAATGGCTAACAACAACAACAATGTGCAATTGCTTAGAGCAGGCATGGCTGGGTTCTAAATTCTTAACAACCAGGCAGTATTTTGCCACACAAATTGATTTCAAATGGATAATGAAGTAAGGTCTACACTGTTATGGAGCATGGGTGCAGAAACATCCAAGGACATCCTTGTGAGCTAACATTATCATATTGGCTATAGCCTGGTTGCTATGGGTATGTAAAAAAAGCAACTGTGGAGCTTTACCTAGCCTGCACCACATTTAAACTGTGTCAGTTTATGTTCATTCATAATGTTAAGACACAAGTGTGACTAAGATCCCTGGTATGCTAGTGCTGCATCGGGTGTATCTCTTGTCCTTTTTTTTGTAGCAGCTAATAAACTGTTTGCTACACCTTGATTAAATTTAAAAGAACACCAATGTTTCAGAGGTCCAGACCACACCAATAATGTGTCAGCTGGTGATTCTGATATTACAGCATTTTCTTCACAGCACTTTGAAATATAACATTTTGCAAGCTAGCAAACATATTAATACTTCTATTTGCTTATAACAAGTAGAATTTTCTGGAGTTTTACATATAATGGTTGTGATAAACAAACCACTATTGTCATGGTCAAATTAAATGATAGGTAAGACAAAGAATGCTCACAAGGTAAAAGACAAATACTAAATTTTTACATTACTGGCATTAAAATCCCCTTTTAAATGTTTTTGTTTGTATTTCTGTGTTTAGGTAGGAAGTGTGGATGTACCGTAATATTTTGCAACACTACCTATAAATATCTACATAAAAGCAAAGTTATAAGTGAGACATAAATGAATAAACTAAAGGGCATTTGGAGAAAAAGGAAGCCAGTTTGTCATCAATACAGTTCCTTCACTCCTAGGGAATTTAGCCAACACATATGGTTATCTAACAGGGGGTCTCAGAACAGTGAGTGATCATAAGAACCATATGTGCTGGTGTACCAGGGAATAGCTTGGCTCAGTGAGTATGGTATTTCCTATGTTTCTCAGAACCACCTTGTATTTAAACAACTATGTTGTCAACACATTGTGCTTTGGTGCTATATTCAACTACTTACATTACTAGCACCAAAAGCTAGAACATCTCTCTCTCTGAGAGTGTTTTAAAGATATTATGACTGATTTAAAACAGCCTTGACATGAAATGAAAAGCATTGGCTTAAAAATGATGCTGGGGAAAAAATAATTTGGAGGGGTTAGCAAGTTCCAGCTCTATTGAATTCGATTAAGAACTCTAATAGTAATTTGATAGCACAATGCATCAATACTCTTCACATCTATATTGGCCTTTGAAGAGCCAACTGCAGTGGTGGTGGAAGGCTGCCGGGGAGGGCCCTGATGGCTTCCAGACCAGAGAGGGAACGGCCCCGGGATGCTTTGGAAGTGACTTTTGATGGCAGCCCTGGTAAGCTAGCCTTCTTCACCACACAGGTGTGCAAGTTCCTGCAAGAGTGGGGCACACTTTTGCTTCCGATGAGCACTGAGTTGACTATGTGGGGTCCCGACTACAAGATCATGTGCTGACTGGTTCATGGGGCTCTACAACATTGGGGTACCAGAGCTACACAATGTTGATGCCTTCATGCAAGCACTACACCAACAGTATGAAGACCCCTCGAGCTGGAGAAGGCCTGCACCTGACTCTGGCGTTTGAGACAAGGGAGCCGGTCAGTGCAAGAATACTTGTATGAGTTCAAGACCTATGCAGCCAAGCTCCAGGGGTGACCCAAAGAAGTCCTCATTGAATTCTACCACACCGGCTTCTGGAGAAGGCACTGACCCAAGGCAACCCCCTAACTTCGGGTGCCTGGATTCAAGTTGCTTGTAAAGCAGACAACCAGCACAACCTAGTGAGGCTGTACCAGCAAAAGACACCCTGGAAAAGCATTGGGGGGGGAGCCAAGGCAGGGGTCCCATACCCAAAAGAGATCGAGAGCACCGGATTTGGCTGGGGTTGTGTCTGCTGTGCAGGAAATCTGGGCACTTCGTAGTAAATTGCCCAGGCTTGAAGAGCCTAGAAAGAGAGCAATACTAAGGGATCAAGGAGAAGAGACCAAAGACCCCAAGTAAACTCAAGGCATCTAAGTATTGCAAGCCAAAGCCCGAGACACCTCGGAGGGGACCTTGTCCAGTGGAAGCGAGTCGCCTCAGCTGGTGGGAAAAGGTCAGGGCCTGCTGTGAAGGGCGCCAACTGGCAGGTCCGAGAGAACACGGTGCAAGAATTGGTGAGACCCTCCTCTCCCCTTTTCTATTTAACTGTAACTATAATCAACTCCAAAGGGGGAACACACATTAAGCTGAGGGCTTTAATAGATTCTGGGTACACCCAAGACTTAATTAGCCCAGTTTATGCATCTTGGTGGCCAAGATGCATAAACTGAGGGAACACATTGTATTTATCCAGATGGATGGGATCCCAGTGCAGGCTTGTCAGCATCATACTGTTCATCTACCTGTGGGGATTTCTTCCCATTGAGAAATGAGGTCTTTCATAGTGAACCCATCTGCAAAGTTCCCTGTGGTCCTCAGCAGCCCATGGCTCAAAGCACATGACCCCTATGTACAATGGAGTGCTGGGACTCTTACTTTCCTTGACTCTCGGTGCCAAGAGCATCTGTGGTGCCCGGAATGGGGGAGGGAGCCACAGCTGGTGGCTGAGCAAGTCTGTCTTGCACGAGATGAGTTGAACCTCATCCCACCAGAATATAGAGACTTAGCTTGGGTGTTTGAGGAGTGGGAAACAGATGAGCTATCCCCCCCACAAGACTGACTCTGCTATTGAATTACTGCTAGGCCACAAATTGTCTAAAGGGAAGCTGTATTCAATGAGTCCAATTGAGAAGGAGGAACTGTGGCGGTTCATTGACAAGAATCTAGCTCAGGGCTTCATCTGGCCAGCCACCTCTCCTTGTACTGCCCAGGTGTTATTTAGGAAAAAGAAGGATGGGAGAAAAAGAAGGATGTGCACATATTACCGAGGGCTGAATGCAGTATCCATCTCAAACGCTTACACCCTCCCCCTCATTAAGGACCTGCTGGCTGAAGCCTCACAAGGTCGAATTTTTTCTAAGCTGGACCTACGAGATGTGTACTTTAGAGTACATATCAGGGAGGGGGATGAGTATAAGACTGCTTTTAGCACCCCGTTGGGACAGTTTGAGTACCTAGTCATGCCATTTGGATTGGCTGGGGTGCCAGGGGTGTTTATGAATTTAATTAACTTGGCCAGGAGTCTGACAGTTCCCACCTATTTCCCCCTCATATGTATCCGCATACTTCCCCTCATACTATCTGTGAGGTAAGTTAGGCTCAGAGAAAGCTACTGGTCCAAGCTCACCTCACTGGCTCCATGGCAAAGCAGAGCTACAAGATTTATCTGGGTTAAGTGAATCAGCAAAACAAAAATATTAGATGATTAGTTTTAATTAGTGGTACTTTATATTTTGAGGTTATTTTATTCTAGTGCACTACAATAAGAAAATATTAGTAATGGCCCTTTCCTCTTAATAATATTACATTCAAAAAACAACAACACTGTGAATTACCTCAGACTTCTTTCACTGTCAGAAAACAGGCACATAAATATAGGTTTTGGTAATATATATATATTTTAATTGAATTGATTAAATACATGATTCTTTAAAAGATGGATGATTAATCAGCTAAAAAGAAGTTCAAGGGAGATACTCAAGGATTTACAGAAGAGGGGGCTCAGCTTTCCTTCTCACCTGAAGTGCAAACTGGGTTGGAGGTAAGTATCAGTTTTGACGGATGGTATGGACAATTTTCAGTACTTATGATCTGGTAACTGGGACAGCATGAGGAAGAAGTTCAACCCGTCTCCCCATGCCATGTCACCATCTCCCTGTCTCCCCAAATGAGTTTGATAACAACATAGTACCATAGGAGGTGAGGTATTGGAGTGGGCTTAGCAGCAGGTTGCTCAGGTCTCCTGCAGCCTATGTGGCTCTTTGTGTGTTTGTGGGAGGGGAGGCTTAACCATCCCTTTCCATGCTGGGCTGGAGAATTTGTGGCTAGATGTGTAGGAGGACCTGCAGTTAATCCTGAATCTGAGCATTATAGCACTGAAAATCTGTGCAAGGGGGTCTTGATAGAGCAAAGGAGGGGCATACTATCCCCTCCTCCCCCTGAGCTGTCTAGGAGAGCTGCTTTTTTCTTGTTCAAGGGGTAGGGGAAGAAATCTTGGGCCATTTTTTAAACAGTGTTGTTCCATATGCAAGGGGAATCAAATATCCAGCCTTGTCTTCTGAGACCACAATTTCAGGGTTTTGCACAGATTGCTATCAGAGAAAATCTGCACAAGCTTCCAAGGAACGATTTTGTAACACACACATGAAATAAAAATGCAAGCATAAAGGTACACAGGGGGGGCTTTAAAAAGAAGCAAGCAACTGACAGTGTTGAAGGAATGGCAGTGCAAACAGAATAGGCTGAAACTGGAATAGGCAGGTTGATTTCCTGTGTAAATTTAATGCTTGGGGCAGGGAAAATGCAATTGAAAATGGAATTCCATCTATGATTTTCACACATGCCTAGATACGTACATAAGAAAATACATCAGAAAAACTTAAGAAGAAGAGTGGTCCAGGTTCTAAACTGCAGTGAAATAGCACTACTCGGTGGGGATTAACAAAAACATTTTCTGTTATTCATTGCTTCCAGCATTTTGTGGAGAAGCAATTTATAAATAGTAAAAAAGCAAGCATGCTATACAGGATTTTTTGTGGTTCATAAATGCTGTAGAACTGCTTATAAAGCATGCTCCATCTTTTAAAACCTTAAAATACCTCCCTTGTCACTGGACCTTTGTTCTGCAAAGTATGTCACAGAGATCGTGATATACCTAGCACACTTTTTATACAGCTCCAGGCCCTGACCAGCCAAGAATCACTATGCACACTTAAACCACTCTCTGTGCATGGATGGGGAATTGCAAGTGGGAATGGATACTGTGCACACAACTCCCCTTTCCAAAAACATTAGAATTCTACCTACCAAACGTTCAGCAGGGGGAGTTGGGCTGCATTCCATCTCCCTTTCCTGCCTAAATTGCCAAAAGAGAGGACTTTTAGCTTTACTCAAAGGACTCTCTGCATCCAGTCCTATGTGAACCATACATGCTTCTTAGGATGGTGTTCTTGTTGTGTAACTCAGTGTAGTACATGTATGGAATGTCTTTTTGTTGACAAATATAGAAAATCCACTGAAAATGCAAAGGACACATTTTATGCAGTTCAAAATTACCACTCACCACAGCTGGTATTATCTATTTTTATTTATTTATGCATTTAAAATATTGTTATCCTGTCTTCCCATCATACAGGTTCAAAGTGTCTCATAATATGAAATCATAAAAAACAAATAAAATGCACCAATCAAACTGACCAAAGATAATCAAATGATACTGAAGCTATCATCACAAAGCAATATGAGACCAGAAACATTCAGTAAAAGACTCCAGAGAATAGCATTGTTTTTGCCTAGTGCCTAAACAGATAAAAGGAGTACAGGGCATATGAAAGTCTCTGAGGAAGGTATTTCAAAGACAGGGCATCACCGCTGTAATGGAAATGACCAGTTCTGACAGACTCTCTAAAGGTTGCTCAATGTAGTTCAGTCTGCTCCATTCCCTTTACAGCCTCCCTCTCCTCAAGCTGCCTCCTCCCATTTTCAGCAGCCCATCTCCTGATATAGACAGACTTAGTGCTGACATCTCACTCCAATCTCTGGATGACCAGTCTTCATAGTTTCATGTAGATACTAAATAGTTTAGGATACAAGATGGAATCTTGTGGTATTGCATAGCATAAGTGCAATGGAACAGAGCACTAGCTCTCCAGCACTGTCTTCTGCAATCTGCCTGCCAGGCAGGAGTGGTAACACCAGAGCCTGGTGCCTCCATCTCTAAACCCAGACAAGACAGTCACAAGGATGTTTTTCAGATTAAGTTTTTAATGGCATTGCAAGCCACTGAGAAGTCCAGGATACTGATAATTTTGCACTTCTGTTTTTGTCCTAAACAGGTTGCCAAACAAACAAATTCCTATCCAGCCAGAAGATTCTGTGCAAATCATGGCAGAACCAAACTGAAATAATCTGGACCAGTTGCCCAATGCAGGAACATCTGGATTTTACTTGTCATCAGCTACTTGAGCACTGCGCCCAAAAAAGGGATACTCATGGTTGGCATCATCATCTTGGGAGGGTTTCTTTAGGGGACTCTGCCACATTTTTCAAATTGGCTGGTATCATTGCCTTTCTTGATCAATTATTCACTAGATATGTAGCAAAGAACAAGTCAATCATACTCAGGTCTGTCATTTTAAAATATTGAGTATTAGGACATCAGCTACTAGTAAATCAGCTACAGCTATTTGCATTGGTTTCATTGCTGACTATAACTTGCCCATCACAATCTGTATTAGAACTGAACCCCTTGCCTCACTAATATATCTCCCCTAATTTCAAGTGCATTGAACAAACTACCCATTTTCCTCTGACAGAAACCCCATGAGATGGCCCAAGGGGCTGGCCTAAACTTAACAAGTGGCCTTCATGGCTGATAGTGAGTGCAGTGTGGGGAACAGGGATCAACCTGACAATTAACAGCAACAGAGGTCTCATAACTCAAACCAGTTTTGCTAGATGGTTCATAAGAACATAAGAGAAGCCATGTAGGATCAGGTCAATGGCCCATCCAGTCCAATACTGTGTCACACCCTGGCCAAAACCCAGGTGCCCTCAGGAGGTCCACCAGTGGGGGCAGCACCCCAGAAGCCCTCCCACTGTTGCCCCCAAGGACCAAGAATACAGAACATCACTGCCCCTGACATAGTGTTCAATCTATACCTTGTGGCTAATAGCCACTGATGGACATCTGCTCCATATGTTTATCCAATCCCTTCTTGAAGCTGTCTGTGCTTGTAGCCACCACCACTTCTTGTGGCAGTGAATTCCATATGTTAATTACTCTTTGGCTGAATAAATACTTCCTTTTATCTGTTTTAAGCTTACTGTTCATTAATTTCATTGAGTGCCCACAAGTTCTTGTACTGTGAGAAAAGAGAGAAAAGTACTTCTTTCCCTACCTTCTTTACCCCATGCATAATTTTGTAAAGCTCTATTATGTCACTCCTCAGTTGTCATTTCTCCAGGCTAAAGAACCCTAACCTATTTAACCTTTCTTCAAAGGGAAGGTGTTCCATCCCCTTAATCATTTTAGTTGCCCTTTTCTGAATTTCTTCCAATGCTATAATACCTTTTTTGAGGTGTGATATAATACATAATACAGAACAATACATAATAATCCAAATGAGGCCACACCATAGATTTATACAGGGGTGTTATTATACAGGGACTTTATTCTACACAGGTGCAGTGGTGGCAGAATCATAATATTCCTTTGCTGCCATCACCACCACAGAGTAAGCTCATAACAGCTCAAGCTAGTTTGTGTTTATGAGACTTTCTTCTCCTATGTTTGCTGCTGCTTGATTTTTTTGACCATACTGAATTACCAAGGGCTGAGTAAAGTCAACAGGAATGCCAGCTGTCCACAGGCTTCCCAAGAACTTACCGTAATTCAGCGGGGGATGGATATGTCCTGGCAAGACCATTCCCAGGGAGGAAAAGACACGGCGCACGATGCCATCGCCAGGAAGTGACGCCGGGTGACGCTCTGGCAATGGGGCTGGAATCTTGATGGTACCATCAAGTTTCCAGCCCCATTGCCAGAGTGTCGCCCGGCGTCACTTCCTGGTGACGGCATCGTGCGGTGTGGGTGTTCCACGGAGGAATGGTCCGGCCAGGAACTGTGTGTCCCCTGCCGAAATACGGTAAGTACTTGGCAACCCTAGCTGTCCATGACTTCTCTGTACTCCACAGGTTGCTCAGGGCTTTGACAGGACTGCATACCTCTAGAAAGCCAACTGAATCCATCAGTCTCCAGGGACAGACACCGCCCCTGCAGAACAATTGGGCCTCTGAAAGTTTAAACCTCATCAGCTAGTTATCTGTCTACGAAAAAGAACAGATGACTCATCCACTCCTACAGATCACCATCAACCTGTCCAGCAGAGAACTTCATATCTTGCATTATTCTCAGTGTGGCCATGGAAGGGCATGTGTGCCTAGTGAGAGATTATTTAGAGAAACTGGAGAGCTGGGGCTGACATATACAGAGAAGCCTTCTGCATCTTCTATCAGGAACAATTTAGATGACTGTCTCTTCCTCACTTTCATTTTTCTCCCTGCTGCTGATATTGCCATTCTATCTTGGGAATCAAGGACTTACTGCCAATTAAGCTTAATGTAACAGAGCTGGGCTTTCTTGGAGGAATGTTGACAAGGCTAATTGCTGGCCTATTGGCAGCTGGTGTAGTCCTTTGAGCTGCATGGGAGAAGGTTTTAAGCCACAGCTTGCCAGGTGCCATGTTAATATATTCTATCATAAGATATACACCTATATATGACTTTGCCAGCAAACATAATTTAAAATGTCTGAAACCTTCTTGCAAGACAGCAAGGTTATACACAGTAAGCATTCCCAAGGACCTTACTTTACTACAGAACTATAAATGCTCTGCAAATTGAAGAATTAAGCTTTCATTGAATCCAGCTGGTTCTTGGGGATTCACGTATAAAAAAGAGAACCTTTCAACTCCTTGGTGGCTGCGAACATAAAACATAAAAATGAACTGATAGGACCGGCTAAGTTCTTGGTGAGGGGTTCTGGGAAGGTTTTTATTAGGACATTGTGCCAAGCAGGTTTCCAGGACTACTGGAACCCCATCTGGATGAGGAAACTATCCCAAGTGTATCACAATAGTTTATTTGTTTTCAGACTTCGTTCCAGGGAATCTTTTCTTCAGAAGATTATCAAAGGTTCCCCATTGAATAAAACTGTACATATTTCTCTAAAAGATCGTTTGTCCATTACCACCAACTTTACCCCAATTTGCAGTGGCAGGAGAGTGCTCAGAGTATTCTAGGTGTCACATTCCATGGTGGGTTGGTGAGGCCCAACAGGGCTGGTTTGAACCCCACGGACACTGAAGGCATCATTGAACATGATGCCAGAATTATCTACAATTTGTTTGGACTCCACAGAAGATGTGTAAGGGTTCCTCTACAGACCAGTCAATATAAAAAAGTAACTGTTTTTCAGGGAAGATAGCCATTTCACCAACTGACTTACAGAATTTTTTCTGAACACACATCTTCACCTGGAGACAGACTGCTGTATTGCCCTACTTAGATTCTATTTGCATTCTTTCTCACAGTTAGGAGTAGATGTTACAAGCAATGGGAAGGCTCATTTTCTCCTGTATCCCCGTGCCCACTCTAATTCCTCTCCTCCTAGTAGTACCCATCCTCTCTCCTTCCCCTGCTTTTTTCTCAACCTTCTCTGCCACCCTAGTCTTCAGCATTATTATTCATTTAATTCATTTATGTCTTGCCTGTCTTCCCAATGGGGACCCAAAGTAGCTTATATCATTTTCCTCTCCATTTTATCCTCACAACAACCCTGTAAGGTAGATTACACTGAGAATGAGTGACTGGTCCAAGGTCACCTATGTATGGCAGAGTAGGGATTAGAATCCAGGTCTGCTAAATGCAATCTGATACTCTTACAACTATACCAGACTGGCTTTTGTGTGGTGACTAAAGATGTGAAGGCCCAGAAAAAAACTGGGAAAATACGGGGGGAAATTTTTCCCTGGTTTTTTTCCTCTGAAGTCTTTTTTTGTTTTTTTCTGAAAAAATGGAAAAATTGAAAAAAAGAAAAGAAAAGAAATTGATTATGGAACGTTTTATTTTAACATGATGAATAAAATATTTTAAGACAAGGTGTTCAAATATTTTTTTAATCATTTCTAAAAAAATATGTATGCTATCAGATTAATCTAATTTCTGTGCATTGAGGACAAACAAGTCCTAGGTTACAAACTGAACTCTCCAGTGCAAGAACAAGATGCATTTCTTCCTTTAGGAGGTGCTATTGTCACAAGAAAAGAAAATGGTTTCAGTTTTGTTTTTGCATGTGGGTGGGTCTACTGGTATTCAGGCTTCACTAGGCTTCAAAGCATTGGAAGAAAATACAGAGCAACAAAAAGGACCTGAAAGTATATACTTATTTTAAAAAGGTAAGAGTTTACATTTATCTGATTCCATAAAACTGAATCATTTAGCTCCATTAGTTTATTGTTATAACCTTTGTGTAAATAATCTGGTTCTTTACTCCCCCCCCCACAACCACAGATTAGTGTCTTCTTGCAAACTAACCATTACATTATTTTTCTTTCTTCCTACTCCCCTCAGGGAAAATGGTGAACCAACATCTAGCATATGGAGGCATTTTCACATTACAAGTTCTTCTGAGAAGAAAAATGTGATTTGCAAATATTGTCAGATAAAATATGCATTTCCAAATGCTACCAGGATGACAAAACACATTCTTGTATGTAACAAGTGTCCTGTAGATATTAAAAAATCCTTCATGGATCTAAGTGAAGAGGACCACAATGATGAAAATACACATAGTTTTTCTCAACGTTCTCATTGAAGAAGTCCTCTTTCTACTCCATCTGTAACATCAGCAGCAACACAAAGTGTTGTCCCATCAGCAGCATCTTCAAGTGAACAGACACTGAAGACAGCTGCATCCAAAAATTATTCAATTAATTCATTTGTAGACAAGATGACATCTGAAGATCAGGAAAAAATTGATCAAGCTCTTGCAAGAGCAATATATACTTCTGGAACACCATTTTCAATAACTGAAAATACATACTGGCAGGAAGCTTTAAAATTGCTAAGACCATTTGCCCAGCAGGCATTCTTTGAGCAAGCCTTTTTTGGAGTGAGAATATGAACGTGTAATGGAATCTCTGCAAGGAAAAATTAATGAAGCACTGTGTCTTGCACTACTTACAGATGGATGGACAAATGTGAGAGGAAAAGGAATTATAAATTTTGTTATAACAACACCTCAACCAGTTTTTTAGAAAAGCATTGAAACAGGAGAGAACAGACATACTGCAGAATATATCAGCTGTAAAATATGTGAAGTCCTACAAAAAATTGGGAGTGGTAAAGTATTTGCTTTGCTGACTGACAGTGCCAGCAATATGAAAGCAGCATGGGAGATCATAATGAATAAGTATCTACATATTACTGCAATAGGACATAGGCGTGGAGTTCAGGGGAGCTTGGGTTGGAGGCTATCCCCGAAATTTCCCAGTGGGGACTCAGTCTACACCAGGGCTTGCAATGCTTGCAACCCCCCATCCCCCTTTGAAAGTAGAAGGTTTTTTTTTTTTTTTTAAAAAACTTTTTAAAACCCTTTCCCCCCAGTTTGGGGGCAGTCGCCCTGGCTGTGCTTGTCTGGCCGGCTCAGCGCCTCCTCCTCCTCCTCCTGGTCCCCTCTGTCGGCAGAGAGAGGGAGAGCACCAGGGGGCCGCCACCGTGATGGAGGATGCCAGACCTTGTAATCCCTGCACTTTGCTGGGGGCGGGACTGAGCGGCTAACCGGGGAGCATGGCCCCACAGTTTCCACGTGTGGCAGAGCCCGGCACGCCTGGTGAGGAGAGGGCGGCCGGGGGAGGAGGGGGAGCCGGCCTCGTTCCTTGAAGGGCTACCTTTTTGCCCCCGCTTGGATGGCTGCAAACAGCAAAGGCTCTTCTTCCTCCCAGTCTGAAACAGATCCTCCTGAATCACCCTGATTCTTTCCCTGAAACAACATGCAGCCACCATCAGATTGAAAGGTTTGTTGAGCAACACCCTAGATAGTATCATGGATCTAATACTTCATGATTCTTTGTGGCATAAAAGCTATTTTGCAAAATGTGGAACCTCTGGATTTAGAAAGTGCCCTGAAATGCCCAGTAGTCTGCTGTCCATCTGCCAGTATGGTCAGGCTGTCTGAAGGGGGATGTCCTAAAAGGAAGGACAGGATTGCCCATTGGAAACAATGGGAGAGGCTTGAAGGAAAGAATGGGAAGAAAGGGAGCCAGGAATGCCAACTTGACTTGCACGGATTCCTTTGAAATACATTACAGCACAAGAAGAGTTGCAAAGAAAATGTGGAACGGCTTTTCCATTAAGATCTCTAGAACGGCAGCCCCTGGGAGTAGCAGGAGTATTCTGGCACTGGAACGACAGCCCCTGGGAACAGAATCTGTGTGCTGGGACTGGACTGAAGGTCCAGTCCCAGCACACAGATTGTGTTCCCAAGGGCTGTCATTCCATTCAGGGGGCTGTCATTCCAGTCCCAGAGCACATCTTCGACCCCCAGTCCCAAAACACTTCTTCTATTGTTGCACTCTGGGGGCTGTCATTTCAGTCCCAGAAAACATTTTTTACCCCTTGGACTGTCAGTCCACTCTGGGGTCTGTCAATCCAGTTCCAGAATGCTTCTGGGTTGGGGCTTTTTGCTTGGAGCAAACTCCAAGAGGGAGAGCTAGAAGAGGGGATGGACATTCCTTAGGAGAGACGGATCCCATAATGATAGTCTCCGCACCCCCACCCCATTTCCTCCTCCTCCTCCACATTTCCAAGCCCAGTCTGGTGCAGAGATTGGGGAGGGAGTCTAATGCAAGGGAGTCTGCTCTCCAGAGTAGCCATTTCCTCCAGGGTGATGCTCTGTATTCTTGGTGCTTGGGGGGCAACACTGGGAGGGCTTCTGGAGTTCTGGTTCTGCTGGTGGACCTCCTGATGGCACCTGGCTTTGGGCCACTGTGTGACACAGAGTGTTGGACTGGATGGGCCACTGCCCTGACCCAACATGGCTTCTCTTATGTTCTAACTCAGTGTGCTGCAGCATTGAAAAAAAGTCAAACTCTTAAGATAGGGATGATTAGGAAGGGACTGAGAATGAAACAGCTGAGACTGTAATGTCCCTGTATAGATCTATGGGGTGGATCTGTTGTATGGAACAGCCGTCACTGAGGGTGTAGAGGGGGAGGTATTTGTGTATTTCCTGCATTGTGCAGGGGGTTGGACTAGATGACCCTGGAGGTGCCTTCCAACTCTATGATTCTATGACTGTGACTTGTATTAACCTGTTATGATGAACCCCTGTATCTCCCTAACTGTCTAGCAGATTTTCCCCATCAAATCTTCAGTTCCCCTCAGTGACTGAGTTGCCCTACGGTAGCGTGTATAAATTCCTTGTCATAAAAGACTTGACTGTGGAGGAGGGGAGGGGTGTCATTCTAACAAAAATGAGAGTGTTTGGGTTTTTCTGTGAATTTGAGGACAGGAACTGGCACTGAAGTGAGATCGGAAAAGAGTGTGTGGCTTTCTGAAAACCCTTGTGCTACAGTAATAATTATGCTCCAATACAGTTTGTTAGTCTTAAAAGTGCTACTGAGCTTTTTAGTATAGCTGTGGGTCCATCTCATGCTACTGACAGTAGTTACACATTAGGCCTTGCCCAAATGGTTCTGGGTATTAAAAAACACTTGCCCTGTGGTGATGGAAAGTGTTAGCAAGTCATAGCCGACTCATGGTAACCCTGTAGGATTTTCAAGGCAAGAGACATTCAAGGAAGATTTGCCATTGGCCGACTCTGCATCATGTCCCTGGTATTCCTTGGAGGTCTCCCATCCAAATACTAGTCAGAGCTGACCCTGCTTAGTTTCCAAAATCTGATGAGATCAGGCTAACCAGAGCCATTGGGGTCCATGGCATGGTGCTGTGTGGGTGCTTCCCAGGTAATCATCTTCAACCTATTCTTGGGAGCCACAGTCATTAGGAAAAAGCCATGTGATAGAAGTGTAATAATAATTTACTCATATTTGCAAGAGCCAATAAGATTTGAGTCTGATGGGGGATTGGGCAAATGGATCTAAGGAACTGAAAAAAGAGAAAGTATTAGCAAGCTCAGTGGTTAAGGACTCTATAGTCCAATCCTGAGGACACTTCCCTGGGAGTAAGCCCCCTTAGATAGACCTCAGGAGGATGTCTCTGTTAGACTGATGAGGAATTGTTATAGGAAGGGGATAAGCAATTAAAAATATATGAGAAAGAGAATGGGAATGTCTGAAAATGTAATACAGGTTTCTGTGGACTGCTCCCCTATTATATCACATAGACCTTGCAATAGCATTGTAGCTAACCTCACTTAAGAAACTTCTATGCTGTTTCTATAATTTCTAAAATGTACTTCACACCAACTGTGCATCTCCATTCCTTTCTAATTCCTCTCAACTATGTACAGCTTTCTATGTCGTGATTCATTTGGACTGCTTTGCTTTCTCAGGTCCTAGCCTCCTTCTTTTCTATAACTATGGATCTACATCCCCTTCCTCAAGCCTTGCTGCTTGTCCCAACTCTCTAAAGTCAGACCAGTTTGGCCAGTGGCAACCCAAAATACATCTGCCTGTCCAGGAAGTTCAACGAAATACCACCAGAGGTTTTGTCACCACTGCCACATCACTTAATACATTACAATACAGGTTCATCTTCAGGCTATAATTTATGATGTTTTAATTTGGGAAGATCTGATTTCTTGGTCACCTCAGTTGGTGCTATTTCTTTCCTGTAAACTCCTCTTCCATCACAAGGGACTCTGCTGCTCACATGTTGTCTGTCAATCCCCTCTTTATCCCACCCTTCCTCCAGTCTCCCTTCCCTTATATTGACCTCACAACAATGGCAATATCACCCAGGCTGATGAAGGGAGCTTTGACTCTTGGAAGCTTATTCCCTGAAACTCTTGTTTGTCTCTAATCTGCTACTGGACTCAAATTTAACTGTCCCAGTATCACCGAGTAAGCATCATGCAAAATGTAGATCTGAACATGGGTATCCTCAGTCCCCACTGGTCTTCATGCCATTGGTCCATCTACTTCAGCATGGCCTGCTCTGATGCAGGTGATTTCTAGATACTCAGACAGAGAAAGATCCTTTCCAGCACCTGTTCTCTTAGACCTCCTCAATTTAAACCTTTATCCTTTGGCACACAAAGCATGGTCTCTCTATCATCAGTCCATCAGTGTCACCATTGTCTACTCAGACTGGCAGTGGTTCTCCAGGGTTTTATGTAGAGGATTTTGCCCATGCCGTGCTTCGTTTCTGAGTCATTGGGGTCTGGCTAGGGGGGTTCTCAAGGGTTCCACCTTCATTTGCTGTTTTTATCTGTAAATTGATGTTGTTTAACTGTAATGTTGTTTTTAACTGTTTTAACTTTGGATTGTTTTATGATATTTTTATCTTGTTAGCTGCCTTGAGCCAGTATGTCCGGCAAGGTGGGATACAAATAGAAACAATAAATAAATATAATAATAAATATAAATATTTCTGGAGAGCCCCTTCCTAAATCCCACATTGCTCCACTTCCATAAATAGTAACAATGGCCTGTGATGTCACTGGCTCCTCCCTATGATGTCACTGGGCCTTGGTTCTTTTAAAGGACCTAGCACAACAATGCCTCTGGCCCAGCCCCGCCCCCCGAAACTGGAAAGTCTACGCCCTTGCAATAGGATGTGCATCTCATGGCCTAAACTTGCTTCTTAATGATATTATGAAACTGGACACCCTTCAAATGATCTATAGACAAGCAAAAGAAGTTATAAAACATGTTGTAATGTATCCACTTAAGGACATGGGCTCAGGGCAGCCATGTGCTGGGACTGGTTCTAACTGGTCCACCATGTGGCCAGGCAAAGGGCCTGAGCTTCGCCCAGAAAGACAATGGACTAGAGGATCCTGACTCCCCTCCAATTGAGGAGCAGGAGTTAATCCAATCAATGTAAATGGCGAATCACTGGGTGCTGTGTGTTTTGGGGTGTGGGCTCACTGGGGATAAAAAGCCGGCCTGCGAGCCGGCTCACTTGTCTTTTTTGTAAATACAATTTATTATTGGATATATCACAAGTTCATACAATTTAAACATAGCAATACATACCCATTTTTCTTTTTTCCCTTTCTCCCCCCCACATCAGGCTTCCCGCACTGCTCCAACCCCATTAATATCTCTCTTATTCTATTACAGTTGCTTCTAAACTTATTTTCTCTTACTAACGGTAACAATACAAGTCTAATTCTCTTTCCATTTCTTCTTAATAACTGTCAAAGCTAATCAAACCACTTTTAATGTCCCAATTTTTCAACAGATATTTTTGAAAGTCTTTCCAATCTTTAAAAAAGTTTCATCTTCTTCGTTGTTTAACTTTCTTGTTAACTTGTCCATTTCCGCCAAAAACAACGTTTTTTAATCCATTCCCATGTTTCAGGTACTTTATCTTGTTTCCAACATTGAGCAAAAGTCAGTCTTGCTGCTGTAGTCAAGTACCATAATAGTGTTCTCTTGGCTACATTTATTTCTTCCATTTTAAGACCTAACAATAACATCTGTGGGTCTTTCTTAAAAGTACAATTCAAAATTTTTTGTATCTCATTGTGGATCTCTGTCCAATACTTTACTGCTTTATCACATGTCCACCACATATGGTAAAAGGACCCTTCATGTTTCTTACATTTCCAACATTTGTTAGACATACTTTCATTTATAATAGCAATTTTTTTGGGCGTCATATACCATCGGCTCACTTGTCTTGTTCCCGATCTAAATAAAGTATGTGAGAGCTGAAATCACTCGTCAGTCTCAGTACTTTTCACTGGCGACGAAGGTGGGATGACTACTCCTCCCTGAACAACGACCACGACGAAGAGCATCGCATCGAGCCCAGCTGCTCATCGCACCGCTCCCGAGCATCGCACCGCTGACCCCGAGAGCAGCAACGCACCGCTCACCGCAACCAAAGCTGCCAACGCTCCCGAGCATCGCCCCGCTGACCCCGAGAGCAGCACCGCACCGCTCACCGCAACCACTCCAGAGCATCGCATCGCTGACCCCGATAGCAGCACCACACCGCTCACCACCACCGCAGCCGTTCCTTCCGCAGCGCCGCGATCACTGCACGCCACCCAGCCTCGCGCCACATCTCCCGCCGCATCCCCAAGGGCCGCCCGCCTCGCACTGCGCATCGCCTCGTGGACTCTGGGCGCAGCACCGCCACACTCATCTGCTGCCAACGCTCCGTGTTTCAACCACCCCGCAATGGCAGCCGCTCCTCGAAAGCAGCCCTCTTCGCAAGCATCGATCTCCGTAAGCAACAGGCCTCACCAGCATCATGCCGCTTCACCAGCCCCTTGCACTAGCTGTGGGGACCCACACGATCGACGGTTGTGCCACTTCAGGACTGCCGTCTGCCGAGTTTGCAAAAAGACGGGCCACATCGCCCGGGCCTGCCGCTCCCGGGGTAAGCGCCTGAGGTCTTCTCCACCCTGCCCGACTGAAACGGATCGACCGTCAAGCCTCCACACCCTCGCATCCACCCAGCAGCCGCACCTGGTATGTAACTTGCCCCCGGACGGCCCCAACAAATTACACGTGACAGTTCTTATTGAGGGGTTCCCCTGTTCAATGGAGATCGATACGGGTTCGTCATTCTCCATAATTTCTGCGGACACGCTCCGCAAGATTTGTCCACAGGGGGGACCCCCCCTGCAAAAGCCATGGGGTTTGACCTTGCGGGACTTTAACAAGAACCCCGTGGCTGTCCGGGGCTGGGGCAAGTTCTGGGTACAGTTTGAAGACTTTGACGGAACCCTGGATCTACTGGTGGTGGAGGGACATCTTTTGAGTCTGCTGGGACTTTCTTGGTTCAGGCCCCTAGGACTCACGGTTACAGGGGTGAACCACGTGCGGGCACCGGACTTTGCCAAGGTCTGTGACGAATTTCCCCGGGTTTTTGACGGTACACTGGGGCGGTACACGGGGGACCCCATTTCACTGGATCTCGACCCCAGCGTCCGGCCCATACGCATCAAAGCCCACCACCCCCCAATTGCAATGAAGCCTAAGATCGAGGCCGAGCTCGACCGCCTTGTGGAACAGGGAGTGCTGGAACCAGTTGCTTCAGCACACTGGGAAACCCCCATAGTCACCCCCGTAAAGCCAAACGGTGACGTTCGCATTTGTGCAGACTACAAATGCACCTTAAATAAAGCCCTCCAGGACCACGCGTACCCAGTACCTGTGGTCGGCCATGTTTTGGTGGCACTAGCAGGGGCCCGGGTCTTCGGCAAACTAGACCTCACCCAGGCGTATCAACAGCTACCCGTTGATGCCGCCACCGCCGAAACCCAAACAATAACCACTCATAAAGGAGCTTTTAAAGTCCACCGGTTCCAGTTTGGGGTGTCCGTCGCGCCAGGAATTTTCCAGTCCTTCATGGACTCCCTCCTGAAAGGGATCCCTGGGGTCCAACCGTTCCTGGACGACGTGATCATTGCGGCTCCAGACTCATCCTCCTTCGCAGACCGGCTCCGGGCAGTGCTGCGAAGATTTGACTCGGCAGGGCTCAAGGTGAAGAGGGAGAAATGCCTCCTAGGGGTGCCGCGCATAGAATTTCTGGGCTTCGCGGTTGACGCACATGGCCTCCACCCCACGGAGGACAAAGTCAAGGCGATCACACAAGCCCCCCCGCCCTCGTCCAAACAGGAGCTACAGGCCTTCCTGGGCCTCCTGAACTTTTATCATTCTTTTCTCCCTCTCAAGGCGGCGGTGGCGAAGCCGCTCCACCGCCTGCTTGACAAGAAGGCTCCTTGGGTTTGGGGGCCAACACACGCCGCCGCGTTCCAGGCGGTCAAGGACTTGTTAACCTCTAACGCAGTGCTCTCGCATTTTGACGAACAGCTTCCCGTGGTATTGGCATGTGACGCCTCACCATATGGGGTCGGGGCGGTTCTGGGCCACCAACTGCCGGATGGCCGTGAGGTCCCGGTGGCTTATTATTCCAGGACCTTGTCGCCGGCAGAGCGAAAGTATTAGCAAATTGACAAGGAGGCGCTCGCGATGGTGGCCGGGGTGAAAAAGTTTCACCATTACCTGTATGGCCGTTTTTTCACAATCCTGACTGACCATAAGCCTCTTCTCGGTCTCCTGGCCCCGGACCGCCAGACCCCCCAAATGACGTCACCACGAGTCATCCGGTGGTCTGTGTTTTTGTCGGGTTATTCGTACTCCCTCGTTCACCGGCCCGGCAAGGCGATGGGTCATGCAGATGCCCTGAGCCGCCTTCCACTGCCTGCCATAGACCCTGATCCAGCCCCAGCCTACCACGTCGCCCTCCTGGAGGCGCTCCCGGACCAGCCGGTGCACGTTGAAGAGGTGGCGCGCCTCACCGCGAAGGACAAGGTCCTCAGCCGCATTCTCGACTGGGTGGTAAGGGGATGGCCCGCAGGCCAGGCAGGCCCAGACTTCACAGCTTTCACCTCCAGGAAGGAAGAGTTGTCCACTCACAAAGGCTGCGTGATGTGGGGGAGCCGGGTGGTCATTCCTGCACCACTGAGGGAACGGGTCCTCACCACCCTCCACGAGGCACACCCGGGGGTGGTTCGGATGAAAGCCCTGGCTAGGAGTTACGTATGGTGGCCGGGGCTGGACAAAGATATAGAAGACATGGTCCAGAGATGCCAACCATGCCAGTCATCCCGCCCGGAGCCACCCAGGGCCCCTGAGCGTGCCTGGGAATCCTCACACCGCCCCTGGTCTCGGTTGCACTTGGACTTTGCGGGCCCATTCCAGGGGCAGCTGTTCTTCATCCTAGTGGATGAATACAGCAAGTGGTTAGAGGTGGTCCCAGTACCATCCACCTATTCCAAAGCTGCTATCAGAGCAATGTGGCAGATATTCAGTGCCCAGGGCATTCCCGACACCCTAGTCACAGACAATGGGACGGCCTTTACGTCCAGCGAATTTATGGACTTCACCCGTTACTACGGAATACGCCATGTCTGGTCCACCCCTTTCCACCCCGCGACCAACGGCCAAGCGGAACGAATGGTCAGGACGACCAAAGATGCACTCCATTGCTTGGACTCAAAGGACTGGGACTACAAGCTGGCAGCATTCCTCTTTGGCCAGCAGATCACTCCCCACACCACAACAGGGCGTAGTTCGGCCGAACTCCTCCTAGGCCGTCGCCTGATGACCCGGATGGACCATCTACATCCCGATCGCGCTGCAGAAAAGGCACCAGTCGCCGAGTCCCATGAAGCAGCTAGGGGGTTCTTCCCCGAGGACCCGGTGTACGCCCGAAACTACACCAAGGGTCCGCCCTGGGTTCCGGCCCGGGTGGTCCGGGTCAGGGGCCCCCGTTCATATGAAGTTTCCTGCGAAGATGGTACCGTGCTCCACTGCCACATCGACCAACTCCGCCGCAGGGTGGCGCCGCGGGAGCCAGACGACTTCGAGGACCCCGAACCTCAGGAGGCAGAGGAACCATGATCTTCTCCGCAGGAACACAGCCCGGTGGAAAGCACAGCCATGACCCCCCTCGCCCCGTCTACTGAAGCCTCGACCACAGCTGACGACGCCCCGGTGGCCAGGTCCCCTCCGCCAGCACCGGTCGGCTCCCCGGCCAGGACACAGGCACCTGCATCTCCTCCCGTCCTGGCCCCCCAACGCTCAACCCGGGAACGAAAGCCTCCGGCTTATTTAAAGGACTTTGTGTGTGGGTGTATCTCTGACCAAGGGGGGAGGGGTGTAATGTATCCACTTGAGGACATGGGCTCAGGGCAGCCATGTGCTGGGACTGGTTCTAACCGGTCCACCATGTGGCCAGGTGAAGGGCCTGAGCTTCGCCCAGAAAGACAATGGACTAGAGGATCCTGACTCCCCTCCAATTGAGGAGCAGGAGTTAATCCAATCAATGTAAATAGCGAATCACTGGGTGCTGTGTGTTTTGGGGTGTGGGCTCACTGGGGATAAAAAGCCGGCCTGCGAGCCGGCTCACTTGTCTTGTTCCCGATCTAAATAAAGTATGTGAGAGCTGAAATCACTCATCAGTCTCAGTACTTTTCACATGTAAAAGGTACTCATATTGTAGCTGCAGTTTTTAAGAAGAAGCAAGTCGGGGAAAAATGCAAAGAATAAAAGCTCTGTTGTGAAGCTAGGTGGGCTGGAGTGGTGATCTCCTTTGAAACAAAGAAGCTCTTCTAGAAACAGTAATAGTTGAAGATCTTAAAGTACTCAGGAGTGTAAGAAACACTGTTTTTGATCCGGATGTCTTCTGGGTTCAGCTGCAAAATTCCCTGAAGATTCTAAAGCCAATTGCTGCAGCAATCATTTCATCTGAATCAGATAGATAAGGAATTTCTGACAAAAGTGCACTAATGACCAAGGTAAAAACAACTGTTTTCGAAAATCTCAGTATATCTCCATTTACAACGACAGAAGAAATTATAGTGAAAGATTTTATTTTAAAAAGGGAAGAATTTTGTTGCCATCCAATTCATGCTGCTGCAAATCTGCTGGATCCAAGATTCAAAGGTGGAAATATAAGTGATGATAACACTGTTACTGCATTTGACTGGATTACAAAACAAGCATCACATTTAGGACTTGATGTTGGGAAGGTACTTTCAAATGTTGCAGAATATAGAGCATCTTCAGGGATTTGGTCCAGGAATGCATTCTGGGATTCTGCCAAACATTCCTTCTTCAACATGGTGGCAAGGTCTTTGCACAACACAGCCTCTGACTTCACTTGCTTATTGCCTTCTTCAGATTCCTTCATCTTCTGCAGCATGTGAAAGAATCTGGTCTATGTTTGGAAACACACTAAACCAAGAAATAAACTGACATGTGAAAGGGTAGAGAAACTTGTTTCAATCCAGGCAAACCTTCAGTTTTTAGAGGTCCATAATAACTGTAATAATGACAGACACAACAGAGTAGCTGCAGAAGCAGAGACTGAAACTGATACTGATAATTACAGCTTAGAAAATGATTCTGATTAAATTTCATGTCCATTCATCGAAACTTAGTCCCACACTCCCTTCTATATACTTCCCCTCTCTTCAATTCTTTTTATGAGAATGGGTTTTTTATTTTTATTTAATACTGTGGAGAGGAAAATATGAATAATTGTTACTTCTGGATTTTTAAAAATTGTTTTGTGGAGGCTTTTTTGTCTGCTTCACATGAACTAGTAAACAATTCAGGAGATTGTTGCTCCATTTGTTTCAATGACAAATAAATATTATTTAAAAAGTAAATTCTGTTTGTAATAATTGTTTGGCTACACTATATTTTTAATATGCTAGTTGTGATAATATCATGCCAAGTAAAATTGTCCATAGTCATATTTTATGTTCCTGAAGTAACAGAATGACTTTCAATCTGAAATCATTTTTTCCAAAAATTTCCAGAAATTTTACATCTCTAGGGTGACTGCTATTGAATAGTAGCAAATAGCCAGGTGGTCAATGCTTGGCCTAGGTAAGCAGAGCAATTCGTCTGGTAGTGAGTCACCTGGTGGTTGTTTTCAGGCCTGGACCCAATGAACCATCCCTCCCTCCATGGCAGGGGCAAGAGGAGCCTGGGTACTCCAAAGCCAAAACAGCCCTGGAAAAGGCCTTTTCTCCTTCTCGCTGCATTTTACTGACAGAAGCCAAAGCTTGAAGGCTGGCAATATTGTTGTGGTTGCCTAGCAACATCCACAACAGCCACTGAGACCTCTAAGAACTACAAGTGATGCATCTATCACTGGGAGGGTAACCCCCAAGGTTTTTTTTAAAACTTTAGATTTTTCTGCAAACTTGGGGCATTTCTCAGGTTTGTGGAAAGACCTGGCTTGTCTGTTCATGATCCCAGTCTCCAGATTTAAGAATCCATGGATCAGACCATGTTGAGAATTACATATCTCGATAATGGTACATCTTTCGATGCAACTAAAATCAACAGCCTTGACGCCTCTTCTTTTCTCTCCCAGTAATGCTTAGTATTGTAAAACAGATCACATGAAATCTTTAGGCTGTATGTTTCTCTGCCCCCACATTTCTAGATGTTACTAGAGAAGAGAAGGTAGTATGGAGCTATTTATTTCGGGAATGGCCATGCATGTTCTGAAATATCTGGTGAGAGCCTAGGAAGTAAGTATGCAAACTTGTCTGAGAATCAAAATGTTCCCGAGAAGATATTAAAGGAGGTTACCATTTTTGCAGATTACAATGGGCTGAAGCTAAGGGGCACAGTTACTTCCCAAATGCACTTTGTAGGAAACAGTTTGATTCAATCACATCCCAAGACCATTTGTTAAATTAATTAAGCAGTTTGTTGCTAAATTTTAAAGAAAGACAACTACATGGTGGCAACTTAAAGTTGCTAAAAGGAAAAATGACACATGGAAGCTCTGTTGCTTTTTGTGATCCAAGGCTGCTCCATACTTTACGTTTTCAAAGAGTCACATACAACAGTCCCTTAATGCAGATATTCTGTTTGACAAGAACATTCATAAATTATTTACTAGTTTTTCCTAACATGGTTTCCAAGTTGACAAAAAGCTTCTGGAAACATAGACCCCATTTTACCCATTGATCTATCACATCTTTAACAGTTCAGGGGTAAACTGGGAAACTATGAAAGAAATTTTGTTGTTATTGTTGTAGTTGTTCAGTCCAACTCTTCATGACCTCATAGACCACATCACACTAGGTCCTCCTGTCTTCTGCCGTCCTCCAGAGTTTAATTTCATGTTCGTTGCATCAATAACACTAACCATCTCATCCTTTGCAGCCCCCTTCTTCTTTGACCTTCAATCTTTCCCAGCATCAGGGTCTTCTCCAGTGAGTGCTCTCTTCTCATTTGGTGGTCAAAGTATTTGAAATTCAGCTTCAATATCTGTCCTTCCAGGGAACAGTCAGGATTGATTTCTTTTAGGACTGACTGATTTGATCTCCTTGCAGTCCAAAGGACTCTCAAGAGTCTTCTCCAGCACCATAATTTGAAACAATCTATTCTTCAGTGCTCGGCCTTCCTTATGGTCCAACTCTCACAGCCATACATTACTACTGGGAATAGCATTGCTTTGACCATACAGACTTTTGTTGGCAGGGTGATGTCTCTACTTTTTATTATGCTGTCTAGGTTTGCCATGGCTTTCCTCCCAAAGAGCAGACGTCTTTTAATTTCATGGCTGCAGTCACTGTCTGCAGTGATCTTGGATCCCAGGAATGTGAATTCTGTCACTGCTTCCATGATTTCCCCTTCTATTTGCTAAGGAGTGATGGGGCTGGATGCCATGATCTTAGTTTTTTTGATGTTGAGTTTCAAGCCAACTTTTGCACTCTCCTCTTTCATTCTGAGCAAGAGGCTCTTTAGATCCTCTTCACTTTCTGCTATTGGAGTGGTATCGTCTGCATATCTGAGGTTGTTAATGTTTTTCCTGGCAATCTTAATTCTGGCTTGTGATTCATCCAGGCTAGCATTTCGCATAATGTACTCTGCATATAAATTAAATAAGCAGGGCGACAATATACATCCTTGTTGTGCTCCTTTTCCTATGCTAAACCAATCAGTTGTTCCCTATCCGGTTCTAACTGTTGCTTCTTGACCCTTATACAGGTTTCTCAAGAGACATGTGAGGTAGTCTGGTATTCCCCTCTTTAAGGACTTGCCACAGTTTGTTGTGATCCACACAATCAAAGGCTTTTGGCATAGTCAGTGAAGAAGAAGTAGATGTTTTTCTGGTACTCCCTTCCTTTCTCCATAATCCAGCAAATGTTGGCAATTTGATCTCTAGTTCCTCTACCTCTTTGAAACCCAGCTTGTACTTCTGGCAGTTCTCTATCCACATACTGCTGAAGCCTAGCTTGTAGGATCTTGAGCATGACCTTGCTAGCGTGTGAAATGAGTGCAATTGTGCGATAATTTGAACATTCCTTGGCATTGCCCTTCTTTGGGATTGGAATGTAAATGACCTTTTCCAATCCTGTGGCCACTGTTGCATTTTCCAAATTTGCTGGCATATGGAGTGCAGCATTTTAACAGCATCATCTTTTAAGACTTTGAATAGCTCAGTGGGGATACCATCACCTCTGCTAGCTTTGTTGTTAGTAATGCTTTCTATGGCGCATTCGACTTCACACTCCAAGATGTCTGGCTTGAGGTCAGTGATTACACCATCATGGTTGTCAAGGACATTGAGGTTCTTCTTGTATAGTTATTCTGCATATTCTTGCTATGTCTTCCTAATTTCTTCTGCTTCTGTTAGGTCCCTACCATTTTTGTCCTTTATTTTTTTTACAATATTTTTAATTTATTATTCACAAATAATACAAACAAACAATCAAGTTATGATAGGTTCTAATACATATAGTAGAAGACAGTGTACAGTGCATAATGACTTGTGAACAATAAGAGTTTTGTGAAGAAATAAGTGGTGAAACTTGTACAGTGCCACTTGTGGGTGGGCTCTTAGATGAAAGTAAACATGTGATTAGAACATTGTAATAGACTTTACCATAACCTAGATCGTCAGTCACTTTAGGGGTATCACTTTATTCGGAAAAATATTATAAATTGGAAACCATGTAGAAGTAAATGTCGAAGGTGCAGGGAGCTTCTCAAATCACATAAGACTGTCCAAGAATTTAGCCATAATATATAAATCCCACGTCTTTTATGCCATTATGGAAGAGTGGGTGCCATTGTCATTTTCCAGTAAGTGGCAATGACAGTTTTAGCTGCAAAAAGCATTACAGAGACCACTTCTTTGGTAGAGGAGGCCCATCCATTCAATTATCAGCCCATCTGTTCAAAAACAGGTGTTCTGGTGTAGGGATTAAGTCTATATTACTAATTTGTTGATTTGACACAAGATTTTATCCCAAAAGGGAAGAATAGTAGGACAAAAAATCCAGCAGTGCAGGTAGTTGCCCCTGTTACCACACTTCTTCCAGCACATGGGGCTATATGAAGGGTTAATACAGGCTAATTTGTGTGGTTTTAGGTACCAATGCGACAAGAGCTTAAAGGATTGTAGTTTCATTGCTGTGATCCTAGAGTTGAATGATGGGGATGACCAAATTTGCGACCATGAGGCATCTGAGAGGATATAGTTACAATCCTTATTCCATCTAGTTTGATATGATAATGTCTCTTTGTTACCAAGATCTGCTAGTATTCTATATATCTTAGAGATCAGACCTGTATCTGTGATGCTAGCCAAGCGAATGACAGAGTCAAAACCTGTAAGAGGTTCTTTTAAGATGGAGTGCAATTTGATTTGTGAACACATGTTTGAGATTTGAAAGTATTGCAACCACGGGATATCACAGTTGATCTTAGCTTCCAGAGTAGTTCTAGGCAGAAGTAGTTGTTTGGAGGTTAGATCTTGCAGAGTGTTAATTTTGGCTAGTTTCCAAAGTTTGTAAACTAGGTTATGAAGACCAGGTACAAACCAAATTTGATTTATAAACAATTGAAAACGTGAAATTGGTGGCAATAGCTTTGGTCTCGCCTGATCCCAAGTTTTGAGTATATCTGAGACTAGTGGATGAAGTAAGATTTGTTTTGATCTATTATGGGTGGATTGCCATAGGCATTCTTGAACATCAAATGGAGCAGTATAGAATGCACATTGTTGTGCCATTGTTCTGCTAGTAACAGCTTGATTGCTTGTGAGAGGTGAATCGCTTTATAGAAGTCTTGTAAATTAGGAAAGTTTATTCCTCCACGTGTTGTGCACTATATAAAGTATTGCTTTTTATTCTATGGTGTTTGTAAGACCAGAAGAATTGCAATAGCATTTTTTGCCATTTTTGCAGGGATACAGGGATAGTACAAAAGAGAAAAATAAATTTGGGTAAAACAAAGGATTTAATTAAATTCAATCTGTCCAGCCATGCTAAGTTCATTTTATCCCATTTTGATAGCTCAGATAGTATGTTTTCCTCTAATTTGGAAAAGTTAAATTTATGTATGTCTTTGAATCTTAAAGATAAGTTAATACCTAGATAGGGCATATAGTTTGTGACCCAAGAGTATGAGTAAGCAGATTTAATTGTCTGACTTGTTTTGCTGTCTAGGTAGATGGGTAGTATGTTTGACTTTGTGATGTTTACTTTCAGACCAGAAATGGAGTCAAATTTCAAAAGGAGATTCTGTACTGAAGCCAAAGATGTAATTGGTTGTGATAAAAATAACATCATATCATCAGCAAACATTGATAGTTTAAATTCTTTTTCATGCATAGTAATTCCTTTTATATTGTCGTCATTTCTAATCGCGTTTGCAAGGGGCTCAATACAAAGAGCAGTGGAGAAAGGGGACAGCCTTGTCTAGTGCCTCTTTTTAAGTGAAAAGAATCAGACGGTTAATTTTGAGGTGGGCTATGGGGTCTGCATAAATAGCATTAATTGCAGCCAAGAATTTATCTCCAAAGCCCATTTTCTGCAATAGAATTTTGAGATATAAGACTTCCACAGAATCAAAGGCCTTCTTTAGATCAATGGCTAGGAAGGCTGTGGGTATATTGTGAGATTCACAAAAAATCAAAATTGTGAGGGCTTTATGAGTGTTTTCTGTGATGTCTCGCTTTGGCATGAAACCTGTCTGGTCTTGATTTACATATTGGGTAACAAAAGAATTGAGTCTGTTGGCAAGAATTGAAGTGAAAATTTTAAAATCTGTGTTCAGTAAAGATATGGGCCTGTAGGAGGCCAGATGTACTGGATCTTTCCCCTGTTTTGGGAGAACTATGATTGATGCCCTGTTCCACGACGGAGGGAGACTACCCATTTGAAAAATATAATTGCAAGTATCTGAAAGGGGGCCGGCCAATAATAATGCAAAGTGTTTATAAAATTCAGGCGTAAAGCCATCCAGCCCAGGCGCTTTGGCTGGTTTGAGCCTTCTAATTGCTTCAAGCACTTCTTGTGGTGTGATTGTCTTGTCCATCTGAAGTTTATGTTCCTCTGAAAGTGTTTTCATCATAGGATGAGTTTGGAAGAAATTTTCCAGCACTGTGGGATCAACATTACTAGAACTATATAGTTGTTTGTAGAAGTTTTAAAAAAGATTTGAGATAGATTTGGTATCATAGAAAAATTTGCCTTGCTTGTCTTTCAGTGCTGTGACTATTCTTGATTGTTGTTGATGCTTTACCCTTTTGGACAAGAATTTTAATGATTTTGGAGTAAAAGCCCACCCTTTTTGTTTTGAGTACAGAATATTCTTTTGTATCTGTGACATCTCTAACAATTCTAATTTTTTCCTTTCCCTCAAGAGTTTTTTATATACCTTTGGACTACCAGAGTGCTTATGTTGTTGTTCCAATATTGCTATGGCATTTTGGAGATCTAACCTCACCTTCTGTTTCTGTTTTTTTCAGAAAAGATGCAGTGGAGATCAATTGACCCCGAATCATAGGTTTTAATGTATCCCAGAGCATGTCTGGGGTTACAGACCCAGCAGGATTGTCTTTAAAGAAGTTGCAGATATTTTGTTCCATTGCTTCTGTTACCATATCATTTAATAATAAAAAACTATTTAAAGTCCACACCGGAGGTGGTCTTTTTTCACAGTTGATATCTATGTTGCAGTTTACTCAACAGTGACCTGATCATAGCAGATTGCCTATATTGGAGGGATGGGTTAGAGTAGCCAGTGCTGAAGTAACTAGGATGTAATCTCTACGTGTGTAGGAACAATGACGTGAAGAATAAAATGTATAGTCCCTTTCCATGGGGTGTAATTGCCTCCATACATCAATGAGATTGAATGAGGTGAGGATATCAACTAGCTTGGTTGTTGATATTTTTTGTTTAGATTTGTTGGAATGAAAGGCTGATTTACCTTTAGAATGATCCATTATAAAATTTAAATCACCCCCAAGGATGATTTCACCTACACAGAAATTTTCTAGTTTTTGCAATGATTGCTCAATGAAAGAGATTTGTTCTGAATTGGGGGCATATAAAGAAGCCAGAGTAATTGGCACATTGTTCACTAGTCCTTTTGCAAAGATAAATCTCCCCTGGGGGTCTGCCAAGGATGCGTGATGTACAAAATTTAAGTTTTTAGAAATTAATATGGCTGCGCCTCTGGATTTAGATGAGCCTTTTGCCAAAAATTGGTGTTGAAATTTTCTGGTTTTGAACAGAGGGGCTATCTCATTCTTGATGTGGGTCTCTTGAAGGAAAATAATATCTGGATTAAGTTTTATAATTTGACTCTGAATTCTCTTACGTTTAATGATGTTGTTCAGCCCTCTCATGTTGTATGAATACACTTTGACCTCTGTAGTCATATTGTCCCAGTACTACAGCTATTTCTATGAGAAATACAAAGAAAGATTGGTTATAAAAAGAATTACACTTTCAGTTTAGTAGTCTGTCCCTTCAGTGATTAAACAAATAATAAATAGTGTGATATAGCTTAATAACTTTACTTAAAAAGCACTTTATAGTAACAGTGATGGCTATAATAGTTTAAAGCACTGTATTGTCGCAATACCACAAGTTAAATTATAGGTCTAATCAGTGTTCAACAAAATTGATTAACAAGTAACAATCACACTTTAACAATTAACTAGACACCCCAAAATTTATTACTACTAGTAGCTTTAACACTTGAGAACCCACAGGTGGACTGAGCAACAATATTAGAGTAGCTTTTCAAATGAATTAAGATTTAAGAAAATGCACTAAAAACTATATGTATCGGATTACAATTAATTAATTTATAAGTTTTGTTTATTTCCAAAAACTATACAAGTTATTTAATTAATTCTAATAGTAGAAATTAGATGAACTGTGTAAAATAACTTAACACAATTAATTGTGGTTATTATTAATATCTCTTTAATTCTATGTACTGATGTTAAAAGGTTACTCCGTTCCCCTGCAATGTCTTGGCTATGCAGGAGGCTGTGGTGTGAGATTTGTGACTCACCCTCAGCATTTTATTTGGAGAACCTAAACTACCTGAGCGGACTCAAAGAGCCCACGCACCCCAACCCCCCTCCCCAAAAGAGTTTATAAGAGTTTGAAAAGTACTTAAGGTAAAAACAATTAAGCTAGGAAAAACTACAACTAGGTACAAACATTTAGATCTGAACTGTTTAAAAAACGTTAAAGAATGGTACAGAACAGGAGATAGTGTAAACGCTTATCTCAAATTGAGTAACATCCAAACCAAAAAGTTAACGCCAATGCTGTGCTTCATTTAACTACAGTTTGGAAATAATTTTGTCTTCAGATAGCATAGAGTGCATAAGATCTCTCTCCCATATTTTAGGATGATGTTTCTTGCAATGCTGGAGTTCCAGGAGGAGAGGGCGATGACGAATGAACCTTTCCTTTTAGCGATTGCTTAGATTGTTTCATCGGAGTGATGAGATCCAGAGCCTTTAGCACTCTGAAACCCTCTTCTCTCATTGAAATTTTATAGTTCTTGCCTTGGTAATAAAATTGTAGAATCAGTGGAGAAGCCCAAGAGTAGTGTATGTTGTCTTCTATAAAGCACGCAGTGAGCGGTTTCAGCTCAGCTTTATAAGAGCCTCTTTTGGGAGTTCAGGGAAGATCTCGATCTTGTCTTTATGATGCAGCAGATGACCTTTTTGCCTGGCAAAGAAAGGAATTTTCTTTTGTAGCGGAGATCAAGGAAGGAGGCTATGATGTCGCGGGAGGAACAGATTTTTAGAATGCTTAGAGGCCCAGCATGATAGGCCTTGATGATAATCAGTGACTCGTCTCCTTCAGGCGGGACTATTTGCATCAGCCATTTTGTGAGTATTGTTGTTAAATCGCCCTTTTTGCCGATTGTTTCTTCCAGCCCTCTAATTTTTAGATTGTTTTGACATGATTTCATGTCTGTTCTTATAGCCTTCTCTGCTAGAATGTCCTCAAGTTGCTGTAATTGCTGTATCTCACTTTGGTTGGTAATACTAGCATTCATAGTGCTTTCTGTCATATTTTTCATTTCATTCCCCGATTTTTGCATTGCTTCCATTTGTTCATAGAGTGCTCTGAAGAGCGAGGAAATATTATCTAGGATCGATTTTTCTAAGCCATTTAACACCAATGTTAGATCAGAGAAGGTTACAGGGGCTGATGACTTAATCTTGTAGTCTACTCTGGACACAATTTTAGTCATGAGGGCAAGCTGTAGGCCTGAATTTGTTTTGGATGGCGGGGGGGTCAGGGTTGTTTGTACCTTTTTTAGCTTGTGACGATTCGGAAGCCCAGATGATTTGTTTTTTCTCTCCATAAATTGTTGACAAAAATAAGTACTTTGATCGCTGTTCTAAGTGAGGGAGCGGGCGGGAAGGATGGAGCTACAGGATCAGGTAGCTATGTCCTTTTTCACGCCACCGGAAGTCCCCAGCTTTCCATTTTTGTCCTTTAGCACAGCCAGCTTTGCATGGAATGTTCTCTTGATTTCTGCAATTTTTGTGAAAAGAACTATAGTCCTTCCCATTTATTGTTTGCCTCTATTACTTTGCATTGTTCATTCAGGAAAGCCTCTTTATCTCTCCTGGCTGTTCTCTGGAAATCTGCATTCATTTGGATAAATCTTTCCTTTTCACCTTTACCTTTCTCTATTGTTCTTTCCTCTGCTATTTGTAAAGCCTCATGAGACAGCCACTTTGCTTTCTTGCATTTCTTTTTCTTTGGGATGGTGCTGATTGCTGCCTCCTGTACAATGTCACAAACCTCCGTCCATAGTTCTTCAGGCACTCTATCAAATCTGTTCCCTGAAACATATTCTTCACCTCCACTGTATATTCATAAGGGAAGTGATCTAGGTTAAACCTGAATGTCCTAGTGGTTTTCCCAATTTCCTTCAGTTTAAGCCTGAATTTTGCAATGAGTAGCTCATGATGTGAGCCACAGTCAGCTCCAGATCTTCTTTTTACTGACTGGATAGAGCTTCTCCATCTTTGACTGCAATTTATATAAGCAGTCTGATTTCGGTGTTGCCCATCTGGTGATGTCCATGTGTAAAGCCACCTCTTAGGTTGTTGGAAGAGGGTATTCACTATGACATGTTCTCTTGACAAAACTGTCATTTTTGAGATTGTATCCCATTACCGCCTTTTGCACTCTCTTGTTGACTATAAAGGCCACACAATTTTTTCTATGGGATTCTTGGCCACGGTAGTAGATATAATGGTCTTAAATTTTCCCATTCTCATCCACTTTAGTTCACTGATTCCCAAGATGTCAATGTTCAGTCTTGCCATCTCATTTTTGACCACATCCAACTTACCTTGATTCATAGATCTTACATTCCAGGTTCCTATGCAGTATTGTTCTTTGCAGCATCAGACTTTCCTTTCACCATCAGACACATCCATAGCTGAGCATCTTTTTGGCTTAGGCCCAGCTGCTTCATTCTTTCTGGGGTTACTTGTACTTGCCCCCTGCTCTTCCCCAGTAGCATATTGGAAACCTTCCGATCTGAGGGGCTCATATTCCGGTATCATATCTTTTAGCCTTTTGTTACCATCCATGGAGTTTTCTTGGCAAAGATACTGGAGTGGGTTGTCATTTCCTTCTCCAGAGTATCACGTTCTGTCTGAGTTCTTCATTGTCCTGGGTGGATCTCCATGGCATAGCCCACAGCCTCATTGAACCATGCAAACCCCCTTGCTACATCAAGGCAGTAATCCATGAAAGAGGAAAGAAAATTGGCATTTACCAAATAGCACTTAATTTTGTTATCTTTTTAGAGCATATATATGCTACAGTCATCTGGTGTTTATGACAGTTCATCTGTCATAGCTTCCCGAATGACTTCTGGGAGCTGTAGTTCTAACTCTGTTAGAAATCTACAGCCTGTTTTCACTGTTCTCTGGGAAAGATTAACTTTTTGGGCAGTTTACAGCATGTATACAGCCTCCCAGTCATATATTTTTCTGAAGGAGGTATTCTAGGAGCTATTTTTTCAGAACAGGTTATGAACAAGGCTATATTTATGAAAGCCAGCTGTCAAATAGTGAAGTCACAATCCTAGAAATAAGTGCTAGCTCAATTTTGTGTACTACTCAGTTTACACTAAGCTTTTTTAACAAGGAAAAATTCAGTACAGTGAATCAACCCTAAACTGTATTGCTGTTCTTGGATGTCCAGATACAGGCAAGTACACATGTTATAAGAGCTGCAACTTCCAGCTGAAAAGCTGGATTTAAACCTTTCCTGAATCTCACCATTCACAGTGGAGAGTAAAACTAAGATTTTTTGCCACTAACGATTTCTCCAAAGGAAGTGAAATGCTAGCTTAAAGCTTCAGTTCTTTACAGCACTGAAATGCCAAATGCCTATAAATCTTATTTTCTTTAAGATGGTGTTGAAATCCTGGCAGAAACCAGTGCTTTGAAAGAAACAGATGCACTGTCAGTAGTTACAGGTATAGCTTATAGCCTGATGTTAGGGGATTTTTTTTTAATAAAAACCCACAAACCATTTAGATAGAACATTTTATTATTTATTAGAATTTCATGCCACTATTCTTTTAGGTATTTGAGGGCTGCATAGACATCCTGTCCATTTTATACTAAAAATAACCCTATGAAATAGAGTTGACTGAGAAGACCATGAGAGTGGCTAAAAGTCACCCCCAAGTACATTGGCTTTTAATTCTCCTACATTTTTATGATAACCATTTTTTCTTGCTTGTTGTACCACTACAATATATGTTCAACAGATGTATATGAACCATTGAAGAAGGCATTCACAGTGGTTTGTATTCTATATTACTATACAGTAATAATGATGAACAAGGTTTGGCTGTGTTGATACTTTCTTACCAGCTGGCCTTAAAGTGTGTTTCCTAGCCTTAGTATTCTCCGGCAGCAAAATGGAGCAAATATTTGCTAGATTGGTGGATTCTGACTGATTCTGTACTTTTTTCAAATAACCTGATGACCCAACAGTTTTGGACAACATAAACCACACCATTACCACCCTCTAATGTGTTCACAGCTTGAGACAACTGATTCTAATACTGAGGCCTAGTTCAAATTTAGCCTTGATCAAACTATCCTCTGCCAGTTTTACTCTGCTGTATATCTGGGAATGCTACATATTCCACCCCCACCTTTCCTCCAGATTCACATTGATTATTGAAGAACAGGATCCCTGTTGCAATATATTTTTATTTCATGGGTTTATTGTAGAGATCTGACTGAGGGATGGATGGTTGCATCATGCAGGGAAGAATGGAGTCAGGAGGCTTTTAAATAACAAAATGTCTACTTTTATGTGTCAAAATGTCAACTTTCTATGGTCTATTAGCCATGGTGACTAATGAGAACCTCCACCTTCAGAGGCAGTAAATCTCTGAATACCAGTGCCAGGAAGCAACCTCCATACCCTATTGTTGCTCCTATAGAATAACTGGTTGGCTACTGTGTGAAACAGGATGCTGAACTAGATGGACCACTGGACAGATCATGCAAGGCTGTTCTTACTTCAGCTGTAGAGAATTCTAAATTGTACCACTACAGTTAATTCATGTCTGATATTTTAATGGTCCTCAGTATAAAAACAGGCCACAAGAATTGTAGGCTTTTACTGATGTGTTAATTCACTAAAGAGGTGCCATATTGAAAACAATCAGGGGAAAAAATCTCTCTAAGAATCCCTAACAATTTCACATTGGGGGGAAAAAATCCTCCCTAACAATCTAAAGTGATAGTCCAGGATTCTACCATCTCTGCCTATAAACTGTATAATAATGTTAGAATACACAAGATCTGCTGTGTGCAAGAAGCAAGAAGGATAAGAATATCCTACAGGGGGCATCAGAGGGGTTAAGTAGCTAGCAAAGTCAAATTAAAGATTTCCTGGTATTTTTAAAATAATCCCCTTCTGTCACCTGATTGGCTCATTGGAGACTTCTTCCTCCTTTTGAGTTCCTCTTCCTCCCTGACTAGTTTGTTGGACTGTTGTTAGTTAGTACTCTCTGCACAGTTGTTTCTCTTCTTAATAAAACTGTTTATCCTTAAGCAGCTTGAGCTCTACTTCTTTTGCATATTTAAAACTCAGCCAGCAAATAACAGTACCCTTTCTTCACTTTTCTGTGATTGAGGGCTGAAACAAGTGAGAAGCTGTAGCTTTCAGTCAGGACTGATCCCTTCTGATGAAATGATTTTGGTCCATACAGCTTGTGACCCACCAAACCAGTTGCAGCTCCCACCAGCAACATATATCAGCTTTCCAGGAATTTGATAAACCTGATTTGAGTGCCTGTTTTGGGCTACAAAAGCTTGAGGAGAGTTGTCAGAAACCTGGTAGGCAATAACATATGGCAGGTGAAGTGAGTTTGGTTTGGTGCATCACAAATTATGCAGGCTTGCCTTATGACAGCAAGTTTTTAGCTGCCCCTGCCAATTGATTAGTAGCCAAGTGCATGCTGAATCCATCCAAATTAGGCCACTTTCCTCATTGATTCCTCTGGTGCACTGGCTGGAAATGGTCAGAAAACAAGTGTATTGATGACAATATACTGAGAGATGATGACACGTCCAAATTAGGATGGGATATTTTAGCCACCGTGACTGAGGGTATGAGAATGTAACAAGCCAAATGAAAGACTCAGAGGCATCTTGTACAGAAGAGGGGAGAGGACAAATTATGTAACTACTGTTCATGGTTACTGTACTACTGTACATGTTGGGGGGGGATGAGTGTAACTGTTTAGGCACACATTAAGTGCTTTTTTCATTCAAGGAAAGCAATGGGGGGGGGAGGATCCACCCCACCAGTTTGCAAACTCACGCTGAACAATTTAGAATGGAGCAATGGAAGGTAAAAGAGTTTAAGCACCCTCTGTCTGCATAAATGTTTCCTTCCCAAAGCTGCTTAATTTTTAATGACATTGGAATGCTAATATTTCTTACTTAAAAATCACCTTAAAATCACTATTGTGTAGGATATTGTCATGTTTCTTTTTAAAATATAACTTTTTAATTGAAGATATGAAGAAAGAGAATGAAGATCAGATGCACGTTAAACACAATAATGTACAATGATATAAACATTCTGTTAGCATAAAAGAAGTCACAGTATATTGAGCATTAAAATGAAATGTGGGTAAGCACAAGCAAGACCAGTATACTCATACTTGATGGCACCGCACCCAGGTATCCCACAGTCATTACTAGCAGTGCCTTCCCACAGATGCATGTGCCTGTGTGTGTGTCATATTTAGTAAAGGTTTCCTACTATTTTCTGCATAAAAGTGAGTGTCACTTAGGAAATGTGATGTGACAGACTGTATATAAATCAAAAGAGGACAATATTGACAAAAGGCCAGAAGGGGAAGGGTTGCCAGGAGAAATATGGAATACCTTTTGCAAATAATATTATTGTACAAGGAACTGAATTTGGGGAAAGGAAACTTATAGTTACAACTCAAAGTTGCTTCAAAAAATGGTTAATATCTAATCTCATTTTAAAAAACACATGTGAATTTTGAATTTGTGCAAGGTTTCATTTCCACTGTAATGGCCTGCTTGAATTTTCTCTGTATATGTGGTCCAGGAAACTCAATGACCAGTTTTTCCTCCATTTGTTTGTCCTTATATAACTGTTGGTATTAATCCCAAATTACAGATGGAGAAATTGAGGCCAATATTGATCCAAGGATCTAAGGAGTCAAAGGCTAAGCCAAAGAACAGGAATATATATATAAAATCAGCTTTTGCATTTCCCTATCAAGTCACTGAATTTGAAATTTACAATGGATACTATGTACATTTGTACCATTGATGTGAAACTGGCTCTCTTTACTTTTGTACCCCACATATTCACACAGGCATTCAAAGAGAGGCTAAAATGGCGTTTTGACAGTTTAAGGCTAGCCGTATTTACTCAGAAGAAAACCCTATTGATTCCAATCATTCCTACTCCCAAATCAGTATGTTTAGGATCGCAGCAGTACGGGCTGATCTCTCTCCCCTCTCCCCGGATTATTCGGGAAGCGTTGTCCAACGAGGCTCCCTCTTCAGATAGGATGCCTGGAATCCTTACTAGGATTACTCGGGAGTAAGTCCCATGTATTTCAATGGCGCTTGCTCTCAAGTAAGAATGTTTAGAACGGCAGCCTCGCGGCCCGATCCTAACCACGCGTAATTGGAAGCAAATCTTATTGATTTCACCAGTTCACCCTCCCAGGTAAGTTTTTTTTTTTTTTTTTTGCAGCCTCCGGGGGTGGGGGGAGATCACCCTCGCACTCCTCCTCCCTGGTTACAAAGCCCAACGCTCCGGGAACAGAAGCAAGGTGTTGGCGATCCCCACGCCTGGAATGGCAAGCTGTCCGTATTGTCTGGGAGAGACAGCCCTCGGCATCACCCGGGAGCGGAGCAGTTTGGACTCCGCCTAACTGACACCCAACTCCCTCCCCTCCCCTGTCGCTCCCGTGCTAGCAGCAGTCGAGCATCTGAACAGCGGCGGCAGCAGCAGCAGCAGCAGCAGCATCCGCCCTTCCCTTCCAACCCTGACGGTGCACAGAGCCTCGGAGCTGGAGTCCTGAGCGCCTGCCGCGGGCTCTTCCCTCCTCCTCTTCCTCCCCCCAGCCGCCAAGGATGGGCTGCCAGAGGCCGCGGGGCATCCCTGAATCGTCCTAAGAACTGACCGAACAAAGGGAGCAGCCCGGGCCAGGGTGGATGCGAGCAACCATGAAAGGCTGGGTCTCCGCCTCTTCTGCTGCTGCTTCCCGAGAGCTCTTGGTTGTTCCTGCTGATCAGAGGACTTCAGTGTGAAGGGAAGAGGAGGCGAGGCGTGATTGGTGTGCGTTGCGCACACACACACACACACAAAGGCGTTAAGGTGTTGAGAGGGAGGAAAGGGCAGGGATACTCCCCTCCAAAAAATGTCTTCGTCTTCTTCGTCGGTGGGGCCCCGCGGCCCTCGCCCACCCACAGTGCCTCCCCCCATGCAGGAGCTGCCCGACCTGAGCCACCTGACAGAAGAGGAGCGGAACATTATCATGGCAGTGATGGACCGGCAGAAGGAAGAGGAAGAGAAAGAAGAGGCCATGCTCAAGTAAGCCAGAGGGCCAGGCAGTCATGCCACGCTGGAGGGTGGGGAGGCTGGTCCTGTCAGGGAGAGGAGGAAGAAGAAGCCACTAGAGCAGAGAGAGACTTTTATGAATGGTGCAGGGGAGGGGGGAGAAGGAGAAGGGCGGCAGGCTGGCTTCTGGGCCATGCTCTGTAGGGAGCTGGAGGGACCCATCTGCCTCCCCTCACTCTAGAGCTAACTTCTGCCATAGACTCTTTCCTGAACTCTCCTTCCTTTCTTGGCTCTCTCCCACATATTGTCAGGGGACACCTGAACCACCCTGAAGAAAAGGAAGATGGGGGACCAGCCATGGTGTGTTACTGAAACAGGCGGGAAGTTCTTTTCCCTCAGGAACCCAGCACTTGTCTTCAGGAATTTCTTTGGGCTATTTAAAAAAAAATGCCCCAGACTATTTTGGGAAGGTCTGATGGGAAGGGTTTCCCTAGTCAAGAGTCTTTAAAAACCCATGCTGCCCCCACCTGGTTCAAACTGGGCCGAGCTGAGGCACTGTGGGACTTTTGGGGGTATGTATGAGGGAGTGAGAGAGCCTTGTTGTTACATCAACCACCTGCAGGAATTTTCCTTTTGGGGTGGGTCTCTCCACCTCCTCTCTCAACCATTTTTACTGGGGTTTATGTGCTGTAATATGGAGGAAAGGAGCAAAGATCTATTCCTATAGCAAAGAAGGGTATTTCAGCATGTATAATAAATGCAGTAAATAGGCATGTCTCGCCTTGTAGAAAAGGGATGGATAAATAAAAAGATAGATATGCCTTTTGATTGAACTGAGCAATTTGTAAGCAAGCTAGCCTGTGTGTCTTTCTGCAGAAGGATTGGGGAGGGGTCCAGGATGTCTAGAGATGCCATATTTGAGAGCTCTCCCCTATTTACTTAAAGCCCTTCTTCTGTTTCCTTGTGCCCTAACCTCTCTTTTCATCCTGTGTCTTCACTTTCCTTCAGCAAATAGGTGTATTCCACTCTAATGTGATCACCAAACAGATTCCTGTGCATAAATAGATTGCCGTTGGCCTGTGAATGAGGTTCAGGCTTCCTCTTCATATAACCACCCTCCAGGCCTATTTGCTTTTGAATGGAAATGGCAGACTAGGTATCTCTCTCTGTGTGTATGCCTCCTGTTGGTTCTCATAACATTCCTTTCTCTTGCTCTGAATCCTGTTTTCATGCCATTTTTAGGAGAATCTGTTGTAGTGGATTTTGTAGAACAAAGGTGTGTGGACAAAATTGTGAGGCTCTTCTTTTGGTTGAATTCCAAATGACGACTTTTAAGATATAAGTTCCACAGTTTGTCTGTCCCCCGTCTCTGCCTCCTGGAAGCAGTGCCATCTATGATAGATGGAAATAGGGAATCCCTGCAAGCTCTCAACTTCTGGGCTGTGTCTTGCAAGGGATGGTGCTGGAGTAATGTCTGTCTCATTGTGGTGGGTGTCTGTTCCCACTCTGATCTGTGTAGGGATTTGAATTTCTGCAGTCATGGTGGTGCCAGTGGCTGCTGTTAATGGTACAAATGTACACTGAGGCCCAACAATTGAAGAGAAAATGGGTTGTTTTATTGCTTGGCTTTGGCACTGTTTAAGGGTTAAGTGCTGTGAGGATGGCAGTCAGCTGCTTGCAACATTTGGGGTGTGGCTGATTGTTCTTTTGGTGTTTATAGAATGAGGAGTAGGAAACGGAGCAGAAGAGCACTCTTGAACTTAACAGAAGCATGTCTTTATGAGTGTGTGTGTGTGTACATAAGTATAGTGCTCCAAATACTATAGACTGCAATACTCAACCATTCCTTCTCCAGCCTTTGGATCCCTGCCATTTCTATAGTTAAACTACCTATAGTTAAATTACTGGCTGTGGGCCACTGTCATATGCTGGCCTGCTTCCTTGGATGTTCCCCATTGAGTTCAGTCGACTGACTTCTTGGTAAGTATGCTTGGGAATGCAGCTTTGTATCAGTTGACTGATTTATGTAAATTCACTTAAAGGTGCTATTGGTATTATATTTGTATTCTGCCTTTCACGACAAACCTGTGAGGTAGGTTAGCTGGAGAAGTATTGCTTTGCCTGGAGTCATCTTCACATTTATTTACTTATCAAGATGTTTATTCTCAGCTTTCCTTCCCAGTGGGGATCCATATTGGCAAACAACGTTATTCTTCCCTCCTGCCTATGAGGTAGGTTAATCTAAGAGAGTGTGACTGGCCCAAAATTGTCCAGCAAGCTTCCATGGCAGAGTGGGGATTTAAACCTGGTTCTCCCAGAAACTAGTCCAATACTCTACATCACACTTGTCATATATGGGTGGGAATTTGAATCTGAATCAATACCATGGGTGGCTAAGCAGCCACAACACTATAGCCAGCAGGGTTTGGGGCCCATCTACACTGTAAACAGGAAGACTACAGCATAGAGACAGACCTGCATTGTCTGCTTGCCACAAGTATGCTGAGCTGTGGTCTGGGCCTGTAAACTAAAGGCAAGATTATACAAGGTGTGGAGGATCTTTTAACAGTGTGGACAGGAGCAGCCCTGTTTTTTTGTTCTGGCCTTGTTGGCATCCCTTGTTGACCCTCAACATTCTATATGCTCAGCTGCTCTGACCTTCAGAAAGATTTTTTTCCAAGAGTTGTAGGGGAAGCTTCAAAGCTTTTGTTAAAAGAACTCATGTCCCTTCTTGAAAATAACATCTTAACGCAGCAGGAATGGCTCTGAGGATTGTGCTTGAAAGCTAGATGAGCAAAAGTTGCTTTAACAGGTATTCAAAGGGCGTTTGATAACCAAAAGGAACTTCTTATGGCTAAGCTGGCACAGCAATGTCTTTCATTCATGAGCACATGGGTAATAAGAAACTTGCTGCTGCATCAGGTGGAGGGAACTGTGGATTCAGGTGAGCGTTTCCTTTCAGAAACGAAGAGCTTGAGTCTCAGTTAGGGAAAAGCTTGGCACAGGTCAAGTGACAGACCTGGTTTTTTCTTTAGGAAGGAGGTTATGTTCACCACAGCTAATTCAGTCATTTAGCACAGAATAATTTAGCACTGGATACACATTGGTCCACCAACTTTTGACTAGTCCTACTCTCCTACCTTTACTTGCATGCCTGGAAAAGTTACCTGTTTTGATTTTGTGTGTCTGGTTGATGTTAAAGGTACATAAGTAGGAACAAAACGTACGTCATACCTTTTATTGGACCAAGCTTTGGAGCCCAATAGGACTTTTCAGCATGCTTGATGTTAAGAGATGTTAGAAGACAGAAGGGTACAAAGCCAATCTCTTAAGCCACGGTGTAAAGATCTGATCTTGGGAGCAAGGCCACTAAAAAAGTGGCAGATTTATTTATATTCACTACATTATAAGAACTAGTAAAATGTGGGCATTTAAAGAATGATATCCATTATCTTGTTTTTATGTTGTTTTATCCTTTGGCACATGGTTGCCCTATTGTAAGCTGCCGTGAGCCTGTTCATGGGGAGGGCGGGGTAAAAATGGAATAAATAATAATAATAATTATTATAATCTGAGGGCAATAAATTATTACCTGAGCACTGGAAGTCATTATTCCTGTATGAAAGAGGCTTGGTGACCCTGCCCCCATTACACTTGTTTTGTGCCATTGTGTTGGGGAACATTGTGACTGAGCAGGCAAATGGGTTAACACTTAAGTCAAGATGTATGGGCCTGCTGAGACTGGTGCAGACTTTACCTGTTCCTGCTTGCTCTCAGGGTTGTCCATATTTGGGCCTCATGGAAAAATACAAGTAGAAAAAACTTTTAGAAAAGAAAGATAACTTTTCCACAACAAAAATGAATGTGTGGCCTTGATCAGCATAAGGTGGCATATGCTGTTATCAGACTTGTCCTCTCCTCTGTAGCTCAGTGAAGTCATCCAAAGTCTTTGAGACCGTAAAGCCTCCTTTAGGTCCACATGGCTTCATTCCTTCCATGTTACTCTGTGTCCTTGAGTGAGCCTCATAGGCAAACCAATTTACTTTTTTGTCTTAGTTGTAAACACAGATACTTGCATAGCACTGGGGGTGAGGGTTATTACAGCAAGTTTTAACAATTTTAGCTTTAAGAAAGCCACACTGCTAAGAATATCACTTCTGTTTAATATGATTTCTGGAATGTATTCCAACAGAAAGGTTTCTGAGTATATTCTGTCTTATTCTTTCAGTATGTTGCATGTCCATCTGGCACAGTGATTCCCAAGTTCACTGATTCTCCATTGATTGAATTCCCCAAGTATGTTTTCAGATGTGGCAAAATTCGTATTATGGAAATATTTACATGATTCTGATTTATTGTTCATATAGGCTAATCTGTCACATGGAAGCACTTCTGAGTAATCTGTTATTAGAGGGATCTGAGACATAAATTGAGTTGTTTGAACAACAGTGGTAGCTATTCTCAAAGGTTAATGGGAATGGCTGTATTTAGTTGGATAGTATTGAGCAATTGAGATTAAGAAAGGGAAGAACAATCCTAGTCTGTTTGAATGCGTGGTGTGTGTGTAAAGCGCTGTCATGTTGCAACTGACTTATAGAAACCCCATAGGGTTTTCAAGGCAACAGATATTCAGAGGTGGTTTGCCATTGCTTGCCTGTGCATGGTGACCCTGGACTGCCCTGGTAGGCTCCTATATAAGTACTACCAGGGCCAACTTTGCTTTAGCTTCTGAGATATGCCTAGATCAGGCTTCTTTGGGCCATCCATGTCAGGACAAGAATGATGTACACATCTAAAGCTAGATCCAGGTGGGCAGCTGTGTTGGTCTGAAGCAGTAGAACAAAGTTTGAGTCCAGTGGCACCTTTAAGTCCAACAAAGTTTTATTCAAGGTATGAGCTTTTTTGTGTTCCAAGGCCAGATTTAGATGAAGAGAGGCCCTAAGCTAGTATACTTGTGAGGCCCCTCCCAATCCCCCATCCTCAGAACTAGAAGAAAATGGAAGAGTGTTATAAACAAAACTGAGTGAAGCCAAGGATGATGACGGGTATTTAAAATTCTGCAATTCACAATTTCTCCTCTAAAGGACATAAGATGTTATTGTTAAATACCATAGTGATTGAAAAAAATGCATAAATGTTAAAATTAACACTGAAAAACTTTTGCAATAACTGAACTTTGTAAACTTTTTGTGGAATAAGCATTAATTTTTAGGAAAATGAAGTTGTAATGTTATTCTTTAAAAAAAACAAAACACCTTGAGTTTACAAGTTATATTGCCTGGGAAGTGTAAATAATATGATCATGATTACCTGACAGTGTGGCACTTTTAGAATCTACTTTATGTTATCATTAAACAGTCAGTTTTAAAAAACATATTAAGAAGTAAACTACAACAATCAAATACAGTAAGACAAAAAGTGTTTTTTTCTAGCCTTCCTCATAGCAAAATCATCCAAAACTTCATTAAAATTTGTTTGTCTAAGTTTGTCACTTTCAATGTACAGAATGCTCAGTGCGGACAACCTCTCTTGAGACATCATGGCCCTTAATTCATTTTTAATTTTTTTGATTCTTGAAAAACTCCTCTCCCGAGCAGTTAGTGACCATAAAGCTAAGAAATAGCCACAAGATTGCTTCCACATTAGGAAAGACCATCTGAATTTTTTCCTTGTGTATAATTTGATAAAGGTCTGACAGAGAGTGCTGTTCTGTAAGCCTATGGCTTTGTCTCATGTACAGGTGAAAGTGCAAAAGTTCATCAATAAGTTTCAGGTCAATATCTTCTGGGTATGCTTCCATCAACAGTTCAACACATAAGAACATAAGAACATAAGAGAAGCCAATGTTGAATCAGGCCAATGGCCCATCTAGTCCAACACTCTGTCACACAGCGGCCAAAATATACCAGGTGCCATCAGGAGGTCCAGCAGTGGGGCCAGGGCACCAGAAGCCCTCCCACTGCTGCCCCCTCCAGCACCAAGAATAGAGTGCATCACCTGCCCCAGACTGAGAGTTCCCATCTATACCCTGTGGCTAATAGCCACTAGTGGACTTCTGCTCCATATGTTTATCTAATTCCCTCTTGAAACTGTCCATGCTTGCAGCTGCCACGACCTCCAGTGAATTCCATACGTTAATCAATCTTTGGGTGAAGAAGTATTTCCTTTTATCTGTTCTAACCCGACTGCTCAGCAATTTCATAGAGTGCCCACGAGTTCTTGTATTGTGAGAAAGGGAGAAAAGTACTTCTTTCTCAACCTGCTCAATCCCATTCATAATCTTATAAACCTCGATCATGTCACCCCTCAGCCGTCGTTTCTCCAAGCTAAAGAGCCCCAAGCATTTTAACCTTTCTTCATAGGGAAGGTGTTCCAACCCTTTTATCATTCTAGTTGCCCTTCTCTGCACTTTTTCCAATGCTATAATATCCTTTTTGAGATGTGCTGACCAGAACTGTACACAGTATTCCAAATGAGGTCGCACCAATGATTTATACAGGGGCATTATGATACTGGCTGATTTGTTATCAATTCCCTTCCTAATAATCCCCAGCATAGTGTTGGCCTTCTTTATTGCAGCTACACATTGTCTAGACATTTTCATCGAGTTATCCACTATGACTCCAAGACAGGGGTCCTCAAACTTTTTAAACAGGGGGCCAGTTCACTGTCCCTCAGACCATTGGAGGGCCGGACTATAGTAAAAACAAAAACTATGAACAAATTCCTATACACACTGCATATATCTTATTTTGAAGTGAAGAAACAAAATGGGAACAAATACAATATTTAAAATGAAGTAAAGTTAAATCAACAAACTTACCAGTATTTCAATGGGGCTTCCTTAGCCCCCGCCCCCAGGATGACATCCCCCTCCGGCTGAAAGGGATCAGTCCCCCGGAGGGCCCCTGCAGCACTGGAGGGGGGGGGCTCACCGGCATTAGCTCCCACGGGGGTTCCCCCCCCAAACAGACCTTTCCCGGAATGCACCTTCCCCCCAAATGTGCAGGAATTCTCCACCCCGGAGTCGGCAACCGTGGCCGAGCGTGTCCCCCACCTCCCTCCCTCCCTCCCTCCCAGGACCTCCCGGAAGCTGCCCCCCCCACGAGCGACTCCCTTCCCGGGAACCTTCCCCTTTGCCACTGCTGCCCTGACCGGCTGCTCCACACAGCTTCTTCTCCACAGCTCCCCCCCCGTCCCCGGACACTCCAGCTGAACCCCGCCCGGGCTGGGGAGGGAGACGGGGAGGTGCCCGCCCCGCCGGGAGGAGCTCCACCTGGGCTGCTCTCCGCCGTGCCCTCGAAGGCACCTCTCCCAATGGGGCTACTTGGGAGGAGGAGCCCGGCAGGTGGGCGGGGGCGCTGCTGCTGCGCTCCCCGAGGAGGAGGAGGCTCCGGGGGCGGGCGGGCATAAACACCCGGCGGGCCGCATAAATGTCCTCGGCGGGCCGCAGTTTGAGGACCCCTGCTCCAAGATCTCTCTCTTAGTCCGTCTCTGCCAGTTCAGACCCCATCAACGTGTATTTATATTTAGGATTTTTGGCTCCAATGTGCATCACTTTGCACTTGGCCACACTGAACCCCATTTGCCACGTTGACGCCCACTCACCCATCCTCAACAGATCCCTTTGGAGTGCCTCACACTCCTCCCTGGTTTTCACCACCCTGAACAACTTCGTGTCATCTGCAAATTTAGCCACATCACTGCTTATTCCCAATTCCAAATCGTTAATAAACAAGTTAAAAAGCATCGGACCGAGTACTGATCCCTGTGGTACCCCACTGCTTACCACCCTCCACTGAGAAAGTTTCCCATTTATACTCACTCTCTGTTTCCTATTTATAAGCCAGTTTTTGATCCACAAGAGGACTTGTCCTTTTATCCCATGACTATTGAGCTTACTTAGGAGCCTTTGATGAGGAACTGTATCAAAAGCTTTCCGGAAGTCAAGGTAAATAATATCTATTGGGTCCCCCTTGTCCACATGTCTGTTCACTCCCTCAAAAAACACTAACAGGTTAGTGAGACAAGATCTTCCCTTACAGAACCCATGCTGAGTCTGCCTCAATAGTTTTTGTTCATCAATGTGCCTACTAATTCTTTCCTTAATAACAGTTTCCACCCACTTACCCGGTATCGATGTCAGACTGACTGGCCTGTAATTTCCCGGATCTCCCCTGGAGCCCTTTTTAAAGATGGGAGTGACATTAGCTACCTTCCAGTCCTCAGGAATGGAGGCAGATTTTAAAGAAAGATTACATATTTTTATCAGGAGATCCACAAGTTCACATTTGAGTTCTTTCAGAACTCTCGGATGAATGCCATCCGGGCCTGGTGATTTATTAGTTTTTAAATTGTCCATCAGTCGGAGGACTTCCTCTCTTGTCACCGCAATCTGATTCAGGTCTTTCAAACCCCCTCCCGAAATCGGTGCTTCTGGAGTGGGCATACACTTCTCCTCTTCCACAGTGAAGACAGAGGCAAAAAATGCATTCAGCTTCTCAGCCATTTCCCTATCATCCTTCACTACTCCTTTTACCCCTTGGTCATCCAAGGGCCCCACTGCCTCCCTGGCTGGCTTCCTTCTTCTAATGTATTTGAAGAAAGCTTTATTGTTGGCCTTTATGGTTTTTGCAATATGCTCCTCATGTTCCCTTTTTGCTTGCCTGATCACAGACTTGCATTTTATTTGTCATAGTCTGTGTTCCCTTTTATCAACCTCACTAAGACTAGCTTTCCACCGCTTAAAGGAATCCTTCTTACTTTTTACAGCTTCCATTACTTTATTTGTTAACCATGCAGGCTTTTTTCTATACCTATTTGTACCTTTCCTAACCTGCGGTATATATTTTTTCTGAGCTTCTAGGATTGTCTTTTTAAATAGTCTCCAAGCTTCCCCAATGGTTTTGACCTTCTCCACTCTTCCTTTCAATTTTTTCCTCACATGTCCCCTCATACCAGAGAAGTTACCTCTTTTAAAGTTAAAAGTGGTTGCGTCAGTCTTTTTGGGCAACTCCCTATCTGTACAAATGTTAAACTCAATGACATTATGGTCACTGTTCCCAAGTGGTGCAATCACTTTTACATCTCTCACCAGGTCTTGGGTGTTACTTAGGACCAAATCCAGGATCACCTCTCCCCTGGTAGGATCTGTGACCATCTGTTCCACAGCACAGTCATTGAGAGTGTCTAAGAACGCAGTCTCTTTTTCCCGACTAGAACTCATATTGACCCAATCAACGTGTGGGTAGTTAAAGTCGCCTATTACAGCACAGTTATTTTGTCTAGCCGCTATCTTTAATTCATTCATCATTTTATAATCCTCCTCTATCTTTTGATCTGGTGGGCGATAACAAACTCCCACTGTTAAGCCTCCTTTTGGACCCACTATTTCAACCCATAGCATTTCCAGAAGTGAATCCAATTCTCTTACCCTCTCAATCTTACTGGACGGTATACCCTCTCTGACATACAGAGCCACCCCACCTCCAACCCTTCCCCCCTATCCTTCCGATATAATTTATAACCAGGAATCACTGTATCCCACTGATTTTCCTCATCCCACCAAGTTTCTGAAATACCCACAATGTCTATTTCCCCCCAACACCAAGCATTCCAACTCCCCGATTTTACCTCAGAGACTTCTAGCATTTGTGTATAAACACTTATAGTTTCCCATGTTTGTTAAGCCCACAGCCTTCCTCTTGCTGCCTCGAGACCTTGCCAGGCAGTTCCTATCATTAGCCACAGTCTCAGTGGACAATTGTAATCCATTTCCTTGTACAAAAGTAATAGCTACCCCTTCATCTCTTTGAGATGAGCCATCCCGAACCAGAGACTTTTCATCTCCTGTCGGCTTTCCCCCATTATTCAGTTTAAAAACTGCTCTGCCACCTTTTTGATTTTGAGCGCCAGCAGCCTGGTTCCTTCTCGGGACAAGTGGAGACCGTCCCTTTTGTACAGCTCCCTCTTGTCCCAAAAAGCATCCCAGTGCCTAACAAACTTGAACCCTTCCCCCTACACCACCGTCTCATCCACGCATTGAGACTCCTGATCTGTGCCTGTCTCTCCGGCCCTGCGCGTGGAACAGGTAGCACTTCCGAGAAGGCTACCTTGGAGGTCCTGGCCTTGAGTTTCCTGCCCAGCAGCCTAAATTTCTCCTCCAGGACCTCACGACTGCATTTCCCCACATCGTTGGTGCCGACGTGCACCACAACCACTGGCTCCTCCCCAGCACTATCTACCAGCCTATCTAAAACACGCATAATGTCCGCTACCTTCGCACCAGGCAGGCAAGTCACCATACAGTCAGTACACGGGTTCGCCACCCAGCTGTCTACCTGCCTAAGGATCGAATCGCCAACTACCAAGAGCCCCCCTCCCACCCTTCCTAGGGACGGTTCCTTGGTACGAAAGGATACCCGTTCACCAGCTGAAGAAGAGGTCCCTTCTGAGGGCACATTCCCCTTATCCTCAGCATGGTGCCCCTTTTCCCCTTGACCCTCATGCTCCCTGGCAGCAGCTGGGCTGCCAGATCCAGAGTGGGACATATCTAACAAGTCCCCGAGAGTCTTCCCCGTGCACCTAACTGACTGTCCCTACTTCTCCAGGTCAGCCACCTTGGCCTCAAGGGAGCAAACTCGCTCCCTGAGAACCAGGAGCTCCTTGCACCGAGCACACACCCAAGACTTCTGACCAGTGGTCAGATAGTCATACATGTGACACTCCATGCAAAACACTGGATAGCCCCCAACCCCCTGCTGGCATTCTGGCTTCATAATTGTTTTTAAACAAATACTTTTCTATAACCCCCCTTTTAAAACACTTTGTATTTATATGGCTCCTTTTGTAGGAGTCTACTTACCTTACCTTACCAAGGAGCCAAGGTCCTGGCTTTCTGTCTCTTCCTGGGCTTCTTACAGAGCCCCTAGGCCAAGAGCCACAGGCAAAGAGCCTCGCCCTTCGGCTTGTGCCTCTTGCAAACTTCCTGCCTTAAATAGAATTGTCTCCCAGGAGAGGGTGTGGCCAGCAGCTACTCAAAATCACCCAAGGCACTTAATGACAGTCAAACAATGACCCTTTCACACCCCAACTCCAGCAGCCAGGAGTCTGCTATTCAATTTCACCCAAGCACTTAATTACAGGCAAACAATGAACCTTACACACCCTAACTCCAACAGTCAGGAGTCTGTTACAACTCACCCACACACTCCCAAATACAGTCCCTGACACAGTACCTTCTCAGCTAAAGCACCTCAGCTGAAAGTAAATAAATAAAAATACCACTCACCCCTCTGGCAGCTCAAGCACCTTGCTCCTTCTCAGAGCTCAGCTGGGTTCTTATGTTCTTATGTTCTTATGAAGAAAGTGCATCTAAGGCATCAGGTGCACTTCTGTCATTTCTTTGCCGTTCCCTTACTTTTGTCTCCTTGTTTTGTAGTTAACATTTGGCAAGGTGGCTTTTGCTTGTTTCTCAAGCTCATCAAAAGCTTCTCTAATTTTCCTTAAAAAATCCAGAAGTGAACAGTACAAACTTGCACAAGAACTCAATAACAGGTCTGATTTCTGAAGGGCTTTGCTGACCTTGTGAAAATTGACCTAGCACATGGGTCCAAAAATGCAGCATAAACACAAATTCGAGTTCTTCCATTTTCTGCAAAAGATTGTTAGCTTGAAGCCTGGTCTCCCCCTTCCCATTAACGTCAGAGTACGAATTACTGAGGGCATCAGTGATAGTACTGTAACTTTCCAAAACAGCTACTGTGGCTTTTGTGTGTGCGTCCCACCTAGTGTCTGACAAATATTTAGGCACTTGAGACTGAGGTGGCAAAAATGATTTTAGAACTGCCCATCTCTTTGTGGAGGATGAAAAGAAGGTACAAATTTCATTGATAATGCCAAACCAGTTCACTGCATCAAGGCAGCAGTCCACAGCTGAATGGCCCACCAGATTTAAAGAGTGACCTGCACATGGAATAAATCTTGCAAAAAAAAAATTTCGATGATTTTTTACTGCATACCATTGTACTTACTAGCCATTTTGGCAGCATTGTCATAAGACTGCCCGCAGCATTTTCTAAAGTCAATTTCAAGCTCAGTAGTGAAATAGCTGAACACTAAATCAGCCATGCTTTCTCCAGAGTGGTCTTTTAGCTCAAGGAAAGTTAAAAATCTCTCCATTGGCAATCCATCTTCAGATGATATATATCTGATAATTAAAGTCAACTCATCAGCATGTGAAATGTCAGGAGTGGAATCTACTGAAAAGCTGAAATATCCAGACTTTCTCACATCAACCAGAATTGCATCCTTAACTTTTTTTCCCATGAGTTGAATCACTTCCTCATATATAGTTTTTGACAAATAAGAGGGATTGCCTGATCCACAATGTCCATACCGATTGATATAAGCAAGTAAAAATGGGTCAGATTTTGCCACTAGTTCTAAAAGACCAAGATAATTGCCATTATTTGAAGATCCAAAGTGTTCATTGTCTCCTCTGAATGGTAAGCCTCGTTCTACAAGACAGCATTTTACAGCAATAATTCTCTCCATGACATGCCGCCAGTACTGCTGTTCTGCTTTAATTTGTTCCTCTAGCTTGGAAGTTAATGTTTGCCCTTGCTTCCTTGTTATGTAGGCCAACATGGCATTCCTATGCTTCTCTGAGTTTTCATGAGTTTGGAAAAGATGGTTTTTTTGCCAGTCATCAAACCCTTCAGTAGCTAAAGCTGTGGAAGAAGATGCAAGGTTTGGAAAGAGTTTACAAACAAAGCAATAAATCCAGTCTTTTGAGGGAGAATATACAAGCCACTCTCAGCCATATGTTTCCCCATTTGCTTTTGTTGAATAAAAAAGAGCTTTTGTGCAAAACCTGGACTGCTTTTTGTACACTCGCTTGGAATTTGAAAATGGTCCACAATGATGCAGAACTTGAGAGGGACCCCTCTCTACCCCGCTTGAATGTGATGTGCCTCAGGGGGCGGTGCTTTCCCCAATGTTATTTAACATCTACATGCGCCCCCTTGCCCAGATTGTCCAGAGGCATGGGCTGAGGTGTCATCAATATGTGGTTGACACCCAGTTCTATCTGATGCTGGTTGGGCAGTCAGACTCCGACCTAGAAGATCTGAACCGGGCTTTGCAGGCTGTGGCTGGGTGGCTCAGGCTGAGCCAGCTGAAACTAAACCCAGTGAAGACAGAGATCCTGTACTTGAGTCAGGCTGGTTTGGGGTTGGGTAATCTCTCTCCTGACCTTTGATAGGGCACCTTTGGTGCCAGCGTTGGTGGTTAGGAGTTTGGGAGTGCTCCTGGATTCTTCCTTAACTATGGAGGCCCAGGTGGCAGCCACGGCCAAGTCAACCTTTTACCATCTTAAGCTGGCTCGGCAGTTGGTTCCCTTCCTCGACTGCAATGACCATGCGACAGTCACCTTGAGGCTAGACTACTGTAATGCTCTCTACATGGGGCTGCCCTTGTTGCAGATCCAGAAGCTGCAGCTGGTGCAGAAGAGGTGGCCAGACTGTTGATGGGTCTCCCCAAGTGGGAGCACATCTGGCCTGGGTTGAAAGCACTGCACTGGCTGCCAGTAGCATACTGGATCCGTTTCAAAGTGCTGGTGCTTACCTTTAAAGCCCTATATGACCAGGGTCCAACATACCTGAGGGACTGCCTTGCACTTTGGTCTGGGACGGAACATCACCTGGGGATTCCAGGCCCCAGGGAGGCAAGGCTTGCCGTGACGAGGCCCAGGTCCTTCTTAGTGGTGGCTCCTACCTGGTGGAATGAGCTCCGGGAGGAGATCAGGGCCCTGCAGGACCTAGTACAGTTCCTCAGGGCCTGTAAGATGGAGCTCTTCTGCCAGGCTTTATGTAGGAGCCGCCACTATCACTATCACTATTACTACCACCACTACCAATGGTGTCGGTAACAACTGGAGTAAGGAGATGGCCCTATGGAAGATTTGGCCACAATACAGCGCTGAGCGGGTACCCTGGATTGGACAGTTTAACATCTACTGGATACTACCTACCTCCATGAAAAATCAGCTACCTCAAATAAATGACCATCTTGTGTAAATTTGAGCACGTTATTTGTAATATTTGTTGGTTTTTACTGTTTTTATTCTGTTTTATGTATGGGATTTTTTTTTTTGCCCTCTTGTAAGCTGCCCTGAGCCTGTTTGCGGGGAGGATGGGGTAGAAATACAAAAATAAATAAATAAAATAGGATACTTCCTCATGTGATACTTCTTACCACAAACCAACATCTGGTACAGTAGATCTGTGTTTGGCATTATCTTTATCTGCATCTGGAACACCTTGGACTTGGCCTGTCTTACTAGGTGTGAACTGCAAAATCTGACTATTTACATTATTTTCTTCTGGTTCCTTAGCCTCTCCCTGTCCAGTAAGTGACTCTTGAATTAGTTCTATATTTTGAGTTTGAGCCAGCATCATGGCTGCTTCCTCATAATCAGCTTGCTGTTCCACATCCTCCTTCACTGTTTCTCTTTCCAGGAGGTTTTGTCTGGTTGCATGCTAGTAGTTGGCTCAGGCTGGATAGCTTCACTGCTGGCTCTTGTTGCTTCACTGAGTGGTTTTTGCATGAAAGCAGTGATTGGTCTTAATTTCATTACCATAGCATTTTCAAGTCTCTGTCTCTTGCACTTGCTAGCACCACTTTCAAATCTTTTATTTATGCTCAGATTAGAATCTAAAAACAGAAAGTAAAATTAATCTTCAACTGGATAAACACATGGATCAGAGGTCCATCAGTGGCTATTGGCACAAGGTATAGATGGTTGGCGCTGAAGGGTTACAGAATTCAGTTTTCCACTGTGGTGAAAGGGGCGCCCACCCTCAGCCCTGTGGACTGAGTAGCCAGTTTGTGGCTCATGAGCCCTGCTTCGCCTTCCCACCTGGTAGTGGGCAGAGTGGGGGAGACTCGGTGGTCAGAGCACTAGACTGGGGTTTTAAACAAAGAACAAAGATTTTATTGACTATTTACAAGTAACAGGATTTTAAACACAAAAAGGCACTTTAAATCAAACACAGAAAGGAAAACACCACCAGGCACAAATAAAATAAGACAAAACGCAGTTCCTCTGTCCCTGCACTGATCCCTGTACTTATTTTCCCCTGGGATGAGGTTCAGTTACCAACCTGCAGCCTGGCCTCCTGCCTTCTACAGGTACTTCTGGATCCCTCCGAGGATCCCTTCCCAATGCTGCGTTCCCTGATCCCCAAGACCTCCGTCTGCCTGTGGGCAATCTGCAGCAAGAGCCCCCTGGCCCCTCTGAGGGTTGCAGGATGACTCCCCCCTCCCAGGCTGGCTGAAGCATTTATATCTTCTGACTCCACCTCCTGGCTTTCCTGCACTTTTTGACCATAGAGGCATCTGGGATTTCTAGGCCTACCCTGGAGTTTTGCCCTACTTCTCAGGGTGGGCGGCCATTTTAACTAACTAAACAACCTAAACTAAAGCAAACATAAGATGGAGTCTATTCTGTCACATCCAACAAGCCAACCCAATAGCACAACATCATTTTCCAGTCTAAACATTTTCAAAAGTTTTATAAACTCCCAAAATTGCCAAAAGGATTCAAAATAATTTTCTCCAAGACACATGCAATTAGGAGGCTTGAAAATGATGCAAAAACATAGGTTAATAATTAACTATAATTTCTCATCTAATAATTCCAGCAGCAGCAAACACCAGGCTCCCATCCAACAATCAATACTAGCCATTTAAAAGAGCCAACTGCCATTGAACGGGGTGTGTGTGTGTGGGAGAGCCAAAGGCCTGCCTGGCTGGGCTGTAGGGACCTTGAATGGGGTGGGGTGGGAGAGCCAAAGGCCTGCCTGGCTGGGCCACATTGACTGGGGGGTGGGAGAGCCAAGGCCTGCCTGGCTGGGCTGCAGGGGCCTTAATCGGGGGCTGGGAGAGCCAAGGCGTGCCTGGCTGTGTGTGTGAGACTTTACTTCCACTTCTGTACTTTTCTGTGCATTCATTGTATTGCTTCTACAACGGGCTTTACTTCTAGTTAATGTATGAAGCAGTATTGTTTGGATTTATTGGTATGAGAATTGACATCATCAATATTTCTTTTCATAAGTTCTGAGAAAGGGGTTGCAAGTGCATGCTGCAGGCACCGACAGTTGGGCCCCAGAGTTTCAAACTGGGTCCCATTGGCTGGCCCTGAGTCTCATAGTTGCTGGGCCCAAGTTGCCCTGCCCTAGCATGAAGACTTGGGTTTGCAATTTTGGGAGAGGGGAGACTGCCCGCTGTGGGGGGGGCAGGGCTATGGAGGCCTCCTAGATTTAGACGCCCTAGGCTTCAGCCTACTTAGCCTATACATAAATCCGGCACTGGTGTGCACACACTCTCCCTCAGATACATCTAAAGCTAGTGCATCTTGCACATGCAAGTTCTTCAGAGATTACAGAAGAGGCTCTAAATCAGAAGAACAAGGTGATCTGATTGATGTTCCTAATAATGCTAAAGTAGCATCCATTTGGTACAGGTTTCAGGACAAGCCTGTCAAAATGTCATTTGTCATTTGTATCATACATTTGTCTGTAATACCACACCAGCTCTCATAGCAAGCTACACTGGAATTATTGGTTCTGGTCTCGTTCACATGTGCTTTCTTGGATTTCTCCAGCTTTCTCCAACAATACCTGAGTTGCATATTTTAAGGTGCTTTCCCCACGGCCCTGAAATTTAGGTCACCTGTATATTTTAGCCATTGTGTGAAGCTCCTAGGGATGTCTCTTGAATGTTATTATGCAATATTCTGTCTATAACTGGTTTCATTTAGTTAATGGTTTATATCCCTCTTCTCTTAGCACTTGAAGTGGCTTCCAGAAACAACAACCATAAAGCAAAATAGGAAAATAACTTAAAAACAAGCATCCATCAGCATTACTTAAAAACAAACAAACATACACACAGCACAGATTACACTCCAGGTCACTGAATAAAGCCTGGCCCTGCCTCTGGTATTTCAAGGAGATCTCCCATCCATGTACTTTCCAGAATCAACCCTACTTAGCTTCCAGGATATGACAAGATTGGGCTTGCCTGGGCTATCCAAGTCAGGGAACTTTTTCCTTCTTTCAAAAAGATTGGTTAGATATGCACATCTGAGCAGATGATCATACAGCTTCTAAAGCCTGAAAAAGATTAGAGGGTTATAAAATTGGATAGGCATGGGAGTCAAGTGTTGTGTTGCTCATCAATAATTAAGTCATAAAGAATATCAAGTCAGTACCACTGACATTTGTGCAACTACATTCCGCACAATGATCTCAACAGTAATAAAAACACCATTTGGAGAAAATATTGCTGCAACGATTGCTTCTGGAGCAGGAAAGCTGGTTGGATCCCCACTGCATATCACTGTGCCGCTCTAATGCTATCCTTTGTGTTATCACAGCACAGCACAGAATGGTATAGTTTCTGTTTTCCTTTTGTTTCTGATGGGCTGTTAACTGTAAATCCAGCATCACTCCTCAAATGTAATGAAGATGCTGCAGATCTTCATGGATATCCGATTTCACAGTAAGGCTGTATTCAAGGAGAGCTGGTATATTTATTTAATACTTTGAAGTATGTCACCTTACCACGGAAATCTATAAATGCTGCCATTTAGTAGTGCTCAACATTGCCTGCAGTTTCCTTCAACTGAAGTTAGTTGGAGTTTTTTCCCAAAGGCTGCACTGGGAGCACAGTGAGGTCAATGTTAAGCGCTCTGTGAAACTGCATCCATCACATTTGGGGACAGTGACTCTAAGGCACTTTTATAACTTGTGATGTTAATTCTTAGTGATTGCAGAAGATACGATCCTTCCACTTACTAAAGTATAGAGGCAGAAATGGTTGGTGATTGTGATTTAAAGACATCTATCTATTATCTGAAAGTATTAGTGAAAATATGCATAGGATAAGATCATAACTGAGAACAACTCATTCAGTTGCAGGCTACAGAAGACAGAATATAAAGGCTGAGGTGTAGCTGAATCTTCTGATCTGTGATTAGGTATGCTTCAAACATCCATCAGTTCGGTTGATACTCTGGTTGCTGGTCATGTGTAGGGAGCTGATTTTTCATGCATCAGTTTGGCTGTCCATGAACAGTTTGAGCCCCTTTACTGGGTTACTTCTGACAGATTCAAACAGCACAGAACAGTGTAATCATCAGTGGTTCAGGCATGTGCATTCTCACACAGCTTAATGAGAGTCCCTATTTCCCTCCCCCTTCTGCCAGAGCTATTGTTGCTCTGTGCCAATCAGAACCCAATTGGTTAAATAAAGAAGGAGTTAATCAGTAAATCAGCCAGGGATTATAAATAACCACTGTAAGGTTAAAAAATACCATTTGGTGTTCATTTAAGTCTGTGTTAGCTGAAGTTGTTTCATGCATTTTCACACAACTGTATGGGAGGCATAGTTCCCCCTACACTATTTAATTATCTGAACTGACCATCCATGACAGTGGGGTAGAATCAGTTTCACTTATTGCACATATGAAAGGCAAGGAAATGAAACTCCACCACCAGCTACTGTTTGGCAAGGCTGATCAAAGACTGAGCTTGTGAGTGATCATGGTTGTGGAATCTGTTATAGTCACCCATTGAACGTGTTTGCCGCAAAGTTTGTGACATCCTCCTCTGTGATTCTGCCCAATGTGGTCTTAGCTTTTCCCTATTAATTACTTAAAATGTATATGCCTAACTTTGCAATTAATGAGAAATATCACAAATTATTAGTACATTCCCATGGGCACTATCTATTCATTTCATTACACATTAATCTTTGTGTTGGTACTTACTTTTACAGATTATTTATGTGAGGATCGATATAAGGTGTGCTGGGTTACTCTGTGGAAGTTCTAATTTGTCATCATTTTTTAAAAAAATCTAACCTTGCTTATGCATCACATTTTGGTAAACAGAAAAATGACTAAGAAGTTTATGGATAAATAAAATATGAGTTAAATTGAGCTGAAAAGAGAATGTTGATCAAGGTGTTTTCCAGCATGGTCAAAGTATAAGCAGATTTCTTCTGCTCTGTCTCAGTTATTGTGACATACATTATAGCACTGACACAAAGTTCAATGAAAGATAGAATTCTGACATATACAAATTCAGGCAGTCATTTTCAGTTTGGAAAAATAAACAAGATGAATGTTGCTTGCTAGACTGTTTTAGATCCAGTGCATTTACTTTCGTACATTCTGTGGTCACTGCACTTAGAAATGTAAGAATTGCTAAGCTGGATCAGACCAGATGTCATTAGACAAACAATTGTGAATTGGAAATGTTTCTGAACCAAAGCAGCTAACAAGCTTTTGTTCTGTGATCTTTTTTAAAAATCCTAAAGCAATGTTTATGATGGTGGCCATCATAGCATTCTGACATGGGGAGATTAAGAATTCCATAGGTGAATCACCTGCTGCCTGGTGAAGCCCTTCCTTATATCTAATCTGAACTACTCACTGTCTACCAGTTTCATTGGATGGCCCCTACACAACAATGAAGGCATTGTGTCTTGGTGTACATTGGGAAATATAGTCTCAAGAGTATGCCTGAGCCTGACATAATATCACACAAATACCTGGGACTATGTTTCCAAGGGTGTAATGACACAGAAGTTGGCAAGATGCTGCTTGACCAACTGCCACCTCGAATGCTGAAAAACAGTACCTAAGGTGCTTGGGGGCCCCCTGTATTTTTTGTGTGCCACTGGTCAACTTGCTTGTTCTCTGCTCAGTCCCTTTAGCCAGTGGCCACATGTCCATCTGCTCCCTGATGCTGTAATTGTCCGACAGCAACAGCTATGACAGAAGGTATGGGGGTACCTTGCTGCCCAAATAGATGAAACAACTTGGTCTTTTGGGCATATTTTTTCATTTATTTGGGAACAGTGCACACCCTTAAAAATGTTCCATAATTCAGAGTACTGCCAAGACCTACTGGAATTTTAGATTATTAGATCTTACCAAATTTGGGCAGTGTGACTCTTATTTAGTTATTACTCAAGCAATCTAAGATGAATGATCTTTTAATATTTATTTTCTTTCTAGCATTAATGCTAGTTTCTAAATGAAACATAATTAAGTAAAATACAGTGTCCAGGTAATGATTCTTTTAGAGTGATCTAAAGTCCACCAAAGTGGTGCACTTAAGGCAGTTTTGACAAAAATGGTGAACAGTCCCCAAAGCTTCTTAGATATTAATGCTACCTGCTAAAGAGACAGGAGCTGCGGTGGCTCAAGTGGTTAAGACGCTGAACTGCAGGCTGTGGAAGGTCAGTAGTTCAGTGGTTCAAGACCCAAGAGTGCCGCATGACGGAGTGAGCTCCCGTCTCTAGTTCCAGCTCCTGCCAACCTAGCAGTTCGAAAGCAAGAAATTGCAAGTAGATAAATAGGTACCACTTTGGTGGGAAGGTAACAGCATTCCGTGCGCCTTGGTGTTTAGTCATGCTGGCCACATGACCACGGAAACGTCTTCGGACAGCGCTGGCTCTTCGGCTTTGAAACGGAGATGAGCACCGCAACCCTAGAGTCGGATTCGACTGGCTTTCGAGCAAGGGAACCTTACCTTTACCTAAAGAGACAAGCTGTTTGCACTGTAAAACTAAAAAGCAACTTGCCTTTGCAACAATGGAAGCAAATGGAGAGCTTCTTATTCCAAAGCGGGAAGCATATGAAGTTGCCCTATACCTAAACAAAGCCATGGGTCTAGTGAGCTCACTACTTTCTATTTTAACAGCAGTGCCTTTTGAAAATCAAACCACAGGTCTGCTTGAGCCTTAGGGATGCCAGCCCCTAGGTGGGGCCTGGGGATCTTCTGGAATTACAGCTCATCTCCAGACTACAGAAATCAGTTCCCCTGGACAAAATGGATGGTTTGGAAGGTGGACTCTATGGCATTGTATCTAGAGTTGCCAGACCTCCCAAGGAGGTGGGGGTGCCCCAGTGCCAGGCCCTGCTCCATAGCCACCGAGCATTTGGCTGGTGGGGGACCTACCAGAAGAAAGAGGAGACCCCAGGTCACATCGCCGGCATCACACAGGAAGTGATGTCATCACTCCAGTGACATTCGGGTAGTGCTCTGGCATTTGGGCAAAAACTTTATGTGATGACAACACTTCCAGCAACATGGTTTGCTATTTCACCTGGTAAACCCTCCTCCATCCCCTGCTGGTTGCCAGCAGGGCCGTCTCGAGGTGGTTCTGCGCCCTAGGCGGGTGCAGATGCCAACCTCCTGGTGGGGCCTGGAAATGCCGCCATGCTGCCCCCTGGCTGCACGCACGCAGCCCTCCCCGCCCCTTCTCCCCTCCCCTCTCTACTGCCTGGCTGCTTTCCCGAGGCGGCCCCACGCCGCATCGTGCCCAGCCTGGCTTCCCTCGCTGCCACCTCTTCCTCCGTGCCTCCTTTGTCTCCCGGCCACCGCCGCTTCTTAGCCAGACCCCACTGGTGCAGACGAGGGAAGGGCGCGCTGTCAAGCTGCCGCCGCCACTCTCAGGATCTGCCTCCCCTGTGCTGCTCAGCAGGTTCCAACTCACGCGCTCCCTCGCTGGCTGCCGGGCCCCGCACTCAGGCCGGGCGGGGGAGGGGAAGTGATGACGAGGAGCAGCTGGCAGCTGGGACAGTCTTGCCGTGGCTCCTACCTGTACCACCTGCGCAGTGGTATGATCTGGGGCATTTGAAACTTGCTAGACTTGTTTCAGTGAGTGACCGCCCCCGCCTCTTCCCCCCCAGGGTGCCTCCTGTGCCCCATCCGGGCACTCAGGACATGCTGCCCTGAATCCCCCCCCCCAGGGCGGACAGGTGCCGCTGCCTCCTGCACCCTGGCTGGGCACTCTTGGCGGCAGCGGTGGGGAGGCGGTGGAGGAGGTTTTTTGGGGGGTGCCGTTTGGTGCCCCTGAGGGCCAGCGCGCTCTAGACGAGCACCTAGCTCGCCTAATGGGCAAGCCGGCACTGGTTGCCAGGACAGACCTAATTGTATCCCACTGGGGTCCCCAGGCTCCACCCCCAAATCTCCAGGAGTTTTCCTATCTGGAGCTAGAATCCCTACACCCCATCCCCTGCTGGTGGCTGGGGGGGACCTGGCAGCCCTATATGAGCCTTCCTATCTGATATTTTTTTAATGGACAGTGCTAGAGATTAAATCTGGGTTTATGCAAAGTATAAATCTACTGCTGAACTACGGTCTGCCCATAGTAGTTGAACAAGGTTTAAAGAGTACTGTTGCAGGGTGTCTATAAGAACAGATTCTCCCTGTCTAGAGTACAAAGATTTGCATCAAGAAGGACCTAAGCATCATAAAATATTTTTCTTAATGAAATATAATGGCAATGGACTTAATTAAAAAGCTCAAGAGCATTGTTAAGAAACAAGTGGCTGGGTTTGGCACACAACACCCTGATAGTGGAGGGGACCCTCTGAAAGCAGTAGCTTGGGGCCTCCAGCTCATGCATGAAGGAGAGGAAAGGGAAACTCTTACTTTGTCTCATTGGGGAACAAGGTAGAAATGTATGTACTCATGACACTGCATCAACATACTCAATTCTGGTGGCAGCTTTAGAAGCCTACTATTCCCCAAAGTGCAGTGAAATGGTGGAACAATATAAATTCTGTACCAAAGTATCAGCTACAAGGAGAAGAATATTTACAGCAGGTGTACAAGCCTTCCTTGCTAAATGAGGTTGACACACGTTTTAAAGTGGAACTTCAAGGCAGTGAAGGGAATACCCATAATTTCAGAAGAAATGATGCAATCTTTTGTAGTGCTGTTGTTCCAAATGTTCATGTGTATTTTTGTGTTAATACATTGTTACCTCTAGAAATATACAAGATGAATAAGAACAATTATTCTAATTATTCAGAAGTGTTCCTTTACTTAACACTTTTCTTAAGTAAACAACTTTAAGTTACTGCCTCATGACCTCTTCAGATGTGGTCACCAATCTCCAGATGAAGTCTGGAGATTAGTTCCTCTGGAGAAAATGGCTTCTTTGGAGGGTGAACTCTATGGCAATTATACCCTGCTGAGGTACCTCTCCTGCCCAAACCCTGCCCTCACCAGGCTCCAACTCCAAATCTTCAGGAATCTCCCAACCTGGAGTTGGCAACCATATCTCTTAAGCATGATAAAGTGTGATTGTGCTCTGGAAAAATTCTCCTGACTCTGGGGAAATCTTCAATTCACTGTTCAGAGGGGTAGAGTTTGGAGTACTAGCACTTGGAGGGGAGGTGAAAGACAACAACTTTTTTTAATAGCACATGATCCTATTTTAAAACCACACTCTTGTTTTTTAAATGTAATTTTTTTTAAAATTTAAAAAACAGCTTTTTACCTGAGGCAATTTTAGGGTTATCACATGCCTACTTATGGTGGTAGGCATCCAGGGGACTGCTGCCATTGCATACTGATGCTCAGCTGGTCAGCAGGCAAAAAACAGGCCAGTCAAATGGGGGCGGGGTGTAATGAGTTCCCCCATGATGACACAACTTCCGGTTGTTCTGGGGTGATGCTGTAGCACTCAGCCCAAAACTCTATGGATGATGATTGTGACCCCCTCTGTAAGTTCCAGCCTCCCCCATCTCCTGCTGATTTAGTACTTTAGGTGGGGTAGTTTTAGTATTCTGAGTGCTGACCCCACCCTGAATATGCCCCTGTATAACAAACTTCAGAAACCATGTGTAATTTTAGTGAGGTAAAGGATAGGTTGGGCTTTTCTTTAAGAGGATAGCTGAATTCATTGACTCAGTTTTCAGTTATGAAGAGCACATATTTAGGGATGCCAGCCTCCAGGTCGGGCTTTACTGTTATCATGAGAGCTTGTCTATCAATGTGGCAAAATCCATGGTCATCATATTCACCAAAAGGAAAAAGGGGAAGATCTTCAAATGGAATAGCAGGCCAACCTATGGAATAGGTCAATCAATTTAAATATCTGGGAATCCACTTTGAAGGATCTCTTACATGGAAAATACACCTGGATTTAGCAAGGAACACAGCCTTGAGAGTAGGGAAGATAATTGTAAAATACTTCTACTCATCGAGAGGTGAATTTGTCCCCTTGGCCTTAAAGATATTTAAAGCTAAGGTTCTAAACCACTTCCTGTATGATGCAGAAATTTGGATTCAGGCCACTTCTGAAAAAATGGATTCCATCCAGTATGACTTTTTCCGACACTTATTGACTGCTCCTAGATGTGTCTCAGGCGTAGCATTGAGAGTGGAACTAGGTGAATTATCAATGGAAGCTAGGGCTAGATTAAAGCATTTCTCTTTAAAGGTTTTTAAATCTAAGGGAGGATCTACTCTATTTGGGCTTATCCAGGCAGATAAACATTATAGCCAATGGGATCAGCTACTGGAAAAGAAAATGAAATTCCTAGGAATAAAAAATGTTAAGATTAAGAATACAGAAACTAAAGACATTATAAGGCAAATTTAAAAATCTGTAAGGAAGTTGGATGTTACAAGTACATTAGGGCACACAGGGTATATTCAACACTCCATTTGGGAATTGGCCTCCCGATGCAACTGCCAAAATATTTTTATCAGTTGACAGTCCCAAAACTAAGAAGAGCTATTACTTTGGCAAGTCTGAATATTCTTCCCTTGGCGGTTTTGGAGGACAGATATAATAGAGTATCATACTCTAATAGAACATGCAGATGCTCATATGATACAATCGAAACCATTGAACATATGATTATGGAGTGTCCTATATTCGATGAGTTGAGGGCTAATTTAGTCACCCTTTACTTAAAGATATGGAATCGCTAAATGCGCGAGCCCAGGTGCCATTGGCTACTGTTGGATACATGTGATCATGTCACCCTCTCAATGGCAAAATTCATAGGTGCAGCAATCAAATATAAGAGAAATAATACTGAGTAAGGTCTTTTAAAAGATTTTTTTGGTTCTAATTTCTGCTTAAGGTGGTAGCCATATGAGCAGTACTAGACAGATAGGTAGAGATAGACTCTATAGCATTATATACCCAGCTGAAGTCCCTCCCCATGCTCCATTCCCAAATCACCAGGATTTTCCCAACCCACAGCTGACAATCCTAGCGACACACTGAGCTGAGGGCCAATGCTCAGATGAACTCAGAAAGCTTCCATTGCCAGAGTTCTAGTCAACATGGGTCCTAAGTCTAGAACCTAAGGGATTTCAAGCAGGTGGCATGCTCTGTATCACCACTCAATTCTGGTTCAAGAAACTAGAAGGTAAGCAGCAAAAAACTCTCATGAATAACAGCAGCCAGAGCTGTTTACAGAGTAAGGCCTGACTTTCTGGTATAAACAACAAGGTCTCCCAAAGCATTTCTGTGGGATAGTGGTTACTAGGGGTTTTATTGTACTACTAGGAATAAGGCCTGTTGTGGAAATAAATACAACAAGCTGTAGAAAGAGGCTCTGGGTGGGTGCCCTGGCCTTGGGCACTCAGCGTCAATTTACTGTGGTGACCTCAGCAGGGTATAATGACACAGAGCTTACCGTTTTCTCCAGGGGAACTGATTTCTACCATCTGAAGAACAGTTGTATTTCTGAGTGATCTCCAGCCCTCCCCGGGAGATTGGCAACAATGGTTCCCCAGGAGGAAATGGCTGATTTGGAGGATGGAGTCCATGGCATTGTACCTGTCTGAGGTCCCACCCCTCCTCAAACCCCACCCTCTCCAGGCTCCACCCCTCAAAACTCCAGGAATGTCACAGCCTGGAGTTGGCAAGCCTATCACCTTCCCAGCCAACCATCAACCTACCTTGATGTGCCCCTTTGACTTCAGTTTTCCATCTCCTTCCTCCCCCCTCCTGGAGAGCAGTCGTAATACTGAGTGATCTCCAGCCCTCCCCTGGAGATTTGCAGCAATGGTTCCCCAGGAGGAAATGGCTGGTTTGGAGGATGGAGTTGGCATTGTACCTGTCTGAGGTCATACCCCTCCTCAAACCCCACCCACTCCAGGCTCCACTCCTCAAATCTCCAGGAATTTCCCAGCCTTGAGTTGGCAACCCTATCTCCTTCCCAGCCAACCATCAACCTACCTTTATCTCCCCTTCTGATTTCAGCTTTCCATCTCCTTCCCCCTCCCTCCTGGATAGCAGTTGTATTTCTAAGTGATCTCCAGCCCTTCCCTGGAGATTGGCAACAATGGTTCACCAGGAGGCAATGGCTGGTTTGGAGGGTGGAGTCTATGGCACTGTGCCTATCTGAGGTCCCACTCCCTTCTCAAACCCCACCCTCTCCAGGCTCCACCCCTCAAATCTCCACGAATTTCCATACCTAAAGTTGGCAACTTTATCTCGTCCTTTCTCAGCATCCTCTTCCTAGGCAAAGTTCTGTCTTCCTCGTTAGTGGGGAGCAAAGCAGCTTACTTCATTCTCCTCTTCCGCTATGTGATCTGTACAGCAACCCTGCAAGATAGGTTAGGCCAGGGGTCATTTCGTAGAAAAAGAGCTGCAGGAGCTCATTAGCATACCTAATAAGCTATTAGCATAATCACTCATTAACATATGTCACACCCCCTGACATCACTGGAAGTGATGTCAGAAGGGGAAGCAAAAGGGGGGGGAGGCAACTTCAAGGTGGGCTGGGGAGGGAAAGCAAAGAGAGAAGGGGTTTAAAGCCATTTTATTTTTTTCACAGTAGGCAGGGCTACCTTCTGGCACCCCCGCATGCGCCCACCAATTTTCAAATATAAATGCATTTTAGGAAGAATGAAAAACACAAAATTTGAAATTGCTAATTTCTTTTAAATTGTGAGAACAAGTAATACAATCTCTGATTTTCTCTCTCAGAGAGAGTTCAAAAGTCAGATACAATTTCAGGAATACTGTGGGGCCAATTATTTAAAGGACATTTATTGGCATTATCATGAATTTTATACTTAATTGAAATACCTGGCTGCTGAGTACATTTGTATAAATATGCCAGCTGCATATGGGTCCTGGTATCTTTTTTTCAAAGTTTTTGCTTTGAAATTATCCTAACATGTCGGAATATTTGATGCACACAAAATAAATTATGACAGGTATTTTAGTAGTGGAGAGTGATTTTTTTTTTTTTTAAGTTGTCTTTCCACTCATTCTGGGAGTAGTACATCAGAGCTACTGCTGAGTTTCTACATGTTGTTAGGTATTTTATTTTTAAAGTTTGATGTTTGGATATATTCAGAATGTTTTACTTTACTGTCAACTGCTTTGGGGAATTTATAGCTGATACATCCTGAAACCATTAAAAATGAATGAGTGTGTGTATCTGTTTTATAATCTTTTAGAGACATACACAATTCTTAACGAAGACCTTCTGACCTCCAGTATATTTGATGTGAGACCATCACATTTCTCTAGTTGCTTTTAATGACTCAAGGTTTAGGTCTTTGTGTGTTTTTCCTTAAGAGTATATGAATTGCAAGAGTATATAAATGGATCTACTAATTCAACATTTCCATCAAAACTCCTGGTGCATTTATAGTTTTAATTTCTATGTAAACTTCAGCATCTTCAGCTTAGAGTAAAGGTATCATTTCTATATGTGGTATAGATGAAATGAATTTCAATAAAATTAGTTCTATGGTTGTAAACCTCCTTCAGTTTAATGGGATTTGCATGTTTACTCAGAATTAAGAGTACTCTCTGTACTTCACCCCAGCCCATTTTGGTAAGACTCATTATAATCAGCAGCAAGAGTAGAACTCTAAAAAAGAAAAAGGAAACTCATTGCAATTTCTCTTCTCAAGTTTTGCCCACTGGCTCATCTTTACAACTTTCTGTCTCTAGAGTTCCTTAAAAGCTGTAGGCTTTTAAAAAGCAAACAAAATTTTATGTGGGGGGGGAGTACCTTCCTAATAAATGTGCTTCAGAGCCTATTCATCCATGGGGTGGGGGTGCAGTCTGTATAAATGTCTCCTGAGAACAGAGTGGTTCTCCATAAGGGTGATGAGGGGGAAAAATAGTTGCCTGGTTAAGCATACAAGGAATCACCTTTCCTACTGAAGAGAAGCATCAGAAAGACCTTTAGCTCACATGGTCCTGACCAAGGAGTTTCTACCAGGCAGCTGAGTTTCTGCTCCAAATTTGTAGGCGATTTTAGTTAATGGGCTGCAAACCTGCTATTGAAAGCAAGGCAAGAAAACTCACAGGAGGTGTGCCCCATGTTAGTTTCCAAGATAATTGTGCCAGTTTGTAGGATTACTCCCCTCCCCGCTGTTATTGCGAGGGTGGATGTGCGAGAATCTAGCTTCAGAAGGGACTTGTTCACAAAGAGAAACATCCCCAAAACATCTGGCTGGCACAGGAGGGGGGAGGGAGGCTGTTTTGCTACAGTGGGCTGCAATCCAGATACCAAAGGTAACAGCACTGAATGTGGCTTCCAAGGAAAAGCGGGAGCTGTGGGCTCCTTGCGGGGGGGGAGACCAACTGGCTATTAGCCAGTCTAAACAGTGCCCAAGCAGAAGAAAGGAAGGTGGGTGCCGGTTTCTTTGTAAGAAATTCAGCCTCTCTCAACCCACCTACCTCACAAGGTTGTTGGGAGGATTAAACAGGGAGGGAAGAAGCACCCATGAACAAGGGGTGCTCAGGTGATTTGGGTGTCCTGTCCGCAGTATTTGTTCTGACTACCCACCTTCCCTTTCACATGTGCAAGTCTTCACTCTATTCTGCAGTCATCTGATGCCCTAAAGTCCCCCCTGCCACTGCTGCCATAAAGTCCTCCTTTCTGGCCGCCCCTCTTTCCTGCCCTGCCCAGCCTCCCTCAGCAGTGGAACCTGAACTCCAAGCCAGGACCTGCATCCACCATGCTTCTACTCTCCCTCCTCCAACAGCCTTGCAGAGGGGAAAGGAAGCAAATTTGGCAACATGGCAGTGGCGTTGCCTGTTTCCTTCCCACCATAGAATAGAATGGGGCCATAGAATACAATAGAGTGATCACGCTGCTGCTGCAGCGCAACTCTACAGAGAAGGAGCTTGGGAGCAGGGGTGGCAAGCTGTTGAAGGTTCTAGTCTGGAACAGCTCAGCTGAACAAAGTTGGGTGGGTTCAAACCAAGGTAAATAGGAAAAAGACAAAAGGAGGAAAGCTTAATAATAAACCTTTTTTATTATTAAAAAAGGAACCTATATTAAAGTGATATAAGAAATTTAATTTGTACATGGAGAAATAAGCAAATTTGAGTATATTAGTAGCAACCCTAAGGTTTGACACTGTATAAAATGGAAAATGGAGAAGGTGGGGGGAGGTAGATGCCTATCGGTATTGGCCCCTTCAACACATCTTCCACAATTTTCTTTGAAAGATTTACAAACTTTTATTCAGGAATCAGTGACATCAGTGGTGAATAGTGCTGTGGAAGCAGCTGTAACTAAAGCAGTCGAACCAATCCAAAAGAAATTGGAAGAGTTATCCAAATTAGATGATATTTCTAATCAATTGTCAGCTCAAGCAGAGGAGATTAAAAAACAACTAGCTGAGAACAAACAAGAAATAGCGGCCCTGACAAATCTAACAAATAAGCTGGAGACTAAAGTAGAAAATACAGAGGAACAACTGCAAATTATGAAAGAGAAACAGGAAGCTTTGGAAGATTCAGTAGTCAAATTAGAACTGGAAAGAGCTACATTTATGCTGAGAATTCAAAATGTACCGGAGAAGAAAGAAGAAAATCTGAAGAAAGAAATTAGTCAGGCCTTAGCTGATTATTTAGAGATGAAGTCTACCTCTGATCTAGACAACAATATAGATACTGTATACAGAATGAATTCTGCATATGCCAAACGGAATGGATTGCCAAGGGAAGTCCATATAAAGTTTTGTAAAAGGGAACTCAAGGATAAAATCTTAAAGTTATCAAATGAAAAGACGTTGAGGGTATATGAATCTGAAACTAGAATTCTGAGAGAGGTCCCATGGAGGATCAGAGAGAAGAGATATCAATACTCTGCTTTAACCAACCTTTTAAAAAACAATAACATTCAGTATAGGTGGCTAATACCCGAAGGCATTTTTTTATATATATAAAGGCAAGAGGTATAAAATTAATTCTATCTTTAAATTAGAAGATTTTTTTAGAAAAAATTGGTTCAGATTTGGGCCTCCAAGAGGAAGAGGAAGAGATTACTGCTTCAGAAGATGAAACCCAGAAGCAAGATCAAGCACAAAGTTTAGACACTAAACAAGGAAAGAAAAAGGGAAGAAGAAAGCGAAAACCATCTCACCCATTTCAAATGGTAACAAGACAACAACAAAAAAAACCAGCAAGGAGGGCACAGAAGAAGACGGAGATGAATGAACAAGGAATAAAAATAGTATCTATCAATGTTAATGGATTAAATTTGCCCAATAAGAGAGCAAGAATATATCATCATATAAAAAAATGTAATGCGAATATCATCTGTCTCCAAGAGACACACGTTAAAAGGGGTGACATAAGGCTTTTGGAGAATAAAAAACTAGAAAAAGCCTTTATAGCAGCAGATGACAAAAAGAAGAAAAAAGGAGTTGTTATCTATGCTAAGGAAAACTTGCAACTTGAACTTATATACAACTCAGAAGATGGTAGAGTAATAATAATTCAGATTCATAGACAAAATAAATTAATGTTAATTGTCAATATATATGCTCCGAACCAAAGTCAAGGAAATTTTTTTAAGCAACTCAGAGAAGTTCTAGCGAAACAGACATCAGATGAGATATGCGTGATTGGAGACTTCAACACAGTTTTTGATAACCAAATAGACAGGAAGAGTACAAATGTAAAAGTGAAACAAGGTAATGAGCTACTAAAATCCTTTATGAACCTAGCAGAAGAATTCAAACTTATCGATGCCTGGAGGACAAGAAATATTGAAGCAAAAAATTTTACTTTCTTTTCTAATAGACACAAGTCTTGGTCGAGACTAGACATGTGCTGGGTGTCGGTGGATATAATCAATGATGTTAAGGAGGTGGAAATCCCACCAGCAACTTTTGCGGATCATAATCCAATTATGTGCCTATTATCGGATACCCAAAGAAGAAAAAGATGGTCTTTGAATGCTATGCTTTTAAAGGATAAAAAGTTTGTAGCTGAATCCAAATTAGAATTTAGAATTTTTTTCAAGGAAAATATTCAATCTGAAGTCCCATTAGAAATCGTATGAGATACTTTCAAGGCATATGCAAGGGGCTGGTTCATTAGTCAAAATGCATGGAAGAGAAAACAAGAAAATAGAGAGTTGAACTTGATTAAAGAAAAAATAAAGCACAAAGAAACCAAAATGAAACGAAATGAGGTAAATTTCCAAGCAATAAAGAATAAAATTAAATACCTACAACATCAGGTAAATTCCATTTTAATGCAAGAAATTGCTAGAAAGATAAACTATGCAAGACAATTTTATTTTGAACACTCCAACAAACCCTCGAGATGGCTGGCCTATAAATTAAGGGCGGAAAGAGACAAGAAGGTAATAAGAAGTTTGAAAGATGAAGAGGGAAAAGAGAGATTTTCCTTAAAAGGCCTGAAAGAAGTAATTGAACAGTTCTATAGGAAATTATATCAGAAAAATGAGGTTAATTCAGAGTTAATAAAAAATTATTTTGATAAGAGTTCAGAAGGATACTTCTCTGAAGAACAAAGGAAAATTTTAAATGATCCAATTTCGAAGTGTGAAATTACGGAAGCTATAAAAAAAACCCAAAATAAAAAAACACCCGGACCAGATGGGATACCTATTGAATTCTACAAAACATTTGAAGAAGTGATATCGCTACCTTTGAAAGATGTAATAAAAAATATATTAGATAAAGACCAGATTCCACCATCATGGAAAGAAGCCCAGATTACCCTTATACATAAACAAGGGACAGAGAGCAATGATATTAGAAACTATCGACCAATTTCTCTTCTTAACAGCGATTATAAAATCTTTGCTTGTATTTTACCTGGAAGGCTCAAGAGAGTGTTAACACAAGTGATCCACAAGGACCAGGCAGGTTTCCTGCCCAAAAGTCAGATTAAAAATAATGTGAGACTCATTTTAGATATTCTAGAATTTTATGAGCAACATCCAGAAAGGATACTTGCGTTGATATTCGTCGATGCGGAGAAGGCATTTGATAACCTGAATTGGAAATTCTTGCTGGACAAATTAGAAATTTGGAATTGTGGAGAAAACGTTTTGAAAATGATCAAAGCTATTTACGATAAGCAATTAGCAAATATAATAATTAATGGAGATATAATTTAAAAAGTGGAAATTAAAAAGGGCACTAGGCAAGGTTGCCCCCTGACCCCTTTACTTTCTATTTTTGCGTTAGAAACGTTATTGACACGTATTAGAAATGAAAAAGAAATTAAGGGCTTGTATATAAAAGGTGAAAATATAAAAGTTCAAGCTTTTGCAGATGATATGGTTTTTATTTTAGAAGATCCGCAAGAATCATTGGTACATCTATTGCGCACTTTAGAAGAATTTGGTAAAGTAGCTGGATTGGTAGTAAACAAAAAGAAAACCAAGATACTTTTGAAAAATTCTAGAGGCACATTAGAAAAAGTGCTGCAAGAAACTTCAGACTTCGATATCCAGAAGAAAGTCTGCTATTTAGGAATAATTTTGTCAAATAGATGTTGTTCCTTGGTTGAAGATAACTATAAAAGAGTATTAGCAGAGATAAAAAGAGATTTGGAAGTGTGGGAAAAGTTGCAAATCTCAATATTAGGTAGAATTTCAGCCATAAAAATGAATGTCCTGCCACGTGTTCTTTTTTTGTTTCAAACTATTCCCATCCTAAGAAACCAAAATTTATTTAAAGATTTAGATAAACTTATAAAGAGTTTTATATGGCAAAATAAGAGACCAAGGATTAAGCTAAAATACCTGCAAGAAGAGAAGGAGAGAGGGGGATTTGCTCTCCCAGATTGGAGACTTTACTATAAAACTGCGGCAATGAGTTGGTTAAGAGAATGAGTTTTGCAAGAGGATAAAAGATTATTGAGTCTTAAGGGGCATGATCTACAAATGGGTTGGCATTACTTTATTTGGTATAATAAAAATTCATCTCATTTCAAACAACATACTATTGGAGCGGCCCTATACAAAATATGGGTTGAGATAAAAGACAAATGCTATAAGAAAATCTCCAAATGGCTCTCCTCATTGGAGGCATTTGTAAAACCCACACTTTTTGTCAAATACTCTAAATGGAGATACGAAGATCTTTTAGATGGTAATGGAAATTTGCTCGACGAGGAGATACTGAAAGAACAAGGAACGAAGTTAACTTGGTGGGAGAAAACCCAGCTTGCTTCAAGATGGTCAGTAGATAAAAAAAGTAGGTTTCTATGATAACTTAACCGAGCTGGATAAGATTTGGTTAGATACTAATGAAAAACTTATTAAAAAGTTGTACAACTTCCTGTTAGAATGGAAAATACAAGACGAGTGGGTGAAACCATCAATGATAGCATGGGCACAAGATATTGGACATAGTCTAGATTTAGACCAATGGGACAGTATTTGGCTAAAAAACATTAAATTTGTAAGGACTAGTGCTTTTAAAGAAAACATATTGAAGATGTTTTATAGATGGCATATTTCTCCTGTGAGATTAAGTAAATACAACAAAAATATAGGAAAGAGTTGCTGGAAATGTAATTTTTGTAATGGTAGTTTTTTTCATTTATGGTGGTCTTGTAACAAAGCAAAAAAAATACTGGTCTATGATAAAAGGAATCATGAATGGAATTTTGGATAGGAAAATTCAACTTGTACCGGAATTTTTTTTGTTGAATGTAATTCCGGAAGGATTCAAGAAAGAGGAGCTATATCTAATAATGCAAATTTTGACAGCAGCAAGAATTGTATTTGCTAGAAAATGGAAGGACAGGTTGATCCCAACTAAAGAGGAATTTATATTTAAGTTATGGGATGTTGCAGAAATGGAAAAATTAACTTTTATTATTGAAGAAAAAAAATTGGAGATCTATGAAAAATACTGGTCCTGTTTTTATAAATGGTTGAAAGACTCCAATTTTGGTGTTATGTACCAATCTAAAAATATTTAACAGGCATGTACAATTTAAGTGTGGTAATGATTTAGTTATTTATGTATATGATGAAGGTCTCTGTAATTATATATTTATGTTTATGCATAGGAGGAGGTTTTGAAAAACCAATAAAAACAATTTTTTTAAAAAAAGAATTAGCACCAGAACTTTAAGAGCTCTCCAGCTCTCACGTGGAGATTGGCAACAATGGTATCCCAGAAAGAAATGAGTTGTTCGGAGTGTGGGGACTATGGCATTGTATCTGTCTGAGGTCCCCCTCTTCCTGCTCCTCAGACCCCACCCTCAGCAGGCTTCATCCCTAAAATATCCTGGAAGTTTCCAACCTGGAGCTGGCAACCCTATGTCCTTTCCAGGCAACCATCAGCCTACCTTTATATGCCTGTCTGTCTTTAGGTTTACACCCCCCCCCCAGCCTCTGCCTAGGGAAAGGGCAGTCTTTCCCTGCAGTGGGAACCAAAGCAGCTGACATCATTCTCCTCTCCCCGGTATGATCCACACAACAACCCTGTGGGATATGTTAAGCTAGAAAGTCTGTGGATGGTCCATAATTCCCCAGGCAGCTTTTATAACTTGAACCTGGGACCTGCACACCATCTTCTGAAGCGCTCTCAGGTACATATTTGTGGCAGTAATGGGGTGACTGCTGGCACCCTTTTCCTATTATTTTTTCCTTGTGGTATTCTGCTTGTGGTATGATCTATCTTTTTTGTGGTGTGGCATGGTTATGTTATTGGGTTTGTTTCTTTTGAAGGGAAGTAATGTGTTGTGAGTGAGGACATATTTTACCTCAGAAAACACCAGGTTGCATATGAAACTGACAGTTCCAACTCACGGGGGGGCGGGTACGGAATGGAGTGAAGTCCAATCAGCTTCCATATGCAAATGACTTTGAAACACTGACCCAATCAGAGAAGAGTGGCCTAGGATGCAGTGGGTGGGAGAGAACACAGTAGATAGAGACACCTTGTGATTGACACATCACGAAGCCAACTCATTATGGCAGGCATAGAATGTTGCCAGACTAAATTGCAATTATGTATAAGGAAAGATAGATGTTTTAAAATTTTGGAATTGTAAGGAGCCACAAAAGGGAGGCAGGGGTATAAACATTTTAATAAATATAAATCCGCTTAATAAATAAAAATCCGCGTATTGCTCTTTCCCTCTCCAAACCTGTGTGAGAATGGAATTAGAAGGAAAATAGATGTGTTCATAAAATCCCTTCAGGAATCAGTTCTAAAAGATAAGTTCCGACCTTTGGCAGGTAGAATAGGGGGTATTGCACCCCACTGAGGTCCCTTTCCCAAGCTCCACCCCTAAAATCTCCAGGTATTTCCCAACCCAAAACTGGCAGCTTTAGCTCCCGCTGATGCTTTATGCAGTTGTGTGAGGAAAGGGGAGGGAGTGAATATTAGAATGTCACAGTCACACTGATGTGGTGATAACACCCCTGGGTTCTCACTAGAACTGATACCATGGCATTGGTGCAACAGAAATTTTGTTGCCCTTCCCCCCAACCTCCTGCTGTTATTTATGTAGATTTCATAGACTCATAGAATGTTAGAGTTGGAATGTACCTTGCAGGTCATCTAGTCCAACCCCCTGCACTCTGCAGGAGCATAGCCGAAAGATAGCCCTACAACATACCCGAAAGATGGTAATTCAGCCTCTGCTTGAAAATTTCCAGTGAAGGAGCATCCACCACCTCCTGAGGCAGTCTGTTCCACTGTTCTACATGACAGCCCTTCAGATATTTGAAGACTGCAATCATGTCCCCTCTAAGCCTTCTCTTTCCCAGATTAAACATACCCAACTCTTTCAGCCTTTCCTTGTAAGACTTGGATTCCAACCCTCTAATCATTCTGGTTGCCCTCTTCTGGACATGCTCGAGCTTGTCAACATCCTTCCTAAAATGTGATGCCCAAACTGGACACAGTACTCCAGGTGAGGCCTGACCATAGCAGAATAGAGTGGAACTACCACCTCCTGTGATCTATACTCAATGCTTCTGTTAATGCATCCTAAGATTGCATTAGCTTTCTTCACAGCCACATCGCACTGCAGGCTCATGTTTAGCTTGTGATCAACTAGAACACCCAGATCCCTTTTACATGTGCAGCTGTCAAGCCAAGTCCCTCCCATTCTATATCCGTGCCTTTGATTTTTTGGACCTAAGTGAAGGACTTTGCATTTATCTCTATTGAAATTCATTGTATTTTTCTCAGCCCACTGTTCCAGCCTATCTAGATCATTTTGAATCCTGACTCCGTCTTCTACAGAATTAGCAATCCCACCCAGTTTCGTGCCATCTGCAAATTTGATAAGCATCCCCTCTATGTCTTCCTCCAGGTCATTTATAAAAACATTGAACAACACTGGGCCCAAGACCAAGCCCTGTGGCACTCCACTCAAGACTTCCCTCCACATAGACGCAAAGCCATTTACAAGCACTCATTGGGTACGATTTTTTAAATAAGTGCATTGTATGTTGCTGACTGAACTTTGGGGAGCCCTGGCACAAGCCCTGCCTTGGCTGCAGTCTGCAGTATGGAACTAACTGTTGAGATTTATCTTAAAGGGGCTGCTGTAAAGATTACTGAACTTCTATGTGGACTCTCTAAAGACTATATGTGCATTGTATAATTTGTATGGTCACAGGGATACAGCTTCCTTTCTTGGATTATCAAAGGAAACCATGCATGCAAGATATGTTTTCTGTTCAGCTGGACATACAAACATATAGTGACCCTAGCTGGATTGGAGGAAAGCTTTCCTACTGTTTTAGAAATCATGTCCACTGTGAAAAACATTTTAATATGAAAAAAATTCAAGCTTCAGTCACTTGGCCACAGTCATATTTTTATGCCAAAGGACTTTCATGCATAATTCTGTATCCTATAAATAAAAATATGTTCCACTATTCATTCTGCAAAAACCAGACACTGTGCATCCAGATTTCTTTTATTGTATATCTCCTTGTATGTACTAGGTGTTACTTTTGGTAATAGTTCTGTACTGTAATCTCATATTGTGTTTTAATTGGGTTACTTGCGGTGTGGTTTTAGGGAAGGGACTCAGTGCTAAGGTACTTGTTTTCCATTCTGAAGGTCCCAGGCTCAATCCCTAATTTCTCCAGTGAAAAGGTAAACTAGAAGGTAATTCTGGAGAATTGCTGCCAGTCAGAGATGACAGTACTGCATAGGCCAATAATATGACTCATTATAAGTTAGCTTCTGGTATTTATTTATTTCTAAACTGCCTTGGACTAAATAGAACACATGTGGTGTGATTTCTTAAAAATCCAAATGGATAATTATGATTAAATGTGTTTGCTCCAAACATTCTTGTATCAAATATCTTGCTCTAGAGTAGGCACACTGAAGTCAGCAGGAAGGCTTAAGAGTTGATTGCTGTGATTAGTCTCAGGAAGAATACTTGAAAAATAAGTAAATTTGTCTGTACTGTTGCTTAAATTTATTCCATTTGTCACAATTGGATTATATATGGACATTTGGTACCCTGGTATAGAACACATTTATTTGAACTAAGGGTAAGTTCACACTGTCGAGTTGCTATAGGAGGTGAGCTGGCAGTTATTTTGGTGATTACCGGGGCAATCATAAACAGAATTACATACTTATAATCCTATTCACTTCAATGGATTTAGAAGGGTATAAATCTGTTTAGGATCTCTCTGTAAAACTGTTGGAAAAATGCAGCCATGATAATAGGCTTGGCTTCTGGTTTACAACACCCATTTTCTGCATAAATATTACTTGCAAACATGATAATGTAAATTTAGGGTTGCCAACTCCAGGTTGGAATGTTCCTGGAGACCACAGGTAGAGCCTGGTTAGAGCAGGGTTTGGGGAAGACATAGAAGGGATGCTTATCAAATTTGCAGATGACACAAAGCTGGGTGGGATTGCTAATTCTGAAGAAGACAGAGTCAGGATTCAAAATTATCTAGATAGGCTGGAACAGTGGGCTGAGGCAAATAAAATGAATTTCAATAGTCCTACACCTGGGCACAAAAAATCAAAGGCACAGATATAAAATGGGAGAACATAAGAACATAAGAGAAGCCAATGTTGAATCAGACCATTGGCCCATCTAGTCCAACACTCTGTCACACAGCGGCCAAAAATACCAGGTGCCATCAGGAGGTCCAGCAGTGGGGCCAGGACACTAGAAGCCCTCCCACTGTTGTCCCCTCCAGCACCAAGAATAGAGTGCATCACCTGCCCCAGACTGAGAGTTCCCATCTATACCCTGTGGCTAATAGCCACTGATGGACTTCTGCTCCATATGTTTATCTAATTCCCTCTTGAAACTGTCCATGCTTGTAGCTGCTACCACCTCCTGTGGCAGTGAATTCCATATGTTAATCACTCTTTGGATGAAGAAGTACTTCCTTTTATCTGTTCTAACTTGGCTTGACAACAGCACATGTGAAAGGGATCTGGGTGTCTAGTTTTGGGCACCACACTTTAGGAAGGATGTTGACAAGCTCGAGCATGTCCAGAAGAGGGCAACCAGGATGGTGAGAGGGTTTGAATTCAAGTCTTATGAGGAGAGGCTGAAAGAGTTGGGTATATTTAGCCTGGGAAAGAGAAGGCTTAGAGGGGACATGATTGCAGTCTTCAAGTATTTGAAGGGCTGTCATGTAAAAGATGGAGCAGATCTATTCTCTCTTGCTCCGGATTGCAAGACTAGATCTAATGGGTGGAAATTACAAGGGAGTCGTTACCAGCTAGATATCAGGAGAAACTTCCTAACTGTAAGAGTGGTTGAGCAGTGGAACCGTCTGCCTCGGGAGGTGGTGGGTGCTCCTTCACTGGACGTTTTCAAGCGGAGGTTGGACGACCATCTTTTGGGTATGTTGTAGGTATGTAGGACTATCTTTTGGCTATGCTCCTGCAGAGTGCAGTGGGTTGGACTAGATGACCTGCAAGGTCCCTTCCAATTCTGACATTCTATGATTCTATAACATCTTATCCAATATCCAGTTTACTTGGAGCAATTCAGTTCCTCAAAAATAATTCATAATGACGCCATCAACACAACGGACTATGCATATCAAGTCCCATTTCATTCATAAAATTTGTCAGTGTGTAGCATTGAAATTTATATAATCAATTACAAATATAAAAATATTATTAAGAACATAAGAACATAAGAGAAGCCAATGTTGGATCAGGTCAATGGCCCATCCAGTCCAAAAATACCAGGTGCCATCAGGAGGTCCAGCAGTGGAGCCAGGACACTAGAAGCCCTCCCACTGTTCCCTCCCCAAGCACCAAGAATACAGTGCATCACTTGCCCCAGACTGAGAGTTTCTATCTATACCTTGTGGCTAATAGCCACTGATAGACCTCTGTTCCATCTGTTTATCTAAGGCTGCGGTCATATGTGCCAAATAGCGCAGGGGAGGAGATGAGGCTATTTGCGCCATCACAATTTGACCTGCCACTATGCGATCAGATGCAATGGCAGCGAACCAGTGTTTTTTCTGTTGGCGTGTGTTTCAGGCACACTTCAACGAGGGAGCACAGAGGGAATAGGAGCACGCTGGAGCAATCACATGGGAACCTTCATCTGCGGGCCACTGCAAACCCCTTTGATAGTGCACTTTTACTGGTAATTTTTAACTGCGCTTCTTCGGCAGTAAGAAACAGGTTTGGGATGGGTGCAGGGCGCTTGCCAGATGTTCCCCTGTGATCGCACCGATAAAATCCACCTGACATTCATGCCTATTCCGCAGCTACTTCTCCATGTGATTGGAGCCTAATTCCCTCTTGAAGCCGCCCATGCTTATAGCTGCCACCACCTCCTGTGGCACTGAATTCCATGTGTTAATCACTCTTTGGATGAAGAAGTACTTCCTTTTATTTGTTCTAACCCGACTGCTCAGCAATTTCTTTGAGTGCCCATGAGTTCTTGTATCGTGAGAAAGGTACTCCTTTCTCTACTTGCTCTATCCCATGCATAATCTTATAAACCTCAATCATGTCACCCCTCAGCCGTCTTTTCTCCAAGCTAAAGAGCCCCAAGCATTTTAACCTTTCTTCATAGGGAAAGTATTCCAACCCTTTTATCATTCTAGTTGCCCTTTTCTGCACTTTTCCCAAAGCTATAATATCCCTTTTGAGGTGTGGTGGCCAGAACTGTACACAGTATCCCAAATGAGGTCACACCATTGATTTGTACAGGAGCATTATGATACTGGCTGATTTGTTTTCAATTCCCTTCCTAATAATCCCCAGCATAGCATTGGCCTTTTTTTTAATTGCAGTCACACACTGTCTAGACACTTTCATTGAGTTACCTACTATGACTCCAAGATCTCTCTCTTGGTCAGTCTCTGCCAGTTCAGACCCCATCAACTGAACAACTTTGTGTCATCTGCAAATGTAGCCACTTCACTGCTTACTCCCCACTCCAAATCATTAATGAACAAGCTAAAAAGGATCAGACCCGGTACTGATCCCTTCGGTACACCACTGCTTACCACCTTCCACTGAGAAAATTTCCCATTTATACTGACTCTCTGTTTACTATTAATTAGCCAGTTTTTGATCCACAAGAGGACTTGTCCTTTTCTCCTGTGACTATTGAGCTTACTTAGGAGCCTTTGATGAGGAACTTAAGCTTTCTGGAAGTCAAGGTAAATGGTATCTATTGGGACCCCCTTGTCCACATGTTTGTTCACTCCCTCAAAGATCACTAACAGGTTAGTGAGACAAGATCTTCCCTTACAGGAACTTTCAGTTTTGGTGTCTTGCTGGCAGGTGCATTCCATCATAGCTCTGATGAGAGCGACCCATGATCAGGCCAGACCAGAGGGGTCCTGAATGATTCCACCCCCACCCCGAGCCCTCAGAGGGGTCTCGTAGCCTGGAGCTTGAGGGGTGCCTCTCTCAAGGCAATGGCCGAAGAATTGAGGCTTCCCTTTGCTTTGCCAGCGCAAGACCAGCTATGGTTCACAAAGAAGCACACCGGAGTGAGCGAGCAAGCGATCTGGTGATGAGATACTTTTTCCACTTCTGGGTGCAAGCCGTGGAGTAAAAAATGTGGGTGATTACCCAGTAAATGAAGCAAGCGCCTAGACATAAATCCACAAAGCTGCAATGAAGCCCCAAACAAAGTGAAGGGGTGGGCAATCTTACCCTGAAAACTAGCTAAAAAGTAGGCAATTGAGGGGCAAAATGACAGCTCAATTGACTGCTGTGCAGGTGGATAGAAAACATGCAACTAAAAAGACTTTCAGAAACTTTAGAAAACTTTTACCTTTAATGTAAACAATGTCACATCAAGGTGAAAAAATGGCATCCAGAGTGAAACCTTCTTCAGGAACTGCCAGCTCATCGACTCCAGTTATCTCTAAGATGATTTCTGCAGCATTGTGCCTTCTGCTGGATCAGATGACTAACCTCAATAATAACTTTGAAGCCCTACAAAAGGAACTGAAAGAAACCAATACAAGAAAAGAGAAGACAACTAAGAAGCTGAAAAAAGTTGATGAGAGGACAAAAATGCTGAACCAAAAAATGGAGGTAGTGGAAAAAGAGAGGACCTCCGAGAAGCAGCAGCTGTTACAACTCCAGATGGAAAGATCATCATATGTCTTGAGATTTCAAGGTATTCCTGAACAAAAAGGAGAGAACCTGAAAGAGATCTTAAGCGAAACTCTAGCTTCAGTGGCAGATTGTAAAGCAGAACTTTTACAAAATGACATGGATATGACATATAGGACCTATCCAGAATTTATTAAGAAAAACAATCTGCCCAGTGAAATATTTGTGAAATTCTCTAAAAGGTCAACAAGAGATATGATATTGAAAGTGACTAATGAGATAACCCTAAAAATCCAAGGAGAAGAAGCGAAAGTTTTAAAGGATGTTCCATTTGAGGTGAGAAAGAAGAGGAAACAATACAAGAATTTGACATCATTTCTACAGAAAAATTCCACTCCCTACAGATGGATAATTCCAGAAGGACTAATCTTCAACTTTAGAGAGAAAAAAGAAAAGATTGAGACTGTTACAAAAGCAAAGGCATTTTTGGAACAGCACCAAAGTCTGGCAAAGGAAGAAGAAGGGGACAATAATGCTACAGAAAATAATAGTGAACATGGGTCGAAAAGCAGTGACAGCTCTTCAAGTAGTTCCGCAGAAGAACTTTTTGACTCTGAATTTGAATTAGGAGCGGTGGCTCCTAAACCACTTAAGGTTAAGCTGACCTTTGATAAGAACAAACATAAAGGGAAGAAAGCTGCCAAATAATTAGCCTCTGAAAGTCTTTCTTATTTTTAGTTACCAAGATGCACAGATATTATAGGTATTCTTGCTTGTATTTCTTTAAGTAAACCTCCATGTATGTAAAAGCTTAAACTAGGGGAACATCAAGAAACCAAAAAATAGAACATTATATGATCCTTGCTACTCTGTATTTTAGTATAGTACATCCCCAACCCCTATACCTTGTAGTTTGTGGAGATAAAAAGCAATAAAAAATGTTTTTTAAAAAATATCTTCCCTTACAGAACCCATGCTGTGACTTCCTCAATAGGTTTTGTTCATCAATGTGCCTACTAATTCTTTCCTTAATAACAATTTCCACCAACTTACCTGGTATCGATGTCAGACTGACTGCCCTGTAATTTCCCGGAACTCCTCTGGAACACTTTTTAAAGATGGGAGTGACATTAGCTACCTTTCAGTCCTCAGGAATGGAAGCAGATTTTAATGAAAGATTACATATTTTTATCAGGAGATCCACAAGTTCACATTTGAATTCTTTCAGAACTCTCGGATGTATGCCATCTGGGCCTGGTGATTTATCAGTTTTTAAGTTGTCTATCAGTCATAGGGCCTCCTCTCTTGTCAGCTCAATCTGACTCAGGTTTTTCAACACCCCTCCTGAAATCAGCGGTTTTGGAGTGGGCAAGCATTTCTCATCTTCCAGATAGAAGACAGAACCAAAAAATGCATTCAGCTTCTCAGCCATTTCTCTATCATCCTTCAGTACTCCTTTTATCCCTTGGTCATCCAAGGGCCCCACTGCCTCACTGGCTGGTTTCCTGCTTCTAATGTATTTGAAGAAAGTTTTATTGTTGGTCTTTATGTTTTTTGCTATATGCCAGAATGCCAGAATTTTATTGTGTATATAGCCAAAGGCCTTCACAATACAGAATTAGGATAATAAAAAAAAGAATTCTAATCAGATAAAACAGTGATTAAAAGAATTTTCACACAAATAAATACGGACCAGCTATAAATGTTATAAACAGTAAATTTGTAAAATAATAAATCCGGTTAGTCATAAAAAGGTTCATTTTCTGAAGCTGCAGTCTTAGCCCTGATTTTTTTGGCTGCCAAGGCAAAGAGAGACATTCTATAACTTACAAGCAGATCAGTGTCAGATAATAGAAAGACCAGCTTGTCAATGTCAGAGGAAAATTTTTGTTTTATTAGATCTAACTGCTGTATACATAGGACAAAATAATATATAGTGAAGAATGTCCTCTGGGACTGAGACACCTCATATACAAAAACGTAAAGCCAGTGGTATTTGAGAATATCTCCCTGTGAGTACAGCTGTTGGCATTGTCTGAAAGCCTAAGATAGTGGATGCCTTTCTGAGATTTTGAGATGTAATATTCACTAAATAGGGAGATCTATCATGATCTCTTTTGGATAGCTTAAACCAAGGGGAGAATTTAGACCTAGAGATTGTAAAACTCTTATCAATTTAAATCATATTTTTAAAGAAAATTCTTTAGAGGATGAGCTCCTGCACTCCTTTGAGAACATGCCAACATTAGAACAGCAAGCAATCATTGAAAGGTTGGATTATGTAAAATGAAAAATACAAGCTAATAAGAACATTGAAATAGCACCTCCCTGTCAGACCTCTGAGGCAGCATTTACTTGTAGAAAACCTATAGTTGGAACCTATATGGAACAGATTTCCCACAATCCAGAGATGCACAAATTAATTTACTTCAATGCCCACGAGTTGACACAACCAGACAAGAACTTATTCTGTTCTACAAATATGAAGGAGCCACCAAAAAATGGCTGTGTCTTCCAAGACTGGAATGGGGACTTGAAGAAAACTGATAAGGGTGACTGGCTATTAAATCTCCTGTCTTGGAACTTGGGGGTGGGGAGGTCAACAGTAGGAGGGCTTATAGTGTCATGGTCCCACTGGTGGACCTCCTGATGGCATCTGGTATTTTTGGCCACTGTGTGACACAGAGTGTTGGACTGGATGGGCCATTGGCCTGATCCAACATTGGCTTCTCTTATGTCCTTATGTTCTTAAACTCTATGAAACCAATTTTATTAATTTCCTACACAAGTTTGAAATTCTTTGTCTGCAGGAAACTTGGGTGCAGGACCATGGCTCTCCAACTATTCATGGTTATCAGGGGTTTTTCTGTTCCAGCAATCAAAGCTCATTCCAAAGGCCGGGACAGTAGGAGTCTGGTGATTTTCATTACTGTTTTTTTTTTAAAAAAAAAATATTGCTTTTTTCACTACACCCTAACATCTACAAACTACCACACTCTAAAATATAGAGTAGGCAAGGATCTTAAAAAGTCTACATTCAAATTTAGGAATTCCCTATAGATATGATTACAAAATAGGTATAATAAAATAGCGCTGGCTCAAAATACAGTTTAAAATAACATAATAGTGCATTATCTCAAATAAAGAACAAAATAGATTCTCAGATCTTCATTTTGACTTCTTCTGGTTACGCTTCTTCTTCTTCTTGAAGGGGAGTTTGACCTTAAGTGATCTAGGAGTGGCTGCCCCTAGTTCAGATTCAGAGTGAGAGTCAATAAAATCGCCTAAAGATACCATTGTATCTTGATACCAAGTCTCAGTGATTCCTATTATATCATAGCCCTCTGTTTGCAAGAGAATCTCAAGCTCTTCCTTCTTATTACCCATATCAGTTTTGGCAGTCGGTCTGTAATATCCTGAATTCTGGCCCCAGGTAAGCAACACATCTCTCGGAGTAGGGGATCTGGCCTGGACATATTACATGCTTATCCCTGAGCAGAGAGTCCCCAATGACCACCACTTTCCGTTTCCTTCCACTTCCATGCGGCATCATGCACTCTTCACTCCCTTTTCCAGGTCATTGTGGCTGTCCTTCCACTCTCGTCTCCATCACTCTCTCAAGCACGTCAAAATTATTTTTGAGCTCCAGTGGACCAGAGCGTCATCTTAGTCAATGTCTTTGGGTTTGTACTGTAGAACTGAGAGGAGGCCATTGGCCTGATCCAATATTGGCTTCTCTTATATTCTTATGTTCTTATTTGTAGCCTCCGTTGTACTTGGAGTATTGTTGCATATCCACCAAGTCCGCTTGCCACTGCTCATCGATATCCACCACAATTACCTTGTTTCTTTTGAAATGCACCCTGGCTGGCTTATGGACACTGTATGCATCCTGATCACCAAACCACGCTTCCATTTCTTTTCTGCTCATCCTATGCCTCTTCTTAGAAGCAACCCAAAAAGAGATTCAACCCCTCCAAAACTTCCAATCTCCCCAAGGTTATAATAAATCACTTTTAATATATCCCTGAGGCGAGCCATGATTCTTCACTCTCTTTTGCCACAATGAAAGTATTTTTTATTAGGCAACAAAAAGATAGTTGATTCTCAGCCTCCCCCCACTCTGACTCCTGATTTCCTACTTCCCTAATTTGCTTCAGCTGTTCAGTGCGCTCCATAATTTTCCTTTGCAGGAAAGTGTGCAGCTGTGACCTCTCTAGCTTGATCACCCTCATCTTCAGCAAATCTACACCTGCTCCAAACTCTCCACATCTGAGCTCATGAGCCAGATCGAGCAAGCCTCAACGATATTTGGGGTTTATCCAGTCATGAATGCAACTGGCCAGAAGGGTAAAATCAACAAGACCATCCCACAGCTGTTTAAAAGAAAAAAACATTTTTAGCTCAAATTTTGTTTTTTTTACATTCACACACATGGCGCCCTTTTTGCCACACTTACATCCAGAAATAAAGCCTGAACGCAAAAGCACTTCTCTTCACCCTTGATGAGATCAGCTTACCTCACAGGCTCTGGTGTTTGTGCTCGAGTAGATGGTGGTTCCTTTGCTCCTCCCGTGGTTTCAGGCTCTGTTCCTACCCCCAAATCCCCCAAGGTCTCCTGCTCTGTACCTGCCCCAAAATCTTCAGATACTTTCTCATCATCACTTTCAGTGTCTGTATCTTGAAAGTAAGCTAGACTCTCACATTATGAGCAACAACGTGGGTCAGCTTTCCCGGGAAAGTCCTTTGCCACCTCTGAAAACTTCTGAATTCTCCCTATCTGTCAGGAAAAAAGAAACACATTCCTAAGTTTTCCCATTTCACCTCTAGATATCCTCTGAACCATTTTTAAAAAGCTTACATGAGGATATAATTCTTGCACACAGGGGGGCCACTGCCTTTTTGCATCAACTCTCACCCAACTGTGATCTTGATAATATGCTATTTCTTCACAGTAAGAACAAAGGGATGAATTCACTTTTCTATAAACAAGTTTCACAATTTGTGTAAACAGGTTCCAAGGTGCTTCCTTATATGACAGATGACAAAACCTTGTACCCCCCCCCGCAAGCAGATGCCTCCACTCCCCATTCCCCCCCCCCGCTACTTACTTCCTCTATGAAATTTTCAGCACACACTTCTCGTTCTACCTTTTCCTCTTCTTTCCTGGTCCAGCTCTTTTGCCTGCCACCACTTTCGCAGCTACCAAGCTATTTCTCCACAGTGGGAACAATAATTTTCATTCACTGGCTTATGACAAATCTCCAATAAATTCACAATCAGACTCCAATACAATCCTTCATCCTCTCGCTGTAAGACAGACGAGGCAATCCTGTTTTTCTACACCCCCACTGTCACCTTCTTCCTAACACCCCATTTTCACCATGCTACTTAATCCTCTTTTAAATTCTGGGTGTAGTCTTCTTCTTTCTTCTTCTCTTTCAGGCATTCAGATCCTTCAAGTGCCATAGGTTTTATTTCTTCATAAATTGGCTGTTCTGTGACTGCAACCCCATCTGTCTCCATGAGGTTCATTTCTTCATAAATTGGCTCTTCCATGGTGCGGGAAAATCAGAAGCAACATGTGCAAGCCAGTTGGGGGAAGGATGGCACCTCTCTTATTTTTAAAGAGCAGGCCCCATGCTCATTGGTGCATTTAAATGTTGTCAGGGATATAACCTGTGATGAGGGAGGGACACTACCCCACAGACATTCCCTCTTGAAGCTGTCCATGCTTGTAGCTGGCACCACCTCCTGTGACAGTGAATTCTATGTGTTAATCACTCTTTGGGTGAAGAAGGACTTCCTTTTATCTGTTCTAACCCGACTGCTCAGCAATTTCATGGAGTGCCCATGAGTTCTTGTATTGTGAGAAAGGGAGAAAAGTACTTCTATCTCAACCTGCTCTATCCCATGCATAATCTTATAAACCTTGATCATGTTGCCCCTCAGCCGTCGTTTCTCCAAGCTAAAGAGCCCCAAGCGTTTTAACCTTTCTTCATAGACGTCCTGTCTAAATATGCATGGGCCATGCCTCTGAAAGATAAGGGTGGGACAGCGGTGTCAGCCACTTTTAAAAGCATTTTCTGGGAGTCAGGGCAGCCCCTCAGAAGCTGTAAACAGACAGGGGCACTGAGTTTCTCAATAAAAAGTTGGTGCTGTGTTAAAACAACAAGGAATTCACCACTTTGTCACCAACAAGCAAGTCGAGGCCACTGTGGTGGAGAAGTTTAACAGAACTTTAAAGACCAAAATGTGGTGGTATTTTACAGCCAATAATACTCTTAAGTATAGGGATGTGCTACAGGACCTGGTCAAAAGCTATAACCACAGCTACCACAGAACTATTCGGACACAGCCCAAAGGCGTGAAGCCTTGAGGAGGTGTGTGTACGGCGCTGTCTTTGGATCCCCCCCCCAAAGAAGCATGGTCTCTATTTAGAAAAGGGGACCATCTGAGAGTCTCTAGAGCAAAAGGGACTTTTGAGAAGGGTTATGAATAGAATTTCACTGAAGAAATTTTGATTGTAGAAGAGCTGAGCAGAAGGACCGAGAAGTCCATGTACCACCTGGTAGATTTTGATGGTGAGCTAGGAGTGTTTTACCTAGAGGAGCTGCAGAAAGTGAGCAATTGGAAGGACAAAATTTATTGGATTGAGAAAATTATAAAAACTAGAACAGACAAGAAATTTTTTAGTCAAGTGGAGGGGGTGGCATTCTAAAATTAACATCTGGGTGGCCACTGAAGATATCCCTCAGGAGGAAAGGGGCTTGTTTTAGTGGAGCAGGATGGGGGATGATGATGTGCTTTACATTATGCTTCCCAGCAATGCTTCTAAGTCTATTTCCTGAAAATACCAGTTCTGCATTCATGGTGTGTCTGTTTAAACCACTGGATTTGAGGGGAGAGTGGGAAGCTGGGTTGGTTGAAATTCAATACCCCTGCACCTGGTACACTAGCATAAGCCACAGATGTTCCAGATCTGAGACTACTAGAAACAAATTCCAGATGAGGCAGGGCTATTATGAAGATGTTCGCTATGTGTTATTTGCCATGGAGACTGCTGTAAGGAAACAGTCTGAGATGCCCCCCAATGTGTGTTTCTTTTATGACCAAACGACGGGGAAAACCAGATTTATCAGGGCTAATATTACCCACTTCATAGTGGGTGATGAATCAGTACTGTTTCTGGGGCCTCCCCCAACACTCCATTCAGAAACATTCAACATTGCATAGATATTACCAGGGGATTTAATTCTTTGTACCTGTACACAGATATCATAGAACACTGGTTTTACGCTGTGTCCCGGTAAGAGGAAAAGCTCACAAATTTATCATGGTTATCTATGTTGAGCCCCACTACAGTCATGTTAATAAGCATCACATCAAAACCATCCACATAGAAATAAAGACAGATCAGAACAACACATGTCATTCCATTACAGCAAGGCTGCACTTAAGACCATGGAGAAAATGGTGACTGTGAAAGATTATGGGGACCCCGTGATTTTTAGGGGCTATTACCAGTTATGGTCTCCCCAGATTTGATGGGGCACCTGTGACCTGTTAGGTATGGGTCAGGTGTGTGAGGGATTTTCCAGAGGCTTTTCCAAATGGCTGTACCACTTTTCAGAAAAGTGTCAAGCCGCACTTGAAATCAGCTGCCTGCAATATTGCTCAAGATGTCATGAGCCATGTGACCAGCAGAGTTCTGAATAAACTTGACCCCCCAGGTGGGGTTGTGCTTTCTGTATCTTAAAAGAAGAGGTGGTCTTAAAAGAAAGTTGTCTACCATACACAAGGGTCCCCTTGGTCCCATTAAAAGAAGCTGCGGGATCCCAGGAAGCAGAGGTCCCTGAGGAAGAGGGAGGAAAGAACAAGAAGAGGTGGAGGAAGAAGAAGTAATGGGCCCTTCGTGGGGGGCTCAAGGACATTCTATAAGCGGTTATGGCTTTCATCCACTGTAGCTCAGAAGAGTGTGTAAAGTCTGAGCTTGATCTGTTCCAGATAGCCTCAACCCAGACCTGCACTGGGAAAGCCTGTATATTAAAGTCCTGCCCCTGTCAGCCCTTACAGGATCTGTGCCTCTAGAGTTCTACATAGCCGGTAATGGGGAAGATTACCTTGATTTAAATAACACCCTCCTGTATGTGAAATGTAAAATTACTCAGGAAGACAACACCGACATTGCCACCAATGCTAGAGTGGTTGTGATGGCTCTGTGATGGCTTTGACTACCTGATCGCTTCCATCTTCAGCCGACTGGACATGACTATTGGAGATCATCTGATCAGCCAGAGTAACAATTGCTATCCCTACAGTGCAATGATCAAAACCTTACTCATCTACAGTAGGGAAACCCTAGCTACCCAAGTTTCTGCTGGTGGTTTTTATAAGGGTACAGCAGGCCATCACGACTCCACCATTCTAGCAAACCCTGTCAACAAAGGGTTTGGCATGAGACTGTAGCTGACAGCTGAGAACAGGGTGATAGACTTTTTAAGTCACCTCCACGCTGAACTATTTTTCCAAGAACTGCTATTAAACAGAGTGGATGTGAAAATCAAACTAACCTGCAGCAGAGGCACTTTCTGCCTGATGAGTGGTTCGGAAATGAGATGCTTTTTAAGCTCCACATGGAATCAGCTTCCCTCTTTGTCCATCTGGCCCACGCCGAAGCTCTGCTGACATCCACTGCAAAATACGCTGTGGATCATGTCAGCATTGAAGTGTTCAGTATCTTGGTAGGTGTCCGTGTGAGCAACCAAAACAATTTGTTTTGGAGCCAGCTCCCCAAAACAGTGGTCATGGGACTGGTGGACAATGACACTTTCAGCAGAAGCTTCATCAAAAACCCTTTCCACTTTAAGGATTACAACATTAACTTTGTAGCCCTGTATGTGGATGGAGAGCAGATCCCTCCCAAGCCCTTCCACTCTGACTTTGCAGCGGGGAACAATGTGTGAGAATACATGAGCCTGGTGCAAATGGCCAGGAAGCACCTTCAGGATAGGCCTCTCCTAATAGACTGTGATGAGTTTCAGAATGGGTACACCTTGTTTGCTTTCGACCTCTCTCCCGGCGAGGAGTGCACCAGCTACTCCCTGATTAAAACAGGGTACCTGAGAGTGGAAATATGTTTCACAGTTGCACTCCCCCAAACTGTCAATTTGATTGTGTATGGGGTGTTTGACAATGTCATTGAGATCAACCACAACTGCAGCATGCGCTTTGACTACATGTAACATGGATAAGCTCCAGTTGTTACGTGCCTTACTAGACAGCCCTCACACCCCCAAAACCTTCTTGAACATGTTTCCCAGCGATCAGCTTCCTGCTGAAACACTGCCACAAAGGCCCATCTGTTTAGTGGTGAATGTACACCCCCACTACCTCCTGGGGGAATGCTGGCGATCTACCTCCTGGACCATGACAGCTGTGAGTTTTTTAACTCATATGGAATCCCTCCCTTTAGTCACATTCCCACCCCTTCTATTATGGATTTTTTAAAGAAAAACTCTGAGGAGATTCATTTCCAGCAGAACAGGCTCCAAGGGCCTGCATCTAACACCCGTGGCCATCACTGCCTGTTTTTTTCCTCCATCACTGCTGCCGGGGCACCCCTTTTCACGTGATAATGAAGATGTATTCTCCCACCCCTGAGCAAAATGACAGGATGGTCATGAGTTTTGAGAAAGATACCCAGAAGAATTCAGGGACTTTACTAAATATGTAGATTCCTGCCCAATCCTGTGTGTTTCTTGTTCCCCCTAATAAAAGGCTGTTGGAACCTTAATATGGTTTTTTTCCCCAAAAAAACACTCAGGCAAAAGTTTGCATTTCAAAGACTTCTTTATTAGTCAACCACCTTAACACCCTTTGTTTTTTCATTTAGAAGAAACAAGGGGAGGGTGAAAGCTGTTGTTTTTTAGAAGAAATAACAGGCATGTGTTTTAAAAATTGAGGCTGAGGGCTTTTCAGATCTTCTAGCATTTTCCAAGACTCTGTTTTGATTCATTTTCCTTAGCAGCACACGGGTGTTGTTTCTGTATTGAGGGGGTATAGCATAACATCTTCAAAAATGGCTGCATTCTTTTCATTGCTGCCTGCTGCTAATGCGGGTTGGGAGAGAATCAGATTCAGCTTAGTTTTCTCTTCCTCCCCCATTCTGATGAATGTTAGATATTTCTGAAGGAGAGAGGCGTAGACTTTGGCCTTCTCATATTCTGGCAAGTTAGGTTGCTCCTGAATGGCTTTCATCTCCCTGTCTAGAGAGTGTACAGCCATGTGCCTGAAAGATTCTCCCTCCAGGGGGCACAGAGGAGACACATGCTCTATTTGCTGGCTAGGGACCAAGTACATTTTCCTGGCATGCTCCATCAAGAAGGGGTTAAAAACTAGTGATCAGGGCAGAGGAAAACCCAGCAGGGAACCAAGAAACACACCCCCCCCCGCTGCCTCACCAGCTTCTTCTTTGTAAGAGGGGCTTTAGAGCTGCTTAGGAATTTAATGACACCTTATTTTTTTCTCAGGAAGGTCTTCTGCCATGGTGAATGGGGGATGATGCCTTTCAGCATGTTTAGAGATATCTCTGTGATGGCTTTGATGAGATCCTTGGGAGCAGCCCCCAAAATAGCCTTTCTCAGGTGCAGGGGAGATTTGGAGATGAGTTTCACATGCTTCCACTGTGACAGGCGGCCTCTCATGAAAAGCTCTGGAGACTGGCATGTCAGTGCCTTTTAATTCCCCCTGCTATTTTTTTAAATAATGTAGCAGGTTGGGGGGGGGGCATACCCGTGTGCAGCCTGTAGGGCTCTGGCATGATTGCATTTAAACTAATGATCGGGGTACCCGAAGGGCTTTGATGTGGTCTCTTCATAAGCCTCCATAAAAAAGTCTGTTTTCCCTGGGCACATCTGCCTGGCCAGAGTAACTATTTGTAATTTATCTCTTGGGTTTTTAAATAACACCGTGTACTTAGTGTTCAGAGTGATGGTTCTGCTGCTTTTACCCTGGCAGAATAAATTCTGCACAATGTAAATGATACTCAGGTTTCAGTGATGGACGTATTTGGTGAAAGCATTTTCAGTTTCCCCATTATCAGAAGCACACATCATGAGGTCATCCAGCACAATGAGATTTTTTTTTATTAGAAGGCAGCAACTCATGATCAGTCAAACACGAGGGCAGTCCTTCAACAAACTGTAAAAGCATAACATCTGAGCAGTTTTTCATACATTGGTTGCCAGCAAGCATAAAACCACACATTATTTCCAAGCAAGACAGAAAGCATAAAATCTACATTCATAAGCAAGTTTTTTTATAAAATAACTTTTTCCGCAGTTACTGGGACTCATGAGGATGGCCGAGAACGGAGCTCCCGCCCGCCCGGCAATGCCGCTGGTGGGCGGGGGCTCATTTGCCACTCCGAGGGGGGGAGATGGCAACGGATGGGGACGCTGTGCGTCCCGACGCGGCGGGGGCGGAGCCGGCTGCTTCAAAGGGCCAGGCTCCGCTCCCGCCCTTTGCAGTTGCTCCGCGTGCTCGCCCACCCTCCCACCCTGTTATCAGTGCAGGCTTTGGCTGGTCGTCATTTTGAAGGGGCCAGGTAGGAATTTTTCACTTCTACCCATATTGGCGGACGTGGTAGTGGTGTTTTCGCCTACCTTGCACTGAGGGCAGTGGTTTTAAGGGAATTATTGGGGGAGCACTTAATTAGTCTGGTCACTTGGCAGGTTTATGCAAGCAAGAAACGGAACTGGTGAGCACCTTTCAGCATATCCCGTTAGGGAACAGGCGGTCATCAGGAACTGCCTTCGGATTTCAGGTCCAGGGTGGGGAATGGTGATCACCTCCACTGGGAACCTTTTATGGCAGGCTCCTCCCTGCAAGTTGAAAGGCTTCAGGGGTAGGCGCTCCTAGAAGGCAACCAGTTGCTGGGCTGCTGGTCACGAGCCAGAGAGTAAATGGCTCACGGCTGGAGCTGGGTGACCCGCTCTTTAAGGGCAAGGGGGTTGGTCAGGGAAGTGACGCCTGCCTTGCCTGTTCCATGCTTGCTTAGTTGTTATTGCTGCAATGTTCTGTTAAATAGTTAATAAAGTGGCCCTTGTTTAATTCCAATCTGTTGTCTGTCTCATTATTCCGACTGGGGGGGCAAAGGGTGACACCACCTTGTATCCATTTCAGTAGTCGTAGGGCACACTCTTAAACCCCTCCCTGAGCATGCACTTGTCATACACCACCTTCTCTGCTTTTTGGAGATTTTTGGTTTTAATGGCAAAGTTCTTTTTGTCTCTGATGATTCCCGAGTGGCTTACAGTGATCTTGCCAGGCTCAGCCCCAGAACAGTAAGTAAACACCAATTCTTTCAAACTGTCAAAGTGATCTTTTCCCTATTAGTGGTGTTCAGCATAAAACCCTTTACTTTGAGACACACCTGCCTTCCTGACAGCCTGTAGGTGTACGTTTTGGGTGTGGCAGAAACAAACTCTATGATATGCTACCCAGCAGGGACCTCACTTGTCAGCTCCCCTAAACAGTCATTCAGAGGGGGTTCCAATCACCTGGGTGGCTCACAAATATTACATAATTAGTACCTTGGTGTTTAGTCATGCCGGCCACATGACCACGGAAATGTCTTCGGACAGCGCTGGCTCTTCGGCTTTGAAACGGAGATGAGCACCGCAACCCTAGAGTCGGATTCGACTGGCTTTCGAGCAAGGGAACCTTTACCTTTACCTTTATAAACATCATGGCCCCAGCCAGTCCAGCAAATTGTAGAGCTCCAACCATGCATAAGCAGCTATGTATATGTTTGTGTTACCCAGAGATGTCATAGGGTCCTCCATGTGTTTCCAAAAAATGCATGCTGCATCGTTGCTGATAAAACTGCATGTGCTGACTTCGTAAGAGTAAAAAAAAAGCAGCTAGAAATAGTGATCCAGGTCTCTCATAATTTCCGTATGCATTAGATTAGTTCTCTGTACAAATTTACCCCACAGAGAATTGAGAAACTGTTTAGCTGTCTGGCACTTTGCAGGGTTGTGGCTGATATGGTCCGGGTGCAGGCGGACCCCCTCCTTTTTATAAGCCCCTTTATAATTTCCTTTGTCACACACCAGCCTGGGTAGCCAGGTGCCTCCTATTTCTGCCTGAGATTCTTTTTTATGTAAGGTGCAAACATTCAGTGGGTTTAGCCTCAAAATGCCAAACCTCATAGATTTTAGCAGCTTTGTACCCGTGGGCCAGAGCCCTTTGCAATTCTACAGTGAACCAAGTGCCCACTAGAGCTCTCTGCTAATCACTATGCATGCATGTTTCCTGCTGTTTACTTTTGGCACACATCCTGCACAGTGTGAAAGCCAACCTCTCTCCCCCCCCGGAAGGCAACACTGAGAAAAAGAGCCCTTTTGGGGGTAGATTTTGATTTTGGCCAGTCCAAAATAATCTGTCAGAGGGCCAAAATTATTTTGAATTATTTTAGGGTGCCCTAGAGGGTACATTTTCCTAGCATTCACAAAGGGGTAAAGGCTGGAAAAATCATAATATTGGATCTCCTCCCTTGCCTTCGCTTTGTAGTAGAGGGTAATGGCATTAATCTGTCCCACATAGAGCATGTCTCTAAGGAGCAGAGGTTCGGGAAACTGTGCCTCCTTAAGAAAAGCTTTCACGGACTCATCTGTGTTCTTTAGGTGGGTCCATTCATGCTCCCAGATGCTCTTCACTTGAAACCCCATTCTTTTAAGGTCATTACTTATCATAGAATCATAGAGTTGGAAGGGATCTCCAGGGTCATCTAGTCCAACCTCCTGCACAATGCAGGAAATTCACAAATACCTCCCTCTACACCCATAGTGACTGCTGTTCTACACCCAGAAGATGACAAAAAACCTCCAGGATTGCTTCCTGACCCCAAAGTGGCAATCAGCATTTCCCTGGGCATGTAAAACAGGGCCACAAGAACTAAGCACTGAAGCAACCCTTCCTGCCCTCCCTCTCATGATCTGCCTAAGTTCACAGAATCTGCATTGCTGTCAGATAGCCATTTAGCCTCTGTTTGAAAACCTTCAAGGAAGGAGATCCCATCACTTCCTGAGGAAGCCTGTTCCACTGAGGAACTGCTCTGTCAGGAAGTTCTTCCTAATGTTTAGCTGAAAACTCTTCTGATTTAATTTCAACCCATTGGTTCTTCTGGGGCAACAGAAAACAACTCTGCACCATCCTCTAGATGACAGCCCTTCAAGTACTTGAAGATGGTTATCATATCACCTCTCAGTCATTGCCTCTCCAGGGTAAACATATCGAGCTCCTTCAACTTTTCCTCACAGGAGATGGTCTCCAGACCCGTCACCATCTTTGTTACTCTTCTCTGAACACATTCCAGCTTGTCTATATCCTTCTTAAATTGTGGTGCCCAAAACTGAACACAATACTCTAGGTGAGGTCTAACCGGAGCAGAGTAAAGTGGTACCATCACATCTTGTGATCTGGACACTATACTTCTGTGCCAGTTTGGTGTAGTGGTTAAGTGTGCAGACTCTAATCTGGGAGAACTAGGTTCGATTCCCCACTCCTCCACTTGCATCTGCTGATGTGACCTTGGGTCAGTCACAAGCTCTGGCACAGCTGTTCTTAAAAAAGAGCAGTTTATGTTAGAGTTCTCTCAGCCCCACCTACCTCACAGGGTGTCTGTTGTGGGGAGGGGAAGGGAAGGAGTTTGTAAGCCACTCTGAGACTCCCTTGGGTAGTGAAGGGTGGGGTATAAATCCAATCTCTTCTTCTTCTCCTTCTTCTGTTGATACAGCCCAAAATCCCATTTGCCTTTTTAGTAACCACATCATACTGCTGACTCATGTTCAGTGTATGGTCTACTAAGACCCCTAGATCCTTTTCATGCATACTACTGCCAAGACAAGTCTCCCCCAGCCTATAATTATGTATTTGGTTTTTCCTACCTAGTGCAGAACTTTACATTTATCCTCATTGAAATTCATTAAATTTTTTTAGCCCAGTTTTCCAGCCTGTCAAGATCATCCTGTATCCTGACTCTGTCTTCTACCATATTTGCTACCCCTCCCAATTTAGTATCATCTACAAATTTAATAAGAATTCCCTTTATCCCTTCATCCAAATCATTGATAAAGATATTGAACAAAACAGATCCCAGAACAGATCCTTGAGGCACTTATCACTCCCCTCCAAGAAGATGAGAAACCATTCACAAGCACTCTCTGGGTGCGATCTGTCAACCAGTTACAGATCCACCTAACAGTCATAGAATCCAAACCACATTTTTCCAATTTGTCGACAAGAATACTATGTGGAGCCTTATCAAAAGCCTTACTAAAATCAAGATAAACTATTTCTACAGCATTCCCCTGTTCCAACAAGGTAGTAACTTTCTCAAAAAAGAGATAAAGTTAGTCTGACATGACTTGTTCTTGAGAAATCCACGCTAGCTCTTCATAATTACAGCTGTCCTTTCTAAATGCTCAAGGATTGTCTGATTATTTGTTCTAAAACTTTCCCAGGTATAGACGTCAAGCTGACAGGTCAGTAGTTACTCTGCCTGGTGACACAGGAAAGCTGATCAAACATATTCCCCACTGTTTTGTTGAGTGTATCATTTGAGAAACATTGGACATAGCCATGCCAGAAACATCCAAGGATCTCAAAGGCCATTTTCCTACTCTTTACCACAGCATAGCCATCTAGGGAATACTTTGTACCTTAAATTCACCCCCCTTTAATTTATGGCAGATTTGGACGTTTTCAGAGTGCTCTTTGTTGCCGAGCCACTGTATAGAGGTGGATGAAAACAGGAGGTGGAATGGCCACAGAGAGGGTGTGCAGAAAATTAAACCTGCTACAAAAAGACCGGGAACACAGCCAAATCAGTAGAAGGGAGTATAAATGCTATGTAGCCCTAAACTGCTCTAAAATAGAAACTTTATTAACAATACTATACTATCAAATGTCTTAAAGACAATAAATTTTACTATCAATGTTAAAACATAAACATACAGCAAAAAATTGTAAATGAAACCCGGCTCATAACTTTGAACTACCCACAAAAGGAGCCATGTAGTACAAATCAATGCATAAATAATTGCAGGGATGTTGTGAATGTCTTCATGAGTAATGTGGCTCTAGACTCTGTATATAGCCATGGAATCAATAATACACATTTGTCATGAGACAAGGATTCTGGATGTGACCTTGTTTTGAGAACTTTTTCAATCATGTCTGTTGTATCAGGCAATGTATCATATCACAAAAAGGACAATTTCACATGATTATCATGGACCCAAAAAAGGTTCACAATCTGGTGTATACCAGTCCACATAAACGGGCTCCCAACTAGATAATAATAACAAAGGTGATAACTCATTCTCCAACTACAAGCAATCACTTGTCTTATTATGTTGGATGGGTGGATTTTGGGCCAGAGCAGTGGGAGTGGGTTGCAGCTACAAGCATGGACAGTTTCAAGAGGGAATTAGATAAACATATGGAGCAGAAGTCCATCAGTGGCTATTAGCCACAGTGTATAGATGGGAATTCTCAGTCTGGGGCAGGTGATGCACTCTATTCTTGGTGCTGGAGGGGGCAGCAGTGGGAGGGCTTCTAGTGTCCTGGCCCCACTGCTGGACCGCCTGATAGCACGTGGTATTTTTGGCCACTGTGTGACAGAGTGTTGGACTAGATGGGCCGTTGGCCTGATTCAACATTGGCTTCTCTTATGTTCTTAGATTTCTGATATTCAGGCCCCCTGGCTCCTCTGGGAGTTCCAGTCCAAGTTCCCGGGGAAGCTGTGTAGAGGGGGTCCTTGGGGGGGGCAGGATGTCAGCTAGGCTGGCATAGTCTGGAATGTGTGGTTTGTTACTTGTTTCCCTCCTCCCTTCCCCCCTCTCTGCCTCTGAGATGGACTATCTATCCAGTGTCCTTGAAGCTTAGCTTTGCCTGCTCCTAGTTTCCCACTGAGAATGTAACCGTTGTCTCTTTGCCCACATTTTCAGGTGCTTGCTTATTGATTTTGATATATCAGGGGGTCATATACGAAAAGGGTATAACTGGGGCTCCTGGGCTTCCGCCCACCATTCCTAACACAAGAGTTCATGATGTCCTATGTACTAGTTTTCAATAAACTGAAACTTCTGAAGGAACATCCTTGAGTGACTTGACTGGGAACCCTGACAGTTCGATATTATATATTAGAGAGGCTCTTAGGTCAAGAGTAGGTCCAAGTTCAAATAGACTGGAGGTTACCTGGGTGGAGTGGTCATTCTATAAAATTTTTGGTAAGATTTCTGGCTCAGAGGCCAGGGAAGTAAATGGGTTGGAAAAGTCAGCAAAAGAGCTAATTTTAAGGGTTAAAATCAGGGGAAGATGATCGCTAGCGATGAAATTCCCTACCTTAAAATTCAGAACATGAGGTTCCAGAATGGGAGACACTAGAAAGTAATTGATTACGCTACTTTCTTTTGTAGAAATAAATGTACATTTATTGTATGTAAATGTAAATGTAAATTTAGCCTATTAAATTGAAGACAAAACTTAGTAAGATATAAACCAGCCGAGTTTATATGGCAATCTTTGGACAGCCTTTCCAGGGGAAGAAAAGGGGGAAGGGTATCATTCTGATTAAGTTCAAGAGCTCTGAAAAAAATTGGGTGATCTTTTCCTACTCTCACATTAAAATCCCCAGCCAAAAGGGAAATTTCCTTTTTAATGTTTCCATAAGGGTGGATAAACATTCCCAGTGTTGTGAAAGGGCGAAACTAGGGAGGAGGGCACATATACATTCATAATAATCAAGATAGAACTTTCAAAAACAAATTTGACAGCTAGTTCTGTAGAATTATCCAATGGTAGCGTAGTAATATCACATTTTAGGGACAGGGAAACAAAGATAGATAACCCAACTTGGAGATGACCTTTGGATTTAACTCTATAGGCTGGAAGAGAGAAGGATTTAAACTCTTCTAAGTGAATCATATCATAAGACCATGTTTCCTGGAGGAGTACAATATCAAAGCCTTTTATATAACAGAGGAAGTCGACATCATTGGCTTTACTCCTCCACCCTGCAATGTTCCAAGGAATAATTTTTATTGCAGTAGGAGGAGGAGCAGTTGTATGTCAGTTTGCCATAGAGAGTCAGTCCAGAGAGTTGTTCAAATCCTGGAATACGCAGCCATTAACTGGGCCACTATGGAAGTCAGAAATTGTTTGCTGTGGATTATGTTGAGTTATTTTAATCTCATTTAAGAGGGTATCATTCATCTCCAGGATGGAAGTATGTATCTCAACTTGAGTTGAGGGTGTAAGTTTCTCTCAAGGTTTTGTTAAGGATTCTTAGTGCTGTTCACTGGAAGTGGCAATGGAGTGAACACATGGCTGGTGGCATCCGAAATGATCTCTCACAGGCAGGCAATCATTGTTTCCAATCTGTCAACTATTGCCGCTTTCTCAGAAACAGGAAGATCACTGAAAAGGTTCTGTACTTCTTGGTCAGGAACTTCTTGGTCAGGAACTTCTTGTCAAGTGGAACACTATCCAAGTATTGAGCATTAGGAGATGGCAGCAACTTCTGAGAGGCAGCATTGGAGCTAGCTGAAGTATTCCCTTTTGTGCCTTTGAAAATAAGTGGCTCAATGGTTGCACTGCGAAAAACTCACATTGGAATGATCCCTTTTGACTTTAAATAAGCTTTTTGTTTAAGAATTAAGTTAGGTAATTTTGGGATGTTAAATGATAGGAGGACTCATTGAGTTGAGAATTGATTGTTCAAAGATTCTACTGATCTTATATCCATGGATCTTATTTGGGGTCCAAACTGATCATACAGATGTCTTCTAGCCAGGGTAGGTGTCTTCCAGGACAGAAAAGCTCCTTTAAATTTACATACAGTCAAACATTAAATAAGGTTGCCAGATCAACTACCATGGACCTTGTGTTTTCTACTTAAGTTGTGGGTTACAGAATTCAGTTAACCTTGGGTCTGCTATGGCTTTATAAGAATCAAGGTCAGGATTGAGATTATTTAAATCCGATTGCAAGGGAAAGGATTTATTGGTTGGAGAAGCTTTGCTTCTAACATCTTTGCCTCCAACTAACCTTGATAATGACTCAGCAATCTTCAATAAGTTAGAGTGTAGAGAATTGAACCTTCTGCAGATAAGACTCATTGTTTCAGCCACCAGAATGAGCAGGTCCGCAGGAGCTTGAGTGGCTAAATTAGCTGTCTCGAGATGAATTGCAGAGGAGTCAGGGACTTCAGTAATGTCAGAGTTAATTAAGCCACTATCATGTACTTCAAATGGTACATCAGAGAAAACACTTTCAGGGAGCCTATCATTGTCTTCACTTAATGGAGAGAAGCAGTTAGAGGTAGGTATTTGGAAAACATCTTCTGATTCTAAGGTAGTTAATGGAAAAAAGTCCTCAATCTTTGTTTGGAATCAGGAAGTATAAATTCCTCTGCATACTTCTCAATCCCCTCACCAAGATACATGCATTTAGCTTGCAAGACTGAGCGTCAATTTTCTATAACCAACTGCCTCTTTCCAATTTCAGCCTTCTCATTCTGTATAAGGTCCTTTGTATTTTTTATTTCCTCCATGGCCTCATAAAAATACTGGGAGAACAACTTGTGCTTTGGGAAAAAGTCTCCCACCTTCTTTTTTGAGGTAGGCCCATCCAGGGCACTGTCTGGTGCTGGACATCTCTGGGCTCTGACACTGCCCTGCTCCAGCGAGGGAGCAGTATGGGATGTTCCCTGCAGGGCATCTAGGAAAGCATAGAATCATAGAGTTGAAAAGGACCTCCAGGGTCACCTATTCCAACTACCCTGCACAATGCAGAAAATTCACAAATACCCCCCACCCACTGACCCCTTCTCTATGCCCTGAAGATGGCCAAAATCCCCTCTAGGATCCCAGACCAATTTGCTCTTTGACCTTTTGGCATTTCTCCCTTTTACTATTTATTATTCAACCAAAGCATATATGGGTGAGATCAGCTTACTGGAACAACTGGTGCCTAGCAAACTGTCACCAGTGATAGAATCTGATGGGTACAGAGAATGATGGGTTTCCTCTCCCCCTTCTTGGATGACCACTGACCGGGAGGAAGAGATAAGAAATTAATCTCACCACGCAACACCCTTTAATGGTTGTGCTACTGTGAAAACCAAAAAAATCTTACCAATGTCATCGACAAGCAATTGTTGGGGAGGGATGCTATTGATTTCAGGGGTTCCCATATAGCAATTGACTGATATTACTGCGGCCACCGTCTCCTCATCAGATATTGCTGTTAGGCAGACAGACGGCAGAGAAGGTTGTCAAAAAAAGAGCAGTGCTTCCCGTGGCCATTTTATACCCCCTCCCCCCAAAATGCTGTTTCCATACCTTCAAGATCTTGCAGGTCAAGGGAAGCTGAAACCATGCTTGGGCTTCTTATGAAAATAATGCTGGGGGTGTGTGTGCATGGAGTTGACAGCTTCCTTGAAAATGTGGGATGGACACAGCGCCTTCTGTCTTTACTTTTTATCTTTTCTTGGGGTGGAAGATCATCCTTTATGCTTATCTATTCTGGCCCGGAGCTGCTAATGTGTTTAAGAAACACCATTTCAAACTAAATAGACTTTTTAAATACAGTACAACATTTATAAAAGATTTATAAAAGATTTTACCCCAAAGCTTCTTTTGGTACAGCAATATATCAGTTTTTAAAAAGAATTTTAGGAAACCAGAACAAAAAAAAGTCAGCTATAAGTGTTTAACTCTCCTTCCTGCACGTGTTTAGCTGTTTCTCATGGGATTTTATGGGTCTGCTTTATACTTTTCTGCAGAAGCCTCACCCTTCCCAACCCTTGCATCTTTCCCCAAACATTTTTTAATTTCACAAAAACACTATGGATTTTCATGCCTCTCTTTAATTTTTATAACAACAGTTACATCATTGAGCATTCTAATTATTTTTTAAGCATACCTTACAGGAAGAGTGTCAGAACATCATGGCTTTGGAATGTTTTGTACAAAAATCTTTCAATCAGTGCCACGTAAGTGGAATCACAACTCTGGTAAAACTCTCTTAAAAATGTTTGAGGGCAAGTAGCATTGGAGATAGCATCTATCAGTCTGCCCATAGTAACAAGATCATGGAAATTGATACTGAAGACCTGAAGAGCGCCAGCAACAACATGGATCTCATGTTCAGATGACAACATACATATTTCAAGTTCCCCTGATAAACCTCCACTAGCCAAGAAAGACAGGCATGTGAATTCTTCACAACCTCTGAAAAACACACCCATCACATTTTGAGTAGCATAAATCGTCAAAGCATCTATTCAAAATCACATAAACAGAAGCAGAGAGCAGCTGATTCATAGTGGAGTGTGGAGATGCAACCATGGAATAAGGAATCACATCAGCAGTCAGGCCTGTTTGTTCTTGGAGGGTCATGTGGACAGAATTCCTGCCCCCTGTAAAATCCAGGAGACAGGTTTTCTAGAAAAAGCAAATGAATAAAAACACATTGGACTCCATTACACACACACACACACACACACTCACACTCACACACACACACACCCATACACACCCATACATACCATATGTATGCCCCTGTATAAATGAATGGTGTGACCTCATTTGGGATACTGTGTATAGTTCTGCTCACCACACCTCAAAAAGGATATTATAACATTGGAAAAAGTGCAGAAAAGGGCAACTAGAATGATAAAAGGATTGGAACATTTTCCTTATGAAGAAAGGTTAAAGCACTTGGGTCTCTTTAGCTTGAAGAAACAATGACTGAGGGGTGACATGTGGTGTTCCCTCTAATCTGAGATAGTGTGAGCTAGCTCACAGTATTTTAGCCTCCGGGTCACACTTTTTTGTCTTAGCTCAGGAAGGACGGCTCCAGAGCAAGCTAATTTATGCAGTAACCAAATCGCTCACTCACAACTTTAATGCCAGTAGCTCACAAAGCAGAATTTTTGCTCACAAGACTACAAAGCTTAGAGGGAGTATGACATGATCGAGGTTTATAAGATTATGAATGGGATAAAGCAGGTAGAGAAAGAAGTACTTTTCTCTTGTTCTTACAATACAAGAACTCGTGTGCACTCAATGAAATTGCTGAGCAGTCGGGTTAGAAGAGATAAAAGGAAATACTTCTTCACCCAAAGAGTGATTAACACATGGAATTCACTGACACAGGAGGCGGTGGCAGCTACAAGCATGGATGCCTTCAAGAGGGAATTAGATAAGCATATGAAGCAGAAGTCCATCAGTGGCTATTAGCCACAAGGTATAGATAGGAACTCTCAGCAGACACTCAAATTAAAGAAAAAATGACGATTCTGGAGACTGACCTTAAAAAATGCAACTTGAAATTCCGCGGATTTGAGGAGGATGCAGAGAACACAACAGACCTTAGGTGCTTCCTGGCTAGCTGCAGTACTTGATCTGGAGGAGGGTGTCGCCCCAGTGATTAGCAATGCATATCAAAAGGGCTCCCCCTACAACCCGGTCAGAAAGCAAGCCAGAAACATTGTCATCTCCTTTGGGGATCTCAGGACCAAGAAAAAGATCCTTGATTTAGCAAGAGCTAAAGGAGCCCTGTGTTACCAAGGCAAAGAAATACAAGTTTTTCCTGACATCCCGGCAGAGACTATCCAAAAGCGGACGGAGCTTAAACCCTTCATCTCCAAGCTGCTAGCTGCAAATATAAAATTCAAATGGGTGACCCCGGCAAGACTCCACTTCTCACATCAAGGATCAAGATATGAGATCTGGGACGAGGAGTCGGCAGTTGCTGTATTAAAAGCTCTTCGCCTGGCTCCAGTGCAAGAATATGAATGACGCTCCCAGAAAAGAAAGCTACATTTTTCTCCTTCCTTGCCAAAAAGTCTGAGGCAGCACAACTGCTCTGAGTTAACCATGGAAGAATCATAACTGCCTAGGTGAAGAGTTGTAACAAGCTTGGGTGAACATACATCTGTCTTTTGTCCTGATCCACACGCATCCTTATTCTGCTTGTTTAAAATTGTTATTTGTATGTTTGTGTAGCTACAAGGGGGGAGGGACTGGGATGGGATGGGACCGGTGGTTGTTAAGTCCTCAGTGGTGTTAAGAGTCTCACTTCAAGAGCACAGTGCTGTGCTCTTCTTCCTTTCCAGTAAAGGGGGAGGTTGGTGAGTTTCTAATAAACCCAAGCAGAAGTATAAACAAAATCAAAGAGTAACAACTCAGAAGAGTCTAGACACTCTTATTCTCTCTGCATTTGGGGTGGGGGAAGGGAGGGGGTGGGGAGAAGGAGGGGTTATTCCTAACATCACAGGTGAGCGTTACTTCAAATTTGTTGCTCTTCATAGTTATAACAGTTTAGATAGGGGTGAGCTTTGTTTGTTTATTGGATAGTTAATTGATATATTAGTAGTAATAGATTGTAGATTAAGAATTAACACCTAGAAGAGAGAGACGTGAGGCAGTGAATAACTAAATAATCAAAACAGGTCCTGACTAGACCCAAACAGAGAATTCACTGCTGCTTATAAAACTTAGCTGTTAGCAACCGTTTTAATTCTTGAGAGTGCTCTTTAAAATACACTCTAACATATACCCTACTGGTGAACAGGGTGATATTACATATCTTGGCACTTAGGGTACTGCACACAGTGAGGGGGGAATAGCAAAACAGAAGTGGGAGAAGACTAGACAATTAACCACAAAAACACACTTAACATTTACTAAATGCTTGATACATACAGAATAAGATCTATTAATCTCTGGGGTATTAACAACTGCATTAAACAAAAAAGGATGACATCCATTATTTTAAAATCACGTCCAGAAATAATATTCTGTCAGGAAATACACTTATGTGCTAAGGAAAAAATGGTATTCAAAACAAAATGGTATGACCAACAATTTCATGCTGCTGGTACCAACAAAGCAAAGGGGGGGTAGCAATTTTGATTGCAAAATCACTGCATTTCAAATGCGGGAAAACATTAGCAGATCCTATGGGTAGATACATATTTGTGTAAGGCACCCTAGACTCTGAAACGATAACATTAGCATCCATTTATGCCCCCAACAAACATCAAATACAGTTCATTGAGGAACTTTAAGTAGTTTGGTGTAGTGGTTAAGTGTGCGGACTCTTATCTGGGCAAACTGGGTTTGATTCCCCACTCCTCCACTTTCACCTGCTGATGTGACCTTGGGTCAGTCACAAGCTCTGGCACAGCTGTTTCTGTCAGAAGTTCTCTCAGCTCCACCTACCTCACAGGGTGTCTGTTTTTGGGGAGGGGAAGGGAAAGGAGTTTGTAAGCCGCTCTGAGACGTCTTTGGGCAGTGAAGGGTGGGGTATAAATCCAATCTCCTCCTCCTCCTCCTCTAAATTTAGGAAATTTCAAGAAGATGCATTGATCACAGGCTGTGATCTCAACCTGATAACAGATAATCGCCTGGATAGAACCTGGAAAATAACATCACAATGAAAGATGAAGAAGCAATACATGGCCCTAAAAGGGATTCTGTTAAAGCACCAGCTATGTGATGCTTGGAGGGAAACCCATCCTGAAGAGATTACTCTTATTTCTCCCCAAGACAACAAATATACACATGTATAGATTACATCCTAATCTCAGACACTTTAATGAACAGAATCAAATAATTTCTAATAGGCCCTTTCATGTGGTCCGACCATACTTATATAGACTGCAATATGTTAAAAGAAGTAATGATAACCAATAACAACATATGGAAATTAAATAACTCAATTTTATTCTCAAAGAGAAATTCACAGGGAAGACATAAAAAAGACAATAGCTAACTATTTTAAAGAAAATGACAACAGTGAGGTGGATGAGTTCACTGTCTGGGAAGCGTTCAAAGCAGTAACCAGAGGGAAGCTAATATCCATAGCATCTAGATTAAAAAAAGAAAAGAAAACTCAAATTAATACTATATTACAAAAAATCCAGAGGCTAGAAACACTGCACAAAAAAAGAGAAATAAAAATATATATAAGGAACTATTAGCTGAACTCAGGATCCTAGAAACTATAGAAACCACTAAAATTCAGAAAAACATTCTCTTCTTGAACCAACAATTTTGGCAGAAGAACCCTAAAAACCTGAAAATCTTAAAATGGAGAGTGAATCAGAAACTCCTTGAACAAAATTTTTTTTCCATCAAAGACCAAAAACACCAAAGATACACCGATTGGAATAAGATAGTTAATTATTTTGCAGATTTTTACCAGAAACTTTACACATCTAACAACCCTCAAGAACAAGACATCCAAAAACTACTCAGGGGGAAATATCTGTGCAAAGAACTCACATCTGTTCATAAACAGTTATTAGACTCTGCCATTACTTCAAAAGAAATTACTGACACCATAAAACACCTGAAAGCTAACACTGCACCAGGCAGTGATGGATACATCCCTGAATTTTTAAAAATCTTTAGCCAAGGTCTTTCAGAGCCCTTAGCCAAAATCTGCAATGCCATCCTGCATAGGGTAAACAAACCACCGTCTTGGGGATAAGCCCTTGTTGTCACTATTCCAAAGGAAAATAAAGATAAAGAATCACCTAGCTCATATAGACCAATAGCACTGCTAAACTGCAATGCTAAAATATTTTCAACAATACTGGCTAAAAGACTACAAAAAAATATAGCAGACTATATCAACACTGATCAAACAGGGTTTATCCCAAACAGATGTATGACCGACAACATTCATAGAACTCTGAACATAATTTCTTAATGTAAGAAAAAAAACCAGGAATCAATTATTCTTACGGTAGATTTGGAGAAGGCCTTTGACAGTGTCGAGGTCAACTACCTACAACAAGTGCTAAAAACAATGAACTTTGGGGAAAACTTTCAAAATGCAATAAAAGCAATGTATTCGAATTCCACAGCAAAAATCAGTATAAATAACACTTTGAGCAGATCCAACGATTTAAACAAAGGAACAAGACAAGGGTGCCCAATGTCACCTATACTGTTTGCACCAGCAATAGAACCTCTAGCAAATGCAATTAGACAACACCCCGGGATTCCTGGCATAGAAATAGGGCAACAAACTCACACCATCAGTCTTTATGCGGATGACCTAATAATATTCCTCTCGAATCCAATATCTTCACTAACAAATCTCCAAAAGATATTTCAAGAATTACAACTTCTAACAGGCCTGAAGGTAAACCTAGCCAAAACAAAAATCTTTCCTATCTTAATCACGGAAACAACAACAACAAAAAAGGAAATGCTCAATTTCCCCTTTGACTGGGTGACGTCTTATTGGAGATGCTTAGGGATCAACATTCCAAAGGATCTTAAAGACCTTGTAAAAATCTACTTTCAACCTGTCTACAATTATATAAACATCCAGTTGAAACAATGGCATAAATCGGGTTTTACTTGGGCAGACAAAATTGGCATCCTCAAAAGCTTCGTCCTACCTAAATTCCTGTTCCTGTTCTGAGCAATTCCAATCTCTATTCCTAACATAGAAATGAACAAATTTCAAAAATCCTTAAATGACTTTTTTGGGGACTATAAAGAACCGGGAGTCAAATTTAATACTCTAACGCATGAAACAAAAAAAGGAGGATTAGGGTTTCTAGACTTACACAAATACTATGTTGCAACTAACCTTACCAACATAGTAAGAGTCCTAACTTGCAATACTGACATTAGTTGGAAACAAATACACGAAGCAGAAACCAGATCTTACTCTCTCAACAGAACTATATTGGAGTAATCACAAAAAAACACAAATTGCAAGTATAAACAATGTATTCCTAAAACCCGCTTTAGAAATCTGGGAGTCACAGAAAAAAGTCCTCCTACCAAAAATCTTCCAACTATCTACTTTTCTTAACCAAGACTGGTTCCCACCAGGCCCAGAAAAACATGCTTTTCAGGCATGGAGAAATGCAGGCATATTGCACCTAATAGATTTGATAAAGAAAGGTGGTCCTTTGAGCAAAGTGGAATTAGAAGAGAAACTAAATGGGAAAATCCATTGGTTTCAGTACTTACAAATCCAAGACCTCCTGCATAAGCTACAAACAGAAGGAACATTCTCCAGACTGCTTAATGAATTTGAACAAATTATTAGGAACTCAAATGGGGAATTAAAAGGAATGATAGACAAGCTTTACAAACTCCTAATAAAAGGAAACAAAGATACCTGTCTCAAATCCCAATGTCAATGGCATCAAGATTGTCAAAAAACATTCACAGAAGAACAATGGAGCTCAATATGGTCGTCCCCCAGCAACACATCACACATGTTTAGCATTAGGTTTACCTCTTTTAAAATATTAAACAGATGGTATATGACCCCAGCCATCCTGTCCTTATATATATTTGAATTTTGGTTCCACAGCATTCTATGCTTGCCATAATTGATTCGGCTCAAGAACTGGCAGTCAGAAGACACTGGCCAGGGCTGACTGGCTGCTTCACAAAGTCCCGCCCACGTCAGCCCTGGTCAGTGTTTTCAGCTCAGTCTGCTCCAGTTCTCCGACAGGAGAGGACCGTCTGGAGTGTGAGTGCAGGGACAGGCCCTCAAGGCTGAGGCAAGTGAGAGAAGCCCTTTTCCGCCCCCCCATACCATCCCCTGGGCCTTCTATGAGGGGACTAGGCCCAGAGAAGACCCTTTCCGCCTCCCACACCCCATCCCCTGGGCCTTCTATGAGGGGACTAGGCCCAGAGAAGGCCTTTTCTGCCCCCCACACGCCATCCCCTGGGCCTTCTGTGAGGCATTAGGCCCAGAGAAGCCCTTTTCCATCCCCCACACACCACCCCCTGGGCCTTCTATGAGGCACTAGGCCCAGAGAAGCCCTTTTCCGTCCCCCACAAGCCATCCTTCTATGGGGCACTAGGCCCAGAGAAGGCCTTTTCCGTCCCCACACACCATCCCCTGGGCCTTCTATGGGGCACTAGGCCCAGAGAAGGCCTTTTCCGTCCCCACACGCCATCCCCTGGGCCTTCTATGGGGCACTAGGCCCAGAGAAGGCCTTTTCCATCCCCACACGCCATCCCCTGGGCCTTATATGGGGCACTAGGCCCAGAGAAGGCCTTTTCCGTCCCCCTCACACCATCCTTCTATGGGGGCACTGGGCCCAGAGAAGGCCCTTTCCGTCCCCCACATGCCATCCCCTGGGCCTTCTATGGGGCACTAGGCCCAGAGAAGCCCTTTTCCGCCCCCACAAGCCATCCCCTGGGCCTTCTATGGGGGCACTAGGCCCAGAGGAGCCATTTCCCACCCCCACATGCCATCCCCTGGGCCTTCTATGGGACACTAGGCCCAGATAAGCCCTTTTCCATCCCCACACGCCATCCCCTGGGCCTTCTATGGGGGCAGTAGGCCCAGAGAAGCCCTTTTCCCCCACACACTGCCTACTGCCCCCATAGAAGTCCCAGGGGATGGTGTGTGGGGGACAGAAAAGGCCTTCTCTGGGCCCAGAGAAGCTCTTTTCTGCCCCTCTTCCCTTCCTTTCCCCCCTTTCCTTTCTTCCTGTCTCCTTTCTTTCACTCTTCCTTCCTTCCTTCCTTCCTTCCTTCCTTCCTTCCTTCCTTCCTTCCTTCCTTCCTTCCTTCCTTCCTTCCTTCCTTCCCTTTCTCCAACCCTCTCTCCCTTCGACCTCCCTCCCTCCCTTTCTAGGGCCCATTGTCTTCCACCACAATGGGCTTTGCTCCCTAGTTTTACATAAAGTAAATCCAAAAATATCAAATAAATGTTGGAAAAATTGTGGCACTATAGCAGATTTTGCTCACTGTTGGTGGGCCTGACTTCATATAAAAACGTACTGGAAGCAGATAATAAAACAAGTTTTATTAATAACTAATATAATCTTACCTTGTGATCTGGAGTCCATCTTCTTGGAGACATGGCATGCATCTGTAAGTAATAAAAGTACAGAAACATTAATATCCACCTTATTGATGTTAGCAAAAATAACAATTGCACAAAAATGAAAGCAAAAAAATGCCCCTACATTAACAGAATGGGGGAAAAAAATCTGGGATTGCTTCATTTATGGGCGTATCTCATATAACTCTTCGGCTCTGCTGTCGGAAAAATGTCAAAATTGGTTCCAGGCAGTATGGTTTCCTATGATCAATTATTTAGAAAATAGTGAAACAATTCCAAACAACCCGGTCTATAGAAATTTACTGTTCTTTTGATTGCATTGTACTGTATTTGATTATATTACAATCCAAAATAGCCTTATAGTTAGCATAATTTCCTGTTTGTACACTGATGGAACTCTTTACTTTTACTTATCTGATGACCTTGCTAATGCAAAGCTTTGATTTTCTCTTCTGTATCCTCAATGATGTTATCTAGTGTTGAAACAGCGTAGACAAAAAATGGTTGAAGTTAACTGTTTTTCCCCCCTACAATATATTTATTGGGTTTTCAAAATTAAAGAAAAGAAACACATATAAACATTTCCTATTATTGCCATATAACAGAAGAGCATATCGTCCTTCTAAGTTGTCATAGCTACGCAACATCCACAAGTTTTGCCCATTCACTACAATATAATTATTTTCTCTTCAACTTATATTTGACCTTTATACTACAATGGATAATAGAAAGTAACTCTGACTTATAAATCTCATATCATCCCTATTTTATTATTTTTTAAACTATTTTGTTGATCTTATTTTTTGAAAGACAACTTCAATGTACTAATATATTAAGCTTCAAATTTTTCATTGCATTCATTAAACAATTAATTATCACGTACGTATTCTCATCTTATTTTTTTTAAAGGCAACTTCAATATATCAAAATACTAAGCTTCAAATTTTTCATTGCACTCATTAGCCAATTAATCATATATGTAATCACATCTTACCATTCTATAAATTGACAATTTCGTTATAATATATTTCCCATCCCTCCCCCGTTTTTTACATAGTTACAACAAAAAAACCCTAACCATAATAGACATATAACTTCCAAACCCAAATTATAATAAATTCCACTTAATTCCATTCACCAAGAAAGTAATATTTATACTATTAATAAAGAGACACCATCTACCAATATTAACCTTCTTCCAATACATTATCCTTTTAAGGAAAACATCATTATCTTATGGTCCTAATAATACTATAAATACTATAAATTTCAAATCATTCATTATAAATATATAAAGAAAAAAAGGAAATAAAACCAACATTGTTTAGACTTAGCTTTTCATCATTCAATTGTTAAAGGTAACAAATACATAATTTCCTCTCCATTATATCATATACAAACCAAGATGGAACCATATTTCTTATTATCTTTTTTGTTTTGCTAAGTCCTCTTTTTTCCAAAATCATTTTGAGATGTCTCATGTCTTTGTATTCAAGTTAGTTTGTTTTTGGTTTGTCCCCTCTAGGTTTTAGATAATTAGTCTTCACATTTTTGTTTCTCACTGAGGTTCTCTTTACTGGCTTCTTTATTTTCTTTTTAGATGGTTTGCTAAGACCTATTTTTTCCAAAATCATTTCAAAATATCTCATTTCTTTATGTTCATGATATTTTGTTTTTGGTTTGTCCCCTCTAGGTTTCTGGTGGTTAATCCTCAAACTTTTGTTCCTTGCAAAGATTTTCTTTACAGGTCTCTTTATTCTCTTCTTAGACAGTTTAGATATTTTTCTAAGTGGAAGATTTGCTGGTTCTTTTTGAATATATCCTTGATTAATGTCTTTTCCCCCCGCTTTCTTTTAATAAAGATGGTGTTTCCTGAGACGTCTCCTTTTGTTGTTTCTTTCTCATTTTCCAATTCTATTGGTGTAGAGGGTTTCTCCAGAAGCTTTTTACAAGTTGTTGTAACTGCATTTTGTATTTCCTCTATTAGGATTTTTTGGGGTTGCTCCCATGTAAATTCCCAATTTCCATTTTTCCCAATCTTCCTCTTCCAAATTATTTTCTGCCATCACTATTTCTTAACTAAATTACACTTCTATTTTTATTCCAATAGGAAATACAATATAGTTCCATGGTATAATTACAAAACTACACTGTAAGAGTTGTTTTCAAAAGTTAGTAAATTCAGCATTTAAACTTTTCTTGCCCCCATTGTCTTCTTTAAAATAGTCACTGCTCTTGTTCTTTTCTCAGCCACCTTTTCCCAATTATTTGGCAACATATCTTGGAGGTATTTCACAGAAGGTTCTGTTGTTTGGAATCTTGTAGGTTGCTTCTATTTTTCTCTTATCTGCTGTATTTTATAATCCTTGGTTTCTTAAAATGGGTGGTCACAGCTGGTGCAAAGACATGGGAGCCATGTTTTGCTCCACCTTCAGCTCCTGCATCGAGACAAAAAACGGTCTCACCCCTCCGAACTGCCATTCTCAGGGCTTCTGAAGCAAGTCTATTGCTTCCCAACCTCCCTCCAAGAGGTCGGGTGAAGCCCCCTTGGCCCCGGGGACCAAGGGTGTTAAGTATGCAACTCAACACGAAGGTTTTCAGCAAAAGTGATTTCAGCTTTATTGTAACAGCAAAACACCAACTCAGAAACACACAACAAACAAGTGGAGCACAGCTCCCTTTTTAAACTGTCCCGGGCTGTCAAAGCCACACCCATAAAGAGATAAGAACCAATAACAATGCAGGGATAAGGGCCAATCAGGACCGTTCCCTCTTTGATACATTCTCACATAGTGATTCGATATTTATAGAGGTTTTTCAGAAACCAGCCAATGGTAATGCGTCTGATTACAATCTGCATTTAGCCTGAAGCTTAACATAGCAAGTAATAGGATGGATTCACACTTTAATACATAACAACTCCTCACCCCTAATATGGAGCCTTACCTTGCCAGAGATAGTCTTTCAAATAGTAGGGGTACAACGGCTTCTCTGTGACTAGCGCAGCAGTCTCTGCTCCTGAGGTGTTGGAGCGGCACAGTCATTGGGGACACTGGCAACCTCTCTTGCAGGAGAGACAGGGGGTACAAGGACAGGGGTCTCAGGCTCTGGAGCTGGGGTCTGCCCAGGCTCCGGTTTCTGTTCAGCAGCACTCACCCCTTCTCCAGGAGGCCCCTCCTGCCCGATGGGAACCAGCTCAGATTCAGGCATGGACTTGGTGTTTGAGTCTGCCCACCGCTCTCTGAGCTGGTCTATGTGGCGGCATAATTCCCGTCCGTTGGGAAGCCGGACCACATACAACCTAGATCCTGCTACTTTGGTGACCACAGCCGGTAGCCTCCAATGACCTTCTGCATAGTTGTGGGCAAATACCTTGTCACCCTCAACAAAAACTCTCCCCTGTGCCAGGGTCTCAGACTGCTGCTTCGACTGGTCTAAGTCGGGATGCAGGAGGTCTAAGAGGGAAGCCAGTTTACGGCCCATGAGTAATTCAGCTGGGCTCCTCCCCGTGGCTGAACAGGGCATGATGTGCTGCCTCAAGAGGAATGAGGCGATCTTTTGCCCCCAGTCCTTGCAAGTCAGGCACCCAAGTGACTCCCTCGCCGTCCGAACCATCCGCTCCGCCTGGCCGTTGGAGGCAGGATGGAATGGGGCTGAAGTCAAATGATGGATGAGGCTGTCCCTCAAAAACTCCTCAAATTCAGCGGTCACGAACTGTGGCCTGTTGTCTGAGACCACACAGTCAGGGAGCCCATGCGTAGAAAACAGCTTGTGAAGGGCATTAATAACTGCCCCGGACCCAGTAGAGTACATGTTCACAATTTCCAGCCACTTTGAAAATGAGTCTATAACAATTAGAAACATTTGTCCCTGATAGGGACTTGCAAAATCAATTTGGATGAGGGACCACGGCCTCCACGACTTGTCCCATGGCTGAATGGGAGCCTGAGGTGGTTCTGGGTGAGATTGTTGGCATAGCATACAATGCTTCACCCACATTTCAATGTCCTCATCCAGTTTGGGCCATCAGACATACCCTCTAGTGAGGGCCTTCATGTGGACCATGCCTGGGTGGCCTGCATGCAATGCCTCCTTTCCCCTTAATTTGGTGGGTATCACCACCCAACTCTCACAAAGCAAACAACCCTTTGACAGCGATAGTTCATTTTGGCACGAAACATAGGGTTTGAATTCTGGCGCCAATTTTCCCGCCAGCCCTCCATGCCCAATTGAGGACACAGGTAAGCACAGAGTCCCTTGCTGATGCAGCGGCAATGTCCAAAGAGGTAACTGGCACCTCAGGTAGTTCGTCAATGGCCAGAATGTCCAAGTCCTCTGTACTATCAGAGTTTGTAGGCGGAGCAGGGCAACAGCTGAGGGCATCAGCATGCCCGATAGCCTTTCCAGGCTGATGTTCAAGTTCAAAGTCATAGGCGGACAGAAAAACTGCCCACCTCAACATCCTCAGTGAGAGGATGTTCGGAGTCTGCCGGTCCGGTGAGAAGATGCCCAGAAGCAGTTTATGATCTGTAACAAGGAGGAACCATCGCCCATATACAAAGTCATGAAACTTTTTTACTCCCACCATCAGGGCGAGGTCCTCCTTGTTGATCTGGGCATAGTTTTTGTCAGTGGCTGTGAGGGACCATGAGTAAAAAGCAATTGGCACCTCGGTGCCATCCGGCATCAGGTGACCCAATACTGCGCCTACCCCATAAGGGGATGTGTCGGCAGCCAACACCAGCAGTTTCTCCTCATCAAAGTGTGTAAGCACAGCGTTTGATGATAGCAGTTCTTTAACGGCTGCAAACGCCTGTCTTTGCCACTCACCCCAGACCCACTTGACATCCTTATGTAGAAGGGAGTGCAGGGGCTCCGCCACCGACGCCTTGTGCGGTAAGAACGCGTGTTAGAAATTCAGGATGCTTAAGAACGATTGCAGCTCTTTTTTGGACTTAGGCAGGGGTGTTTTTTTGATAGCGGCAACTTTGTCGGGTGTGGGGTGGACCCCATCTGCATTGATAAGGAAACCCAAAAATCCAACTTGCTTAACCCCCACAAAGCATTTAGAGCATTTCACTCTCAACCCGGCTTCTCTGAAGCAACCCAACACTGCTCGCAGTCAAGCCATTAACTCTGATTCGTCAGTACCCGCAATTAATACGTTATCAAAGTATGGTACAACACCAGGTAGCCCTCGCAGGAGCCGTTCCATTAATCCCTGAAAGATACCAGGGGCAACATTCACCCCAAATTGAAGGCGCTTGACCTTAAAAGCTCCTTTGTGGGTTACAACAGTTTGTGCATCAGCAGTTGCGTCATCCACAGGCAACTGCTGATATGCCCGCGCCAGGTCTAGTTTAGCGAACACTTTACCTCCCCCCAGTGATGCCAGCACATGACTGATCACAGGCACAGGGTAGGAGTGCTGCTGTAGAGCCTGATTCACAGTACATTTGTAATCGGCGCAGATACGTACTGAACCGTTGGCCTTGACAGGCGTTACGATGGGGGTTTCCCATCTACCAAAAGGAACAGGTTCCAAAATACCTTGGTTTACCAGTTTTTCCAACTCAGCCTCTATTTTCACCTTCAAGGCTAGAGGCATCTTACGGTACTTCAGTCGGATGGGCTGAACTGAAGAGTCTAACTCAAAGGACACTGGAGGCCTGCCAAGCCCTTCCCCAAACACATCAGGAAACTCGCTATACGATGAATCCCTTTTTATTTGACATATTTGGTTTACACCAGTAATAGCAATGCCCAGAGCCTCGAACCAAACGAGGCCCAAAAAACTGACCCATTCGCCCTCCACCACCAGGAGGGACAGCTTGGCTCGCCGGTCTTTGAATTCAACGCAGAAACTCGCCTTCCCTGCCAAGGGAATGCACCTGCCCTGGAAATTGGTCAGGTGAGTGGAGACTGGAGCTAGCCGACGACGACTTCGTTGAGGGAACAAGCGCTGCCATGTCTGCATTGAGATTACCATGATGGATGATCCAGAGTCCACCTCCATCATGCAGCGCACGCTGTCCAGACAAAGCGTGATGTGGATCTTCCAGCTGGACTTGTTCCTGGTGGTCAGGACCGTGGATGGACAACAGCAGGTATCGTTCTGATGACAATCAGATGCCTTGTCGCTGTCTCAGGCATGAACCTTGGAGTCTGCATGTTGTGAAGACGGTGGAGATTTCTTGGCTGTTCTACAGACTCGGGCCAGATGACCTCGCTTACCACAGGAGTGACAGATCATCTCTCTTGCCCAACAGAGGTCACTCTCATGTTTACCGCCACAGCCAGCACAGGCACACGTCACTGCAGTCCTCGTTCTGGTCCGCGTTGGGCGTGCCTCTCGCGTTCTGCACACGCCATCGGCGGCGCTATTGGACTCACTGGTTGACTGTTGGTGAACTGCGGCCTCTTTATCGACCAGGGTCTGCCGCTGTCAAACCTCTCGAGTCAACCTGTCAGCGGCCTCTGTGGCAACGGCCTCAGCATAGGTCACAGCATACGTAAGTTCTGTTCGGGCAAACAGGCGCTGTTGAAGGCATTCGTCCCATAGGCCACACACAAGGCGATTGAGGAGGGCCTCTTCCAAGTTGGTGAATCCGCACGGCCAGGCCGCCTTTCGCAAGGTGGTGACGAATTCGGCTATCAATTCCGAGGGCCCCTGGCACTGCTTGTAAAAAGCATGCCGACATGTGATTTTCGACGTTTGCGGCGAGAAATGGCCTTTGAGCTTGGCCGTGATATCAGCCCACGTAGCTGCACTGAGCTTGGTGGGGGCAACCAGGGACTGGGTGACGTCGAAGACGGCCCTGCCACAGGAGCTTAGGAGTGTTGCCTTCTTTCTCACCTCATCGGTGATCTGGTTCGCTTGGAGGTGGAACTCAAACCGCACCAGGTAAGAGTCCCAGTCCTCTGTTGCCGGGTCGAATGCTTCGAACACCAGGTTGATGGCCATCTCGGCTGGTGGTGTGACCACTACTGCTCGTGGAGCTTCAGCCGGCTCGGCCGTGTGTGTGTCCTTGTCTGCCGTTACTGCGTCAGTTCAGCGGGGCTGCCTACCTGTTCTTGGATTCCACCTTCGTCGCCAATTGTTAAGTATGCAACTCAACACGAAGGTTTTCAGCAAAAGTGATTTCAGCTTTATTGTAACAGCAAAACACCAACTCAGGAACACACCACAAACAAGTGGAGCACAGTTCCCTTTTTAAACTGTCCTGGGCTGTCAAAGCCACACCCATAACAAGATAAGAACCAATAACAATGCAGGGATAAGGGCCAATCAGGACCGTTCCCTCTTTGATACATTCTCACATAGTGATTGGATATTTACAGAGGTTTCTCAGAAACCAGCCAATGGTAATGCGACAGATTACAATCCACATTTAGCCTGAAGCCTAACATAGCAAGTAATAGGATGGATTCACACTTTAATACATAACAGAGGGGATCTTCAAAAGAGGCAAAGAGGATGAGGAGATTCGGGAGTGTCCCGAGACTTGCTCAGACGCCACGCTGTTGAACCCCAGTTGAAGTTAACTGTTGACCCAGCTCATGCAAGGCTTTGCTCCCTCACTTTTATAACTCTAATGATTGTCAAACAATGTTGAAACACTGTTGGAAAAATTTAATAAAATACAAATTAAAAAGAAAAAAAAGAGGGAATTAGATAAACATATGGAGCAGAGGTCCATCAGTGGCTATTAGCCACAGGGTATACATAGGGGCAAATGATGCTCTGTATCCTTGGTGCTTGTGGGGGGGCAACAGTGGGAGAGCTTCTAGTGTCCTGGCCCGACTGCTGGACCTCCTGATGGCACCTGTTATTTTTGGCCACTGTGTGACAGAGTGTTGGACTGGATGGGCCATTGGCCTGATCCAACATTGGCTTCTCTTATGTTTTATGTTATGTTATGTTCACCTCAAAGTTATTCAGAGGCTGGTGCTGATTGTTTGGTGAAACACACCTCTTTCCATCCTTGCACTTTGGCTCTTTTCGGGGATACCACTCCCAACATCCTCATCCTTCATCAGCGTTTGTGGGAAAAGCTGCTTTGCAATGATCGGCCAGTCATTCTCTTTATCCGAGTCTGAACTAGGTGTGCATCTTCATACCCTTGGGATCTTTATCAGTGCTCCAGGAACCAGAGGATCAGCAGCAGCTGTCACGGGTGTGTTTTTCATGGTGTGGGGAAACCATAAGCATCAAGAAAGATCAAAACCATTTGTTTTTCTGGGTGAGCTTCAAAATATTCAGTTACATTCAGGATTGTTCTAACATTGTTTCTGAGTTGTCTTTGTGGTAAAAATCCTGCTTGATCTTGATGAATTATCTGTAACAGCCTTTTTTCAGTCTTGTAGCTAAAATAAAAGCATGAATTTTATAATCTACATTTAGTAGTGAAATTGGTCTATAATTTTTTATTTCTTTCTCATCTGAATTTGGTTTATGTATCAATGTTATAAGTGCTTCATTCTGGTTTCTGGTATTTTGCCTTCTGCTCTTATGTTGTGAATTACATACTTTAAAGGTAATGTCACTTGATCTTCAAATACATGGTAGAATTCTGCTGGTATTCCATCTGGACCTGGTGTTTTCCTTTTTTTGTTTTTTTAATGCTTCTATAATTTCACACATTGTTATTTGATCATTTAATTTTTTTTGTTATTCAGTAATTTTTTTTAAGTTGTACTTCTTCAAAAAGTCTTTAATCTCCTCTATTGTAGCTTCTCTTCTTTGATATAACTTGCTGTAAAACGTCTCAATTATTTTTTAAAAATCTTTGGGTGTATTTTTTTCTTCTCCTTCCCTGTCTTTATAATTTTTATAGTTCTCCTTTTTCTTTTCATAATTTGTATGCTAACCATCTAGTTGGTTTATTACCATTTTCAAAATAATTTTGTTTTCCATAAATAGTCTTTTTAGCTATTTCCTCTGTCAAGATACAATTTATTTGGTGTTGTAATAGCTTTAATTTCACTCTTAAATGTTCAGCTGAGGGTCTTGTTTCAAATTTTCTTTCTGCATCTTAATTCATTCTGTAATTTGTAAAAAAAAATTCTGTTTTTTGTACGTGCTATTTCTCTAATTATCCAGCCTCTGGTATAAGCCTTTAATGCATCCCATACAGTTAGAATAGAAATATCTGGTTGAATATTCTTTTCAAAAAACATTTGAAATTCTTTTTTTGTCTCTGATACAAATTTTGGGTTTTTCAATAAAAATATATTAAGAGTCCATCTATTTTTCTTTGACGTGTCTTGCAATATTATCATAAGAGGATTGTGATCTGCAAAAGCTGCTGGCAGTATTTCTAATTCTACTAGGTCATTTATAATTATTGCTGAAATCCAACACATACCTATTCTTGACCATGACTTCTGTCTTGCTGAATAAAAGGTATAATTATGACTGTGTTTTAATGCTTATTATTTTAATTGTTTAATTTTAATTGTTTAATTTTAATTGTATTAATTGTATGTTTTTATGATGTTACCCGCCCTGAGCCCGCTCGTAGGATGGGCAGGCTATAAATACAAATAATAAATAAATAAATAATCCTTCCTTTTGGATTTCTAGTTTTCCAAGAGTCAATCAAATTATGTTCTTTTGCCAATTGTAAGAATGTGTTTGAAAGTTTGTTACCTTGTTTCTGTTTTCCAGTTATTGTTTTTCTATCTAAAAACGTATCAAAGACAGCATTGTAATCTCCAATCAGGCACATTTCATCATAGTTTTGTTCTGAAATAAGTTCTTGTAATAATTTTTAAAAAATTATTGATGTTGGTTAGGAGCATATATATTTATAATTAAAGTTTTTTTTACCTTTTCTTTGTATTTGAACTATCAAGATTCTACCATCTTCAGTGCTGTAGACTAATTCTGGGTGCAAATGTTCTTTAACATATGTCACTACACCTCTCTTTTTTTTCTTTGTCTGAAGAAATGAAGTTTTTCCCAAGTTTTTTGATCTCCAAATATTTTTGGTCTGAGTATTTTATATGGGTCTCTTGTAGGCATATCACATCCAGTTGCATCTTTTTCAATTGTTGAGAAATCTGACTTCTTTTTTGAGGTGCATTCAGTCCATTAACATTTATTGAGACTATCTTTATTTTTCTTCTCTCCATCTTTGGTTTGAGTTTTATTGTCATCTTTATTCTTCAGTTGAAGTCCTGTAAGTCTGGGGTGTTGTGGTCTTTCCAGTTTTTCTAGTTTTTGTAGTTTTTCCATTTCCTCCAGTTGCTTCTTGTGTTTCTTGCTAGTCCTCCTCTGTAGTTTCTGTTTCTTCTTCCTCTGCTTCCAGTTCTTCGCCATATGTTTTTAAAAATTCTTCTGCTTTAAATATTGAGTTGATTTTATATCTTTTCTCTTTAAAAGTGAAAAAATGCCTTCTGGAAGTAGCCATCTATACACAATTCAATTCTTTCTAAGAATATTCCATGTATTGTCTTCTCTTCTCTCTCACTCTCCATGGAAATTCCTTTAAAATCTTAATTTCTGTTTCTTCTATTTTTAAGGGTTTTCCTTTTTTTGCTTTCAGAATTTCATGTCTTATTAATCTTTTATGGAATCTCACATGCACTTCTCTTGGAAGTTTATTTCTCCTTGCATATGCCAAGTTCATTCTATAGGCAACATCAATTTCATTATATAGTTCATCTGTGTTTTCTGCTTCCATATACTCAGCCAATATTTATGCCATTTCAAATTTCAGCTGCTCATCTTATTTTTCTGGAATATTTTGAAATCTTAAAATATATGCTGCTTTATCAATCTCTAATTTAATAAGAGCTTCTTCCATTGAATTTTGCTTAGATTCCACTGTTTTTATTTTAAGTTGTACCTTTTCACATTTGTCCTCCATTTGCTTAACAGTTTGGGCCAAGGAAGAAATTTCTTGTCTATTTTCTTTGAGCTGGTTTTGTACTTCTGTCATCTGGTGTACCATTTGTTGTGAGAGTGTACCTAGTTGAACTTGCATGGGATTAACAGCTGTTGTCACAGCTTCTTGTATTAAGATTCATAATTCCTTTGCTGAAATCTATGCCAGACTGGCAGTTACTGACTTAGGTTGGCCAGGAGAAGGACCAGAAGGAGGTTTAATTTTTTAATCTATCATGTTGTTAACAATATTATTTACTATATTTTAAATTACTGTAAATTAAACACCATCAAAACCAAAGAATCTGTTAATATTCACAGGTCCCCTCTCAGTCAATATCTCAAGTTTAACCTGTCTTTTTTATTTCTCACAAATACTCTCAGTATAGCCCCAAAGAAATTATCAACATTAGTTGCTGTAGATTTCTGGGTTGTGTGGCCATGGTCTTGGCATTGTAGGACCTGACATTTCACCAGTAGCTATGACTGGCATCCTCAGAGGTACAACACAGAAAGATGGAGTACTCCTTGACACAGGTCCTACAATGCCAAGACCACGGCCACACAACCCGGAAAATCTACAGCAACTAATGAACTCCAGCCGTGAAAGCCTTCAACAACAAATTATCAACAGTTTACATTTCTCTCAAGAACAGATTGTGCTTTGTAATAACAATATGCAAAGACATAACAGCTCCAAATTAAAAACGTAACCTCTGTGGAAATGACGTATGGAAAGTGAAAGTAAGTTCCAGTCAATTTACAGGTTCCTCCTTTCTTCTTTTTTCCTTATCTTTAATTTGTAATCCAAATAAATGATTATAAAAATGTATAATCCTTTAAGGTAACTTCATGTAAATATATAATCCTTTAGAATAGCTTCATGAATAGCCAAGTTATAATCCAAATAAAGCCAAATTATAATTCCAAGTGGGGTTTAATAAAAGAGAATCTAGTCCAAATATCCAAAATTATAATCCACCTTTTCACCAAGCATCAAGTTATATTTGAAGAGTAGTATGAGTCTGTTAAAAAGTTATAATCTAAGCAAGGCCAAATTATAATTCCAAGTGGGGTTTAATAAAAGAGTCTAGTCCAAATATCCAAAATTATAATTCATTGGTTCACCAAGCATCAAGTTATATTTGAAGAGTAATATGAATCTGTTAAAAAGTTTTAATTCCAGACATCAACCATTTTTTTTCAGCCCTTGCAAATATTTATATATCTTAAAATAGCTCTTTTCCAAGACACTTCTAGTGTGTGTGAGGGAAAATCACCTCCCCTACTTTTTAACTCCTCTTTTAAAGGGATATATCAAAATGGAGAATCTCTTCTGAATTCAGTGGTTTAATAGTACCCATGGTGGTAGAGTTTCTTTTAAAGTTTTGTATGGGGTAATCTTCTTCCCCTTGTCCCGATGATTCATGGCTCCGCAGCTATGGAGTTCATAGGTGCTCTCACACAGGTTTGGGCTTTAGGGTAATCTCGGACTCAGTCCACTTGCCACTGCTCACAGAAGATCAAGCCCCTTGCTTGGTCCCCTCTGTAGGAAGGTTCATGGGGGCTCCAAAGAAATTTAAACCCCCTCCAAACCCTGCGATCCAGATGGCTTCATGGGAGCTCTCCTGGGACTGTTTGCCTTCACTGCACCGAAAACTGGATATCCACAAACTAACTCTACTTTCTATGGGTTAAAATGGTTGCTTGCATGCCGAATGCTTAAACTGTGCTGACATGTAAAAAGCTGGTTACTTTTGAAGGGACTGGGGGGATGTCTCTGTGTTTTCAAGCAAAGAGCTGGGAAAGTCACCCCCTCCCTTTCTTCCCTGCCTTTGGTCTCTCTCCTCCATGTTTCTGTGTGTGTATATATGTTTTGAGTTTTTTCCTCTGTTGGGGGGAAGATTTGTCTGTCAGGGAAACTGCTTGCATATAAGACTATCTCGTGTGTGTATGTGTATGTTTCAAGTTTTCTTCTGTGGAAGAGGAGGGGAGGTTTGCACAAAGAGAGAAAGCATGCTTTAGAAATTCTCCTCCTCATGCTTTTGTTATCTGTTCCTGGCAAAAACAGGGGCAATGCTTTTGCTCTGTGGGGCTTGCAAAGGGGAGCGTGGAAATTGGCTGGAACCAGGGTGGAGGGACTGTCTGTCTACTCATGCTTTGACTATTTAAAATTGAGACACTTTTTTTCTTCACTGCAAACCAGCCTTCCCTACTGCTTTTTGCTGTGTGGAGCTTGCAAGGGGGAGGGTGGAAACCGGCTGGTTGGAGTGGGGGACTCTTGGGGGGGGCACTTCTCAGACTCTGAGGAGTCTGCACTAAACGCATTTAGCACAAGCATTCACCTTGTACAGTTCACACATGTTCCCAGCTCCCACCGCTGTTTTGAAAGCATCCCCAGCCACAAAACACAACCATGCACAGGAAAAAGTCCAATTTGCAAACTGTATTCCCCCCTCCAATACAAAACACACAAAAAGCTGCAAAACACCCAGAACTCCATTTCCCATCACCCTTCTCTCCCCCAACCCCCAGCCAGATGCTACGCCATTGGGGGAAAGCCAACACATGGTCATGGCACTCCCACTGGCTGACACCAGCCGCCATCTTTCCAGAACCTTGAAGCATGGCCCTTAGGGAGGAGGGACTTCCATCCTCTGGGGCAGAAGTCCACCTGTCAAAAATGGTTGATGTTAGAAGGGGGATCCTTTAATCTTCTCATGGCTCACTATGGCTAGATCTGACTTTACCAGGAATGGTCCCTCCTTTCTCAGGCTCCACTCTCCAAATCTCCAGTTATTTCCAAACCTGGAGCTGGCAACCCTATTATCAAGCCTATTACTGACTTCAAGCACCAGTTCAGAACATCAACAGCATCCTTGGAATTAGGTGGAAAAGAAAGAGCTTGGTATCATCCACATATTGGTGACACCACAGCCCAAACCTCCTGATGACCTCTCTTAGTGGCTTCGTATAGATTATAAATAACATGGGGGATAAAAATCATACCCCACAGGCCAACAGCCATGTGGCAGAGCAGAAATACCCCAGCACCAGCTTCTGGGACCAACCTCCCAAATAGGACTTGAACCACCTTAGTGCAGTATCCCTTAGTCCCAGTGCCAAGAAATTGACACATGAATGACATTGACAAATGTGTATATTTTGTGAGGAAAATTCTGCACGAGGAATCAGGAAAAGGTACAACAATAAGGATTCATATGTTTGATTTGTATAAGAGAAATGAGAATTAATACAGGATCTTTCAAGTTGAACTAAATGGAATAAGAAATTCAGTAGAATCTCTAATGGCATGACCCATATGAATGAACATGTAAATGTTACCAGTGAATTATAGGATCCAGTCTTGGGGAAAGGTCAGCCATGCTGCTTTGTAATGCTTGAATCCCATCAAAAAGTCTAAATTGTTAGGAATTACGGGATAAATGCTGTTGCTTGGACAAATGCAAGACTGTACGAGAGCAAAGGAATGTTTTATTAAATGCTGAGACATAGATTCCACTCTTCCCAAAAATACAAATAGACCTCAGCGCTTGAATGCCCTTGAGCCTTAGCTCTTTTATCTTCCTTTGAAATTTGCAGCCTGATTATGTGTTGTTAAACCATCATAATGTCAGCCAGATTTTTTGCTGTTTTATTTAAATCCTTGAGAACACATTGTAATAACTAAAAATAATTCAAAGCTGTGTTGAGGACAGCCTGTTTACAGCAGGATTTTAAACAAATTTCCACTGCTGTAGCTTGACATGTATATTTCTGGCAAAAGTGCTGTGATAGAGGTGGTACTATTTAGCTACATAGACATGCTGCTTTCCTCCTCATGCCTTGCACACAAAAACTCATACCTTGAATAAAACTTTGCTGGTCTTAAAGGTGCCACTGGATTCTAATCCCCCCCCCCAAGCAAATGTTCTAAAGTCTGTAACCCCCAACAATGATCCTACATAATGCAAATCTTATGCTTGGCAAAATTTTGTTTAAAAAATCTAGGAGCAGACTTCAGGGCTGGGCTAACAGCAACACTTAAAATGCCATGCAAGTAGCACTAATTGGTCTAACCATGATCTCTGCACCTTGTGCTGCACACGTGTGCCAAGTGGGTGCAGACGTGCTGGTGCAACAGCGCCAATGACTGCTGTGGGCTTGTTATTGTTCTCCTCCAGTGCCAGCACAGGGGCACAGTGATTTTGTTGTTCAGTCGCACAGTCGAGTCTGACTCTTCGCGACCCCATGGACCAGATTACGCCAGGCCCTCCTGTCTTCCACTGTCCGCTGAAGTTTGCTCAATTTCATGTTCGTTGCATCGATGACACTGTCTAACCATCTCATTCTTTGCCGTCCCCTTCTTCTTTGACCTTCAATCTTTCCCAGCATCAGGGTCTTCTCCAGTGAATGCTCCCTTCTCATTTGGTGGCCAAAGTATTTGAGCTTCAGCTTCAGGATCTGGCCTTCCAGGGAACAGTCAGGGTTGATTTCTTTTAGGATTGACTGATTTGATCTCCTTGCAGTCCAAGGGACTCTCAAGCGTCTTCTCCAGCACCATAGTTCAAAAGAATCTATTCTTCGGCGCTCGGCCTTCCTTATAGTCCAACTCTCACAGCCATACATTACTACAGGGAATACCATTGCTTTGACCATGCGGACTTTTGTTGGCAAGGTGATGTCTCTGCTTTTTATCATGCTGTTTAGGTTTGCCATCGCTTTCCTCCCAAGGAGCAGGCGTCTTTTAATTTCATGGCTGCAGTCACCATCTGCAGTGATCTGGGATCCTAGGAACGTGAAGTCTGTCACTACTTCTACGACTTCCCCTTCTATTTGCCAAGGAGTGATGGGGCCAGATGCCATGATCTTAGTTTTTTTGATGTTGAGCTTCAAGCCCACTTTTGCGCTCTCCTCGTTTACCCTGAGCAAGAGGCTCTTTAGATCCTCTTCACTTTCTGCCATCAGAGTGGTATCGTCTGCATATCTGAGGTTATTGATCTTTTCCCCAGCAATCTTAACTCCAGCTTGTGATTCATCCAGGCCAGCATTTCGCATGATGTACTCTGCATATAAATTAAATAAGCAAGGTGACAATATACATCCTTGTCGTACTCCTTTTCCTATGCTAAACCAATCAGTTGTTCCATATCCGGTTCTAACTGTTGCTTCTTGACCCTTATACAGGTTTCTCAGGAGACATATGAGGTGGTCTGGTACTCCCATCTCTTTAAGAACCTGCCATAATTTATTGTGATCCACACAATCAAAGGCTTTAGCATAGTCAATGAAGCAGAAGTAGATGCTTTTCTGGTACTCTCTTGCTTTCTCCATAATCCAGCGAATGTTACATTCGCACAGTGATATTACCTGCCTATCCTGGCATCTTTCCATTTCATCTTGTAAGTAGTTGCATATGTCATTCATAGACTGTCTTGAACTATAGATCAGGGTATAGCTACCTGGTAAATAAGTAGTCTGGCAGGACGTTGACTTACCAAGTGGTTACCTGCAAGTATTTACCACTTGCTAAATGGCCAACTGTATTCACATAAAGATACTTAAAATGTTTCTCTGTAAACCAGAGGGTGCTAAGACTTATTGCTTGTGTCACAAAGGCCCTGAACTGTGAATCCTGTGGGTTAGGAACAAAAACTGTGTGTAATTGTAAGAGATTTACATGCCATGAAATTAATCTCTGAACATCTAGAATAGCAACAGCATTCTGATATTTTGGCAAACATTTCTTCTGGGGGAGAATAAAAGCCAATTCAGATGGCATCTGTTCTGCTATTCAGTTACTAAGACATGGTTATATGGTTACATGCATGGTTACAGAAATGCTATTGTACCTTATTACCTATACATTTTTACTTAGAGAAGCAAAAAAGTAAAATACATTATGCCTATATACCACATACATCTCTTTTATTTGTCTCTTCTTCTAAATATTTTTGAGCCCCAGTACTGGGATAGATACAAACCACGGAATTACCCAATCTGTGTCAAAGGTTTACAATCTATGCAAACAGTATCACAGGTTTGCATTCCTTAGACTAAATCACTTATTGAGCTCCAGTACTGAGATAGGAATTAGTCTGTGCCAAAGGTATACAGTCTATGCAAACAGTATCACAGGTTTGCACTCCTTGGACTAAGGCACTTTTGAGAACTGGTTTACAATATTTTCTTACATTTCATAATGCTCCTCCAAGTTCACCCTCAATATCTAAAAGCAACATAATTTTTTACTCAGATGAGCTATACAAAGTTGATTTTCTTATCATTCAAGGTTTTGATCCCCCCAACCTCCCCAGGAACAGGAGTATGGAATATAATGATATGCCCTACTGGGCATCAGAAATTGGCAAGGAGCTAACACACAGCAAATGGCAACAAAAGAGTATCAAAATGAACCAATTGTCCTGAGGTAATATTTCAGTATCATCCTAACACCAGCAACATCCTGTCTCATTTATTGTGTACCAGCAAAAGTGCATAGCAGTCAAAATATGGTCTATAATCTGGGGCAATAACTAAAAAAGAAAATTCCATGTTTATGTGAAATAGCCTAAGTTTTGCAAGCGCAGGTTAATATACCATTATGTTAGAATATTCCGATTAAAGCTAGTGGAACCAATGTGGAAAAGTGACTTTGGGCTTGACTGTTTTCCTACCTAAATGCATTGCTTCTAAAAAAAATTAAGACCACATATTTTGTTGAAAATCTTTCTGCTGGCCTCTAGTACTGAAAACCCAGAATGTGGGTATAATGTGTGAAGACAAAATGTGTAGAAATTAAAGACAGGAAAAAGACCGTGTGTCAACAACTTTTGAGTATATTTATCTGATCACCTATCTGTCCCTATAATTCATTGAAAGCACTCTAGAAAGTTTGTTTGATTCAAGCTGATGTTGTTGTTGTTGTTTAGTCGCACAGTTGAGTCCGACTCTTCGCGACCCCATGGACCACATCAAGCCAGGCCCTCTTGTCCTCTGCTGTCCTCTGATGTTTGCTTAATTTCATTTTCAAGGCATCGATAACATTGTCTAACTATCATCCTTTGACGTCCCCTTCTTCTTTTACCTTCAATCTTTCCCAGCATGAGGGTCTTCTCCAGTGAGTGCTCCCTTCTCATTTGGTGGCCAAAGTATTTGAACTTCAGCCTTCCAGGTAACAGTCAAGGTTGATTTCTCTTAGGATTGAATGATTTAATCTCCTTGCAGTCCAAGGGACTCTTCTTCAGCACCATAATTCGAAAGCATTTATTCTTCAGCACTCGGCCTTCCTTATGGTCCAACTCTCACAGCCATCTACTGGGAATAGCATTGCTTTGACCATACGGACTTTTGTTGGTGGGGTGATGTGTTTACTTTTTATTATGCTGTCTAGGTTTGCCATAGCTTTCCTCCCAAGGAGCAGGCATCTTTTAATTTCATGGCTGCAGTCACCGTCTGCAGTGATTTTGGATCCCAGGAATGTGACTTCCATCACTGCTTCCATGACTTCCCCTTCTATTTGCCAAGGAGTGATGGGGCCAGATGCCATGATCTTAGTTTTTTTGATGTTGAGTTTCAAGCCAACTTTTGTACTCTCCTCTTTCACCCTTAGCAAGAGACTCTTTATGTCCTCTTCACTTCCTGCCATTAGAATAGTATTGTCTGCATATCTGAGGTTGTTGATGTTTTCCCTGAAAATCTTAATTCCGGCTTGCGATTCATCCAGGCCGGCATTTCACATGATATACTCTGCATATAAATTAAATAAGCAGGGTGACAATATACATCCTTGTCATACTGCTTTTCCTATGCTAAACCAATCAATTGTTCCTTATCTGGTTCTATTTGTCACTTCTTCACCCTTATACAGGTTTCTCAGGAGACATGTGAGGGGTCTGGTACTCCCATCTCTTTAAGTACTTGCCACAGTTTGTTGTGATCCACACAATCAAAGGCTTTAGTATAGTCAATAAAGCAGAAGTAGATTTTTTTTCTCGAACTCCTTTGCTTTCTTCATAATCCAGCGAATGTTGGCAATTTGACCTCTTGTTCCTCTACCTCTTTGAAACCCAGCTTGTAGTTCTGACAGTTCTCTATCCACGTACTGCTGAAGCCTAGCTTGTAAGATCTTGAGCATGACCTTGCTAGCTTGTGAAATGAGTGCAACTGTGTGATAGTTTGAACATTCCTTGGCATTGCCCTTCTTTGAGATTGGAATGTAAACTGATCTTTTCCAATCCTGTGGCCACTGTTGCGTTTTCCAAATTTGCTGGCATGTGGAGTGCAGCACTTTAACAGCATCATCTTTTAAGTCTTTGAATAGCTCTGCTGGTATACCATCACCTCCACTAGCTTTGTTTGCTTTCTAAGGCCCATTCAACTTCACACTCCAAGATGTCTGGCTGGAGGTCAGTGATCGTACCTTCATGGTTGTCAAGGACATTGCAGTCCTTCTTGTATAGTTCTTCTGTGTATTCTTGCCATCTTTTCCTAATCTCTTCTGCTTCTGTTAAGTCCCTACCATTTTTATCCTTTGTTATGGCCAGCTTTGCATGGAACATTCCTTTGATTTCTCCAATTTTCTTGAAGAGATCTCTAGACCTTCCAATTCTATTGTTTTCCTCTATTACTTTGCATTGTCCATTCAGGAAAGTCTCCTTATCTCTCCTTGCTGTTCTCTGGAAATCTGCATTCAGTTGAGTAAATCTTTCCTTTTCACCTTTGCCTTTCACTTTTATTCTTTCCTCTGCTGTTTGCAAAGCCTCATCAGACAGCCATTTTGCTCTCTTGCATTTCTTTTTCTTTGGGATGGTGCTGATTGTTGCCTCCTGTACCATGTCACAAACCTGTAGTGGATCTGGCTTCCTAATGTTTTGGCGTAGTGGTTAAGTGCGTGGACTCTAATCTGGGAGAACTGGGTTTGATTCCCCATGCTTCCACTTGCACCTGCTGGATGACATTGGGCAAGCCATAGTTCTGGCACAGCTGTTCTTGAAAAAGGGCAGTTTCTGTCAGAGCTCTCTCAGCCCCACCTACCTCACAGGGTGTCTGTTGTGGGGAGGGGAAGGGGAAGGAATTTGTAAGCCACTCTGAGACTCCTTTGGGTAGTGAAGGGCAGGGTATAAATCCAATTTCTTCTTCTTCTTCTTCTTCTTCTTCTTCTTCTTCTTCTTCTTCTTCTTCTTCTTCTTCTTCTTCTTCAGCATGGTACCTGGCTTGGTCTGCTGTCTAATCTTCTGTTTCCCATGGGAGCTAGAACTCTTACTGTGGAGAAGATCAGGGATATTTCTGTGTGGAGCACAGAAGGATGTTCTAGTATAATGATAACCTCAGGTGTGTGGTTAGCAGAAACTGACTCAGATAGAAATTACACAATGGCTAATGGGATTATAAAATGCGGAGCTGTAGGAATATTCCAACAGGGCCTGTTTATGGTATTACATTCAAAACTAGTGAGAAGAATAAAAATTTAATCAGACAGAATCATGTATGCCAACACAATTTTGTTCCTTTTGTTTGTTTTGTTCACCATTTTAAACTCATGTCATTCATCTATACTTTGCATCATTTCATGCTTTAAATTGTTTCTGTACCTTTTCAAAATTCACATTGCTTTGTTTAAAGACGTTCCATAGCCTATGCCAGCTTTCCAACTGAGGATATCAAAATGCTTTGCATTAACACGTTATTAATACAATGCTGTAGGTGGGTAGTTTGAAGTGACAATTATTTGATATACAGCTTGAAGATCTTGTAAAGCATTTCATCTTTTAAAGCACTTCATTCCTTTTCTTCAAAAAAACCAGTTAACAACTTTATTGTTACAGATGAGGATTCTTATACTTTGAAATACATTGATACTACAAGGGATTTAAGTGTCATAGTGAGCTATGGCTAGCGATGTCCTAAGAGCCACCAGTTTGGCTTGCACACTGTTCCCTGCTTGCAAACAGAGGCTGGATTTTTGCTGATAGTTTGATAGTTTGTCACTGACCAGTTCAATAGTTGGTCCTTACTATGTAGTACAGCCCAACTGGCTTTTTGTGCATGCACGTTCTTACATAGCTCAGTTGAGTTGTACTCCCCTCCCCCTCTTTGCTGCATAACTTTTCCACTCAGCAGGCAATTGTTTAAATAAACAACTAAATCATTCACAAACAGTATAAATCAATGATCAATAAATGCTGTATTTTAATAAAATCCTACTCTTCAGTGTTTGTCTAAGTAGTCTTAATGATGCTAACAGCTACTAATCAGCTTCTATCAGCAGTGTCTTTATGCATGCAGAGTTTTGGAAAAACCTGAGGCAGACAGCTTTGGCAGAGGTTTTTGGCCACTGTGCATGTGGCTGCCATGAAGTCAACAAATTGAGTGATCAGCTTGTATTTGGTTGCCACCTTCAAACACACGAAGTCTGACCATCAAACAAGTTTGTGATAAATTTTCAACATCGCTAGCTGTGACAGGGCATTGTCTAAATAAGTTTTATGGGAGCAAGCCACTAGAATGATAGTCAGCCGTATCTGTACTAGGAAAGAAAGGAGCAAAACAGGTCTTACATTTTCAAGACTTAGTTCTGGAACTGACTTTCAGTTTAAGAGCTGAGCACTGGAAGATGTGAAAAAGTTATAGTGAACAGTGACAGCATATGTAGAGTGTCTTCCTCCATCCCTGTTGTCAGTGGCAGCCTATAATGGACCATATAGGTTCCTAAGGTCTGCAACTGGTGGTGGCAAGCAAGTGGGGAACAGGCTTTAGCTTCAGTCTCTCCCCCCAAAAAAATAAGATATCTGTGCCAGGAGCAGGCTACCCTTTCGACCTAAGTGCTGAAAAAAGGGAAAGTCTATTTATGGAGATGTTAGTGCATTGGTAACCAAAGAAGGAGGGTGGGACGGTGGCTGCACTTGGCCAAACACACTTGGACCAAGCCAAGCCAGAGCAGTGCTGCCAAGATCTTAGGCATTCACCTTGGCTGGTGGGTGTGCAGGGCTGGGGGCCACACCAGTTGCCTTGTCCTACAGTGCTGGCTCCAGGACTGCCTCAGTTAAGCAACTGAGATCTGGCTGGAGATCTGGCCCTTAGTGTCAAACAAAATGGTCTAGTATGCCTCTGTCAGCAGCATGTGTTGCCTTTCGATAATGCTTCACATAAATGGCCTCAGAGCGTAATACTTAATACTAAAACTCTTGTAATTTACACTGAGCTTCATTTCAGTCATTGGCCTGATCCAACATTGGCTTCTCTTATGTTCTTAATAATCAGTGTTCAATGTGCACAAAACTGGGTGAAGCATAAAATGTGCACAATTCATTTATTCCCATGTTTTCTTTCAATTGGTGTTTGTGTTTGTTTTACACAGCCTTTCAGTTGGACTCAAATCACATATACATTGTAAAGTGCAGGAAGGTTGAAATGCAGTTGTGAACCAACCTACCTGAAAAGCCACCCATGGATTAAAAAACTTGAAGAAAGAAGATAGAAGAATGCTTTTCTGATTTTTTCCAGACATAAAGAAACATACTTAAAACCGCTTTCTTAACACATCTTTCTTAACACATCTTTCTTAAAAAGTTTCTTCCCTGCTCCTTTTTCATCTTTTAAAAAAAGCCAATTGTCAAACTCTGCTTAGTTTGCCATGTGTATTGGGGGGAGAGAAATTCCTGAGGGGAGAGGAGTGGATGACCAAGTGTGTGAACCTTGCTATCATAGAAGTTGTAACTCTTCCTGAAGATGCCTTCCTCACAGAGGAATGTCCTTGAAGCTAACTCTGTGCCAGTCTGCAATGTAGATAATGGGACTGTATATTTCTGGAGGGGGGCGGAGAGTAGTGAATGCTGAAGCTAGGCAGGATGATTGCAAAGTGTGATTGATTGCTGGGGAGGGTTTTTTTTAAATTGCCTATAACCTTGGGGTTTCCTGCTTAAACTTTAGTTCTGACATGGTACTGTTTGGCCTGAAACATGTCTATATCTCAATAAACAAATCACTGCCAAAGAGAGTTTTGTTGAGACCAACTTGTCGAGGAGTCTGACAAAGTGTCAAAACCCCCTCTCTCTTTGACCACCTCTCCATGGATATGATGACAGGTGAAGGTGAAGAGGTTGGGATGAGCACTGGGTCTGAACCTGAGCTCCTGGCCAGAAAGAAACCACACGGCTCAAAATCAAAGGATACTGTGTATTGGAAGGAGGGCGCCCGGCCTAAGGGTACCCGAACTGAGCATAACCAGTGGGATGACCTCACCTGGCTACTGAGTACTCCTGGGCTCTGAGGGGTGAAAGCCCGCCAGTAGTGGGAGAGGAGAAGGACCTCCTGAGTCTTCCAGGTTGACCCCGAATGCGTACAGGTAGCAAAGGCATTGGGGGACAAATTGCGCATCGACTGGGTGCAAGCAGAACTCAAGACGGAACTGGAAGAGATCAAAGATAGCCTTAGAATCCTCGTTGAGAGTCTCCCTTGGGTGGTACAAGAGCTAATGCACCTGGAGGTAGAGGTATCTGTGGAGAAAGAGGCTGAAGAAACCCCAGTCCAGCAACCCCCTGACCACCCGGCAGGACCCCTGCTGGGTCCCCGATCAGAACGGGAGTGACCCAGAATGGCAGCCCCGAGAAGCTGGCATTTTTCATGATCCAGGTGCAGAAGTTCCTAAGAGAGTGGAGGCACACTTTCACTTATGATTAGCATCGTGTCAATTATGTGGGGTTGAGACTACGTGAGCAAGAGGCCGACTGGTTCATGGGGCTCTACAACGTCGGGGCTCCAGAGCTCTGTAATGTGTATGCTTTTATGCAGGCCCTATGGTGGCAGTATGAAGACCTGCTGGAGCTGCAGAAAGCCCACACACACTTCTAGGGTTTGCATCAAGGGAGCTGGTCAGTACAAGAGTACTCCAATGAGTACAGGACCTATGCAGCCAAACTATAGGGATAGCCCAGGGAAGTCCTCATAGAGTTCTACAGAGCAGGGTTGAACCCTATGATTCTGGAGAAGGCTCTGGCCCAAGAAAACCTGCTAACACTCAGTGGTTGGGTCCAAGTGGCATGTGAGGCTGAGAACCAGTGTAACCTGATGCGGCTGTACCAATGCAAGACACCTGGGAGAGCCTCCAGGAGCTCGAAAACCTCTCAGGGATGAGGTCTAATGACTGGTTGAGATCGAGAGCATAGAATGCACCTGGGGCTCTGCCTGAGATGTGGGGCACCGGGACATTTTGCTGCAAATTGTCTGGGAACCAAGAGCCCTGAAAATGAATGCCAGAATAAAAGTAAAGAAAAGAGACCAAAGACCCCGGGGAAGCATCACAAGATGCCCAAAGATTTGCAAGCAGGAGCAAGAGATTCCCTAGAGGGTACCTTCTCCAGTGAAGGTGATGTGCCTCAGCTGGTGGGAAAAGGCCAGGACCTGCTGTGAAGGGTGCCAGCCAGCAGGTCCAAAAGTCTTCAGCACAAGATTTGGTGAGACCCTCCTCCCCTCTTTTCTATTTGACTGTTACCATAATTAATCCTGAGGGGGGACACACATATTAGAGTCCCTGATAGATTTGGGGTGTACTCAAGACTTGAAGTGCACAAGTTAAAGGAGCCCATAGTACTTTCACAAATGGATGGGACCCTAATGCAGGGGGAGGCTTTCCAGTATTGCACTGTCCACCTGTCGGTCAGGGTAGCCTCTCATTGGGAACTGAACTTATTTGTAGTTAACCCATCAGCAAAATTCCCAATGGTACTCAGAAGCCCTTGGCTCTAGGTCCACAATTCGTATGTTCAATGGAGTACTGGGATTCTAATTTTCTTTGACCCATGATGCAAAGAGCATCTTTGGAACCCTGAATGGGGGGAGGAACCCCACCCCATGGTAGAGCACATATGCCTAGTGCAGGAGGAGCTGAACCTCATCCCAGCCGAGTACCGAGACCTGGCCAGGGTTTTTGAGGAAGGGGAAGCAGACAAGCTATCTCCCCACTGTAAAACTGACTGTGTGATCGAGATACTAACCGGGCACAAAATGCCTGAAGGGAATTTATTCCATGAGTCCCACTGAGAAAGATGAGTTGCGGAGGTTCATAGACAAGAATTTAGACCAGGGTTTCATCAGGCTGGCCACCTTCCCCTTGGCTGCCCTGGTGTTGTTTCAGAAGAAAAAGGATGTGGGGGTTGCACAGACTTATTGAGGCTTGAATGTGGTGCCTATGTTGAACACCTACCCCCTCCCCCTCATTAAAGACTTATTGGCCGAAGCCTTGCTGGGCCAGATCTTTACCAAACTGGACTTCCGGGATGCCTACTTTTAAGTACACATCAGAGAGAGTGATGAGCACAAGACTGCTTTTAACACCCCATTGGGACAGTTTGAATACCTAATGATGCCGTTTGGCCTGACGGGAGCGCCGGGGATGTTTATGAATTTGATCAAGCACCTATACAAAGGGGTCCTTGTTTAGTTAGATGATATCTTAATTTATTCAAAAGATAAGGAATCACATTTTCAGTTGGTGCATGACATTCTGAAAGCCCTCTATGTGAACCACCTGTTTGCCAAGATCTCTAAGTGTGAATTCCATTAAGAGGAACTGGACTTCCTAGGGTATCACATATTCGGCAAGGGGCTGGGCATGGACCCAAAGAAAATCCAAGATGTGGTGGAGTGGGACCCCCCACAAACTCGGCGCCAATTTACAGTCCTTCCTACAGTTCACCAACTTCTATTGCCCCTTCATCCCCAACTTCGCACAGGTCACCCTTCCTCTCACTGACTTCCTTGAAACAAAACGGAAGTTGCTGGAATGCTGGAAGGCAGGCAGTTGCCTAGCATGGTTCCCCAAGTGCCAGAGTCCCCAAGACTCTGTTCAGAGCCCATTTTGCACTACCCTGATGAGATTAAGCAATTCGTGGTGCAAGTGGATGCTTTGGACGTGGCCATGGGGGGTGATTCTGCAAAGGGGGAGGACAGGAACTTACACCCCTTGGCCTACATGTCCAAAAACTTCTCAAGCATAGAACAAAACTGGGTGGTGTGGGATAAGGAAGCCATTGCTATCAAATTGGCCCTCACCACATGGAGACGTTGGTTCGAAGGTGCACAGGTTCCTTTTGAGGTTTGGACTCTTCATAAAAATTTAGAAGTGCTTAAAGCTCCATGGCACCTGAATGCACAACAGTTGAGATGGGCGGAGTTTTTCTCTAAGTTTCGTTTCACCCTCAAACACCTCCCAGGGAAGTTGAATTTCCTGGCTGATGCATTGTCCCACCTCCCTCAACATGCTAGCCAACATGAGGAGGTGGTGGATACCATATTCATATCCACCCAATTAGGAGGGGCGGTAGTGACACACAGCCTGGCGAAGAGAGTGTCACTGCTGGAGAAGGAGGGTTGGACTGAGAAATTCCAAACCACTCTCTCTGAAAACGACAAAGCTGACATTGAGTGGGAGGGGACTCTAACACAAAAGGATGATGGGTGCTGGTACCGGCAAAATAAACTGTTCATCCCAACCTCCTTGAGGGGGGAAATTATGTCAATAGGGCATGATAACAAAATGGCTGGGCATTATGGATATCTAAAGACTTTGAATCTAATCCAGAGGGAGTTCTGGTGGTTGCACATGAGAGGAGACAACTCTAAATATGTGTCCTCCTGCCAAATGTGTTTGATGAGTAAGAGACAGGCAGGGAAACCCCCAGGACTATTGCAACCATTAGAGACCCCGGCCCAGCCATGGTCCATTATATCCATGGACTTTATCATGGATTTACCCCCAAGTCAAGGAAAGATGTTATCTGGGTGGCGTTGGATTTATTTTCAGAACAGGCACACTTTGTCCCATGCAAGCAGATGCCGACGGCCAGGTAGCTAGCCCAAATATTCATGCAACACATCATCAGACTCCATGCCTTACTATGCAAGATAATCTCTGATTGGGGGCCCCAGTTTGTGGTGGAGTTTTGGAAGGAACTCTTAAAATTCCTGGGGGTGGAAAAGGGACTTAGTAGCACCTATCACCCCGAGACTGATGGGCAGACAGAGAGAACAAATCCAGTGTTGGAACAGTTTTTAAGATGCTTTATAAATCATCAGCAAGACGATTGGGTGGACTTGCTCCATTTTGCAGAGTACAGTTATAACAATTCGGTGCATAGCTCCATAGGAATCTCCCCCTTAAAAGCTATGCATGGATGCGACAGAGGACCCCTTTCCACATTGGACCTGGGAAATCCAGGACCCAGGGATGCCTGGACATGGTGGGCTAAAGTATCCCAGGGGTGACCAACTCTCTAGAAAACCCTGGATAAAGCAAAGGAAGACTACAAATACTATGCTTACAAGGGGAGGGGCCCTGAATGAAAACTGAAACCAGGAGACTCTGTGTACATTTTCACAAAGAACCTCAAGGGGTTACAGCCCGGGAGAAAACTTGGTTGGAGATATGTGGGACTTTTAAAAGTAATATGCCTTATTAATAAGGTGGCTGTTGAGGTGGAGTTGCCTAAAAGCTTGCATCATGTACACCCTGTTTTTCATTTCAGCCTACTGAAGAAGGATCCTGGACCCTCAAAGTGGAGACCTTGTCCTCCAGCTCCTCCTTCCCTGATCGTGGATGGAGAGGCCCACCAAGAAGTGGGGGACATTCTTGATTCTAAAATCAAACGAGTGCGGCTGTATTATCTCATCAAATGGAAGGTCTTTGGCCTGAATCATAATGAATGGGTGGAAGCTAAACATGTCAATGCTGCAAAACTAGTACGCGCTTTCCATAAGCAGCACCCCCTCAAGATGGGAGGGTGAACTGGGCTTTGGGGGAGGGGTAGAATGTCAAATTCTGCTTAGTTTGCCATGTGTATTGGGGGGAGGGAAATTCCTGAGAGGAAGGAAGTGAATGGCCGAGTGTATGAACCACACTGTTGTAGAAGTTGTAACTCTTCCTGAAAATGCCTTCCTCACAGAGGAACGTCCTTGAAGTTAACTCTGTGCCAGTCTGCAATGTAGATAATGGGACGGTATATTTTTTCAGGGGGGAGTAGTGAACGCTGAAGCTAGGCAGGATGGTTGCGAAGTGTGATTGGTTACTGGGAAGGGGCTTTGTTTGAATTGCCTATAACTTTAGGGTTTCCTGCTTAAACTTTAGTTCTGACATGGTACTGTTCTGGCCTGGAACATGTCTATATCTCAGTAAAGAAATCACTGCCAAAGAGAGTGTTGTTGAGAGTAACTTGTCCAGGAGTCTGACACCAATGGAATAGGCTAAGGCTTAAAGGTTATAACTGACCTGATGATACCTTAATGGTTTAGAGAGTAGGGTTGAACATGGGGTCCTCCTTATCCTAATGTGCTGAACTAATCATTACACCACACTTAGCAAATATGCACCAAATGTGCCAGAAGGGTTGAACAATGTTTTAAATGTCACATGTGAATAAGCCCTGTTGAACTCCAGGTCTGTGTAATACTGAAAATAAGAATTATTATTTGTAAACTTGGTCCTACTTATACCATGGCTGAGGAAAGAAGAAGAGGAGGAGGAGGAGGAGACTGGATTTATACTCAGGGTGGCTTACAATCTCCTTTCCCTTTTTCTCCCCACAACAGAAACCCTGTGAGATAGGTGGGGCTGAGAGATTTCTGACAGAAACTGCTCTTTTCAAGAACACCTCTGACAGAACTATGGCTTGCCCAAGGTCATCCAGCACCTGCAAGTGGAGGAGTGGGGAATCAAACCTCGTCTGTGCCCTTAACCACTACACCAAGAGTTGGTTTTTATATCCCACTTTTCTTTACCTGAAGGAGTCTCAAAGTGGCTTATAATCACCTTCCCTTCCACTCCCTTGTGAGGCACCTTGTGAGGTAGGTGAGGCTGAGAGAGTTCTGCGGAAACTGTGACTGGCCCAAGGTCACCCAGCAGGCTTCATGTGGGGAATCAAACCTGGTTCTCCAGATTAGAGTCTGCTGCTCTTAACCACTACACCATGCTGGCTGGAATTTTATTGCATATATAAGACTTCCGAAATATATAATACCAAGTGTTGAATCCAAGCTTCTGCAAAAAGAAAAAGCTAAACAAAACAAAAAACCCAGATCTTCCCTGCCTGTCCCTTTCCTTAGTAGTCCTCTGTTGCTTTCCCTAAAGCAAATGCTGAGCTAAGATCAGATCATAATGCCATGTGGCATGGGGAGCTGCGGGAAGAAGAGAAATGGGCAATATGCCCTCTCCTTCTTTGGAACAAAGCCTGTTAAATCTGAAATCTAGTTATTGCTCCACACTTCTATTGTTTAATCTAGAAACTTGCTAGACACTCATACCTTGAATAAACCTTTGTTGGTCTAAAAGGTGCCACTCTAAATTTGTTCTACTGCTTCAGACCAATATGGCTGACTACCTGGATCTAGACACTTATTATTTTTTCTCAATTTGTGCCATATTCTTATGTACTTTGTTTCACAGAAATCCAGTTCTGTGGCACAAAGCAAAGGATTCCAATTTGTAATGGGTAAACCTACACTTTAGTTAAAATGGGTGTCAATTTTTATTATGTGAGGTTTACTTCTCTGAAGAAAAGGGGGAGCCTTGCCCACTTTGTCATGCCACATTTTTTTCTTGGGTTTTTTTTTTTGGGGGGGGCAGTCCAGTTCAGCAGCCAGACAAGGCAGAGATCAATGGATTTTCCAAATACACTGGAAACTAAGATGTGTATGTTACTCTGGTATATCCCTAACCCTGTCCTCACGTTCTGTATCCAAACCCTACCTCTCACAACCACTTCATATGTAAAGTTGTCAGCTCTGGGTTGGAAAAAACCCTGGAGATTTTGGGCGTAGAGCCTAGAGAGGGTGGGGTTTGGGGAGGGGAGGGGAAGGACCTCAGCATGATATAAGGCCATAAAATTCATCCTCCAAAGGAGCCATTTTTTCCAGGGGAACAGATCTTGGTTGTCTGGAGATCAATTGTAATAGTGGGAGATCTCCAGGTACCACCTGGATGTTGGTAGCCCTACTCATATGGTAGTAGTAGTATGGACACTGGCGCTTACTTCCTATTTTGCTTGTTTTTGAGCCACAATGCTGCAGAAAGCTTTCACCGATAATTTAAGTATGGAACCCATGCCCGTATTCCTAAGATTAGTGCTTGTCTACTTCCCTTGTTTTGAACAGCCAGTATAGCCTGATTGCCATATCTCCTCTCTCTCCTCTCCTCTCCTCTCCTCTCCTCTCCTCTCCTCTCCTCTCCTCTCCTCTCCTCTCCTCTTTTGCAGCTGTACTAATCTTTGGTTTGTAGTAGAAGTAACTGCTCTGCACTTAATGCATATCCATGCTGACTTAATATTGTTTGAAAAAAAACAAGATCTAATTTGAAAATGAATTCCAAAATTATGAAAGTACTTATTAAGAAGTTTTCATGTGCATAGGAGGGCTTTTTGTCATTTGTTAAGAGGGTGCTGTTTTTTTAAACCCTCCTGTTTGTGAAATAAGTTGTTGGAGAAGGAGAAGTTTGTAGCTTGGTTGTAGTATGTTGGCCTTCCAGGCTTGTCATACTAGGAGGTGTTGGAATTCAGCCTCTAAGCAACAGTAATTTCACTTTCTAGTTTAGTAAGGCTCTTTCTCCAGACCAGATCAGTTCAAGGTTTCCTCCAGATAACCATAAGAGTGCAGGGACATTGGGAGGGGAGCACTTTGGCACAACAGCATTATGTCACTTCTGGGGAAAACCCAGAAGTGACATCATGCCTCTCTAGGAATCACTGAAAACTATGGAGTTTTTGACAATTCCTAGAGATGCATAACTGTCATGTCTGGGTGTTTCCCAGGAGTGATATAATGCTGTCTTTATTTTCCCACCAGCAGCAGTAGTGAGGTTTGCTGGTGGCAGGTTTCCAACCATAGTGGGAGACCTGGTAACCTTAATGCACCACTGTGGTTAAAGCAAAAGTGCATATTGGTTACGTACCTCCTGTGTGGCTTCCTTTTCATGGTATTTGACACTGGTAATAGCAGTTTAATGAATAAAGTGCTATATTCATAGATTTCTTCATGTATGGGTTTGGACTGAGATTTATATACACAATCTAGAACATACGTCCTTGAGATGAATGGATATTATTGTCCAGAGGAGGTATGCAAAGAAAAAGTTTAATGAGGACTGTTCAATAGGTTTTGTGGCTGCTTATACTGAAGCAGATTTACAATGCCATCCTAAGCAAAGTTGCATCCTTATAAGCTCAGTAGCTTCAATGGACTTATATGGGTGTATCTCTGTTTAGTAATGTATTGCTATTGATAGGGTTGCCAGCAGACCTGGAGAAAATAATATCAACTAGTAAATAACATCCCATTAAGCCTCTATTAAAGGGACAGGGCATGTTTCTCCAGGCCTGCTAACAACTTTAGCCATTGGGAATTTCTTCCTTTGGAATACTGTAAATAACTTTTGGGACACACAGAGTTTTTCATTCATACACAACATCTGTGTATATTTATTTATATGAAAAAATGCACTCCACTTATCAAAGACATTCCTGACATACAATAACACTTCTCCTAATAGTTCTTAGGCAGTTTAAGCTCTTTTGCCAACTCCACCAAATGTTTAAGATATGTTTAAGATATGAATACACAATCTAAAACACTGCCCAAATGTTTTAAGATATGAATATTTAATTTAAAAAAATCAACATAAAACTAGTACTTGAAACAATATTGTACAATACAAGGTATTTAATATACATTGCAATATGTTAACACAGAATTTTATTAGTTTCAATATTTTTTAAAAAAACTAGAGTATGCTTTCTGTTTGCTGCAGCAGTGAAGAGGGATTCTATGATTGCAATGTGTCTCTCCAAAGAGCCTTTTTTAAATTATAGATTTGGTGCTGTTCTGGAGATTGTAAAAAAGGATCACTATGGTGTCATTTATGGTGCTATATTATGGTGTATCTGGTATAATATTATTAGTCAGGCTCAGATATTTGTTAGCTCCCATGTGATTTCGTATGAGACTACCCGATTTATGAACCAAGTGGGATTGGGATAGCTGCCAGTTGTATAGACTCTTACCTCAATGTGGGAATCGAACATGTGGCTAGTGTGTGACTGATTTATATGAATGTGGCATCTCCAAGCAGGACCAGCCAAATCAATGCTCACTGGCAGTCCTTTATATTTCTACAGGAGACCCAAAAATGTATGAATCTAATAAATGCAGTCATAAGTGCTCTTATGCAGCAGCGAGATCCAAAGGGGTCTGTAATGTAGGATTCCAGAATAAGTGTCACTCAGTACTTCTAGATGCAAACTTAATACTCTTTATGCTTAACTTCAGTTTTCAGTTGACACAGAAATTTAAACACAGAACAAAGTGGGGGGCTGAATCATGTTTGGGAGAGGTTGTGACTAGTGAACATTGATGTCTGGATTCAAGCCAATTAGCTTTCTGAAATCGGCTTGTGTGTTACTTGCCCAAGGACATATTGTCACAGCATCTTTTTTACCCAAGGACATATTGTCCAAGTATCTTTGTCTTGAAAAAGTAATACAGGTAGCAGCTCTTAAGTTCTGTACATAAAACATTGTTGTAGTGGTATCTAATTAAATTTTTGGTAAAGAAAATAATACTTGCAAAATGATAGTTTACCATAGATTGTCTCTTGAAAGAAACATTCTGGTTGCATATTTGAAAGATAATTCAGTAAAACTGAATATTGATAAACCTAGTTGTACTTAAAGTCTATATTTGAACTAGCTATGAGGACATTAAGATCTCTCCTTTCTTGGATTTGCTTTTTCATTGTAAAATGTACTGAAATCTCATCTGTAGTCATAGAGCATCAATTTGCTTCTGTAGTATGTGTGTGTAGGGAAGAGTTGAAAGGAGTTGACTGGGCAGTTGGCAGTCATTCATTGTCAGTGATTGCTAGTCATTCATAAAAAACTGCAGAGCTGAGAGGTGGAGCCAGAAGAAGCAGCCTTTGAAGCCAGAATGGAAAATCCATACTTCTTTGCTTAATCAGAAGTGATTCTAGAAACTGTTCAAAAAAGAGCATTCTGGACATAATGAGATATATGCTAAATCTGTGAGCAATTAAAAATACTTGAAATATAACTTAATTCTTCACATATCTCCATTTCATATACAATCTGCCTTTCTGTTTTTTCCACCATTGATTCAGGTAATTTTTTTTTAAAAAATATAAAAAGTAATATTTATATTTATCAGGCAATAAACTGTACACTGACTCATAACATGACACATAACACAATCATCTGTCAGCTTCTATTGTTTCTATACAGTTCAATTTTTCCTGCTGCACCGTTCAGCAATTTTCTTTTAATTTACATTAATCATTTTTTCCCCTGTTGCACACATTGATAATTATTCAGCTTTTCCATGAGGCGAAGAACTTCCATTTTACAGAGTCTCTGCTCTCTCTTTTTGCATTTTCCTGGTTTTGGTAACTTGCGTGGGATTTTGTTTTTCTTTTCTGTTTCTTGTTATTCCAGCCCATCTTTCTCATTGCTTCTTTCTTTTTAAACCTAACATTACCACAGTGTTTAGACTTCTTGTGTTAATTTGCAAAGATACAAATTAGTTTAATAGTCAAAGAATCTGGTAATATATCCTCTCAAAAGAAGGCCCTTTCATGGAAAGTGTAGATACTGCTGGAATTTTTGTTGTTTTCCTGATGCCACATCTATCTGCATTATAGCATGTTAGGGTTGCCAGCTCTAGGTTGAGAAATACCTGGAGATTTTGGGGGTGGAGCCTGAGGAGGGTGGGGTTTGGAGAGGGGAGGGATTTCAATGCCATAGACTCTCCCTTCCAAAGTGGTCTCCAGGTGAATTGATCCCTGTCACCTGGAGATCAGTTGTAATAGTGGGAGATCTCCTGCCACCCCCTGGAGGTAGAAAGGAAACAAACAACAGTTGCTCGTTTCCTTTCTACCTACATCCCATGATCTCTCTCTTTGATTTGCACCACCACCTGGAGGTAGGCAACCCTACACATGTCCACACCTCTCTAGTCTCTAATCCTCTTTGGCCCACTTCTTTTAGTTCAGGGGAGGCTGCCTCCTGAGGAATTTGAATGTTCAGTTTCAAAAAAGGTGCTGCTACCCCAGTGTGGGATCACAACACTTCAGACAGAGGAAGATAAGTCTGTTGGGTCATTTGAAGTAAATTGCTACATACGTCAAAGGTAAAGGGAAAGTTTTCCCTGTTAATTTAATTCAATTTAAAATATTTTCAAGACCACCTTTTTTCTAGACATTTTGGATCCAAAGTAGGGAACAACATAGAATTTAATACAACAATGCCATTCAGACTTACACAAAAAGCCAGCCATAGAATTAATAAAACAGATTCTAACTGTAAAACTTGAATCTGAAATGGCTTTTTAAAACAACAGCTAATGTTGAATAAAGTGAAGTGTGCCACCCTCTGATTTGGCTCAGCCATTCTGGGGGAAGAGGAGTCATGCTGGATTTTAAGGTGCCCTTATGTGAGCAGAAGGCACATCACCCACTCAAGAGAGATACAAAATTTCTGTGGATTTCCCTCAAAGTGCATCGTTACAGGGATGCCTGCCTCCAGGTGGGACCTGGGGATCCCCCAGAATCATCTCTAGATTAAAGAGATCAGTTCCCCTAGAGAAAATGGATGTTTTGGAGCATGGACTGTACAGCATTGTACCTTTTGTACTCAATCATGTCACCCCTCATCCGTCATTTCTCCAAGCTAAAGAGCTCCAAGTGCTTTAACCTTTCTTCATAGGAAAAGTGTTCCAACCCTTTTATCATTTTAATTGCCCTTTTCTGCACTTTTTCCAATGCTATAATATCCTTTTTGAGGTGTGGTGACCAGAACTGTACACAGTACTCCAAATGAGGTCACACCACTGATTTATACAGGGGCATTATGATACTGGCTGATTTGTTTTCAATTCCCTTCCTAATAATCCCCAGCATAGCATTGGCCGTTTTTATTGCAGTCGCACGCTGTCTCGACATTTTCATTGAGTTATCTACTGTGACTCCAAAATCTCTCTCTTGGTCAATCTCTGCCAGTTCGGACCCCATCAACATGTATTTATAGTTAGGATTTTTGGCTCCAATGTGCATCACTTTACACTTGGCCACATTGAACCCCATTTGCCATGTTGACGCCCACTCACCCATCCTTGACAGATCCCTTTGGAGTGTCTCACAATCCTCCCTGGCTCTTACCACACTGAACAACTTTGTGTCATCTGCTAATTTAGCCACTTCATTGCTTACTCCCAATTCCAAATCATTAATGAGCAAGTTAAAAAGCATTGGACCCAGTACTGAGCCCTGCGGTACCCCACTGCTTACCACCCTCCACTGAGAAAATTGTCCATTTATACTCACTCTCTGTTTCCTATTAATTAGTCAGTTTTTGATCCACAAGAGGACTTATCCTTTTCTCCCGTGACTATTGAGCTTACTTAGGAGCCTTTGAGAAGAAACTTAAGCTTTCTGGAAGTCAAGGTAAATGGTATCTATTGGGTCCCCCTTGTCCACATGTTTGTTCACTCCCTCAAAGAACACTAACAGGTTAGTAAGACAAGATCTTCCCTTACAGAACCCATCCTGAGTTTTCCTTAATAGGATTTGTTCATCAATGTGCTTACTAATTCTTTCCTTAATAACAGTTTCCACCAACTTACCCGGTATTGACGTCAGACTGCCTGGCTTGTAATTTCCTGGATCTCCTCTGGGACCCTTTTTAAAGATGGGAGTGATAGTAGCTACCTACCAGTCCTTAGGAATGGAGGCAGATTTAAATGAAAGATTACATATTTTTGTCAGGAGATCCACAAGTTCACATTTGAGTTCTTTCAGAACTGTTGGATGTATGCCATCCGGGCCTGGTGATCTATCAGTTTTTAAGTTCCATTTGTTCAAGTTTTACAGGCCAAAGAAAAAAATGTGAGTTGGATTTAACAGCAGAAGACTTAAAGTGAATGAGGTGTGGTGATGGTTCTTGGTGGAGTCACATTTTCATGCTACTCTCTACAGGAAGATATTTAGAAAATGGCACCTGAGAATTACACATTTTAATGGTTAGGCTTTGAAGAAAGCTGATCCAGCTGAGCTCTGAGAAGGAGCAAGAGCTGCTAGAGGGGTAAGTGTTTTTATTATTATTTACTTTCAGCTGAGGTGATTTAGCTGAGAAGGTACTGTGTGGGGGACTGTATTTGGGAGTGTGTGGTGAGTTGTGAGTTGTTGCAGAGTCCTGGCTGCTTGAATTAGGGTGTGAAGGGGTCATTGTTTGCCTGTAATTGAGTGCCTGAGTGGATTTGAATAGCTTCTGGCCACACCCTCTTCTGGGGGAAGCTTCTATTTAAGGCAGGAAGTTTGCAAGAGGCACGAGCCTCTGGCACAAGCCAAAGGGTGAGGCTCTTGGCCTGTGGCTCTTAGCCTAGGGACTCTTAGACTAGGGGCTCTGTAAGAAGCCCAGGAAGAGTCAGAAAGCCAGGGACCTAGGCTCCTTGGGTTCCCAGTAAGGTAAGTAGACTTCTACAACAGGAACCACATACATACAAAGGGTTTTAAAAGGGGGGTTATATAACAGTATTAATTTAAAAGCAAGTATGAAGCCAGAATGCCAGCAGGGGGTGTCCACCCACAATATCTGGGAAGCCTCCAAAGTTGTCATCAGAGGGAAGTGCATATCCGTACTAGCATTCTGCAAAAAAGAAAAATCAATTATCAGAACCACTCTTTTGCAAAACATTAAAAAATTAGAAACAGAACATAAGCAAACCTGCAGTACAAAAACCTACAAACAACTGCGAGATAACAGAAAACAACTCGAAATTCTAGATGAATCAATGATTCATAAAACCGATTTCAACCACTTCAAATCTAATACCACCAAATCCTCAAGGAGACTAAAATTTTTGACTTGGAAGTTGAAGCAAAGACAATCTGATCGCCACATCACTGCTCTTAAAGACCAACACAATAACCTTAAATTTAGAGAAGAAGAACTTGCCAGTATTTTGGAAAATTTCTATAAAAATCTTTATACCTCAACCAGACCTAACCCCCAAAACATCCGGGAATATCTAAATAGCACTAATAATCTGCCCAAGCTAGAGGAGGAACACTGTGAATTGCTTGAAGAACCTTTCAATTTAAAAGAATTAGAATCGGTCATCAAGTTATCCAAAACCGGCAAAGCCCCTGGTCCAGATGGGTTCACTAATGAATATTATAAAACTTTTTTACCAATAGTAAACCTCTCTTAAATTCATGCAACTCAATCTTAAAGGTAAAGGTAAAGGTTCCCTTGCTCGAAAGCCAGTCGAATCCGACTCTAGGGTTGCGGTGCTCATCTCCGTTTCAAAGCCGAAGAGCCAGCGCTGTCCAAAGATGTTTCCATGGTCATGTGGCCGGCATGACTAAACACCAAGGTGCACGGAACGCTGTTACCTTCCCACCGAAGTGGTACCTATTTATCTACTTGCAAAGTTGTAAACCCCCTGAGTCTTGGAAAACAGCAAACATTATTCTACTTCCAAAAAAAGGGAAAGACCCCACAGATCCTGCATCACTACGCCCGATTTCCCTTACTAACAATGATTATAAATATTTCACTGCCATGATTGCAAATCGCATGAAAACCATTATGACTCAATACATACCCACAGATCAATCCGGCTTTTTGGCATCGAGGGACATTGCAGACAACGTTCGCAAAACCCTTAACCTAATTCATTTTGCTAACAAAAATAAAGTTCAGGACTCTCTAATTTTATCTATTGATATCCAAAAGGCGTTTGATTCTTTAGAAATTAATTATTTAAAAATACTTCTACACCGCATGAACTTTGGTCCTACCTTTCAATTGGCAATTCAAACAATCTATGATGATCCAAAAGCGAAAATCCTATTTAATGGCACAGCTGCCAATGACATCTGGATGCAAAGAGGCACCAGACAGGGATGCCCTTTGTCCCCCATTTTATTCATCCTGACTATGGAACCGCTGGCTATAAATCTGAGGAATAACTCAAAGTTTGAAGGTATCCAAGTACTAAACAAAAACTTCAAACTCAGTCTCTTTGCTGATGATGTTTTACTTTATGTATCCTCGCCAATTCAATCCTTAAAGGCTATACAATTTGAACTATCCAGTTTTGGATCTACAGCTGGCCTCATTGTCAATCAGTCTAAATCTCTTATTCTTCCAATATGTCTGTCAACATCAACTAAGGAAAGCATTCACAATCATTATACCTATCAATGGACAGATAATTGCCTGCAATATCTTGGAATCAAACTACCTGTTGATCAAAATAAGCTTTTTCATATAAATTATTTAGATACACACAAAGAACTTGTGGCACAACTTGCCAAATGGAACATGAAAGTTCTTTCTTGGATTGACAGAATCAACATACTACGTTCCTATATCTTGCCTAGATATCTCTATCTTTTTCAGACCATCCCATGCTATATCTCAGATCGTCAACTTAACTTATGGCAAAAAGACATCAATGCTTTTATTTGGGAAAACAAACACTCACGGATAAACGTCCGAACAATGAGCAGACCTATAAAACAGGGTGGTATGGCTCTTCCAATTCTGGCAACGTATTATAAAGCCGTAGTCCTGGCATCTTTGGTTAGGCAATACCACGAGGATGATATGCTTGATTGGAAATGGATTGAAGACAATACAACGCAAGTCCACTCTTTCCAAGACATACTATGGCACAGCAAACCTCAAAAAACACTCTCTTTAATTGATTCCCCATACTTAAAATCTACTATCAATATATGGCACCGAGTAAAGAAGAATTTATCCCAGCCAAATCACATGAAGCATTCTCAGATTGGAATTTGATCAGAATTATCGACACAACAAAGAAAGGTCGAATCATGACCAAACAAGAACTAGAAAAGAAATACAAATGGTATGAATACTTACAGTATCATCATTTTATTGAGTCCACCGAATTCCAAGAATCTATCAAAAGCTCCCTCAACAATTTTGAATCCATTCTGTTTAAACCTTATATATAAAAAAACCTAATATCAAAAATCTATACAATTCTGTCAGGTAGCCCTGCCATGATGGATGGAGAAGGGAGGGCGGTTGGGCTTTTGTTTTGTGAAGGGAGGGTGGATGGGACCGTGGGGTGTTGATTTATGTACCTGGAGTGTTAGAATGGAATGCGGGGAGCTGCCTCGACTGCTTGGCCGTGCAGGCCATATCTTACTCAGACCTAACACACTGACCTTGGAGGAGACAGGCTGTTAGCTTACTATCGCTTTCAAAAGCAACAGCCAGGCTGGGAAAATGGGGGCGGTGGGAACTACATTAATTATCTATGTCTCCAGTTCCCGCGCGCGCGCTATGCTTCCATTGGTGGAGGGGGGGGTCCCCATTCTCCCCCCTTATGGTATAACTGCTTGCTTCATGTAACCAAGGTATTCTTAACAATGCTTCTGTTCCAGTAACCTACTATTGCAGCTTAAAAAATAAATACTATTCTTGCTTCAATGAACAAGGCCTGGTATTTTACTGACTAAGTTAAGGACTCTGACAGTTTGTTAAGAATCCTCATTTTCGGGACTGGTCAGAAACCCGTGACTCCAACATGAGTGGCGGTGAAGAAGACACTCTCCCGATCCAAGAAGACAAACAGGAGGAAAAGAAACCTCCTGTGAAAACGGTACCCTCGGAAGCCCCTGGCACCTATGTGCCGGTAACATGGGGGCAGGAGTACGACCTTGGGGGGCCCTACGGGGACCCTTACGGAGCGGCCTACGGCAGGGTGACCACCCGACCCAAGCAACGGAGAGATTGGGTGAAACCCCTGGCCAAAACCCACGAGACGTGGTTCACGACTCCCCGGGCCTCGATGAGAGCGAGTCAAACTGAGAGATCAGTCCGTCAACTGATCACCGCAGAAGGGTTGGAAGACACGTACCGAGACTCCGGTGAAATGGAAGGGGCCGTGGTGAGCCGGAGGTGGAGTGGCGACCCGAGCCAAGACCGCCTGGTCCGTATCCTAGATGAATCCCTTGCCCGCATCCCCCAGATGATCGCGGAGGGCATCCGAGAGGAGATGGGCCGACAACGGCGGGAGGTGCCCCCAGACCAACAACCTCAGGACCAGCAACCCCAGGACCAGCAGAATGTGCCGGTACCGGACCGGCAGAACGTGCTGGTCCAACCCCTCGACCAACCAGCGGGGACAGGACCACAGGGGCCGCCGGTGCCGCAACCCCAAAGACCCTGGGGCTTCCTGCCACCGAAACCAGCCGAACTACTCGACGCAGACTTCGATGGGACCCCGGAGAAGTTCCCCTTTTTCTTGGTGAGAGCTGAAAAATTCATCGAAACCTGGGGCCACCTGTTCCAGCGCGAAGACCGGATGGTGGATGCCATAGCCGCGCACCTAAAAGATGCAGCGGCCGACTGGTATGTAGCCCTGCACCAGGCTGATGGGCGGGAGCTGAGGGAAATCGATGCTTTCATGTGGGCCATGAAAGAGCACTTTGAAGATGTCAACGCCAACAAGACAGCCAGAGCGGCTCTACGTGCCCTGAAGCAAGGTCCCAAGTCGGTGAGAGAATACACTGCCGAATTCCGCAGATGTGCAGCCAAGATCCGAGGCTGGCAAGACGGAGTCTTGGCCGACCACTACAAGTTGGGGCTGAATGCGGAGATCCGCCGTTCCATCACGAGAACCCAGGATCCGGATACGTTGACGGGCTGGATCCAAGCGGCTGTCACCATGGAAAACCGCCTGAAAACTATCCGTCTGGACGACGCGGCGGCAATGAGTAAAGGGGGCCAATCGGGCCCTACCCCAGCCCCGCGTGGGAAGACCCAGCCACCGAACCCCAAACCCAAAGAAGGCACGAGAGAGATCCGGATGAAGCAAGGGCTCTGTCTGAAATGCGGGGAGGGGGGCCACTTTGCAGCGAATTGCCCAGGCTCCCCCGCACCGACCGGGATCCCGAAAGGGACCAAGAAGAAGTTTGACACCTCCACCCCGAAACCAGTGGCAAAACCGAGAGGGGCAAGGGCCCTGCAAGCCAAACCCCTCAGCGAGGCATCGGACTCATCGGATGGCGAGACCGCACAGACAGGAAACGAGACGGACCTGCTGTAAATAGCGCTGAACAGCAGGTCCCGGACTCTCAAGCGCAAATCTCGGTGAGCCGACCCCCCTCTCTTTTCTTTCTCACTGTGACTTTAATGGACCAGGGTCTACTGACCCATGTGAGAGTGCGAGCTCTCATCGACTCTGGGTGTGGGAAAGACCTGATTAACCCCACCCTGGTGATGGGACTGGGGGCGAAGGTGGTGAAATTGACCGAACCCCTGATTTTCACGCAGATGGACGGCTCTACAATGAAAGAGCCGTGCAAATATGAAACTGTGCCCTTACGGGTGGGGATCGGGGACCACTGGGAAGAGCGGCCCTTTGTTGTCACCCCTTCTGCTCGATTTCCCCTGGTGTTGGGTAGCGCGTGGTTCTTCGACCATGATCCACACGTCCTATGGGGAGAGGGGAAAGTTAACTTCATCTCTGAGAAATGCCAACCGCACCGTTGGAAACGGGATTGGGGTGCCCCGATGGCGGGGGGGACCTTATAATGGCAGGGGTGGCTGAAACGGAACTGGAGACGATTCCCCAAGAGTACCGAGACTTAGCTGCCGTGTTTGGGGAAGAGGAAGCGGACGAACTGCCCCCCCACAGAAACTCTGACTGTGCCATAGAAATTTTACCAAATCAAAAGTTACCCAAGGGGAAACTATACTCCATGAGCCCCTCGAAGAAGGTGGAGTTGAGAAAGTTTATCGACAAAAACTTAGCCAGAGGGTTTATACGACCCGCGTCATCCCCGTTTGCTGCTCCTGTTCTTTTCCGGAAAAAAAAGGACGGGGGGCTGCGGCTGTGCACAGACTATCGAGGGCTGAATGCAGTTTCTAACACGAACGCTTACCCTATGCCCCTGATTAAAGACCTCTTGGCTGCGGTAGCAGGGGGAAGGTGTTTTCTAAACTGAACTTGAGGGATGCCTACTTCAGGGTGCGAATAAGGGAGGGGGATGAGTTCAAAACAGCATTTAATACCCCGTTGGGACAATTTGAGTACTTGGTGATGCCGTTCGGGCTTCAGGGGCCCCCGGGAGTTTTTATCAACTTGATCAATGAAGTACTCCACAAGTATTTATTCAAGGGGGTCCTTGTTTACCTTGATGACATACTTTTGTACTCCCCCGACCTGAAATCACACGTTAAACTAGTGAGGGAGGTCCTCCAAACGTTACACAAGCACAAACTTTTTGCCAAGTTGTCAAAATGTGAGTTTCACAAGTCAGAGATCCCCTTTCTAGGCTACCGCATCTCACAGCGGGGAATTGAGATGGACCCCGACAAAATATAGGATGTGGTCGGGTGGGAAATCCCTAAAACACGGAGGCAACTCCAGGGATTCCTCGGATTTGCTAACTTTTATAGATCTTTCCTGTCGAACTTTGCTCAGGTGGCTCTCCCCCTAACTGACTTGCTCAAAACAAAAGGGAAGCCCCCTGATTGCACGCGCCCTGGAGCGAAGTTAGTCTGGTCCCCAGAATGCGCCTTTGACCAGTTAAAAGCTCTCTTTACTTCAGAGCCTGTCTTGGCGCACCCGAATGAACTAAAAAAATTCATTGTGCAAGTCGACGCATCGGACGTTGCGATGGGGGGGGCGATCCTCCAAGAGGGGGACGACGGCAAACTGCACCCCCTCGCCTATGTTTCCAGAAAATTTAATGATACTGAACGGAATTGGTCGGTGTGGGAGAAGGAAGCTGGGTCGATCCGCTTAGCGCTGGCGACCTGGCGCCATTGGCTTGAGGGGGCGCGCGTTCCGTTTGAGGTTTGGACTGACCATAAAAACCTCGAGTTCCTCTGCTCCCCCCGCTCATTGAACGCCATGCAGCTACGCTGGGCTGATTTCTTCTCTAAGTTCAACTTCACTCTGCACCATTTTCCCGGTAAATCTAACTCGCTAGCTGACGCACTCTCACGCCTCCCACAACACGACAGTAAGAGGGAGGAGATTCGTGACTGTGTCTTCACGCCTTCCCAATTGGGAGGAGCGGTAACCACTCGCAAGCAAGCGAAGCTTTCCCCCCCTTCCCTTGCCCCTCCCGCAGATGACTGGGCCAAGAAATTCTCTACGGCTATGCCCGATGCCGACAGGGAGGAGGTGGGGGGGGAGGACGGAGTTACACAGGATGCACAGGGCTGCTGGCTGAAAAACGGCAAACTGTTTGTTCCCGATTCCCTTCGGGGGGAAGTAATGGGTTGGGCACACGGCTCAAAGCTGGCGGGGCACACGGGATTTGTTAAATCGCTCCAACTATTGCAAAGACAATTCTGGTGGCCTGGACTACGCAAAGACATTTCCTTATTCACTTCTGCGTGCCAAACATGTTTGATGAGTAAACCTAGGCCAGGTAAACCTCCCGGAGCGTTGCAACCCCTCCCCACGCCGACTCGACCATAGGAAGTGATTTCAATGGACTTTATTACAGATCTTCCCCCTAGTGGGGGGAATACTGTTATCTGGGTTGTTGTGGATCTCTTCAGTAAACAAGCCCACTTTGTCCCGTTTGCATCAATCCCCTCGGCCAAGAAATTAGCCTCAGCGTTCCTCCAACACGTGGTGAGGCTCCACACTTTGCCAGCTAAAGTGATCTCAGACAGGGGGGTGCAATTCGTTTCTCACTTCTGGAGTGGACTTATGTCACTGCTTGGGGTGGAGCGGGGGGTTGGCAGTGCATACCACCCAGAGACTGATGGACAAACTGAACGTGTCAATCAAACCCTGGAACAATATTTAAGGTGTTTTACAAACTTTCAACAGGACAATTGGCATTCTCTTTTACCTTTGGCTGAGTTCTGTTACAATAATACTCAGCACTCTTCTACGGGCATGTCTCCGTTCAAGGCGGTCCATGGATATGAAGCCCCGCCTTTACCGTTTTTGACTTCTCCCGACCTCCCGGCGGGAGATGCTGGTGACTGGTGCAAAAATTTACAGGCGGCTTGGCCGCTGTTATCTAAGACTCTTGACGATGCAAAGGAGGCGTATAAGACCCAGGCTGATAAGAAACGCAACCTCTCCTGGGTCCCAAAATGCGGGGAGTTTGCCTACCTTTCCACTCAAAACTTGCGTGGCATACAACCGAGCCGTAAACTTGGCTGGAAATTTGTTGGGCCTTTTGAAATTGTGCGAGTAATTAACAATGTGACTGTGGAACTTGCTTTGCCTAAATCACTAAAGTCTGTTCATCCTGTTTTCCATGTAAGGCTCCTACACTGCGCGCCTGAGGAGAACAAATGGAGACCGCGACAGCCCACCCCGCCTCCGCTGCTGGTGGGGGGGGAACCACACTATGAAGTTTCACAGATATTGGACTCTAAAATCTCTCGCAATCGCTTGTTTTATCTGGTTGAATGGACGGACTTTGGGCCTGAGCAGAGGGAGTGGGTGAGGGCAGAACATGTTCTGGCCCCCAAGATGGTCCGTGCTTTTCATAAGTTGTATCCCCACAAACCAAAGGGATAGATTTCTTATCAGGAGGGCAGAATGTCAGGTAGCCCTGCCATGATGGATGGAGAAGGGAGGGTGGTTGGGCTTTTGTTTTGTGAAGGGAGGGTGGATGGGACCGTGGGGTGTTGATTTATGCACCTGGAGTGTTAGAATGGAATGCGGGGAGCTGCCTCGACTGCTTGGCCGTGCAGGCCATATCTTACTCAGACCTAACACACTGACCTTGGAGGAGACAGGCTGTTAGCTTACTATCGCTTTCAAAAGCAACAGCCAGGCTGGGAAAATGGGGGCGGTGGGAACTACATTAATTATCTATGTCTCCAGTTCCCACGCGCGCACTATGCTTCCATTGGTGGAGGGGGGGGTCCCCATTCTCCCCCCTTATGGTATAACTGCTTGCTTCATGTAACCAAGGTATTCTTAACAATGCTTCTGTTCCAGTAACCTACTATTGCAGCTTAAAAAATAAATACTATTCTTGCTTCAATGAACAAGGCCTGGTATTTTACTGACTAAGTTAAGGACTCTGACAAATTCTAAACAACAGCCATCACACCACCAATCTGAACTATCAAGAGGCTTGGTCAAAAGACCTTCAGTGCCAAATCTCCGAGGATCAATGGAACGCTACTTGGCAAAGTCAGAACTCATCCTCAAAATCCTTATACATTATTGAGGCAAACATGAAGGTCCTGTTGAGATGGTATTTAACGCCAACCAAACTAGTTCATTTGATACCTACCATGTCGCCACTGTGCTGGAAGCAGTGCAGTGTTAAAGCAACTTACTTCCATAACTGGTGGTCGTGCAAATTTATCCAAAGCTTTTGGCACCAAGTAACAGACTGCATTCATAAAATAACAAATTATAACTTACCTTTGTCGCCGGCTATTCTTCTCCTCGGTCTATGGCCCTCCAACGGTCCTCCTGAAAAAGACAAAAAATTAATCAGTATTCTCTCCACAGCTGCTAAAATTCTAATTGCAAAGCATTGGAAAGATACCAAGGTGCCTAGCATGACACAATGGTGGTATAAAGTATTGGACCTATTCATGCTAGACAATTTTTCAATTTACCACTCCAGTACTCAAAACAAGAGTGACTTCTCCAACCCTCTAAGTATCTGGTACCCTATCCTAGATAAAATAGACATTGACACCTTTGATTGGGAAACTATTTCTAAGGCCAAATACAAGTTACTGTTATTTAGTTAGTCTATATTTGATATGCGAGGTTTATTTTATAAACTTTTTACGCTTTTACATATTATGTAATCGATGATAGAAAGTCGCCATTTTGTATTGTAGTTATATGCTGCATGATTATGGTTTTATATTTTATCTTAATACATTAAAAAAAAAAAAGACTGAGCAGGGACATGGGGCAGATTAAAAAAAAGAAGAAGAAGAAGCCAGGCTAGCCATAATGAGGGCTAGGGCCTTTTCTGTGGTGGCCCCACACTAGTGGAACAAGCTTCCGGATGACATCAGGGCCCTGTGGGACCTTTTATAGTTCTGCAGGGCCTGTAAAACAGACCTCTTCCACCAGGCCTTTGATTAAGGGCCACCTCTTAATACGTGGCCCTGGCCCCAACATCAGTACCAACTAATAGCCTGGCAAGAACCCGGGCTATGGGGGTAGGGGTCCATCTGGATGCTGAAAGAATACCGCCATCACTCACCATGTCTACTAGCACTTATGATTTTATATGCTGTGGTTTTATGTCAATTTTATGTTTTAACATATTTATATACACACACATACATACACACACACATATCTCTCCTTATAAACATTTATCTTTTGGTTTCGCAAGTTTCCATGTGCTCCCATTGGCTGTAAAATGCCCTCCCTCAGCCATTGGCCCATCAGCCACCACTCAAGAGTACTCGCGTGCCATTGGCCGGATGCTGGGTCTGCTCCTTTTCCCCACCCACTCCCCCTGGCAGACAGCTCTGTCTCCTGAGGAAGACAGTTCTCTTGACTCCTTTGAGGGACTGTCCCCTCAGTGGCTGTTGGTAGGCAGCCAAGCTTGGTTCTGTGGGTAAAAAAACAAAGGACTTTCAGCTTAACCCCCTCCCCTGCCCATAACCCCTTCCCCAATGGCCACTTTCCTGTCAGAATAAATGGAAAAAGGCTCTTTCTCCTGCTTAGCTTCAGCATGACTGGCTGGCTGGCTAACGAGGTGGGCCAGTGACCATCAGACCATTTTCTTCAACTCCCCGCTGTGCGGCTGACTTTCCCCTAGGGCTGCCAATCTCCAGGTGGGACCTGGAGATCTCCCACTGTTACAATTGACCTCCAGATGACAGAGATCTGTTCCCCGGGAGAAAATGGTTGCTTTGGAGGGTAGACTCCATGGCATTATACCCTGCTGAGTCCTTCCACACACACCCTCAAATGCTGCCCTCCACAGCATCCACCCCCCCCCCAAATCTCCAGGTATTTCCCTAATCAGAGTTGGCACCTGTACTTTCTCCTCTGTCAATAAAAGGCCCTTTCCACACCAATGTTGGCCTTTGGGAGAAAACTCATTGGGCCCATTCCTGATCAGGTTGCCAACTCCAGGTGGACAATTCCTGGAGATTTGAGGGATGGAGCCTGGAGAGGGTGAGGTTTGAGGAGGGGTGGCACCTCAGACAGGTACGATGCCATAGACTCCACCCTCCAATCCAGCCATTCCCTGATGGGGAACCATTGTTGCCAATCTCCAGGTGGTGGCTGGAGATCACTCAAAATTACAACTGCTCTGTAGGAGGGATGGGGGAGGAGATGGAAAACTAAAGGTAGGTTGATGGTTGGCTGGGAGGGAGATAGGGTTGTCAACTCCAGGTTGGGAAATTCCTGGAGATTTGAGGGGTCGAACCTGGAGAAGGTGAGTGTTGAGGAGGGGTGGGACCTCAGACAGGTACAATGCAATAGACTCCACCCTCCAAACCAGCCACTCCCTCCTGGGGAACCACTGTTACCAATCTTGGGGGTGGGCTGGAGATCACTCAAAATTACTACTGCTCTTCAGGTAGCAAAGATCAGTTCCTCTGGAGAAAATGATGGACTCTGTCATCATACCCTGCTGAGATTGCCACAGCAAATTGTCATTGAGTGCCCAAAGCCGGGGCACTCTCCCAGAGCCTCTTTCTAGATCCTGTTGTATTTATTTCACAACGGGCCTTATTCCTAGTATATATAATATTAATAATGCTGTTTTAAAGTAGCAACATTCCATGCACTCCCATTAGCTGTGCAATGTCCTCCCTCAGCCATTGGCCCATCAGCTGCCACTCAAGAGTACTCGCGTGCCATTGGCCGGGTGCTGGGTCTGCTCCTCTTCCCCAACCACTCCCCCTTCAGCCACTCTGCCCTGCCATAATTCCTGGCAAATGGCTTTGTCTCTTGACGCAGACACTTCTACTGCTTGCGTCCGGTGTGGGAGTAACTTTTCCCTCACAGGCTGTTGGTAGGTGTAACGAAATGGCAATTACCTGTGTTTGTAAGATGGCTGCTGTCTGTGGTTGTTTGTTTAAAATGTTCCACCATAAGGTTTAATTGAGCTGTAGTTCCAGAGAGGGGCCTGTAGGGTTTTGGCCAGAGGGGTCTCACTGTCCCACTAAAAAGGCAGTGATGATTCAGTGAGTCGTGGCAGTGAATTTAAGGAGTGAGATATGCACATGGGACAAGGGTGGGAGGCAAACAGCTGAGTGGTAAACTGGAGCCTGTTTCGCCACAGTAGGCAATCAAGCTTTGTTCAGACAAAGGATGGAAACCCTTTGCAAGCCTTTATGAGGAAGTCATTGGGGCCAGTCCTGAGACTAGGGTTGCCAACTCCAGGTAGGGAGATTCCTGGAGATTTTCTGGCAGAGTCTATGGAAGCCAGGGTTTGGGGAGGGGAGAGGCCTCAGCTGAACAGAATGCCATACAGCCCACCTTCTAAAGCAGTTATTTTCTCCAGGAGGGAGAATCTGTTGTCTGGAGTTCAGTTGCAATACCTGGTGATCTTCAGGTTCCACCTGGAGGTTGGCTGCCCTAGGCGTAGCAGTCAGTGTTTCAGAGCAGGGTCTTCTAGATCCAGATTCTTGCTGTAGAAGCTGAGTGGGTGATTTTGGACCGGTCACAGACTTTCAGCCTAACCTACCTCACAGGGTTGTTGTGCAAGTCAAAAGGGGGAGAGGAGAATGATGTAAGCTGCTTTGGTCCCCATTGCAGAGAAAGACTACTTTTCCTCCTGGGAAACCATTGTTGCCAATCTCCAGGTGAGGGCTGGAGGTCACCAGTGTTCCCTCTAAGCTGAGTTAGTGTGACCTGGCTCACAGTTTTTTAGCCTCCAGCTCACAGACTTTTGTCTTTGCTCAGGAAGGATGGCTCCAAAGCAAACTAATTTATGCAGTAGCCAAATCACTTGCTCACAACTTTAGTGCCAGTAGCTCACAAAGTAGAATATTTGCTCACAAGACTCCAGAGCTTAGAGGATGCATTGGAGGTCACTCAGAATTACAACTGCTCTCCAGATGTCAGAGATCAGTTCCTCTAGAGGAAATGGTGGACTCTGTAGCAGTCAGGGCTTCAGAGCACGGAAAATGGTGGACTCTGGCAGTCAGGGCTTCAGAGCACTGGAGGGGCTGCAGATGTGTGTGTGTGTGTGGAAATGGAAAGCTGAAGAGGAGGAAATAAAGGTAGGTTGATGGGAAGGAGGTAGGATTGCCAACTCCACGTGGGAAATTCCTGGAGATTTGAGGGACGGAACCTGGAGAGGGTGAGGTTTGAGGAGGGGTGGGACCTCAGACAGGTACACTGCTATAGACTCCGCCCTTGAAACCACCCATTTCTTCCTGGGTAACAATTGTTGTCAATGTCCAGGTGAGGGCTGGAGATCACTGAAAATTACAATTGCTCTTCAGGTAGCAGAGATTAGTTCCTTTGGAGAAAATGCTGGATTTTGTGTCATTATACCCTGCTGAGGTTGCCACAGCACAATGATGGTGTGGGGCACTCAGAGCAAATTGCAAAGGGAAGCCAGGCATGTCTGTTGGGCTTCCCTTCCAGGCTGGCTGGAAACGGGACGAGAAGCCAGGCAGAAATGCCCTCCTTTCCCCCTGAGCCTCCTTTTCCCCTGCCAGGCACCTGGAGAAGATCGAGCAGGGAAGATAGGCATGTCTCCTTGCCTCTTCTTCCTTCTCCAGCCAGCCTGCCGCAGCTCATAGTATATACTGGAGGAAGTCCATCTCTCCCCCCTCTTTCAGTTGGTTTTATTTATTTATTTTACTAGATTTCTTGGTCTCTCACTCCTCCCAAAGGATCTTGGTCTTGTATACATATCTATGTGTAATGGAACAGTCTGCTCTTCCCTTAATATCTGTGTGATTTAGTTTGGTCCTGTTGGGTGGAGCTCTTGTTTCACCTTTGCTTTGATATGTTGAATGGACGGGAGAACAGGTGGCTGAATGAGTACTCTAGCCTGGGAACTCACAGCCAAAGGAGGATGTTTCAAATGTAAGCCTTCACGCTCCTTTTTAACTGCTGGTGGGGGAATTTAGAACTTGGGGAAAGCAAACATACACAGACACTTTCATTTTCTGTCCCTTTCTTTCCATTTTTTTCTTTTCCTTCCTTCCTTCCTTCCTTCCTTCCTTCCTTCCTTCCTTCCTTCCTTCCTTCCTTCCTTCCTTCCTTCCTTCAGCTAATGAGTTAGGCTATAACCAGCTTAAATAAAGGTTAACAGTCAATAAACACAAAATGTGCTGAACAAAGCTTGAGTCCAGTGGCACCTTTAACACCAATCCTGGGTGTTAAAGGTGCCACTGGGTCTAAGCTTTCATGTGAATAAACTTTGTTGGTCTTAAAGGTGCCACTAAACTCAAACTTTGTTCTGTTGCACTGCAACAGATATTCTTAAGTACCACTGCTAATGAAACATTGAGCTGCTATCAGGCTGCATTTGATACAGTCGACCACCAGTTGCTGACCCACCGCCTTGCCGATGTGGGGATTCAGGGGCTTGCCCTTCAATGGTTCGCCTCTTTTCTTCAAGGTCGTGGACAAAGGGTGGCGATCGGGGATCAGCGGTCCCAGAGGCACCCTTTTCACTGTGGGGTGCCTCAGGGGGCAGTGCTGTCCCTGATGTTGTTCAACATCTATATGCGCTCCCTTGCCCAGATTGCCCAGAGGTACGGGCTTGGGTGTCATCAATATGCGGATGATACCCAGCTCTATCTGATGCTGGGCAGCCAGTCAGACTTCAACCCAGATGACCTTTATCGGGCGTTGCAAGCTGTGGCTGGATGGCTCAGGCTGAGTCAGTTGAAACTAAACCCGGCGAAGAGGGAGGTTCTGGGGCTAGGTCAGGTTGGTTTGGGGTTGGGACTCCCTCTCCCGACCTTTGATGGGGTGCCTGTGGTGCCAGCGCCAAAGGTTAGGAGTTCAGGTGTGCTCCTGGACCCCTCTTTAACAATGGAGGCCCAGGTAGCAGCCATTGCCAAGTCGGCCTTTTATCATCTTCGGCTGGCTCGGCAGTTGGTTCCCTTCCTTGACCGCGATGACCTGGCCACAGTGATCCATGAGACAATCACCTCAAGGCTGGACTACTGTAATGCTCTCTACTTGGGGCTGCCTTTGGCACAAATCCGGAAGCTGCAGCTAGTGCAGAATGTGGCAGCCAGGCTGTTGATGGGCCTCTCCAGAAGAGACCATATCAGGCCTGTGCTGAAGGTGCTGCACTGGCTGCCAATAGTGTACCGGATTCGCTTTAAAGTGCTGGTTCTTACCTTTAAAGCCCTCTATGGCCAGGGTCCGGCATACCTGAGGGACTGCCTTTCCTCATATGTTCCCCCACGGGCACTATGGTTGGGGGCCCAACATCTTTTGGTTACCCCAGGCCCCAGGGATGTCAAATTCGCTGTGACTAGGGCCAGAGTCTTCTCGGTGGCGGCTCCTACCTGGTAGAATGAGCTTCCAGAGGAGATCTGGGCCCTGCGGGACCTTAGGCAGTTCCACAGGGCCTGCAAAATGGAGCTCTTCTGCCAGGCTTTCGAGTAGGAACCGCCACTGTACCACCACTGCATCGCTATCACAAAGAGCGGGGAGGCCATCGGGGTACATGATGGCCCTGGGCCAAAGATCAGAAGGCGGGGTTGTCCTGGAACCTGCTTTGTTGTTCTGGGTACATCTTCCAGAACCCATCTTGGAGCTCTGAACTCTTAGAGCACCAGCACTTTATTGTAATTTTGTACTGTTTTATCTGGTTTTTACTGTTTTATTATGGCTTCGAGCCCTTATTGTTAGCTGCCCTGAGCCCGCTGGGGAGGGCGGGATATAAATGTGAATAATAAATAAATAAATAAATAAATCCTACCTTAAGCATGTGTGGACAGGAGGTATTGGGTGTACCTTAATAATTTGTTGAAGTAACTTTGTGAAGTCTTTTGTACAGTGTAACCCTATTGCCTGTGTAGAAGAGCCCTCTTGAATAATTCTGGTTTGCATAGATTCAGGTGGGTAGCCGTGTTGGTCTGAAGCAAAAGAACAAAGTTTGTGTCCAGTGGCGCCTTTAAGACCAACAAAGTTTAATTCTGGGCATAAGCTTTCGTGTTCATGCACTCATTTTCAGATACATTGAAACAGAGTCATCAACCATTACATGTAGGTAGCAAGTGAGGAGGATGTTGCCCATATCTGTAGACTTCTACAAATGTGGGAACTGTAGCCTCTGTTCATAACTGGGTCACTGGTCACTTCTTCAGCCATGAAGTATCTGTAGAAGAGAGCAGTGGCTCATGAAAGCTGATCCCCTGTCACAAATTTTCCTTGTGCTTTTGAAGCAGTTTTTCTCCAGGTAGGCTCGCCAGCTCTGAGTTGGGAAATACCTGGAGATTTTTGGGGTGGAGCCTGAGCGGTGGGTGTTGCCTTCTGACACACTTCTGGTGAGGTCAGGGGGTGTGGCATATGCAAATAAATTATGCTAATGAGTTATGGTAATGAACTCCTGCACCTCTTTTTCTACAAAATGACCCCTGGATATGGCACAAGATAGTTCCTGGGTAATAACCATAGATCCCAAGTGCAGTTGAGTGCTGTCTGAAGGCATAACATTGCATGGAGGCCCTGCAGGCTGATGTACTTCTTACTGAAAAGGAATCACCTGTGCAGGCATGGTCTCCATGCAGGTTTCTCTCCTGCCTGATTTCTCCCTATGTTTGCCAGATCTGGGTTGTCAGGGCTCTTTTTTATAGCAAGAACTCCTTTGCATACTAGGCAACACTCCCCTAATGTAGCCAATCCTCCAAGAGCTTACAGTAACCCCTGTAAGAAGAGCTTTGTAAGCTCTTGGAGGATCGGCTACATTAAGGGTGTGTCGCCTAATATGAAAAGGAGTTCCTGCTACAAAAAGAGCCCTGCGGGTTGGGAAATACCTGGAGATTTTTGGGATGGAGTCTGGGGAGGGCAGGGTTTGGGGTGTAATGCCATAGAGTCCACCCCCCCAAAGCAACCATTTTCTCTAGGTGAACTGATCTTGATCATCTGGAGATCAATTGTAATAGTGAGATAACTCCAGGTGCCACCTGGAGCCTGGCAACCCTATTTCTCCCTGCTTTCCCAAGTGACATTAAATCCTCTCCTCTCCTCCTCTGCAGTTGGAGGAAACTATGGCAAGATGACCCTCTACTGCATTTAGCACTTTGCCATTCAGTGACCTATATTTCCAATTTGCTTTTAGTGCATTCCTGTGTCAGCATGGTTGTGTTCAGTGTTGCAATAATGATTATCAGGACTTTAGAGAAGGAAGAGCATGTTTTCTTTTCCTTGAGATGCGAGTTCCTTTAATAAAAAATAAAACAGATAAAAGCTTTTCTCATCGGTGAAAAGCCTCTCGAAGTAACTGTCAGTTTCTATTTTTAAGCTTGCACACCCCCCCCAATAATGGGGGAAATTGCAGCAACAGGTCAGACTGCTTGCTGCACAGTGACCTCTAGTGTTGAAATGATGAAACTGCCAACACTTAAGAGAGAAATGTATAAGTGTCCCCATCTGCAGATCCTGATTTGTGCAGAGAGACTGTAAAACTACCAGGAGCTTTGAATCAGGAAAAGGTAATCTTCAGTGTTCAGTCTAGCTTTTAGATCTGCATTTCTCTATGATGATGTACAAAATCTGTGTCGTCGTCCCCCACACACTACAGTCACCAATAGTTTAATTTTCAGCTACCTTAAACCATGCTGAAAATAATATGGGTTGTGTTCTTTGGTGCTCATTTATTTATTTCATTTATCATCTGGTATGGTGTAGTGGTTAAGTTTGCGGACTCTGATCTGGGAGAACTGGGTTTGATTCCCCATTCCTCCACTTGCAGCTGGATGACCTTGGGCAAGTCATAGTTCTGACAAGAGCTGTCCTTGAAAGGGCTGTTCTTGAAAGAGCTCTCTCAGCCCCCCCTACCTCACAGGGTGTCTGTTGTGGGGATGGGAAGGGAAAGGAGTTTGTAAGCCGCTCTGAGACTCCAAGTGAAGGGCAGGGTATGAATCTAATCTCCTTCTCCTCCCCTCCTCTTCTTACTGAGACTCAGGGTGGATTACAGTGTAATAAAGACCAGTAAAATCATGCAATAAACCATGCAATAAAACTGGACTGTAGAGTAAGAGACAATGAAATAAAAAACAATGTAATAATACAATAAACAATGCAGTTTGAGGAGGAGAAAGAAAGAAAACAAAAGTGCTTACAATTATTCACAGACAATTAAGCTACCATTAGTGTCCCCTGGGAAAAAAGATCTGTTTTTCTATGTATTTTCTAAGGTGGAGTATAATCAAAGGGAGATGAGAATAGCAGCCTTTGGACTCAAAACCTGATTAACCCAGTGGATCCAGTGATAAGATACAACACTGAGATTGTCAGGCCATAAATAGTTACTGTCAGTCTTCATATCTGAACTTCAGATCTATCTGGCTGTCAGTGTGGGGGCAGGAAGGGTATACCACATAACTGGAAGTTTGAAAAGTCTCTGTTACCATGGTTTCTCCCTTGCATAGTATAAGTGATAGAGTCACTGTAGTTCTGATTCTTGATGGAAGCAAACAGTAATCTCCTGTGAAGAACTGTACTTTTTAAAAATGTAGAAGTGCTTTACAAACAGCTAAAGGACTGTGAAGGGTTAATTCTTCAAAGAAACAGAGAACCTTGAGTGACAGGCAGGGCCAGCTCACTCACTAGGCGAACTAGGCATTCGTCTAGGGTGGCTCAGCCCTTAGGGCGCCAAACTGCACCTGCCCCCCCACCCAAAGCCCCCCCCCCTGGCTAAAGCTCTGCATTTCCCTGACCAGGTGACCGCCGCCACCTCTTTCTCCCCAAGTCTGGCAAGTGCAAGCGCTGACTGTGCAGCATCCTCTCAGAGGATGGAGGCAAGTCACTTTGGGTCCCTGCTGGGGAGAATTAAATATATAAAAATTAAAATCTCCAGGAATTGCCCAGCTGGGACTTGGCAACTCTCTGGGTACGGGGTTTGGACCCTGGCCTGGAGGAGTGCTTCCGCGGCACCTGCAGCCACTGGCAAACCAACCCAATCGAGGTACTTTCAGTGCACGTCTCCCAGGGCCTGGGAAGGACTTTCAGGCTGACTCTGCAATGCTCCCTGCGGGCAAAGCAATCACTCTGCGCTACTTGGCTGCAACAGGTGGTGGGAGGGGCAGATGAGGCCAGAGTTCTGCACAAGCTCCTCCCTGCGCCCTGCAGGTTCTGCATTCCGGCATGCTCCTCCTGGGGGCCAGGGCACACCAAGGGCGCAGAGAGGCTCCAGCGATGAGCGCAGCCCAGCATGGGGAATCACCCTCCTGCTGGTCAGGGGGAGTTCTGGTTAGTGGGCGGCCAGGGTGGGAGCGAGGAAATGACAGGAGGTGCCAGACAGTCCCCTCCAGCCCAAGCCATTTGCACGCCCCAGGTAGGCAATAAGTGCACTGCCCCTGCAGTGTTCCTTCTAAGCTGAGTCAGTGTGAGCTAGCTCTACAGGTTTTTAGCCTCCAGCTCACACATTTTTGTCTCGGCTTGGGAAGGGAAGGCTCCAGAGCAAACTAATCGATGCAACAGCCAAATTGCTAGCTCACAACTTTAATGCCAGCAGCTCACAAAGTAGAATTTTTGCTCACAGGACTCCACAGCTTAGAGGGAGCATTGCGCCCCCCCCCCGGCTCCCCTCCCAACAAGGTTTTGCCTCCGCGCTTGCAATGCTGGGCGAGACCTCCCCCACCACCACTCTCGTGTTGCGCCTACCTCCTGGCTTCTGTGAAGAGGGGCTTTGGAAACCGACACTGCCCCCTTAGAACCCCCTTGCTAAGTCAGCCATGCCACAGTGGGGAATTAGGGTTGCCAGTTTCAGATGGGGGGGCACGGGGGGCACCAGAAGGAAACCTCGCCTAGGATGCAAAATAAGCTGGGGCCTGGTGACAGGCTGGTGACAGGCTGCCATGGTGACAGGCTGCTCCAAGCAATCTAATTGGTTAGCATCAGCTGAGCAGAGGAGAATTCATTCAGAACTCAGCCCTGACTGAGAACAGTTTAACACAGACAGGAGAACTGGGGAAAGTTGGCAAGGACTAGTGGGTAGTTAGACGGAGACCCCCTTTTGGGCCAAAGAAAGGGGATAGATCTTCTAGTGACAGGAGAATTTCCCTACCCAGTCAAACAGGGAGTTAACTCTGAAGAATGGACAGGTCCCTGGTCAGGTGTGGTTAGAAACTGCCTTTAGAGGCCTTAAGTGCCAGTTAAAACCTTACAATGAGTACTGGTATTTCAAGAGAATGGGTTTCGGTAATAGAAAGACTATACTAGCCTTCTGGAAATCAAGAGAGTCAGAGAATACTCAAAGAAAATGTACAAGAGTGTTTGAGGGAACCACTGTAACAAAAACGTCTCAACATAAAGACTCAAGTCACTGCGAAAAGCTTAAGAAACTCTCTTTAGCCTGAAACATAAGAACTAAAGTCTGTGCATGTACTGGTTTTACCTCAGAAATTTTACTTATATTGACTTTTTAGTTAGTTAATTTAATCGAGTTAGTTAATTTTAGTTATATTGAAATATATTCAGTTTTAATTTCATTGTCTTACCTCAGAAATTTTACCCCTAATTTCACCTGACCTTTCCCCTCTATGTTAAACAATTTTTTTTGTCAATTTGGAATACAAAAATGTCTCAAGTGCCATTTAAGTTAAAGGGGGCTCTCAGTCCTTCCCTCACGTTCTTCACTGCAGTGCAGACAGCCAAAATATTATACTGTGACAGGGTGGGACAGCCAGAATTCTTCAGGAAAGAAGAAAACACATTACTAGGGTGGCTCAGTAAGACAAGTAAAGGAAAATGGAGGTAAAATCTTGCCTCTGAGAGAGGGAAGTGTACAGGAGGCATCATATCAGTAAGGCATACTGAGAACTTTGCAGGGAATACAGTTGCCACAGGCAAACATGCTGTGTTCAGCCTCCAAGCCCTATACTCAAGTCTCTGAGCTTCTGAATCACTCATCCTGTTCTTACTGTTCACTGCCTGACTCAAACACTGACCCAAGCTGCTTTGGTATATAAGTCTCATTAAGCTGCTTTTGCACCTGTGCAGCAGGGAAATCAGTTTCCCCACAAGGTCAGGTCAGGTCATTAAAATGTACAGATTATTGTGTCCTCCCTCTCCAACATGCATTGCTCAAGAACATCTTATCCTAACATTCATTAAAGGTACATGCATATTTTCTCAGTGAATTGCATCTTCCAAGTTACCAACCATGGGATAGACCATTTAATACTGCTTCCTGGTATCCTTCTCTTTTCTTCATCAGTAGGGCTCAGGAATGGTATACATTCTGGGCAATACTGGTGCTCATGGGACTCCTGTGGGCTTATCAGCAGTATCATATGCCTCAGTGCATTTCCCCTCCTTCTGACAACCATAGAACGGTGGATGCATCTAATCAGGGGTCTTTTGGGGGGGAGCGCACCAGAGCACAGCTCCGGGAGGTCAGGAGCCAAGCCCCGCCCCCAGCTGGCATCCCGGGGAGTCTTTCAGGCAGCCGAATGTCAATTTCAGCTCCATTATATCCTATGGGCCATTGAAGTCAATGGTGAAAACATAGGGTATATTCTGGGGGCTGGAGGGGAAGGGGTTTGAGGGAGAGGCTCCAAACTCACAGGGTAGCTGATGGAGCCTCTCCCCAAGATACCCACCAAGTTTCAAGAATATTGTATCAGGGGTTCCAATTCTATGAGCCCCCAAACAGGTTGCCCCCATTCCCTTCATTGTTCTCTATGGTGGGAAAAAAGGTTACTTTCCTCCTTTCCTTCCTCCTTTCCTTCTCTCTTTTTCCTCTTTCTCTCCTTCTTATCTTCTCTCTTTCTTTCTTTCTTTCTTTCTTTCCCACCTTCTTCTCTTCTCTTTTTTCCTCCTTTCCCTGTTTTCCTCCCCTTTCCGTCTCTTTCTTTCCCTCTTTCCTTCCTTCTTTCCTTCTCTCTACTCTCTCTCTTTCCTTCCCTCTTTCCTCCTTCTGTGGCCCAACTCTCATGAGAAGGAGTTTAAACTTTAAACCCCTTCTCTTAGCTCCCCCACCCAGACCAGCTGAGGAAGGAAAGGGGAGGCTTTTGAAGATGCCTCCCCCTTTTGCTTCCCCTTCTGACATCATTTCCGGTGATGTCAGGGGGCATGGCATATGCTAATAGCCTAATAGCTCATTAGCATACCATATGCTAATGAGCTCCTGCAGCTGTTTTTCTACGAAAAGACCCCTGCGTCTAATGAATAGCTGTGAATCTCTCCTGTGTTCAATCATTGTCTTCTGCCAGTGTGTAGGGGAAGTGACTGTTGCAGTCTGGGGGGTTTGCCATAAAAGAAGAGAGCAGGGGTGATAATGAGCTTAGATATAGTCACAGGTACTTTAGCCAGCACTCTGGAAGGGGGGGGGACATGTGGCAGGATGAAAAGGTGAGTACTTGGAGACAGAGGTCTATTTTATATGAGAAGTGCAGTTTTTCCCCAGACTCACTGTACAAACATAGCATATGACACAGGGCGATATTTGGGAGGTGTTAATATAATGAAAGGACAATGACTGAGAATGTGAACAACAGTGTGACATTTTATTTTTTTAAAGTCTTAGATACATTGACTGTCCCCCTCCTCCAATATAATCTGCTAAACTGACCCTTGTTGGCATACAGGATATATGATATATGTCAACACACTGTATTCTGGGGCATGCTCTGTGTGTAAGTGTTGTGGGGGGCAATGAACAGTGACTGCTATTTAACAGCATGGTTTAATTTTCCATCTGTTTTCCTATGCCCCTTGGAGTAGAGAGGCCCTCAGATGGAATGGCCAATAGTATCATCTCTTAAAGGGAGTAAACTTGTGATCTAGGATTCCCTGATGCACACCAAGCTGCAGATGACAGGCACAGGGAATTCCCTGAAACATTATTGGTGACCAGAAAGCAAAGTGCTAGCACAGAGACTAGGTAAAAGGGATGGCAGGAGACAATAGCTCACTACAGATGATATTATGCACATTAAAATCAATGTATATAGAAGGGGAGTGAGCACGAGGTGGCATAACTGCCACATTTGCATGATTGTCAGCTCATGATTATGGTGTCTACATGCATAGGCTACTTTCTCTTAATCAGGAACACAGCTTATTAAAACATTTGTGCCAAAGGGGAGGGGGCCCTCACTCATAGACTTTTTATTTGTTTATTTAGATGTTTATAGCCTGCTTTTCTTCCCACTGAGGACCCAAAGCTGCTTCCAAAACTGTTCTCCTTTCCTCCGTTTTATCCTTACAACAACCACCCTTTGAGTTAGCCCTGGTTGATAGAGAGTGATTGGCTCACCCAACAAGCTCCATGGCAGAGTGAGGATTCAGACCTAGGTCTCCCAGATCCTAGTGCAGCACTATAACCACCACAGCATGTAAACTCCCATGCTGTCTGTTAAGTATGAGCTTTAACTAAGAGAGTGATTAACAGTGATTCAGCTTTATTTAAGAACAACAAGACGATCAGATAACACACACAAAAACAGTGGAGCACAGCGACTTTTTAAATAGTCCGGGCTAACAAAAACACGCTCCTTCTTTGGTTAACAACCAATAACATTTGAGGGATAAGGACCAATGAGGTTTGTTCCCTCCATAACATTTCAGTTAGTTCTGATTGGTTACAAACAGTGCAAAATCAAGAACAACCAATAGGATTGTCGAGGCTTACAATCCTGGTCCTGACTTCAAGCTTAATATGTAAAAGAATACAGTCTGTTCACAAGTCAGGACATAACACTGTCAAGCCATCAACTGCATGTAAGTGGGGGGGCAGTATGCTCATGCTTGCTCCCCCTGTCCATACATGGATTCTGGCTGTAAAGTGCTATTTTTAGTGGATACCAGAGGAACTGCTGTGGTAGTCTATTACACCAAAGAGTCTTGTGGGATCCTAAGAACTTATGGATCTGACTAAGTTGGCAGTGGCTCATGAAAGCTCATTCTGCAATTAAATTAGTTAAAAACTTTTGATGTAAACTGAGTTATTTTATGCATAGACTGAAGTGTGCCTCCAATTACATTCCACAGAAAAATTCTGCCCATGGACTCACTGTGTGAAGGTGGCTAAAAATGGAAGTCATAGCTCTGAGTAACCACACCAACACCTTTGTTAGAAATATTAAGCAATCATTCTCTTTTGAATCTAGGCTTATAGGTAATGGTGGAGGGCGAGAAAGAACAAGAAAAATCAATATTACTTCTAAAATCATATCTACACTACAAATGTATCTTGGTTTTATACCAATTTGCACTCCCCCACACCACATATCTTTTGGAAATCCTAACGCAGAAGTGCTGTACAATTATTGGGATTTTTGAAAGATACTGAGGGGAAAGTAACAACATTTAAAGATTGTATAATTGTGCCTCACAGAGAATAGTAATCAAATCACAACACTGATTCTGCTTCCTCCAGAACATTTGTGGGGGGTTTGTTGTTGATCCCTACTCCCCAGGCACCCCCCCCCCAATCTCTAGGAATTTCCCAAAATAGAGTGGGTAATCTGAAGAGGGGATGAAACTAAGGCTCCCCTTCCTGGGAGTCTGACAAATCTGAACTTCTTATCCCTCTCTTCTGCCTATTCTGTTAGCCCTCAGAGTAAATTACGGATTTGCTGTCACCAATCTGGTTTTGGATTTTACTGTAATTTGGAGAGGGCTCAGATTACCCCATTTTATCTTCTAATTCTCTGGGCAGCATTTCCTTGCACAAGAGAGTTGTTGTCTGGACATGAAACCGAGCCTGAGACATGAGAACCCTGGCAGAGTTAGCAAGGAAGTACAAACAGCTATTAATAACTTGCAGTTTTCAAAAAACACTGAATATTTGGCCTGAACTTCAGTCCCAGAAAATACCCTCCTGGGCTAACAGATTAAAGGGAAGCCAGGCAAGAAAATGACAAATAATTCCCTAATGCAACCATCTTGAACAAGTCCCTAGTTCACCTGTTATATACTCAGATTGAGGCAGCATTTTGAACAAGTGATTTGTTTATTCAGCTCAGAACACAATACACAACAAGAACCTTCATAGAACGATGCAATATATATATTTTGAACTAACAGGGCCACACCCCCTTAGTACCATAATGTCCAATCACAATAGAGAGCTTAGGACCAATGGGATTCATTCCTGCCATCAGTCAGAGTCTTTCCGGATTGGTCTGTTACTCAACAGCAACCAATCCGACTGCAGGATTTAGAATACTTGAGAGTCAATGGAGCTTATGTTTGAAGCTCTGGTTTAGATTACATCGCATAACACATAAGTAAATACATAACTTCCCCTATTTCTTTAGTCCCAACCCCAGATCATGACAATCCATGCCATCTGTGTGAGTGCAGTGTTTCATATCCACAGCAACTACCTTGCTGAGTACCTCCAAGAAAATGCACACTGAGCTCTTAGGAAAGAAGGTTTTATAAGTTTCTGCAGATCCCTGCTGCCTTCCTCAGGATTGGTTACAATTTTCCCTCCAGAATGGACAACATGAATCCTGAGGCCTGAATTTCCCCTGGGAATGCTAGGATAAAAAAGGGGGACTGACTTCCGGTCAACAGTGTGGACGATGGTGGCCCCTGCCCCTGAGACTCGGGGGAGCAGCTAGCACACCAGCGGTCTGGAGGGAGGCTACAGAAGTGGCCCCCCCATGGAACCCTGGGGTAAGGGTTCCTAGCCAGAGGGCTTTTAAGGAGTTGCCTCTTCAGCAGTGGAATGCCGCGGAATTGAGGCGCTCCTTCACCCTAACGGTCCTGCCGCTGGTGGCCAAATGGCTCTAGCTAGGCTGACCGGGGCAAGCAAAGGAGATCAAGCGAGTGACGACAATGGTGGTGAGGCTGAAGGCAGCCGATGATGAACGTAAGTTGAATGTAAATGATTTTATGAAGAAATGGCGGATTCCCTGCTCCTTTGCTTTATCAATTTGGAGGGAGTTCCCCCCCCACATGAGCAGCAAGTAGAAGAAAAAGGGCGGGCACAGGGAAAATAGAAAAGCTGTTTGGTTTTGAGAGAGCGGATTTTACACATAAGCGAATTTCAGAGGTGGTGAAAGAGCGGTTGGTTTCTGTAAACAATAATCCAAGATGTCAGGCATCGGGAAGAGAGTAACAAAACTGAAACCTCCAGACGGCCAGAGCCCTAGGTCCGAAGAGGAGGGGCCAGATGTCATAAGACTACTAGTGGATACGCTCAAGTCACTCATGGATCAACTCACTGGTATTAACCAGCAGTTAGCCATCCTAAATCAGACAATGGCAGCGCAGCAGCTCCAAGTGGCGGAAACGGTTAAGCAAATGGAGCAGATGATTGCAGAAGTGAAGGAGGTGCACTCCGAACACAGGACATTGAAGAAAAGAGTGGACCAACTGATAAATAAACAAAATCATCAAGAACACAGGCTTTTGTCCTTGCAAATGGAGAAAGCTAATATGATCCTCAGATTTCAAGGGGTGCCAGAATCTTCGACGGAAGATTTAAAGAAGCTCCTTAGTGATCTTCTTGCACCAGTTGTAGGCTTAAAAGCAGAAGAAATTATGCACGACATTGAAGCAGTGTATAGGGTGTATTCAAATTACACCAAAAAGAATAGCCTACCTGGAGAAATATCAGCCAGATTTTCAAGAAGACAAACTAGGGATGCAACCTTACGAGCAACCTCGGCAGCTCCATTGAAAATGGGGAACGACAGTATCAAAGTTTTAAAGGACATACCATTCGAGATTCGTCAGAAGCAGAAAAACTACAAGGACTTCATACTCTTTCTCCAAACTAACCAAATCGGATACAAATGGGTGGTCCCAGAAGGAGTGGTCTTTAAGATGAATGATAAGAGAGAGAAGATTGACTCCATGTTTAAAGCCAAGGAATTTCTTAGACATCACTTGGGGACCAAAGAAGACGGTGAAACTGGTTCGAGTGGCTCTGCTCCCTCTGAGACGGATGAGGACCTGACGGTGAAAGAAGGCGCTGGTGCCTGAAGACCAACTTGTGCATTCGGGGACAGAAAACCTAAGTAAAGGCAGAAGGACTCTGAACTTGGCCTTTATGAAGCGAGCTTGAGAGATGCTCTGGAACACTCTCATAACAACTAATTAGCTAATCTTTAAGTAGGGAAAGTTAGACAGGAACTCGCAGTATTCATGATATACTAACTATGTAACACTAACATAGATATTAATGGGGTGGAAGATCTCCTACTCTTGGGTTTTTAGTTTAGTGTGGGTTTGCTTTTCTTTCACCCTAGTGTTAGTTCCCCTTCCTTTTTTTTCTGAGTTTAGTTTGTAGTCTATATAAAATGCAAATAAATAAAAAATCCCCTACGGGGGGGCCAAAAAAAAAAGGGGGGGGGACTAGTCAGAAGAAGAAGAGTTGGTTTTATACCCTGCTCTTGACTACCCTAAGGAGTCTCAGAGCAGCTTAGGACTGCCTTCCCTTACTCTCCCCATAACAGACACCCTGTGAGGTAGGTGGAGCTGAGAGAGTTCTGAGAGAGCTGTGATTGACCCAATATCGCCCAGTTGGCTTTATGTGGAGGAGTGGGGAATCAAACCCAGTTCTCCAGATTAGGGACTGCCACTTTTAACCACTACACCAAACTGAGGGAAATTCTCCATTAAACATACGGCTCCTGTTAAGGAGTTCAGATGTCAAAGAGTAGCCCTCCCTCTGAGAGATTAGGAAGGCTACAAAGACCAAAAGCCCTGGCAAAAGATGGGAGGAACTCAGCTAGGATTGCGCTGCAGCAGGGGAGCTGTGAGGACAAAATGGAATAATCTGCTGCATGTTGCCATAAACTCCTTGCCTATATAACAAAGCATAAGTGTACTAAATGACATATTGGCCACAAAATGGGTGTCTGTGGAAGCATTTTGACCCATAGCCACCTTCTGTGCTGTGATTGTACTGGTTAGCAGGAAGCAAAAGAAGGGTGTTCTTTACCAAAGCCATCAACCATCCTCAAGCACAAAGAGAATTTGTAAGGAAATGTGGGGCTATTACCCTTCTTTGAGACTAGCCAAAAATGTTCTCTGAAGCTGCATTATTAGAGGAGAGCACACATAATTGCCTTGGATTATGGACCAAAGAATCAATGGACATTGGTATACTTGGAACATTTTCAAAACATGCCAAATTAGAAAATTGCCTAGATATTGATTTATTTTTAGCAAGTTTGCTTTTGCAGGCACAGTTCTAGATGTTCAGTCAAGCCATTGTTTCTGCTTTAATGGATACATTTCTCCTATGTGAGGTTATAAAAAAAGAAAATGCCCACTAAGTGAGCAGGCATCTATCAAATACCTTATAGAAGGAATGCTGCTGTAAGAGAGTGGACAGGGATACGAACTTCACAGACCCTTTATCGGGATCTCTGTTAATGTTTTGGGTACAGCCTCTTAAAATCTTGCCACTGAATTGTAAATGGAATAAACTCTATATTTTCCAGGCACTTTGAGTCCCCTCAAATCTTAACACTTCAATGACACTACTAATTAGAAAGGCAATTTTATTTATAGATGTGTTAATTAGTGTTTTGTCAGAAAGGGTAAATGACTTATTTTCCATGAATATCATCTGGACATAACATGCTGTATCCTACTGTAGTGTAAGGAAGAAGAACTTGGTCTTTCTTTTCCTTCCCCGTCCCCCATGAGAGACCCTCATAAACAAAAAGCACTGTGGCAATTGGGGGGTGGGGGTGGGGTTGCTGTAAGGAGAGAAAATAGAGGAAAATTGCCTGCCTCCCTTTCGTAGAAATGGGAAGCTTACTCTGCCTCCACCATTGTGAGGCATTTTTTGCCTGAGTCCTCTTCTTCATTGCAGACCCCTCATACCACACTGCATTTTCTTTAGAAGTGCAGACCAACCCTCAGCTGAGGAATTCAAAGTGAGAAGATCCCCCTCCACAAGTTCTTTCCACTTATGCTACCATAGGATTCAGTCCAATTAGAAAATTGTTTATATCTGTAGATGGGCTACAGATGTCATGCCAGGGCTAAATGTTTTCAGGTTCTTACCAAGCATCATTTGATCCACAAATATTTATGCTAGATAAGGCAAGATATTTGTAAGTAGGTCTATTAAGGGTCTTCATACTTAAAACAATAGGCTTGTGAATGAATAATCTAAACACTATTGTTTCCATGACAGCTGGAATGAGTGAAATAGAGTACCTCAGAAAGTACATTCATAAACATGACCTGTTTAAAGTACATAGATGACTTAAGATCACACAAGGCTCCAGAAATTTCTCAAATATGAACTGCAATCAATAGGCTGGAGATTAAAAGTAATAGCTAACATTTACTTCTTAACACTCTCAAAAGAAAGAGACTTCACAAATTTTAATGGACTTCAATTTCAATTTCACACAATTTCAATGGACTTCAAATGTCCATAAAGCAAGTACGTTCACTTCTTAAGATAAACAATATTTAACAATATAAAGTATGTTGTAAACAGTAAGTGGATCCAGTCCTTAAGCCTTGAGACAAGCAATAAGAAATAGGCTGCAGTCACTGATGAGACTGTTATGTACTGAATGTGAATCGCTCCTATCTATTCACATGTTAAGCTTGAGTCTGAATGTGGCTCTTCAGATGTCACATTGCTATTGGTGGGTTTCTGCAAAACCTGTGTAATTACCCAATCACTGAGTGATATTGTTGCAAAGAGGGAACGGTCCTGATTGGCCTTTATCCCTGTATTCTGATTGGTCTTTAACTTGTAATGGGTGTGGCTTTGACAGCCCGGGAGAGTTTAAAAGAAGGAGCTGTGCTCCCCTTGTTGTCTGTGTTCCTGACTTACAGTTGCTGTTTAATAAAGCTGAAATCACTTGAAGCTGAATCCTTTGTTGAGTCTCATACTTAACGGTTTGTGGTGGTCGGCATCTAAATAGATTGGTCACTTGGCAGGTTTTGTGCGGGCAAGAAATGGGAACCGGTGAGCACCCTGGCAATTTCCCTTTAGGGTACAGGGGGTCATCAGGAACTGCCTTCGGATATTAAGGTTCAGGGTGGGGAATGATGATCACCTCTGGGAACCTCTTAGGCTAGGCTCCTCTCTGCAAGTTGTATGGCTTCGGGGGTGGGCACTCCTAGGTAGCAATCAGTTTGCTGGGCTGCTGGTTGCGGGCCAGATTGTTGGCTCAAGACCGGAGCTCAGTGACCCACCCATGAAAAGGGCAAGGAGGTTGGTCAGGGGTGTGATGCCTGCCTTGCCTGTTCCGTGCTCACTTAGTTGGTCCCTTGCCGCAATGTTATGTTAAATAGTTAATAAAGTGGCCCTTGTTTACTTCCAAACTGTTGTCTGTCTCGTTATTCCGATTGGGGGAGGCAAGAACATAAGAGAAGCCAATGTTCAATCAGGCCAATGGTCCATCCAGTCCAACATTCTGTCACACAATGGCCAAAAATACCAGGTGCTATCAGGAGGTCCACCAGTGGAGCCAGGACACTAGAAGCCCTCCTACTGTTGTCCTCCCCAAGCACGATCACTTGCCCCACTGAATAAAAGTGGCTGAATAAAGCCTGTGCCCAACTCCTGTCTGTGGTATTCCAAGGAGGTCTGTCATCCAAGTACTTGCCAGAGTTGACCCAGCTTAGCTTCTGAGATCTAACAAGATTGGGCTTGCCTGGGCTGTCCAAGTCACGGCTTTTATTTTTGTGTTAGTTTGTTTAATTGTATGTATTGCTATTAAGGATGTATTGTGGCTGCAAAATCCCTGTGTGTATGTGCATATTTGTAGATTATTTTACATAGGAATATGTTGCACTGTTATTTTGAGACAATGGATCACTGATTAAGTCATTTTCAAAATGTATTTGGGTCTGTTTTATCATAACATAAGGAGTGTTCATATTTTTATTGACTTTGTGATATTGCTGTTTGTTAAGATGTATATATAATTTATTTTTAAGAGTATGATCGACAGCTATTTTTCCTCACTACCACCACCCCTTTTTGGCTTCTTGCAACTTCTAACTGTGGCATTTTTGTGAATCTTTAAGATGCTTTGACATAGCTTTGGGATGAAGATGCTATATGCAGAGTCAAAGCAATTGGTCCATCTACTAATGGTACAATTCTCTCCAGAGATACATTAGTCTAAATCCTCAGCATGCAGACCATGTTCTCTACCATTAAGTATAGCCTCACACTAAGAAATAAGAAATTAAGAAATAAGTTAATTATCTCAGTGGATCTGTTTTTTGTTTGTTTGTCTGTTTTAAGGAAGAACCACTTAGACTGGAGGGAGGTTACAAACTTTGCTCACTGGAGTGATAGGATACATGCAGTGTTCCCTCTAAGCTGAGTTAATGTGAGTTACAGTTTTTTAGCCTCCAGCTCACACATTTTTGTCTTAGCTCAGGAAGGATGGCTCCAGAGCATATGGATTTATGCAGTAGTCAAATTGCTCACTCACAGTAGCTCATAAAGTAGATTTTTTGCTCACAAGACTCCACAGCTTAGAGGGAGCCTTGGATACATGTCAATGCCCAGGGCAGAGGGGTAAAATTTCTAGAAGTTTTAAAATTGTGGGACAAAATTCCACCCACCCCCCTTATTGGATGGGAAGAAGTTGGGAGGCTTGGTTTACTAGCACATGGTTTTTGGCAAAATATAATGTAAATACATTTGAAGAGCTATAAAGCAGACCTCTGTGTTTTTAGAAATTGTTTCCTCCCTGCATGGTGTTCTCAATCTGTAAATACATTACAATTGTGTAAATTTAGAACAATTACAGAAACAAATTAGCAGATTGGGTAGTGAAGTGATGTGAAGGAAGTGTTGCTGCATGATCGCTGAAAATACAGAAATAAATGTGTGTTTTTAATGTGTTACAAAAATAAAAGGTTTCCCCCTCACCCTTGGTTCCTCCTTTGCCCCATCTTTCCCCAACAGCCGAGCCATTTCTCAGCACAGAAATATAGTGATGAGGGAGGTTTCACCTATGAATCTCCACTTCTGTTAAAGGCACATAGTCTCTGCCAGGAAGAAGGGTTGCAATGCTGTGGGCTTTTTGTCCTCCCCCAGCCTTTCTACATTCTCTACTAACTGAACTGGCAGTTCTTCAGTGTTTTAGTGAAGAACATATAGGAAGACAGAAAAGAAGACAATGCTTATGGGAAAGGGAAAGATGAAACATCAAAATGTAATGGGTTGGATCCAAGGATTCCCTTCTGCTCATGGAATGAATTCTTCTGTGAGCTTAAGGGCACCTTGGACTAATCCATTAAATGCAAAATGAACATGGCTAATAAAGGCTGGAGTCATTATGGACTACTAGGAGTCATTATGGACTACTCGGAATAAGGACCATTGTGGAAATACATACCAACGAGCTCTAGAAAGAAGCTCTGGGCAGGTGCCCTGGTCTTGGGCACTCAGCGTCAATTTTCTGTGGTGACCTCAGCAGGGTATAATGACACAGAGCTCACCGTTTTCTTCAGGGGGACTAATCTCTGCCATCTGAAGAACAGTTTTAATTCTGAGTGATCTACAGCCTTCCCCTGGAGCCTGGCAACAATGGTTCCCCAGGAGGAAATGGCTGGTTTGGAAGGTGGAGTCTATCTGTCTGAGGTCCCACCCCTCCTCGAACCCAACCCTCTCCAGGCTCCACTACTCAAATCTCCATGAATTTCCCAGCCTGGAGTTGACAAGCCTATCTCCTTCCCAGCCAACCATCAACCTACCTTTATCTGGCCCTCTGACTTCAGTTTTCCATCTCCTCCCTGCTGGAAAGCAGTTGTAATTCTAAGTGATCTCCAGTCCTCCCCTGGAGATTGGCAACAATGGTTCCCCAGGAGGAAATGGCTGGTTTGGAGGGTGGAGTCTATGGCACTGTACCTGAGTTCCCACCCCTCCTCAAACCTCACCCTCTCCGGGCTCCACCCCTCTAATCTCCAGGAATTTCCATATCTAAAATTGGCAACTTTATCTCCTCCCCTCTCAGCAGCCTCTTCCTAGGCAAAGTTCTGTCTTTCTTGTTAGTGGGGAGCAAAGCAGTTTACTTCATTCTCCTCTTCTGCTTTGTGATCTGTACAGCAACCCTGCAAGGTAGGTTAAGCAGAAAGTCTGTGGCTGGTCCAAAATTACCCAGGCAGTTTCCATAGGGAGGCTCCTGCTGAACAGGAGCAAGCAGCCAGGGCTAGTGAAGTAATGCCAGTCAGGAGGCATGAAGTCACCCTGAGAGTGCTGGCAGGCCTAGGGTTGCCAACAAAGACAGATTAATGCAAAGGAGAAAGGAAGTCTCCATGTCTCTATTTTGCCTTAAATTGGTTTTGATGGCAGCAGAGTGAGAAAATGCCAGAGACTCTGGATGGGTGCCCCATGGTAAATGGACCAAACAATTCCTAAAAATTTTCCAAAACACTACTCTGTCAATAATCCATTTTCTATACTCACAGCGTCCCCTGCCAGAATGCAACACATCCCCAACACTTTGAATTAGCACCAGAGCTTTAAGAGCTCTCCAGCTGTCACCTGGAGACTGGCAACAGCTTTTTTGGAGGATGGGGTCTATGGCATTGTGTCTGTCTGAGGTCCCCCTCTTCCTCCTCCTCCTCAAACCCCACCCTCAGCAGGCTTCATCCCTAAAATATCCTGGAAGTTTCCAATCTGGAGCTGGCAACCCTATGTCCTTTCCAAGCAACCATCAACCTACCTTTATCTGCCTGTCTATCTTCAGGTTTACATCTCCTGCCCCCCCGCCCCACAGCCTCTGCCTAGGGAAAGAGCAGTCTTTCCCTGCAGTGGGAACCAAAGCAGCTGACATCATTCCTTCCCCCGTATGATCCGCACAACAACCTTGTGTGGTATGTTAAGGTAGAAAGTCTGTGAATGGTCCATAATCCCCCAGGCAGCTTTTATAACATGAACCTGGGACCTGCACACCATCCTCTGAAGCACTCTCAGGTACATATCTGTGGCAGTAATGGGGTGACTGCTGGGACCTTTTCCTATTATTTTTTCCTTGTGGTATTCTGCTTGTGGTATGATCTGTCTTTTTTGTGGTGTGGCATGGTTGTGTTATTGGGTTTGTTTCTTTTGAAGGGAAGTGATGTGTTGTGGGTGAGAACATATTTTACCTCAGAATTCACCAGGTTGCATATACAACTGACAGTTCCAACTGTCTTGCGGGGGGGAGTTTGAGGTGCGGAATGGAGTGAAGTCCAATCAGCTTCCATATGCAAATGACCTTGAAATGCTGGCCCAATCAGAGAAGAGTGGCCTAGGCTGCAGTGGGTGGGAGAGAACTCAGGCAACGTAGCCAGTGGATAGAGACACCTTGTGATTGACATATCACAGAGCCAACTGATTTGGGAGTGCATAGAACTTTGCCACTTGAAAATAGGATTATATATAAGAAAAGATTTCATGTATTACAGTTTTATAATTGTTGATCCACGCTGAGTACCTACTGAAATGATTTGAAGTGGAGTTTCTGCTTTAGGGGCTTTGAAGCAGAACTCTGAAGAGACAGCGTAGAACTATTCTAAATAGCTGAATATATATCTAGCATGCACCTACTGGAAACATAATGTGAGAAATAGATCCTTAGAATGAAAAGGAGATGGGATGAAGGCCAAGCCCCCAAGTGAAGGGGCTGTGTCCAGTTGAGGATGATATCTGGGAGACTTGCAGTGTAGTCCTAAACAGATTTACTACCTTCTAAGCAGTGGCTCAGAGGTTAAGATGCTGAGCTGCAGACCAGAAGATCTGTAGTTCGGCAGTTTGACCTGAGTGCCGCATGACGGAGTGAGCTCCCATCTCTGGCCCCAGCTCCTGCCAACCTAGCAGTTTGAAAGCAAGAAATTGCAAGTAGATAAACAGGTATTGCTTTGGTGGGAAGGTAACAGCATTCCGTGCATCTCGGCGTTTAGACATGCTGTCCATATGACCATGGAGAAGTCTTCAGATAGTGCTGGCTCTTCGGCTTGGAAACGGAGATGAGCACCACCCCCTAGAGTCAGATTTGACTGGCTTTCAAGCAAGGAAAACCTTTACCTTTTAAAGTCCATTGGCTTCATTAGTTTTTGAATGGTGTAACTCAGGGGTCCCCAAAATGGTGCTCATGGGAGCCATGGTGCCCACCAACACCTTTGCTGGTGTCCGCCAAGTGTTTTCCAAAAGCCAGGCAGGGCTTTTGCCATGCAAGGTTTCTGATTAACCACTGGAGATGTGATTGGCTGTGCAGATTTTTTAAAATATTGCTTTAGCAGCAGCTGCCACCACAGCTCAAGGATCTTCAAAGTAGAACTATAGGTAAGCTGCAGCAGCCATTTTTAGGCTGGCTCCACCTCCCATGGCAGCCATTTTGTGGCTGCACTCACCTTAGTTTGTCAGAATTACAAAGGTGGCCACAGGCTCAAAAAAGTTGGGGATCCCTAGTAAAACGGTTTAGGATTGTATTGTTGATCTCCCACATTTTTCTTATAAACTCTAGTATTTCCTCTCAGTTAGAATACTTGCGTCTTGGGAAGAGAAAGATACTTCTAATGCCAACAATTTATTTTTGGATAAATCAAGGTCATGGAGACATGTAGCTAAATCTGCCAAGGCACTCAACTCAACTTTGAATTAACAGCAATATCTTTTACTAGCCCAATAGGAAGGCAAGTATGATTTATTTAATTTGCAACACATATCATTATTGTCACCTCCTCCCCCCAAATTGTTCTTTTTGTATAATGAAGACTTATCCACAGGGCTATTCTTGGGCAGGAACGCACAGGAACGGAGTTCTGGCTGGCTCCTGCATTGGCCATGCCCAGCAGGAACTCATTAGCATAATAGGCCACACCCAAAAGCAGAAACTCATTAGGATTGGCTACATTAGGGCTGTGTGGCCTAACATGCAAAGGAGTTCCTGCTACAAAAAAGCCCTGGGTTTTGACAACAAACAAGGTAAACAGAATAAGAGGCAAAAGGTGGGTGTGGCTGGATGACAACACTTCTGGTAACGTGGGGGTGTGGCCTAAAATGCTAATGCACTGTGCTGTCGGGGGTGTGGCCTAATATGCTAATATGTTCCTGCTGTTGTGTGTGGCCTATTATGCTAATGAGTTCCTGTTGGGCTTTATCTACAAGAAAAGCCCTGCTAATCCACATGCCACCTTCAGTAATCCATAAGCCACGAGCAGCTGGATGAAAGCCATAACACCATATTGTTCCTGTTGTATTCACCCTTTAGAGTGATGGACTTCAGATTTTCTTATTAAGGAGGAAATGCTTTGAGGATTAATGTTCAACTGATTAATTTTAGGATAGAAAAATGCAGCAAGAAGTTTGCTTCCAAAATCTTTTGATATAATTTAGGGGCTCTGTAACGTTTGAGGCATTTTCAATTTGTCAAAAGTTAGGTTCTGGCCATTTTCTTCTGCTGGCCGTTTTCTTCTTTTGCTCTCATGCATATCTTTCCACTGATGCTAATTGCTTTGCAATCATACATATATAAGAAATGTCCAAAAAAGAGTTTTGTTACAGGGACTTCATGAACTCCTAGAAAGCCCAACAACTGAAGCTAAAGTCACATGGAAACATTAAGCAAAAGTTGGTACAGTATTTCACGTATCTATTTTATACTTAAATTTGGCCCAGATAAGTATTTAGCCAAATGCAGGTACAACCTTTGTGCATATAATGGCCATCTAGACAAGCTGCTAGGAGACCATCAGCATTTTTATTAACAAATAGCATCTGTTGTTGTTCCTAATTTCAGATCAGGGGCATGGTTCAGTGGAGAGCGTGAGTCCTTCCTCTCATATCATTTCCCCAATCTCTGCCACCCCCTAGAGATGCTATTTGCTGCTGAATCATACAAGTTGCATTATATTGCTTGTACAGTCTACCAGAGGGGCAAATATCAGCAACAAGCAGCATATGAGACCAGAAAAAAGGGCCCATACTAGAAATGGTTAACAATATGTTTTGGTGTGCTGCAGCCCTAATCCATGTAGCACCCTTCCTCATAGCTACAATGAAAAACTGTCAAGAGGTTCATTTTTCCCCAGCCTGTTATCTAGTCTCACCATTCTCTTGTCCTAACAGGTCTTAAACCTTCATCCCCACCCACCCCCAATAACACTCTGCCTCAGTAAGGAAAAACAGCTATAGGACAGAGGAACACTGCTTTGTAGACTAGAGTTTGGTCTTGAGAAGCAAATGGCTGTCACCTTCTGTGCTATGGGGCATATGATCTTTAATCTTCATGCATGCACTTGCTGCGTTTGCAGACTTCTGATTATGAAATTACTGACACAGCCAAAAACATTCCTCTTTGAGCAAGCCTACTGATTTTAATGAGATGATATGGATGTAATAGTGGGGTAGAATTTGTCCAGAAGTCACATCTGTGACTTATTAATAGGTGATAATAAGATAACTGAAGGCCAATAATCTGAACAGAATGCAAAGCAGAAATGTAGAAAATGGCTCACAGTGTTCTTCAGATGATGAAGCTATTTATTCCTTCCCATTACAGCAACTTGCTACTTAAAATAACCATAGTGACTCAGTGAAGACCATGGAATGTTTCAAGACTCAAGAATTGTTTCTCTGGGCTTAGGACAAAATTATAACATGGGCACCCATCTCATCCCATACAGGCAGTCTCGTGAGTCATGAAAGAACTGTTTCTGTTTTATTTTTGACTAGGAATAAGGCCTGTTGTGGAAATAAATACAACGGGCTCTAGAAAGAGGCTCTGGGAGAGTTCCCCGGCTTTGGGCACTCAGTGACAATTTGCTGTGGCAATCTCAGCAGGGTATAATGACAGAGTCCACCATTTTCTCCAGAAGAACTGATCTTTGCTATCTGAAGAGCAGTAGTAATTTTGAGTGACCTCCAACCCACCCCCAAGATTGGTAACAGTGGTACCCCAGGAGGGAGTGGCTGGTTTGGAGGGTGGAGTCTATGGCAATGTACCAGTCTGAGGTCCCACCCCTCCTCAACACTCACCCTCTCCAGGTTCAACCCCTCAAATCTCCAGGAATTTCCCAACCTGGAGTTGATAACCCTATCTCCCTCCCAGCCAACCATCAACCTACCTTTAGTTTTCCATCTCCTCCCCCTAGAGAGCAGTTGTAATTTTGAGTGATCTCCAGCCCCCACCTGGAGATTGGCAACAATGGTTCCCCATCAGGGAATGGCTGGATTGGAGGGTGGAGTCTATGGTATCATACCTGTCTGAGGTGCCACCCCTCTTCAAACCTCACCCTCTCCAGGCTCCATCCCTCAAATCTCCAGGAATTGTCCACCTGGAGTTGGCAACCTGATTAGGACTGGGCCCAATGAGTTTTCTCCCAAAGGCCAACATAGGTGTGGAAAGGGCCTTTTACTGACAGAGGAGAAAGTACAGGTGCCAATTCTGATTAGGGAAATACCTGGAGATTTGGGGGGGTGGAGGGCAGCATTTGGGGTGTGTGTGGAAGGATTCAGCAGGGTATAATGCCATAGAGTCTACCCTCCAAAGCAACCATTTTCTCCTGGGGCACTGATCTCTGTCATCTGGAGGTCAATTGTAACAGTGGGAGATCTCCAGGTCCCACCTGAAGATTGGCAACCCTAGGAGAAAGTCAGCCGCACAGCAGGGAGTTGAAGAAAATGGTTTGATGGTCGCTGGCTCACCTCGTTAGCCAGCCAGCCATGCTGAAGCTAATCAGGAGAAAGAGCCTTTTTCCATTTATTCTGACAGGAAAGTGGCCACTGGGGAGGGGTTTATGCTGAAAGTCCTTTGTTTTTTTACTCACAGAACCAAGCTTGGTTGCCTACCAACAGCCACTGAGGGGACAGTCCCTCAAAGGAGTCAAGAGAACTGTCTTCCTCAGGCTGCCAGTAAATCTGACATGCAAATCTGTCTGAAGGTGGAGTGGGTGGGGAAGAGGAGCAGACCCAGCATCCGGCCAATGGCACATGAGTATTCTTGAGTGGCAGCTGATGAGCCAATGCCTGAGGGAGGGCATTTTACAGCCAATGGGAGCGCATGGAATCTTACGAAACCAAAAGATAATTATTATAAGGAGAGACAGGGGTCTTTTTGTAGAAAAACAGCTGCAGGAGCTCATTAGCATATGGTATGCTAATGAGCTATTAGGCTATTAGCATATGCCACGCCCCCTGACATCACCGGAAGTGATGTCAGAAGGGGAAGCAAAAGGGGGGGAGGCATCTTCAAAAGCCTCCCCTTCCCTTCCCCAGCTGGTCTGGGTGGGGGAGCTAAGAGAGAAGGGGTTTAAAGTTTAAACTCCTTCTCTTGAGAGTTGGGCCACAGAAGGAGGAAAGAGGGAAGGAAAGAGAGAGAGTAGAGAGAAGGAAAGAAGGAAGGAAAGAGGGAAAGAAAGAGAAGGAAAGGGGAGGAAAGAAAGAGAGGGAAGAAGGAGGGAAACAGGGAAAGGAGGGAAAAAGAGAAGAGAAGAAGGTGGGAAAGAAAGAAAGAGAGAAGAGAATAAGGAGGGAAAGAGGAAAAAGAGAGAAGGAAAGGAGGGAATGAAAGAAATTTGGCGGCAATTCGGCCCCATTATATCCTATGGGCCATTGAAGTCAACGGTGAAAACATAGGATATATTCTGAGGGCTGGAGGGGATGGGGTTTGAGGGAGAGGCTCCAAACTCACAGGGTAGCTGATGGAGCCTCTCTTCAAGATACCCACCAAGTTTCAAGAATATTGGATCTGGGGGTCCAATTCTATGGGCCCCCAAACAGGTTGCCCCTATTCCCTCCATTTTTCTCTATGGTGGGGAAAAAATAACTTTTATTCCCACCATAGAGAACAATGGAGGGAATAGGGGCTACCTGTTTGGGGGCCCATAGAATTGGACCCCCTGGTCCAATGTTCTTGAAACATGGTGGGTATCTTGGGGAGAGGCTCCATCAGCTATCCTGTGAGTTTGGAGCCTCTCCCTTAAACTCCGTCCCCTCCAGCCCCCAGAATATACCTTATGTTTTCACCATTGACTTCAATGGCCCATAGGATATAATGGAGCTGAAATTGACATTCGGCTGCCTGAAAGACTCCCCGGGACCCCGACTGGGGGCGGGGCTTGGCTCCTGAGCTCCTGGAGCTGTGCTCTGGTGCGCTCCCCCCAAAAAAGACCCCTGAGGAGAGAGATGTCATAAATCGATGGTATCAAGGTAAAAAGCCTTGTAACCCGGGCTTCAGGTCCTCTGGGTCCCCAGGACCTCAAAGACATAGCAAAGTATACCTGTTTATATCACCTTAATGTGGAGTCCTAGAGAACTCCTTCCTCCATTCTCCATCTCTCTGTTTCACCCCTCTCTCTTTTTCATCTGTTTCATGGTTGCTCTAGCCAGTGTTTGCCATGTAAGTCAGGCAACTATGATTTGCATAATAGCCTAACTATGACTATGTTATAGTTATAGTCTTTGCCCAGGTTAGATTTCATGACTGACTGTGACTACAAGAAATCAGGAGGGGAGACATGGAAACCTATGGTAATTCCTAATGTAGTAAACTATAGTTTGGCGGATTGGAGCAGGATGTTCTGGTGAGGCTGAGTCTACAGGCAGGTTGGATGGAACACAGACAACCAAATGTCAGTGTAGGTAGCAAGAGAAATCAGTAATAGGGAGAAGGCTACACTCAGCCCTATGTTAAGAACAAGAGTGGTTTGCACAATTCAACAAGCCCAGCCTTAAAGAAACAGCTATGGTCACCAGGCTTTGAGGAGGGAGGTGAGGCAGCTGCACAGTCCCATACCTCCCTCTGTCAAAGTCCCAAATTCAGCAACAAGCTTGAACTACAGGTGGAACTCTGATGCTCCTGAGCCCCACAAGCAATCTTCAAGTGCTACCACTCTCCAAAGATGCCAGCTCCACTTTAATTGCTTTTTGCGGACTTTTATTTCCTGCCAGCTCCACAGCATTATCCAGCCAACCAAAATATTACTCCTCATATGCAAGTGCACCTGCCTCTGCTGTGTGCAAACCCAGCATGCTTTTCTGAATGCCTGCTACCATCCTTGCCCTTTGTCTTGCCCCCCTCCCCCACTTCCATTCAGATTGTTTCATAACAAAGCATTTGTATGCAGGGAGCCCAGGGAGCATCCATGCATTTCAGCTTCACCTCTTATTTAATCCTCCTTGTACTGTTGAGGGAGGGAGGCAGGAGAGGACCCACGCACATTTGATTCAGTGGTTTAGCAGGCCCCAGCTCACCCAACTTGGTGGTCCTCCTCCAACCCTCAGCCCTCAGCATTGTGCACTGTGCCTCTCACTTAAGTTTGGGGCTTTTCTCTCTCTCCCAGACAGCTGTACACAGCGCGCCTGTTCCAGCCAGTTTCTCCTTTAACACACTCACATAAGCACGCCTGTTTGGCGAGCTGGCCAGCTGCTTTCCACAGGCTTCTGTGCCCGCAGGCACCTTCCCCAGGCTACCTGCAAATGGGAGCAGGGCTCAGGAGGTGGGGCCAAAGAGATTCTGTCTGCTGCACATGAGCCGTCTTTCCAGTAGCCCAGCAGGCCCAGGCACGAGCCCAACATGCTCTGGCCGGAGGAGGAGGTGGTGGAGGAGGTAGGCAGCGCATCCCAGCCTGGTGCCTCAGCCAAGAGCAGCAGGCAGGTCCCAAGGGGACTGGCTGCACAGAACTCAGGGCCAAACCAGCCTTCCTTGCCCTTTATGGTTGCCAACTCCTTGCTGGGCAATCCTTGGAGGTCTGGGGGAAGACTCTGAGGAGGGCCTCAGCAGGGGGGTATAATACCCTAATATAGTCCCTTCCAGCCCACATTCAGACTGGTTTCTCCCCAGTTGCTCACAGGCTGGATAAGAGCCCTAGATGGGCCATTTCTGGCCCCTGGGCTGAATGTTTGACATGTCTCATCTAAAGAGTTACAGTCTTCTAATCCCATTAATCTCAATGGATTTAGAAGAGCATAACTCTGTTTAGGTTTGCACTGTCACTGTGAGTTTCGAACGTCCAACAGCATGCTTCCATCCTTTAGTAGCATGAGTGCCAATATCAGGCTCTGCTTGATTTTGTAGAGTAAATAGTCTTGAAGGAGTAGACCCATGGCTTGGAGCCTAGTGCTCTTTCACCTTTCTGTCAGTTCCTGGTAAGTGCATTGCTCCATTGACAGTCTGACAGTCATGAGGCCTTTAGCAGTGTAGGTAATGGCATCTTGGGAGATCCAGGTCAGGGAGGGTTGACTCAGAGTTTCATCCAATGGGTTCAAGTTTGGGGCCTCTGTAGTTTGTGCCATCATCTTTTTTAATATATATAATTTTATTTTATTTCATAGTCATATACAGAGTAAACTATAACACAGCTTCGATAATACAATAGAAAGTAAACATAGATGTATCAAGAGGTACATGGCAAGCTGCCTTTAAACAGTATGTTCTTATATAGAGTTACATAAAATGCCATCCATTTTCCCCCCACTTTGCCAATTTGTTGTCCTTCCACCTATGTGCTGGCATCTGTATTGCTTGTCTAGAGTACTGGGTCATGAGAGCCAATCTGGTGTAGTGGCATATCCCCAGCCCTTTAAGGCCAGCCTTGCAAAGAAATAGTTGAAAAAAATCAATATAGCTCAATCCTGCTGTAAAATAGAATGGTGCATCCAGCAACATTCAGTTCTACTGCATAATCCAGACAACAGCATGCTGTATACACGACAGCACTATAGAAGGTGTTTGCAAAGCAAACAGCTTGCTGCAGATCAAGTGAGCTGTACCTCTGCAAATGAGGGCCAGTTTGGTGTAGTGGTTAAGAGCGGCAGACTTTAATCTGGGAGAACCGGGTTTGATTCCCCACTCCTCCACCTGCAGCCAGCTGGGTGACCTTGGGTCAGTCACAAGTCTCTCAGGGCTGTTCTCTCAAGAGCAGTTCTCTCAGAGCTCTCTCAGCCCCACCTACCTCACAGGGTGTCTGTTGTGGGGAGAGGAAGGAAAGGCAATTGTAAGCCCCTCTGAGATTCCTTCAGGTAGTGAAAAGCGGGGTATAAAAACTAACTTTTTTTTTCAGTCAGATCAGCTGAATCAACCCTGGCGATCAATGGGGTGACAGATGTCGCAGCCAGATCACCCTCACATTTTCTTCTTTTTCTCCTTGGATGCCTAAACTTGATCAGTATACTAGGGAAAATCACTGCAATGACAGAGCCATCTAGGGAAAGTATTATTATTATCATTATTACTTATTAGATTTATTCATAGCCCCATCCTGGTTTACACAGAGCTCTGGGTGATGTACAGGACATAGTGTCATAAAATACAAAACACAAAACATTAACATTTATATATAACATTAGTAAAAATTTCAGTGTAGTTAAAAAAATCCATATGGTGATCAAGATGGGTAGCTGTGTTAGTCTGTCTGTAGCAATAGAAAAGAGCAAGAATCCAGTAACACCTTAAAGACTAACAAAATATGTGGCAGGGTATGACTTTTGCAAGTCACTGCTCATTTTAAGGTGAACTGTCAATTTCTTAAGGTGAACTGTCCATTTCCTACTATTTGTCAGGCTAAGAATGACATCATCTCCACTAGAAAACAACATTTTCCAGTTCTGTAGAAGACAGAATATCTTTAAGTTTTTTAGTTCAGGACTGTAGTCTGGGATTCTGCAAAGAATTCTGCTCCTACACCATGATGGCAAGACCTTTGCATAACATGACTTCCAATGCCTCTTCTTACTTATCTCAGATTTTCAGATTCTGCAGTTTATTTTGTTTAAATAATATGTGAAAATACCTTCATGTACAACCAAGGAACAGTATACATGATTGTACTCTAAGTTCAGTTCAGATCAGTCATGGCATAATGGGAACAGTAAAACACGTATCGTAACAATTCCAACACACTAAAATATAGTAAAAAGCCTGTATCTAATTTTAATTACTTCAGCTAGAAACTTGGCAACCAACATCATGGTTGATTTTGTTTAAGAGATATTGGATAATTCTGTCTTTATTAACATTAAAATTAAAGATCAGTGACATGGCAAAAGTTCCTTGCAAGTGGCTGTATGAAATTGGCAGTCTAAAATGATATGCTGAATTGAGTCAGGAGAAGTTAAGGAACTATTACACAACATTTCATGAAAGGGGATTTTTTTTTCAGGGGAGGACATTTAATCGGGCTAGTGTAAATGCTATACAGTGTAAAGGAACATCAAGGTTGTGAAGGTACTTAGCCATTTGGTTATGCTGTGTTACAAGATCCAAAAAAGCCTGAGATGAAGAATGAGGATGTGGAGGACACAGTTTTTGAATTTCTAAATCAAACAGTCTTTGTTTAGTTATCCGAAAGATAGCAGTTTCTTACAACAAAAGAAAAAAAATGAATAGAAAAACCTAATTGGTGAATTTTCAGTGCCTAAAAACCAATTAGCACTGTTGTCGAAAAAGACTTGCTTGGATAATTATCTTACAGCATTTTCCACTCTATCTTGGTAAATTTATAAGTTGTTTGTATTGTTTAGAAATACACCAGTTGTAGCTGAAAATGTATTGCCACTGATTTTGGGTGGTAACTTTTAAATATTTTTCATCCAATTTTGGATGAAAATTTCAGAGTTCATACCATTGACTACAGCCTTATTATTTGTGTCTGTACTGTACTGTAATGTGGAAGGCTATAAGCAGTTGTAGGTATTCAATTCAACTTAACTTGTTGAAAACATGGACTTTTCTATAGGTATTCCTAAAGTCCCCAGGCGTTTTACTGCTAAAAAGCTCTTGTCTTAAAAGTCATGTAAAAGAAAAAGTGTCATGAGTGTTTTTTCAATGCCTCCCAACTAGTCCCCGTTTTTCCACTGGAACTATTGACTGCTATACATTTTGAATGAATAAAACCCAGAATGTGAAAGCATTTAACTAGTTCAAAATGATGAAAAAAATAATCAGGAGGAGTCCCCTCCACTGTTCCCTAAAATTTCCTTTGGAAAAACTGGGGGAAAGGCCTCTGTCAGGTTCAGTACGCATTTTATAGTTTGTCTGCCATAGAGAAAGGAGGAGGGGGAGAGGGGTGTGAAAACCAAATGCTTTCGTTTTCCTAAATGCTTTGATGTTCCAGACACTGTGTTGCAGAGACCTGTTGTTTTGCTTTATTTCTGTAGAGGGGTACATGCTTAGTGGGGGAGTAAGTAAAGGTAAAGGTTCCCTTGCTCGAAAGCCAGTCGAATCCGACTCTAGGGTTGCGGTGCTCGTCTCCGTTTCAAAGCCGAAGAGCCAGCGCTGTCTGAAGACGTTTCCGTGGTCATGTGGCCGGCATGACTAAACACCAAGGCGCACAGAACGCTGTTACCTTCCCACCAAAGTGGTACCTATTTATCTACTTGCAATTTCTTGCTTTCAAACTGCTAGGTTGGCAGGAGCTGGAACTAGAGACGGGAGCTCACTCTGTCATGCAGCACTCTTGGGTCTCGAACTGCTGAACTACTGACCTTCCACAGCCTGCAGTTCAGCGTCTTAACCACTTGAGCCATTATTTCTAGCAGGCAAATGCCGTAGGGTGATTGGTTCCTGGTCTTTAGTGCCTTTGCTTGAACACAATATATCTGCAATCTCCACGCTTTCACCTTCAGTCCTAACAAAGCTTGTGTTCAGTATATTATTCTTCAACGTCTCAATATGCTAAACTCTTATCGAAGTGAGTGGTGTTCAGAACTTATTTAACCAGGATTCTGACAAATTGTTAGATCTCGCTTTTTCCTTCCTCAACCTCCTGCACCACAGCCGTGATGAGTGGAGAGGACAGGGAAGTTCCCACAACTGTGGTGGATAGCACAGTGATTGAGCAACGGACCACGGTGGCACTGGTGATGACCGTGGAGTCCAAAGGAGCAGAAGGCAGGGTGCAGACCAGAGACTCCTGGGTACCACTCCCCACCTGGGCTGAAGCCACTTGGGTGGTGACTCTTGATCCGAGATTCAAGAGGTTCGAATACAACAGGGCCTGAAGGTGCTATGGACACTCATTCCAGGATGACCCAGAGTGCATCCGTGTCATGGAGGACACTGGAGTTGAACATCTCCGCAGGGAGTTCAGAGGTGAGGCTGAAGCGATCAGGCGAGAGATGCAAAGCATGATGCTGGATATACCTGGCATAATCATGGATGCCATCCAGCAAGAGTTCAGGAATCATGGACAGGCCTAAGATGGAGCTGGAGGGGCACCACTGGCCCCTTCACAAGTGCCCCACCTCCTCCCTCGTCACCCCCTGTAGTTCCTGCTGGCTCAGCAGGCCTGACTGGGCTGCCTGCAGCCCCAGTGACTCCAGAGTGGCCCCGCGATGCCCTGGAAGCAATGTTCAGTGGCACCGCGGAGAAGTTGCCATTTTTTCTGCTGCAGGTGCACAAGTTTTTACATGATTAGGGACCCACTTTTGCCACTGACGAGCATTCTGTGGGTTTTATTGGGTTGCGACTCTGGGAACAAGCAGCCAACTGGTTTGTGGGTCTCCACAACATCCGGGGCCCAGAATTCCAAGATGTGAATGCCTTTATGTGGGCACTCCAACGCCAATACAAGGACCCCCTGGAGCTGCTTGAGGGGTCTATTCCAGAGTGGGCGCTCGGTGTGGGAGTACTCTGATGAGTTCAAAACATACTCTGCAAAGTTCAAGGGGTGGCCCAAAGAAGTCCTCATTGAGTTCTATCAGGCCAGGCTGAACCACTCAATTCTGGATCAGATCCTGGCCTGGGGCAACCTGCTAACCCTGAATGGGTGGATACAGGTGGCCTGTGGGGTGGAGAACTGCTCCGGGTTCCCGCAAGGACAGCAGCGGAACAATGGGGGATGAAACCCAAGATGAGAGAAGCCATCAGAGACCAACAGATGCAACAGGGCCTGTGCCTAAGATGTGGGGCCCCGGGTTGCTTTGTGGCCACCCGCCCTCTCAACAAGAGCCCCAGGGATGGGAAGGTGAGTGCACGCAAGACCTCTGAGAAAAAGCCCAAGTTGCAAAGGACACAGATGAAGCAACCCAAAGCGCTTCAAGCAAGGAAGCGGGAAGAGTCTGACGGCACCTCGTCCAGCAGAGACAAGCCCAATGCATCAGCAGGAAATGATTGGGACCTGCTGTGAAGGGTGCAACCTGGCAGGTCCAAAGGTCGGTGAGAACCTCTCCCCCTTGTTCTATATAACTGTGACTGTAATAAACCCCGTGCAGGGCACCCAGATACAGGTGAGAGCCCTGATTGACTCTGAGTGTGCCCAGGACTTAATCAGTCCACATTAGTCACTGGGCTAGGGGTACCCATCCAAGTATTGCCAGAACCTATAATTTTCACCCAGATGGATGGGTCCCCAATGAAGGTATCGGGCAAGTATCAAACCATGCCCATGGGGATGGGGCCCCATTGGGAGCAACGCCCATTCATTATTCACCCTGCTGCAAAATTCTCAATGGTACTAGGCAACCCCTGGCTCTGAGATCATGATCCATATGTTCGGTGGAGTGGAGGGGCCTTGCACTTCCCAGACTCCTGAAGCAAAGCTCATGGGTGGAATCTTGAGTTGGGGGAGGTGCCAGTCCGCATTCCAGAGCATGTTTGCTTGGCGCAGGGAGAACTTGATCTCATTCCTCCTGAGTACAAAGACTTGGCTAGAGTGTTTGAAGAGGAGGAGGCAGATGAGCTCCCCCCCACCGAAAGTCAAACTGTGCTATAGAGATTTTGCCAGGGCACAAAATGCCCAAAGGGAAGTTGTATGCAATGAGCCCAGCTGAGATAGAGGAGCTGTGAAGGTTTATAGATAAGGATCTTGTTCAGGGTTTCATCCGCCCAGCCTCCTCCCCTTTGCTGCCCCTGTAATCTTCCAAAAGAAGAAGGATGGTGGGCTGCAGCTGTGTACAGACTACTGGGGCTTAAACTAAGTGTCTGTGTCCAATGCCTATCCCCTCCCACTCATCAAAGACCTCCTAGTGGAAGCTTCCCAGGGGCACATTTTCTCCAAACTTGACTTGCAAGATGCTTATTTTAGATTGCACATTTGGGAGGGGGATGAGAAGAAAATGGTTTTCAATACCCTGTTGGGACAGTTTGAATACCTGGTGATGCCATTTGGATTAGCGGGGCCCCCGGAGTTTTTATTAACTTAATCAATGAAGTGTTACACAAGCATTTACTCAAGGGGGTACTAGTTTATTTGGATGATATCTTACTCTATTTGAAATATAAAGACTTGCATGTAAAGTTGGTCAGGGAGGTGCTCCAAACACTTTATAAACACTGGCTCTTTGTCAAACTCTCCAAGTGAGACTTTCTGTCAGGTAGCCCTGCCATTCCTGTGAGGTGGAGGGGGAACCGAAACATCTTTCATTGTTCAGGAATGCGGGAGGACCTGGGTGCCTCAAGTCTGTGTAAAGTACTGTCTCTGCTTTGTGTTTTATCTGTTGCCTGACCTTGGGTCTCAAGTCTAGCTATGCCTAGCTGTCTTGTGGGATATACTGGTCTGGGTGTTTTCCTTTCTCCTTTGGCGCACATGCAAAATGTATCCATTGGCTTGTAGCTGGGGGGGGGGTTGTTTGAATGAGCTATAATTGACCATGTCATGTACTCTCTGGTATCACTGACAAAAGCAGTTCATGCATCTCTAAGACTGGTCTTTAATAAATACTATCTTCTTATGAAGCCTGGTGTTTGACTGACTATCTGGGGAACTTGACACTTTCATAAAGATGAACTTGATTTCCTGGGATATTGGATTTCAGAGGAGGGACTAGGCATGGACCCTCATAAAATGCAGGATATGGAGGGGTGGGAGGCTCCTCAAACCCGGCACCAGCTCCAATCACTCCTCGGGTTTGCCAATTTCTACCGCGCATTCATCCCAAACTTTGCCCAGGTGGTTTTGCCCCTTACTGACTTGTTAAAAACCAAGTGGAAGGGTCCTAACAGTAGCAAGCCAAGCACCAAGCTGGACTGGACTCCAGGATACCAGCAGGCATTTGAAAGGCTCAAGGAGCTGTTTACCTCTGAGCCCATTTTACACCATCCTGATGAAAATAAGACTTTTGTGATCCAAGTGGACACTTCCAATATGGTTATGGGGGGAGCAGTCCTGCAACAGGGAGGGATGGAAAGCTCCACCCCCTGGCATATATGTCTAAGATGTTCTCCCCCATGGAGCATAATTGGGCTGCTTGGGATAAGAAGGCGGCTGCCATCAAACTGGCCCTTATGATCTGGAAGCACTGGCTGGAGGGGGTGAGGGTGCCGTTTGAAGTGTGGACTGACCACAAAAACCTGGAGACATTTTGGTTTACCCTCTAGCACCTCTCTGGGAAGTCAAACTCTCTGGCTGATGCACTGTCCTGCCTCCCGCAACATGACAGCCAGAGGGAAGGAGTCATACACTCAATGTTCACACCCTCCCAGTTGGGGAACAGCAGTGGTAATTCATAGCCAAGCGAAAGTGGAACCCTGCATTGAAGTTGAACCCTGGATTTACAAATTTAAAGCAGCTTTTACAGAGGGGCACATGTTCAGACTGACAATTCAGTGAAGCTGAGTGGGTATGGCTGTTGGTACAGGGGCAGGAGGCTGTTCATCCCTAAAGCATGGGGGAGGGGGTAAATCCTGGCTTTGGGGCAGGAAAGTAAGCTGGCAGGGCATTATGGATACCTGAAAACTCTACACCTTCTTTAAAGGCAATTCTGGTGATCGTGTATGAGAGCAGATATTTCCCAATATGTGGGTTTCTGCCAAACCTGTCTAATGGGGAAACAGAGGCCAGGAAAGCCCCCTTACAACCCCTTGAAACGCCAGAGGGACCATGGGCAGTGATTTCTATGGACTTTATAACTGACTTACCACCCAGTAAAGGTAAAACAGTGATTTGGGTGGTGGTCGACACGTTCTCCAAGCAGGCACATTTTATTCCTTGCAAACAACTGCCCTCGGCCAAGTCACTAGCCAAGCTGTTCATGCACCACATCTTTTTTATAATATGTTTATTGGTTTTTCAAACACAAATAAGAGATATAGACACAAAGAGACAAATTCATCCTGAACTCTCTAAGGTATTCTAACAAACATAACATAGTATTGCAGGTTCAAGTTAATTTTTTGCTTTTCCAGCCTTATGTTGTAAATCACCACATAGTAAAGGTAAAGGTAAAGGTTCCCTTGCTCGAAAGCCAGTCGAATCCAACTCTAGGGTTGCGGTGCTCGTCTCCGTTTCAAAGCCAAAGAGCCAGCGCTGTCCGAAGACGTTTCCATGGTCATGTGGCCGGCATGACTAAACACCAAGGTGCACAGAACGCTGTTACCTTCCCACCGAAGTGGTACCTATTTATCTACTTGCAATTTCTTGCTTTCGAACTGCTAGGCTGGCAGGAGCTGGAACTAGAGACAGGCGCTCACCCCATCATGCAACACTCTCGGGTCTTGAACTGCTGAACTACTGACCTTCCACAGCCTGCAGTTCAGCGTCTTAACAACTTGAGCCACCACAGCTCCAAATCACCACATATTTCCAGCAAAAACATTCAGTTAATCTGACTTCCAAATAATTAATTTACAAATATATATTTTCCATTTCACACATGGCAGTCGCATCTAATCCATCTACTTACTACATAAAGGGTAACATCATAGAGTTTAAATCAAAGCCTTTTACTCACATCCTTCTTACTTTATAATCTCACTAGTTATTTCTTTTTCTATTTTCTGAGTTCTATAATGGAAACCACCAGTTATTTCTTACTTTTTCTAACAAAAACATTTAGTTAATCTAATTAATTAATTTTTACAAATATCTATTTCCCTTTAGCACATAGCAGTTGCATTCTATTACTTCTGTTCCGTCTACCTGCTGTATGAAAAATTAACATTGTAAAGATATAGCAAAACTTTTACCAAATAAATTCATTGATAGCCCTGCTGCAAATTATATTAATTACTTTACTGAAAGCAATACCTATTCTCTTTTAACAATCACATAACAAGTGTCAAGTCGCCTCACAATTTTAGCTAACTTCATTTTTACTTTATAGTCTTACTACTTACTTCTACTGTTATTTTCTAGGTTCTAATATGGAAACCTTCCTAATTACCTCCACTAACAGCCATTTTAGTAACTTCACTAACAATTTTTTTTCTCACCTATTTCTTCATCATGACTTAAAATATAACTGTCTCATTATTTCAAGTAATCTGATATATCTTACTTCCTTATCTCTTGTCTTGCATCTTTACACCTTTATGTGCTAATCTAAGTATCAAAACCCAACTCAAATTTTCTTACACTCAATATCCAAAAATATCCGTATGAAAGTTAAATAAGCCACCGCATAACAATCACTAAAATAAACTATAGAGGAAGGGGAAGGGAGAGAATTTCCAAATTTAAGTTATCATTCATCTTCCCTTCCTCCTGTTCTGAAATATTTTACACTAGTTCTCCATCATTGCTCACAAACACTAAGACAATATGCACCACACTGTGAGGCTGTATTCCCTCCCCTGCAAGATAATTTCAGGCAGGGGATTGCAGTTCATCACTAAATCCTGGAAGGAACTGCTGCAGGTGTTGGGGGTGGAACAAGGTCTCAGCAGCTCCCATCACCCAGAGATGGACAGGCAGACTGAGAGGGTGAATCAAGTGGTAGACCAATTCCTCTGGTGCTTCACCAATTACCAGCAGGACACCTGGGTCAACCTCCTCCCTTATGCAGAAAACAGTTATAATAACTCAGTACACAGTGCCACTGGCCTCTCCCCCTTCAAGGCTGTGCACAGGTATGAAGGGGCCCCCCTCCTCACAATGACTACTCAGAAGCCCAAAGATGGAGATTTGCAATCATGGTGAGGGGACCTAAAGAATGGTCCACAATCCAAGAGACTCTAAGAAAGGCAAAAATCTTTACAAAAATCAATCTGTTAAAGGGAGAGCTCCTGAATGGAAGTTGCAGCCTGTGGACTCAGTGTACCTCTCTCCACAAAAAATCTGAAGGGGCTCCAGCCGGGGAGGAAATTGGGGTGGAAGTATATTGGCCCATTCAAGGTGTTGAGAATCTTAAACAAAGTGGCTGTGGAACTTGATTTACCCAGGATTCTGAGACATATTCACCCTGTATTTCATTTCGGTATACTGAAAAGGGATCCAGGCCTGAACAAGTGGAGACCTCATCCAGCTGCTTCACCCCCTCTAATGGTGGATGGTGAACCCACTAGGAGGTGGAAGAGATCCTCGATTCTAAGTTGAAATGGAACTGACTATACTACTTGATTAAATGGAAGGACTTTGATGAATCGCATAATGAGTGGGTGAAATGTGAACATTTTGGAGCCCCCTCTCTGACCATAAGAACATAAGAGAAGCCAATGTTGAATCAGGCCAATGGCTCATCTAGTCCAGCACTCTGTCACACAGTGGCCAAAAATACCAGGTGCCATTAGGAGGTCCAGCAGTGGGGCCAGGACACTAGAAGCCCTCCCACTGCTGCTCCCCCCAGCACCAAGAATAGAGTGCATCACCTGCCCCAGACTGAGAGTTCCTATCTGTACCTTGTGGCTAATAGCCACTGATGGACTTCTGCTCCATATGTTTATCTAATTCCCTCTTGAAACTGTCCATGCTTGTAGCTGCCACCACCTCCTGTGGCAATGAATTCCATGTGTCAATCACTCTTTGGGTGAAAAAGTACTTCCTTTTATCTGTTCTAACCTGACTGCTCAGCAATTTCATGGAGTGCCCACGAGTTCTTGTATTGTGAGAAAGGGAGAAAAGTACTTCTTTCTCAACCTGCTCTATCCCATTCATAATCTTATAAACCTCGATCATGTCACCCCTCAGCTGTTGTTTCTCCAAGCTAAAGAGCCCCAAGCGTTTTAACCTTTCTTCATAGGGAAAGTGTTCCAACCCTTTTATCATTCTAGTTGCCCTTCTCTGCACTTTTTCCAATGCTATAATATCCTTTTTGAGGTGTGGTGACCAGAACTGTACACAGTATTCCAAATGAGGTTGCACCAATGATTTATACAGGGGCATTATGTTATTGGCTGATTTGTTTTCAATTCCCTTCCTAATAATCCCCAGCATAGCGTTGGCCTTCTTTATTGCAGTTACACATTGTCTAGACATTTTCATTGAGTTATCTACTATGACTCCAAGAACTTTCTCTTGGTCAGTCTCTGCCAGTTCAGACCCCATCAATGTGTATTTATATTTAGGATTTTTGGCTCCAATGTGCATCACTTTGCACTTGGCCACATTGAACCCCATTTGCCACGTTGATGTCCACTCACCCATCCTCGACAGATCCTTTTGGAGTGCCTCACAATCCTCCCTGGTTGTCACCACCCTGAACAACTTCGTGTCATCTGCAAATTTAGCAGTGCATTCTATAACAAATACCCTCACAAGCCGAAGGGGTGAGGTGTCTTGGGGGGGCAGTATGTCAGGCTCAGTATGCATTTTATAGTTTGTCTGCCATAGAGAAAGGAGGAGGGGGAGAGGGGTGTGAAAACTGAATGCTTTTGTTTTTCTAAATGCTTTGATGTTTCAGAAACTGTGTAGCAGAGACTTGTTGTTTTGCTTTATTTCTGTAGGGGGGTACGTGCTTAGTGGGGGGGTAGTTGATCATTATTTCTGGCAGGCAAATGCAGTGGGTTGATTGGGTCCTGATCTTTAGTGCCTTTGCTTGAACACAATATATCTGCAATCTCCACGCTTTTACCTTCAGTCCTAACAAAGCTCATATTCAGATTGGTATTCTTCAGCATCTCATTAAACTAAACTTTCTTCAAAGTGAGTAGTGTTGAGAACTGATTTAACCAGGATTCTGACAGCCTCAGACTTTTATGCTATGCAAATTTTGTCTTTAAAAGCAACATTTAAAGAAAACATATTTTGTGGGAGTTTTTTTTCAGTGTTCCTCAAAACAGTCCTTAGAAAAAAATATTCTTGATTTTCCCCACATTTTCTTCCTGGGCTTTCACATTTCTAGCCTTTAGTATTCTCCTCCCTGCAGCATCTGCAGTCCTAGTATGGAAAGAAAAATATTTGTGTCCTCTGCAGGCAGGCAGATAGGCATCCATAGCAGAGAATGAAATAGGAAGCAAAGACGTTACCATTGCTTATATACTCAAGAAGAGCCAAGATACTGGGCCAATTTAATGACTGGCTTCAAACAGAAGTGATGGACACAGAACTACCCATTAGGATGATCCTTTCTGGCAGAAGCGTATGCTAAATTTCCTGGCTGGAAAATGCCCCTATTAAAAATAACAATGGGAATTCATAAATGGCGCTCCAAGTATATTTTTCTTTAAATGGCAGGTGACATGGTCTGTGGCACAAATAGCACATTCATGGGGTGATTTTAGGTTGAGAAATGAAGTTGGAGAACATTTAACCTCCTGAGCCACAGTTCCAATCTGAATTGCACCTGCACACACCTGCTATTTTAAGTGGGGAAGTGCGGCCTGGCCCTTAGTTAGGAATCTGTTGAATCATTCTCTCCTTTCACTGCCTTATTACCACCACCCGGCTTCCCTTCCCTCTTTTCATGCAGCTGTGAAGCTCAAACCAGTTATATTAAAGATATTAGAGAAGCTCTGTTTGAACTTTCATTATTATATAAATGTAAATGTTAATACACTGAGATAACCAAACTAGTGCAGAGGAAAATAGAATTCTGAGATATTCTAGATCCTGCTGAATTTCCATCTGCATCTTATGCTTGGTAGATGTATAATTTTATATTTGCTTGGATACATTTTCAATATTTTAAAAACTTTATGTAAACTTCACTAAAGGTAAAAGTTTTCCTTGCTCGAAAGCCAGTCGAATCCAACTCTTAGGGGGCTCATCTCCGTTTCCAAGCTAAAGAGCCAGCACTGTCCAAAGATATCTCCATGGTCATGTGGTCAGCATGACTAAACGCCGAGGTGCACAGAACACTTTTACCTTCCCACCAAAGCAGTACCTATTTATCTACTTGAAATTTCTTGCTTTCGAACTGCTAGGTTGGCAGGAACTGGAGCCAGAGACAGGAGCTTACTCTGTCACATGGCACTAGGGGCTCGAACTGCTGAACTACAGACTTCCAGTCTACAGCTCAGCATCTTAACCCATTAATAAACCCATATATTAATAGTTCAAAGTGTTAGTGAGCAGTATATGTGTCATCAGAAGTACATGTAAGATAGAGAAGGTGGTGATTTTTGCAAAAAAAGTGTAAGTAATGCAAAAATTTCTGCAAAAGAATGTAAGTAACAAGTTTCATACAAGTGCTGCTCTTTTTTGCAGCATAATCTAAGTTTTTGGTCTCCATGAGTGATAACTTTCTTTGGGTAAATTAGGGTACAAGAGTGGCCTTTAAGAGATAGACCCGGCCTGTCAAAGGCCAAGGGCCCTTGCTGAATGCTTATGACAAGCCTAGCACTGGTTTGAATAAGCCTCCTGTTGTCACAGCATGCCCAGGACTGCAAAAACAAGACTGTCGTCAAGAACCTAGTAGGCTGCAGCCTATGGCTGGGAATTTACTGGTGATGTTGGCCCTGGAGCTTGGAATTTACTGGTGATGTTAGCCCTGGAGATAATACAAGAGTAAATCTTGCTGCCCGTGAAGAAGAGTTCCTTGTCTGATGCACACTGGAGTAATTTCCACAATCTGTTTCTCAGCCTCTCATTGTGTCTGTCTACCCTGTGCTTTCCCACTTCTTTTTGGTGCACCATTTTTATGGTTGGCCAAGAAGAGAATATTGCTTTCCTGGCCCAGCGAAGTGGAAGATGATGACCAATTTCAAAGCCAAGGTAGGAGATTTGGAAAGTAAGACAGGGATATTTCCTAAATGGAATGTCAAGTGCTTATCCTGAAATGCAGCTTGAGGTAAGAGTGCTAATAAGTTTGGAGCAGGAGTATGAGCACCTCATTTATTTATTTATTTATTTATTTATTTATTTATTTAAAACATTTATTGCCTTCCTTTCTTCAGGGCTCCAGGCAGCTTACAATGGGCTAAGAACTCCTCTTTGCATTGCTATTAATTCTTACTATGTGTTTTAAGTGGCAATAATGTTTTAAAAAATCTTTTGTAGAGAGAATAAATTGCAACCAGTTCCAGATGCTTTTCCATCTTCCAGACAGGTGATTTATTGAACTTAATGGTTAGAAATCACATAATGGCTAGTAGTTGTCCTAGTATAGAAGAAATTGGAGCAGTTCTGTCAAGGTCTATCTTCTGTAGAACTCAGGGACCCTCAGTAGAACCCAACCTAGGGGCCATGAGAGATTCCAGTAGTCCTAACTCTGTACTGTTTTGGTCTTTTTAAACAGAACCATTAATCTCTCTACCTTTTTCTATGTCATCGTCACACTGGCACAATGTGTGGAGGACACTCTAGCATTTGGCTAAAAACTCTATGGTGACCATAGAGTCTTTGGCCAAATGCTAGAGCATCCCCACACAATGTGCCCGGCACAGTGATGTCACAGGTGATGTTATTGCATCAGGTGCAGTGGGGCTCCTTGGGAATGGGGCTCCCCCACTGCCCAGCTGGCCAGTGGTGGATTGGGCCCCCTAAAATCAGGGGGCGACTCTAAACCAGAAGATCCTGGGGAGCAGCCTAGAGTCCCCTACTGACAGACAGTAAGTAAGCAACTGGCAACCCTATTCTAGTTGGTGGATACTAGGGAGTAGGTATTAAAAATGCCTTTTCCCTGCCAGAGACTGGGAGAGCTGCTGCCATTCCAAATAGACAGTAATGGGATAGATGGCCTAATATAAGGTAGATCCATGTGTGTGTAACTGTGCATTGTATTTTGATATATGCATATGTACAAATATGTAATCTTTCTAACTATAATCTGAAAGAGCTAGCATGGTGTAGTGGTTACAGTTGAATGGAGGACAGGAGAATGATGTGATCTGCTTTGGGTTCCTCTTGTGGAGAAAGGGAGGCTATAAATAATAAATATAGCTAAAGTTGGGGGCAGGTAAAAGGCTGGTGGGTGGATGCATGGAAAGGAGAGCAGGAAGCAAAGAAAGGTGTGGGAGATGGAGGCTGCCAGAAGTGGGAGAAGAGGAAATAGAGTGGAGAGGCAGATGCAGGGGAAAGTGAGGTGAGCCCCACAAGTGTTTTGTGGGTTCTCCACTGCAGGGGGAGGGGGGCAGGCATCATACAACTGGGCCAGAGTTTTCCCAGGAGAGAGAAGAAGGGAAAGTGGATAAAGGTAGATTGGCTGGTGGGTGGGGATAAGAGAAGAAAGCTGTGAAAGGGGAGAGGCTATGGGGGTGTTGGGGGGAGGGGAAATTAGATGCCCCCACATTTCTTGCAAGTCCCCTGCTTGTACATTTATATATCATAACTGGATAAATTTGCACAGGACTGTATTTTCTTTCAGTGGCTAGTCTTACTGTGAAACACTTTTGAATTAGTAGATTGATTTCACCTGCTGTCTGATAATAGATGAAGCCAGAGGTAAGGATTATAATCCTTACTGGAATAGTGTTCAATTAGCAAGTGTTTGTGGTACAATGAGGGCATCTCCTGATGTACCATGATTTGCAGGATCCTCATGGGAATGAAGTGCAGGCAGCTGTGACATGGGCCGTGCTGGGAATTCTCAAAATTGGCTGTAATGAGGTGTTTTCCCATTAGCGTAAAACTCGCTGGGCTACTGACTGCTCTTATACAATTACTCCTATGTTGTTGTTCTCCGTGTGTAAAGATTGATGTTTTCTGACTCATAAGTGATTTTCAGCAGACATGACTACTCTCTGAAATACTTTAAAAAAGTTGTTAAAGGAAATAAATGACAATCTATAAAATAATCTGGACGAAAAAGGAGCAAGGCACTGACTTGCTTTAAATATTCTCTTGGCTAGCTTTGTATGGAACCCTCTATCCTTCTGTAAAGCAATGGGGGAGGGAGAGACTATGCAGTATAGCTGGATAGTATACTGTTCACTGGGTTGCATAGTTCTGGACAGATCTGACCATAGACCAGATCTAATTAAAATAACCCTATTTCATTGTTATAATTGCAGAATAATCATTGTTTTCCCCAGTGCCAGACAAGAATATTCATTTTCTTTCTTTCTTTAGTGGGAACAGAGATCGTGCAGATTTGTTTACAAGGAGCACCTCCAAATCGATTTAATAAAAAACAAAAACAACTGAGATCTCAGCAATTTACAGACATGTACATTTCAGTTTCAGGCTATTTTATAATATTGCATTTACCCCTCTTCCCAAAGCATGATATGTTGAAGGGGCAGAGCTGGGGGGGGCTTCCTTTGGATGAAAAAAGTCCAAGATTTGTGGTAACTTTGTAATAGTTGGTCTAATTTTTTATGAATATACAAGTTTGAATCTGAGAAAGGAGTATGAAAGCTAGCTATATGCATAGGTGTCAACTTCAGGGGGGCTTGAGGGCTGAGGCTACCCCTGAAATTTTCCAGGGGTGACTGAGCCCCCCCCCCGGGCAACCAGGCTCACAAGCCTTGCCACTACCACCCCACACCATCCCCAACCCATTTTGAAAGCAGAGGGGTTTTTCCCTCCACTTTCTGAGACTTCAGGTGGGGTGGCAGGAAACTCAGGGCTTGCTTCCTGAAAGCAAAACCCCATCCCCAGCTCCCAGAAACCCTCAGTTGGGCCTGGTGGAGCTGGGGGCTGCACATGTTTTCAGTGCTTTCAGCTTTCCCCTGCAGAAAAGTAAGGAGCTGTCCTGGGGCTCCAGCGAGGGTGGGGGGATGTTTTCAGGGGTGGGGTGGTGGGCACTAGAAAGAGAGTGCCCAGGCTGGCTGGCTGAGGCCAGCCTTGGGGTGGCTGGGTGCCAGAGCACCTTTCCTGTGGCCTTATGCCGCTGCTGTTGTTTTCCCGCTCCCTGCAAGGCTTGCCTTGCAGAGAGCCATGTGAGGAGGTTGGGGGGAGAGGCTGGTATCCTTGGAGGATTGCCGGCCTCGGGGAGGCTGGGCACCCTGCACCCTTGTTCTTCTAGGGTTTTTTTCCTCTCTCCCTGCAAGGCTTGCCTTGCAGAGCCATGCAGGGAGGTCAGGAGGTGGGGGAAGCGGGGGAGGGGGGAGGCCGGCATCCATGGAGGTTTGCCTGCTTCGAGGCAGCTGGACTCCTGGGCACCTTTCCTGCAGTCTCGTGCCACTGCTGTTGTTTTCCGACTCCCTGCAAGGTTTGCCTTGCAGAGAGCCATGTGAGGAGGTTGGGGGGGGAGGCCGGCTGGGCGCCCTGCGCCCTTGTTCTTTTATTTCCCCACACACACAAGGCTTGCCTTGCAGAGCCATGCAGGGAGGTTGGGAGGGGGGAAGGCCAGCATCCATGAAGGATCTCTGGGCAGCTGGGTGCCCGGGCACCTTTCCTGCAGCCTTGTGCTGCTGCTGTTGTTTTACCGCTCCTGAGTTCGCTACTTAACCAGAGTCCTTTATTTCCTCCAAGAGAGGACTCTTCTGAGCTCTTTGTTGAGCTCCACCCCCTACCCTTGACAAAGAGAGGATATTAGGAAAGCCAGGAATCAGCAGTTTACAATCACTGAAATTGCACACACAGCTCGTGCAGGGGGAGGGGGGATGAGGTCAGGTGAAACCTCGAAGAGTTTAAATGCATACATTCAAGACCCTCTTCCCTGAACTCCTGGATAAATTATGGAGAAGGATTTCTATTTTCTTTCTTTTCATTTCTCCCCTCCCTCCCCCTTCCTTACTTCCTTCCTTCCTCTCTTCCCATCTATCTGCTTTCTTTCCCCCTCTTGCCTCCCTCCCAGCATTCCTGGCTCCCATTATCTCCAATGGGCCTTCAAGCCTCTCCCATTATTTCCAATGGGCAATCCTGTCATTCCTTTTAGTACATCCCAGTTGGTTGCCCCTTTGAAACTACCACACCATTTTAAGTAACAGCAAAATGAAGAGCATGAACATAGAGTGCACATCCCTTACCAATGTTCTCTCTAGGCTGCAGACAGATCAAAAGGAAATTTTAAAAGGCCTCTGATCTGCATGCCCCCTCCATCTTGTTTATGCAGACTTGCATAGGCTCTGCTGAAATACACTGCAGCCCAAAAAAGTTGCAAAGAAAATGCAGAATGGTTTTTCCAATAAGGTTTTTGGGCCCAGATAGGCTATTCTAGGACTGTAATGACAGTTCCCAGAGTGGAAAAACAGTCCCTAGCAATAGAATCTGTGCTGCATTTTAAGGTGGAGTTTCTAAGCAGTTCCTGGGGTTAGCCCAATCCAGGGGCATTGCTAGGGGGATTCCCAGGCCACCCTAATTTTCTGGTGAACCCCTCCCTAAATGCCATATAGTTCCACCTCCATAGATAGTGACAATGGCCTGTGATGTCACTGGCTCCTCCCTATGATGTCATTGGGTCCCAGTTCTTTTAATGACTTAGCAATGCCTCTGGCCCAGCCCCAGCCCCCCTGGGAAATTGCAAAGTCTACGCCCTTGGCTATATATGCTGGCTATATGTGCTAGCTATGTGTGCTTAAGCTATCAATGTGAACACATTTCTGTAGCTATTACAACTATGTATCTGCTTTGTTTCTGACATCCAAAGAGGGGAATGTGTGTGTGAGACCGGAAGTACACCGTCTTTGTATGTATGCTTGAGAAATCAGCTTGTGTTTGTTCTGCCACTCTGAGTACACAATGCTTTTGTCCAATCTTCTCTTGGATGTTGAACAGTAAAGACTGATTTCTAGAAAAAGGACACTACATAAAATGGAGATTACCTTACTCTTGATCTGAATTTACTGGCTTGAATTTTATGAAAACTTAGCTGCATCCCAGTAGAAACTGTTTTATGTAGACCTGTCGCTTAAAATAGGTAGACTTCCCTTGCCACATTATCTCTGGCTCATTTAGATTTTGGCAAAAGGTAACAAGAAAATCTTATTTATGATTCATGGTAGATCTGAGCATGCTGCTAGTTAGAAGACTTTTTGCTTGAGAAATGTGGAAAAAACTGGACAGATTTAATGTTGGTGTGCCGAGAAGGGACACTATTGTTGACAGAGTAATACAGATTAGCTGGTTTTAGGAGAAATCATTCTTGATTCAAACTGGAATCATCACGTTAACTGTTATTCTTCATGACAGAGATAGCCTCTAGAAATAAATATTTCTCACCTCCCCATTCAAGTGTGGCCCTAGCTAGGAAATATAAATCACTATGTAAACTGCTCAGAGCCTCCGGGATGGAGCGGTATAGAAATCGAAATAGTAAATAATAAATAGATAAATATGAGACCTGTGTGGGAGTGGAAAGCAGACAGCCTACAATCCCCATAATGCTTAGCAATGGTTGTAACCAATCGGAGTTCAGGGATTGGTGAGGAGATGTAACTTAAGCTTTCTGAACTGTGAAACTGTGTTATTGTCTCTTCTGCAGTCTTCCCTCTCACAGAGTTAAACTGAGGGGAGTCTGGTCTGAGAGAAAGATCCCTCACTTGGGACAGAATGAGTACAGGCAGGAGGCCTGGTATAATAGGGCTGTGGGCCTTGAAATAGTAACTAGTTAAGTGAAATAGGTAGTCACATTAGATTTGTTTACTTTGCCTTTAAATACTGTTATATATTTTAAAGCACCTTGTCTGGTTTTCCTTGCCTCAGTACTGTATTAATAAACCATTTGTTTAATTGTTCTCTTCCTGGTCATCATGCCTATGTTTCTTGGCTTTAAAAGGGGCATTTTAGTTGGGCTTTGGAGGGTACTCTGGGCCTTGTCAAGGAACCCGAAGTTCAAGGAACCCAAAGTTCAAGGAACCAGAGTGGTGGCAGCTGAAGGTGGCAACCCGCTGGGGTCATGACACATGCATAGGACATCTCTGACATAATTAGAATGTTTGTGGGAAGAAACTCAAGAGACCCAATACATAATACACCCAGTCTCTGGGATCTGTACATATTGAATACAGTCCTTTTATCTCCCAGTGAGAGGGAGTGTCTCATTCAGTGATGTTTGTTTTTAAACGAAGTTGGTAAGATACTTTTAAAAAGCTGAACCTTCAGAGCAAAGGTACCAAATACAGATAGAATCTTAGGATATTATCAGCCATCAAGGCATTGAATTTTAAGGTGCTAAATATATCAAGATATATATATTTTTCTTTCTAATAGAAGAGAAAGCAGTATAGCCTGATTTCATCAGATCTTGGCAGCTAAGCAGAGTTGGCAACTGGATGGAAGATCACCAAGGATATCTTTGAAGGGAAAGGTCAGTGCTTCTCACTAGCCTGGAAAGCCCCTTTCTGGAGTTGCCACAAGTTGGTTTGTGACTTGCCAGCACTTACATATTTACATAAATATATTTGATACCCATAGGCCACAAGACACAAGTGTTCAGTCCCTATTCATCTGCATGCATTTCAGATTTAGCCGATCTTGCACAGCTTCTCCAAGCCAACTAGGATGTTGAGTCAGACTTGGATTTTTTCTGTGCCATTTCATGGGCCTTTCTTTTTCCAGGAATTCTTGTTTTATGCTGAATTTGTGTGGAATAAATTATACATTCAACCTGATCCTATGCATGTTTACTCAGGAGTAAGTCCAACTGTGCCCAGTGGAGCCTTCTTTCAGGAAACTGCATTGGATTGCAGCCTTAGTTACCCTTCACCTCCTCCACCTGTCTCTTGCAACCTATTTTCCATTAATTTGCATCTCTTTGTTCTCATCTATATTGCGCAGTAGGTGGGAGCATTTAGCTCTCCTTGTCCAGCTGTCATTCAGTTCACTAATACATGCCCTGTGGTGTTCATTTGTTTACCGCTATAGTTTAGAGATGACTTGAATAGAGTCATCAGACAGTGCCACTTAGTGGGACTTTATTCCTTTCAAACAACCTTGTGATGCTCAAGAATTACAAATTAAAACTGAAAGTATGCTCTGGCGTCTTGCAGCACTGAAGTTGCTTGGATGTCTGGGGAAATGTTACAGTGGAAAAAAAGTTTAGTGTTAAAGTAATTCAGAAAATCATACTCACATTAGGAAATCCCCAAATTACACTTTATTTAAAAATGTTTTTGTAAACTGCTTTAGTCAGTGCATTAATCTGTCAGGCAAATATATTGGAGTGCACTCGGAATCCCAAAGTAGTGGGATGAGTGGTAACACTGTGTGGGTGACATGCTGAAAGTTCAACCTTCAAGAGATCACTGCACCAGGACTTTGACAACATACATCATGCACCATGTATTTGTAGATCTGATAAGCACACATTCGTGGAGAGATGAATCTGACTGACCACTGAGAAATATTTATTTCTAGAGGCTATGCTCTGCTTTCCAGATGAAGCACTCAGAGCAGAAAACAATTTTGCATCACATGTGAACTGGGGTTTTATCTTTTTCTGTCCTGAAGGTGCAAGGCTGCTTACAAATATTTCAAGAATGGTCAGTTTTTTTCTGTTTTTATCCCATCTTCACCTATGTACTTCAGGATGGCATGCATATCTGTCCACTCCTCCATTTTAACCTCACGACAGCCCTGTGAGGTATGTTCAGCTAAAAGAGAGCAACTGGCCAAAGGTGAGTGTCACGGCATATTCAGCGATTTCAGCCCAGGTCTACCCAGTTAAATTCTGGCATGCTAGCCAAGATCCTGTGCTGACTATTTAAACATATTCAAGTAAGATTTAAAATCTCATCAGAAATTGCCTCTAACATTACTCCTCCTTCCTGCTGCCTCTCAGTTCTTTAGCTCCTTCCAGACTTCCAATATGATATATCCTTTCCTCACTGAGACTTCTTTCATCATTTCTTGGCCCTGAACACAGATAATCTCTCAAATTTCTGTTCTGTGTTTCCTAGTGCAGATCAAAATGATTCCTGTGATTCTGTTGACTGGAGTAATGCTACCATGATCTCAAAAATGGCAAACAGTTGTGTTTCTCATATTATCTAGTTCACACTTCCATTTCTTATCAAGAAGAATTCAGGACTACTCATGTGCAGTAACATAAACAGAAGCAAATATGAAGGTAGAAGTTTAAGATGAACATAAGAACATAAGAGAAGCCAGTGTTGGATCAGACCAATGGCCCATCTAGTCCAACACTCTTTCACACAGTGGCCAAAATACCAGGTGCCATCAGGAGGTCCAGCAGTGGGGCCAGGACACTAGAAATCCTCCCACTGTTGCCCCCCCCAAGCACCAAGAATACAGAGCATCACTTGCTCCAGCCTGAGAGTTCCTATCTATACCTTGTGGCTAATAGCCACTGATGGACTTCTGCTCCATATGCTTAACTAATTCCCTCTTGAAGCTGTCCATGCTTGTAACTGCCACAACCTCCTGCGGTAGTGAATTCCATGTGTTAATCACTCTTTGGGTGAAGAAGTATTTCCTTTTATCCGTTCTAACCCAACTGCTCAGCAATTTCATTGAGTGCCCATGAGTTCTTGTATTGTGAGAAAGGGAGAAAAGTACTTCTTTCTCTACCTGCACTACCCCATACATAATTTTTTTAACTGTCCCTAAGGACAGGATTTTATTAATTTTTTAACAATACAAAACTTAAACAAACAATAAAACATACACATGTAACACAAGTGTGGGTAGTAAATTCTCATAGTTAATACCTTAGCTATGCCTAAAAATAATAGATATTTACTAGTTTTATACTGAGTGAGTATATCTCATTTCATTTCTCTCTTATTGGGTTATGTAAATATACTTTATCTTGTAAATCGTCTTTCAGTTATATCTGCCTAAACATAATTATTATACCAGTTATAAAATCATGCCTATGTATTCTGAAATATATAGTCTGAGAGACCTTTCATCAATAGAGTCAGTTTATCCTTTTCGGTTGCTTCTAGAACTTTATTTAAACATTCTTGCTTCGTGGGTGTCTCAGGCATCTTCCAATATTTGGCATATAAAATTCTTGTTGCGGTTGTTAAATATACAATAAGATAGTGATCATCTTTATTAAAACCTTTCGGTAAAATGTTCAGTAGTAATACCTCCGGTATAAATGTTATGGCTGTACCTAACATCTTTTGGATCATTTCATGAATCCATATCCAGTACTTTTTACTTATTTCACAATGCCATCACATACGACAGAACGAGCCCACCTTCTTTTCACATTTTCAACACTTATTTGAGCATTTACTATTATATTTTGCTAATCTCTCTGGTGTTACATACTATCTATAAAACATTTTATATATATTTTCCTTATAGGCTGTAGCTTTCGTAATTTTTATGTTTTTCTTCTACATTTGATCCCATTGCTCTAAATCTATATTATGACCTATATTTTGAGCCCATTGAATCATATTTACCGTTTCCTCTAACATCATATCATTGAGTAAGAGGGTATAAATTCTTTTTATAAATTTTTGATCAGTAGTTATCATTATCTTTTCAATCTCCATCAAATTTTCATGGAAGCCTATTGTCTTATCTTTAGAGTATCTGGATTCTATTTGGGCTTTTTGCAACCATGATAAATCCTCTAATGGCTTCAACATTCTTAGAAGCCAAGATATTCTGATATCTTTTTGGTTTCTCTTCCTCGTAGTTATTTGGTAATATAAAAGCATCCAAAGGAGCAGTTAATTTTGAGTTTTTTGTGAAAAATTGCTTATGTATGATTTCCCAAACTTTCAGTAAAGAAGCTCAAAGCCAATGTTGTTTAAAATACTTCCCATACCATAAAAACTCATGCCATCCCATCATAAGGTCGTGACCTTCTAATTTGAATGTTCTTTTATCCTCTAGAATAATCCAATCCCTAATCTAAGTTTATGCCATCACTGTATAGTATAGAGTCCAATTTGGTAGTCCAAAACCTCCTTTTTCTTTAAAATCTTGTAATGCCTTCAGTCTTATTCTGGGACGTTTGCCTTGCCAGATAAATTTTGAAACTAGCTGACCCAGATCTTTAAAGGTTTTTTGATTTTGCAGAATAGGAATTGTCTGAAATAGAAATATCCATCTAGGAAGAACATTCATTTTAATCAGTGCAATTCTTCCCATTAGAGATATCTGTAAGTTTTTCCATTGTTCTAAATCTTGTTTTGTTGTCTTCAAAAGTTCTTTATAATTGTTTTCTTGTAAGGCATTACATTTGTTTGTCATCATAATTCCCAGATATTCTGGTATCTGGAAGCTTGACATTTCTTATAATTTTTCCTTTTGCTTTATATCCATATTCTTAGTCAAAATCTTTGTTTTATTAATGTTTACTCTCAGCCCTGCTACTTGTCCATAATCTTGAAGTTCCTCCTTCAGTTTAAGTACTTATTGTATCGATTCTCTAAAATGAATACTAGATCATCTGCAAATGCCAGTAGTTTATACTCTTCTCCTCTCATCTTGAGTCAAGTAATCTGATTTCCACTTCTAATTGAATCATTGAGAATTTCCAGAGCAAAAATAAATAAAAGTGGTGAAAGAGGGCAGCCTTGCCTCATCCCTTTTTGAATTTCAAAGTTTTGGGTCTGATCCCCATTAAACATAACAGTCGTATTTTGTCTAGTATAAATGGCTTGGATCATTTTGACAAACTCCATTCCTGCCCCTGCCATACATAATCTTATACACCTTGATCATGTCACCTCTCAGCCATCATTTCTCCAAGCTAAAGAGCCCCAAGCTTTTTAACCTTTCTTCATAGGGAAAGTGTTCCAACCCTTTTATCATTCTAGTTGCCCTTTTCTGCACTTTTTCCAATGCTATAATATCCTTTTTGAGGTGTGATGACCAGAACTGTACACAGTACTCCAAATGAGGTCGCACCATTGATTTATACAGGGACTTTATGATACTGGCTGATTTGTTTTCAATTCCCTTCCTAATAATCCCCAACATAGCGTTGGCCTTTTTTACTGCAGTTGCACAGTGTCTAGACATTTTCATTGAGTTATCTACTGTGACTCCAAGATCTCTGTCTTGGTCAGTCTCTGCCAGTTTGGACTGCACCGATGTGTATTTATAGTTAGGATTTTTGGCATCACTTTGCACTTGGCCACATTGAACCCCATTTGCCACGTTGACACCCACTTGCCCATCCTCAACAGATCCCTTTGGAGTGCCTCACAATCCTCCCTGGTTGTCACCACCCTGAACAACGTCATGTCATCTGCAGATTTAGCCACCACTGCTTACTCCCAACTCCAAATCATTAATGAACAAGTTAAAAAGCATTGGACCAAGTACTGATCCCTGTGGTACCCCACAGCTTACCACCCGCCACTGAGAAAATTGCCCATTTATACTCACTCTCTGTTTCCTATTTATAAGCCAGTTTTTGATCCACAAGAGGACTTGTCCTTTTACCCCATGACTATTGAGTTACTTAGAAGCCTTTGGTAAGGAACTTTATCAAAAGCTTTCTGGAAGTCAAGGTAAATGGTATCTATTGGGTCCCCCTTGTCCACATGCTTGTTCACCCTCTCAAAGAACATTAACAGGTAAGTGAGACAAGATCTTCCCTTACAGAACCCGTGCTGAGTCTGCTTCATCAATGTGCCTACTAATTCTTTCCTTAATAACAGTTTCCACCAACTTACCCGGTGTCAACGTCAGTCTGATGGTTTCTTTACACCGCAATCCTAAACAAGCTAATCCTTTCTAAGCCTTCTGAAGTCAATGAATTTATAAAGGTGTAACTCTGCTTAGAATTGCACTGTTAACTATTTTTTGAAGGAGATTATAAAGGAGGGTTATGGAATAGACATGTGATATAGGTTAGAAACAAGCAAATTAGAATGAACACAGGTGTGTATTAAACTATTTTATTTTAAATAAATACTTTAAATTCAGAAATATATTTGCATCATTCTAGAGAATTCCTTAGAAAAGCAATAAAAGCATAATTTTGATAATCAGGTAAGGTAAAAACCAAAAATTGGTAGAGTTAGGAGAAATAATGGCCCTTGCAGGATATTTTACCAATTTGTGTACAACAACAAACCTAAGTAGAGATTGGGTTTTTTAGATATAGAAGACTATCTTATCGCAGTAGTATAATTACCTTAAGAGCTTATTATTTTAATTACAATCCTTAAAAACAGAAACATCCTGGAAGTTTACTGTCTCCTACTGAGCTTGAGAAAAAGATCAAGCTCAATTATTCACCCTATTAATGCTACACGGAAAATATAAAGTCACAATATCATCATATATTCTAACATATGAGTACTTATATCCACAGACTGGGGCCATACTGAAGAGTGTAGATTTTTCTCAAAACTTGGAGATGTCCTGCATTTGCACAAAAATCTTAAACCTTCCCCAAAAGGCATTTAAAAAAAACACTACTGCTGCAGGAAGGAAGAGGAAAAGAACCAGGAGCCTACTTCTCCCCATACATAGAAGCTGCCGCCTCACGCTCTGTGTTCCAAGAAGAGAGTCAGGGAGGGTGGCTCAGGCAATGGAACTGGAGGTAGATGGCTAGTTGAAAAGAAGCCTTGCCCACCACCCAGCTGCCTCTAGCAGCATCGCCTTAGCCACCCTTCCCAGTTTGGTGTAGTGGTTAGGAGTGGTGGACTCTAATCTGGAGAACCAAGTTTGATTCCCCACTCCTCTACATGCAGCCAGCTGGGTGACCTTGGGTCAGTCACAGTTCTCTCAGAGCTGTTCTCTCAAGAGCAGTTCTCTCAGAGTTCTTGCAGCCCCACCTACCTCACAGGGTGTTGTGGGGAGACGAAAGGAAGGAGACTGTAAGCCACTCTGAGACTCCAAGTGAAAGGCAGGATATAAGTCCAACTCTTCTTCTCTCCACTTAGCAGCTGAGTAACAAGACTGAGGCAATGGCAGTGACGGTGGGTGGCTGGATGGGAAGAATCCTCCTAGAGGGAGGGTAGCTTAGGCAAAAATCCACAACATTTTATTGAAGGTCCCCACTTCTTAAAACCCAAAAAACATGGTACCCAATTAAAATCCTGTTGATCAATATCTCTGTTAAATCATGATGTGAAAATATTTACTTCTACACTTGTGTGTGTAAAGTACTGTCAAGTCACAGTGGACTTATGGCAACCCCATAGGGGTTTCAAGGCAAGAAACTAACAGAGGTGGTTTGCCATTACCTTCCTCTACACAGCAACTCTGGAATTCCTTGGTGGTCTCCAGGCCTGTAGCCAGGATTTTGTGGCTTGTGGGGCTGAAGTTCTCAGTACAGAAAGAAAAGCCAAAATTCTGAGTATTATGACTCAGCTACTGTGGAATCAAGCCTTTTAAAATCAAAGCATAGAGGCTTCTGCAAATCTTAGTGCCAGAATGTGATAATAGCAGGCTGAGAAGGGGGGTGGGGAGAATAAATTTTCTGGTAGATGATAGGCATGATTTTGGAAATACTTATCTGGTTTGGCCAGTAAACTCACTTCAATTTGTATGAAAAACACATCAAACTCTATTTACAAAAACAAAGGACAAACAGCACATAGGTAGAAGAAAGAATGCACACAGTTCAGCAAGGAATGCAGGCCAAAATAAAAAACTTAGCTGGCTGTTCCACTTGCTATTTTTCCTATCAGGAGTGTAGCTCTGACATCTCAGCTGGCATTCCTGATTAGCAGAGTCTCTGGAAGCATAGCTGCAGGGTGGAAGTTGAAGACAGCTTCAAGGCAATCTCTTCTCTATTTGAGTCTTCTCAAGCTGTCTATTCTACATAGGTGTTCTTAACCATTTAGCCAATAGAAAGCTGTTACCAGGATAGATCTCTAAATTGCAAGCTGTCAACCACTTTAGATGATAGTTCTCAGCTGCAGCAAATTAATCACTACTGCCAGCCTAAGCAACAATTCTAATAACAAGCTGGCAGGTGGGGGTGATGACTCTTATAGTCAAGAAAGCTAATACTTAGGCAAAAAACATCTCTTAAAGGAGACCAACTTCTTGAAGGGGATCTTAAAGGTCACCTACTCCAACCCCCTTGGCTCAGTGCAGGAATTAATCAGCTACAGTACCCCACTCTGTTTAAAGGAGTGTATGCCTTTAATTTTTTAAAAAAATTGATTAAAAAAAGCATTTACAGAATAAATTCTTGTGGAGCCCCCAAAAGCCCCACCATAGCTATGGGCCTGGTGGACTACCATTCAAATACTAACTAAGGCCAACCCTGCTTTTGAGATCAGGCTAGATCCACTAAAGATTTTATTCACCCAGATCAAGTAGGGTTTTCTCCCAGAAAGATTTATTAATCAGGAAGATTAATCAGAAGACCATATCAGGAAACGAACACATCTCATATTCCAAGCTACAAAGTAAATTATCACATCATTGAAACAGAACAAAGTTGGAGTCCAGTGGCACCTTTAAGCTTTTGTGTGTGAGCACACTTCTTCAGATATGTGTGCTTGCACACAAAAGCTTATACCTTGAATAAAATTTTGTTGGTCTTAAAGGTGCCACTGGACTCAAATTTTGTTCTGCTGCTTCAGACCAACATGGCTACCCACATGAATCTATCACATCATGGACTTTGGCTCTTTGACAGACTACAGTGGAATATTCTTTGGGAAACCTACTGTTATACATGGGGAGGGGCTATGACCCAGAAACAGAGCATCTGCTTGGCATGCAGATGGTCCCAGGTTCAATCCCTGGTATCTACAGCTGAAAGGCTCAGGTAGTTGGAGATGTGAAAGGCTTCTGCCTGAAATCCAGGAAAGTCACTGTCAGTCTGAGTAAACAGTACTGATTGTGCCAATAGTCTGATTCAGTATGGTAGCTTCATATATGTTTATATATGGCTAGGAATAAGGCCTGTTGTGGAAATAAATACAACAAGCTCTAGAAAGAGGCTCTGGGCAAGTGCCCCAGGCTTGGGCACTCAGCGTCAATTTGCTGTGGCAACCTCTGCAGGGTATAATGAACTGATCTCTGCTACCTGAAGAGCAGTTGTAATTTTGAGTGCTATCCACCTCTCACCTGGAGATTGGCAACAGGTGTTACCCAGGAGGAAATGGCTGGTTTGGAGGGTAGAGTCTATGGCATTGTATTTGTCTGAGGTCCCACCCCTCCTCAAACCTCACCCTCTCCAGGCTCCATCCCTCAAGTCTCCAGGAATTTCCCACCTGGAGTTGGCAACCTCCTTCCCAGCCAAGCATCAACCTACCTTTATTTCCCCCTTACTCTTCAGCTTTCCATCTCCCCCTCCCCACACCTGCAGCCTCTACCATGCTCTGAAGTCCTGACTGCCACATCACATTGGCTGTCATAGGGGGGCCATCTCAGCAGAGTATAAGGACACAGTCCACTATTTTCTCCAGAGGAACTGATCTCTGTCATCTGGAGAGCAGTTGTAATTGTAAGTGATCTCCAGCCCTCACCTGGAGATTGGCAACAATGGTTTTCCAGGAGGGAAAAGTAGTCTTTCTCTGCAATGGGGACCAAAGCAGCTTACACCATTCTCCTCTCCCCCTTTTGACTTGCACAACAAACCTGTGAGGTAGGTTAGGCTGAAAGTCTATGACTGGTCCAAAATCACCCAGTCAGCTTCCACAGCAAGAACCTGGATCCAGCAGAGCCTGCTCTGAAGCGCTGACTGCTACGCCTGAAGATCACCAGGTATCACAACTGAACTCCAGACAACAAATCTCTCTTTCCTCCTGGAGAAAATCAACTGCTTTGGACGGTGGCCTCTATAGCATTCTGTTCAGCTGAGGCCTCTCCCCTCCTCAGACTCTGGCATCTTTAGACTGGCTTCCTTAAACACAAAATCTCCCTACCTGGAGCTGGTAATTGTAGTCAGGACCGGCCCTAATGAGTTTTCTCCCTGAAAAGTACTGAGACCAATGAGTGATTTCAGCTCTCACATACTTTATTGGTTACAGAACAAGACAACCTAGCCAGCTCGCAGGCCGGCTTATATCCCCCAGCAAACCCACACCCCAACTCCTACTCCACCCGTGATAGGTTCATTCAAACTTGATTCACTTAACTCTTAAGATATTCGAGGCCCGATTGGTGGGGCTTGCAGAGCCCCTGTTCTATTGTTCCCCTGGAACGAAGCTCAGCCTTAGCTAGCCCTGTGCTCCACTGGTCAGCACCGGCTAGAGCACATGGTAGCCCCAGGCTGGACTGGATACATTACACTCCTCCCCCCCTGGTCCAATAAACACCTGCAAACAAAGTCCTTTAAGTAGCTGGGAGGCCGCTGTTCCCACATAGAACAGCGGAGTTCTGGTGTGGGGGAACTGGTTGCCTCCCAAGCTGGCCCGGCATCCGGCGGCCGTTCTGGTGTCTGAGGGGCTGGGCTCACCATCTCGCCTGGTGCCTCATTTGAGGTCGATGGTTGTTCGGGGTTGGGTCTCCCGGGAATTTCCTCTGGTGCGTCCGCTGCCGTGTCTGGCCGAGCTGGCTCACTCCACTCCCCCTCCTCGTCCGGCTCTAGGGGCAGCACCCGGCGGTGTAGCTGATCTATGTGTCGATGCAGAATCTGGCCGTCCTCTCCAGAGACCTCATAGGATCGAGGGCCTCGGACCCGTACCACTCTGACGGGAATCCATGGGGGACCTTTCGCAAAGTTCCACGTGTACACCGGGTCCTCTGGGAAGAACCCCCATGCCGCCTCTGGAGTTTCAGTGGAGGGTTCCTGCTCGGGCACTCGAGCGGGGTGTAACCGGTCTAGCCTGGTGGTGAGACATTGGCCCATCAGTAGTTCCGCCGGGCTTCGGCCGGTGGTCACATGGGGCGTAGTCCGCTGGCTGAACAAGAAGGAAGCCAACTTAAAGTCGCAGTCTGTTCCTTCGGCCCGGCGGAGCGCCTCCTTTGACATTCTCACCATGCGTTTGGCTTGTCCATTGGTGGCGGGAAGGAAAGGGGCTGATCTGATGTGGCGAATCCCATGCTGACGGGTGAACTCTTGGAACTCCCCTGATGTGAAGGCCGTTCCATTGTCGGTGACCAGGGTGTTGAGGAGTCCGTGTGAGCTGAAAATCCGCCACATTGCTCTGATGGCTGCTCGGGAGGAGGTGGACATTACCGGCACAACTTCCAGCCACTTACTGTAGGCATCTACAAGTATAAAAAACAGCTGCCCCTGGAACAGGCCTGCGCAGTCGAGGTGCAGGTGCGACCAGGGGCAGTGAGAGGATTCCCATGCCCTTTCCGGAGCCTTTGGTGGTGTGGGTCGGGAGGCCTGGCAGGGTTGGCACCTTTTAACCAAGTCCTCAATGTCCTGGTCCAGCCCCGGCCACCAGACATACCCCCGGGCCAGGGCCTTCATTCTGACCACCCCGGGGTGGTGTTCGTGCAAGTCGTTCAGCACTCGTGGCTGTAGGGGTTTCGGAATGACTACTCTACTCCCCCACATTAGGCTCCCCTTGTAGGTCGACAGCTCGTCGCGCCTTGTGATGAAAGGTGCAAATTCCGGGTCTTGTTTAGCTGTCGGCCACCCCCTCCCCACCCAGTCCAAGACCTGACAGAGAACCTTGTCGCGGCCCGAGAGACAGGCCACCTCCTTGACGTGGACGGGGCAAACGGGCAGCGATTCCAGGAGGGCGATCTTGTGGGCGGGGGGCGGGGCTGGGTCTGTGACGGGCAGCGGCAGGCGGCTGAGGGGGTCCGCATGACCCATAGCCTTCCCTGGGTGGTGGGCGAGGGCGTAAGAGTACCCCGCCAGGAAGATGGACCAGCGGAGAACCCTGGGCGAGACCATCTGGGGCGTTTGCCGATCGGGTGCGAGGAGGCCCAGGAGAGGCTTGTGGTCCGTCAGAATCTCGAACGGGCGGCCATAGAGATAGTGGTGGAATTTTTTTACCCCCACCACTATCGCTAGCGCCTCCTTGTCTATCTGCGCATAATTACGCTCCGCAGAAGACCAGGTCCATGAGTAATAGGTGACCGGGACCTCCCAGCCGTCCGGCAGTCGGTGCCCCAACACCGCCCCCACCCCGTAGGGCGAGGCATCGCATGCGAGGACTACCGGCAAGGCCTCGCAGAAGTGATGCAGTACAGAGTTGGAGACCAGCAAGTCCGTCACCCCCTGGAACGCCGCCGCATGCTCAGGCTTCCAGACCCAGGGTGCCTCTTTGTCGAGCAGGTGGTGGAGGGGTTCTGCCACCGCGGCCTTCAGCGGCAGAAAGGCATGATAAAAATTTAAGAGGCCTAAGAAAGCCTGCAGTTCCGTTTTGGACGTGGGGACTGGGGCTTGCATGATGGCCTTTACTTTTTCATCTGTGGGGTGGATGCCTTGTGCATCGACTGCAAACCCCAGAAACTCGATGCGGGGGACCCCCAGGAGGCACTTTTCTTTCTGCACCTTGAGGCCGGCATCGTCAAACCTCTTTAGAACCTGGCACAGCCAGTTGGCAAAGGTGGTGGAGTCCGGCACCGCAATGATTACATCATCTAAAAAGGGCTGGACTCCTGGAATACCTTTAAGAAGGGAATCCATGAAAGACTGGAAAATCCCTGGTGCCACAGAAACCCTGAACTGTAGCCGGGTGACCCAGAAAGCTCCCTTGTGGGTGGTGATAGTCTGTGCTTCCACAGCGACCACGTCTACTGGCAGCTGCTGGTAAGCCTGTGCCAAGTCTAGTTTACCAAAGACCTTGGCTCCCGTGAGCGCGGCCAGGACATGTCTTACTACCAGGACCGGATAGGCGTGGTCCTGCAAGGCCTTATTTATGGTGCATTTGTAGTCTGCACAAATGCGTATGGTCCCGTTAGGTTTTAGGGGCGTCACAATGGGGGTCTCCCAGTGCGCTGATGCAACTGGTTCCAGCACTCCTTGTTCGACCAGCCGGTCGAGCTCAGCCTCTATTTTGCTCCGCATTGCTATTGGAGGGGGCGCGCCTTGATGCGGATCGGCCGGATGTTGGGATCCAGATCTAGCGATATCGGGGCCCCGTTGTACCTCCCCAGAGTTACATCAAAAACCTTGGGGAATTCGCGACAGATCGCCTCCCAATCCTTGGTCCCCAGGTGGTTTACTCCCGCTATTTGGAATCCCAAGGGCTTAAACCACGACAACCCCAAAAGACTTGAGAGTCGCCCTTCCACTACCAGCAGGTCCAGCAGGCCTGAGAACGCCTTAAATTGGACCCTAAACTTGCCCCAGCCACGGACTGCCACCGGGTTTTGGTTAAAGTCTCTCAATGTCAACCCCTGTGGCTTGTGCAGATGGGGTCCCCCCTTTGGGCATATCGTTTTGAGGGTTTCCGCCAAAATTATCGAAAGGAGGACCCAGAGTCTATTGCCATTTGGCAGGGGGACCCCTCAATTTGGACAGTCACATGCACCTTGTCTGGGCCATCTGGGGGCAAGTTACATACCATCTGCTGGTGTTGGGTCATCACGGTGTGTAGGCCTGAGGTGTCCAGCTGGGCTGTGGACGTCTGACGCTTGCCGTTGGAGTGGCAGACTCGGGCGATGTGTCCGGCCTTGTTGCAGGTCCTGCAGATGGAGTCCCAGAAACGGCAGGTCCGGTACTCGTGAGAGTCGCCACAGCTGGCACAGGTAGGAGTGTGGTGCTGCGTTGGTGCCACGGAGGATCCCTTGCTGCATGGGGTGCACTGTGGTGGCTGGCAGTTTACCTGCAGGACCTCCTCATCGTTCGAATCGTCGGATGGGCCGGAGTCCTGGAGGCGGTGGACCGACCTCGGCCGACGGTCCGAGTGGGACTTCTCATAAGCAGCCGCCTCCCTGATGGTGGCCTCCAGATTGAGGTCATCATGGCTGATGAGTTTGCGGCACAGCTTTGGCTCCTTCAGGCCCACCAGGAACTGATTTAGAAGGGCATCCGTGCGGTCGGGGAAGGCACACCTTGTCGCTGTGCAGCGCAGGCAGGCCAGGAATTCCGTTGCTGTCTCATTCGGGCCCTGGGTTCTTGCGAAGAATTCCATTCGTTCTGCGAAGTTCGTGGGCATCGGGGCCAAGTGGTCAGTAAACGCCTTGACCAACACTTGGTAGGTGGCAGTCACATCTTTCAGCTGTAGCGGTGCCACCAGGTCCTTTAGGAGAAGGTGTGCCTCGATGCCGCAGTAGCGCAGCAGATACGCCTTTTTCATGCCTGCGTCTGTGATGCCGTGGATCTCGAAGTGGCGATCCAGCATCTCGATCCAGGTCTCCCAGTGTGCGGGACAGGAGATGTCGAAGGCAGGGAAGGTCTCATTGCTGGCGGCCATTGTGTTTGCCCATGGGGGTTGCGGTTCAGGCATAGGTGTGGAAAGGGCCTTTTACGGACAGAACCAAGCTTGGTTGCCTAGAAACAGGCACTGAGAGGAAAGTAGGGTTCCCAGCTCTGAGTAGGGAAATACCTGGAGATTTGGGGGGGTGGATCCTGTGGAGGGCAGCATTGGAGGGGGTGGAAGGACTCAGCAGGAATTTCCCAACCTGGAGCTGGAAACCCTAGTCAGGACTGGCCCTAATGAGTGCCTCACAAAGGTGTGGAAAGGGTTTTGTTCCTTTGTCTTTTTACTGACAGAACCAAGCTTGTATAAATAGCAATGGTGACAGGGGGCAACCCTGTCTAGTACCTTTTCTGACCCGGAACACTTCTGTTGGTTCTGCGTTCACAATCACCGTAGCTTTTTGTTCTTTATATATTGATTGAATCATTCTTGTAAATTCTGTGCCCAACTGGGATTTCTCAAACACTTTAAACATAAATTCCCAATTCAAATTATCAAATGCCTTTTCTGCATCCAAAAATAAAAAGCCAACTTCTTTTTCCGGGTGTTTATCGTAATACTCAATTACGTCTAAAACAACCCTCATATTGTCTTTTATTTGTCTATTTGGTAAGAATCCGGCTTGATCTTCAGCAATAGTATCTTTCAAGAACCCTTTAAGGCGCTCTGCTAATATTTTTGCAAAAATCTTATAATCGTTGTTTAACAGTGAGATAGGTCGATAATTCTTTACATTTGTTAAATCTTGCGTTTCTTTCAGAATTAAGGTGATCGCAGCTTCATTCCAGGAATCTGGAATCTTCCCAGTTCTTCTAATTTTGTTTAAAAGAATCTCTAACACCGGAACCAGGTCTTCATGAAATTTTTTATAAAATTTAGCTGAAAAACCGTCCGGACCTGGAACTTTGGAAATCTTTGCCTCTCCTATTGCTTTACTAATTTCTTCTTTAGTTATTACAGCATTTAATATTGCTTTCATTCTGGGCTTGGTTGTATCAAATTAACCTTGGATAAATAGTCTTGCATCTTTTGCAGATCCACTTGTTTTGCTTGAAAAAGAGTCGCATAGTATTTATAAAATTCCCTCCAGATCCCTCCTGGGTCTGAAATTTCTTTATTTCCATCTTTCAATTTAGTGATTATTTTATTCTCTCTTCTTTTCTTCAATTGCCATGCCAAGTATTTACCAGGTTTATTTGCACCTTCAAAGGACTTCTGTTGCAATTTTTTCAAGTTCCAATATACTTCTTTGTTTAGCCTCGCCTCATATTGTTCTCTTAAAATCCTCAATTCTCTCAAAATTTTCTTTTTGCCAGGCCTTTTCTTAAGCTCCATTTCTTTTTTCCAAATATTTTCCGTAATCTCTTTATCTATTTTCAATTGTTGTTTCTTTTCATTATTATTGATTGCAATCAGATGTCCTCTCATCACAGCTTTATAGGCCTCCCATACCGTTTGCGTCTGTACATCCTTGTTTAAATTCAGTTGAAAATATGTTTGGGTTTCTGTCCTTATTTTGTCCACAATATTTTGTTTGTCCAGCAAATCCTCATTGAGTCTCCATCGGAATTTCTTTCTTTTAACATACGTTGACCATTTTACTGGACTATGGTCAGAGAGAGTTCTAGGTAACATCTCGATTTTGCGTGTCTGCAAGATCAAATTCTCAGTCATCCACATCATGTCTATCCTTGAGAAAGATTCATGTCTTGATGAATAAAAGGAATACTCTCTATCCTTGGGATTTTTAACTCTCCAAGCATCTTCCAGATGTTCGTGTTTAACCAATTGAAAAAAGACTTTCGGAAGTTTGCCCATGCCTTCGTTTCCTTTTTGGGATTTTCTATCAATAACATTATTAACAGTACCATTAAAGTCACCCATTAATATCATTTGCTCATAGGTTAGCTGTCGTAGCTGTTCCCACAAATCCTGGAAAAATTTTTCCTTCGCACCATTTGGAGCATAAAGGTTAACAATTAAAGTCTTTTTGCTCTGCAGCACGGCTTCTACCGCCAAAAGCTTCCCTTCATTATCTTTAAAAACTTCTTTTGGTTCCAATTCCTTTTTAATATATATAACAACTCCTTTTTTCTTTTGGGAGGTGAGGGAATAAAACTCCTCTCCTAATCTTTTTTGAATCAAAAATTTAGCATCAGTTTTTTTAATATGTGTTTCTTGCAAACAGACAATATCACATTTTTGTTTTTCCAACCAAAGTCTAACATTTTTTCTTTTTTGAGGTGAATTAAGTCCATTGACATTCCATGATATAATTTGACTCTCCGTGTTGTTTTTGTACTTATTTATCAGAGTCTTTAAAGTTATCATTGATGAATCTGGTCATTTGCTCTACTGACTTGATGGTGACTCTCTTCTGTTTGAATGTAAAACTGACACCTTTTGGAATTTCCCATCTGTATCTTATACCCTCTGTTTTCAATTTGTCAATCAAATCTTTAAAGAGTCGTCTATCCTGAAGAATTGCTCTGGGTAGTTCCTTTAATATCATGATTTTCTTGTTGTCAATTGTGAAATCTTCCTGAAATTGTTGCTTAAATAGATCCTCCTTCAGTTTTTTTGGATATAAACTGGACAATCACATCTCTGGGTAATTTTTTCCTTTGCGCAATCGCAGAGTTGACTCTGTACACCACATCAATCTGTGCCGCCACCTTCTCCTCTTCCATTTTTAAAAAATCTGCAACAGCATCCACCATAACAGAATGGATGTTCTCACTTTTGTCTTCAGGGATCCCCCTGAATCTCATATGGTTAAGCATTGTATTATATTGGACCATCACATTAACTTTTTCTGTTTCTATAGCAACCTCAGCGACATTGGATGCCACTCTCTTCACTCTTTCATCCATCTCATCTGCTCTTTTAGTCAGCGTCTGTATCTCTTTTGTAATCCCAGATAGGTCCTTTTTCAAGTCTGTTACTTCTGTTACTAAAGTTTTTTCCATCTTTTGTAACGCGTCCATCACTCGTTTCTCCATAGCTTCCATCAGGCCCTGTAGCTTCTTTTCTTCTTTAGCAGTCATTTTCGGGGAGGACCAGGAGTTCGCCCTCTGTCGTTGCCGCAGATAGTAAGCCGTTGTTTAAAATTCACCTAAAACCTACATCAAATTAAAGTCCTTCTGATGCCCACCTAAATCGCTCTAATTTCACTTTTTTCTATTAAGTCTTTTGGTTAAAATCGAAGTATAATTTTTCTGACCTTCTCAAAATGGCGGGCACAATTTCTCTATGGTAGATGATTCTTCCAGTTACTCACTTCCTGTCCGGCAATCTTAGTTGTCCCCCTTGCCTCTGGTTTCCTCCCTTCTTCCGGCCTCCTTGGACTTCTCTAGGAAATATTACTTGTCTGGTCTGAGGTCACTTCCTGTTCTGGCGATTTCTGCTGCAGCTAGAGTACTTTTCCACACTAGTTCTCGCAGGGCTTGCTGTTAGTTTCTATTTTAAAGTCAATAATCCAACCGCAGGAATGTTCAACAAACCGGCTTTTTGGCCTTTTTTAGCTGTTTAACTGCTCTTTTTCGGAGTCGGTGTTAGTACAAAAGATACAGCACGATCATGCGCTTCATCGGATGTTGTTTACTCTCGGCCAAAACGCGTCTCCAGTGAGCAATTTTAAAAAGTTACCTTCAAAGTCCGTGTCTTGTTATAGCAGTGTTTCCTTGATATCAGTTTCCGTAGAATGTCTTGGAGGTCTGGGTCATGCGTTCTTATGTTGAGAATCCAACTCGGTGGGGTCTTGTAGAGAATTTCCGAAGTGCCTTCTAGGGGGGAGGGGATCAAGGCTGGTCGTGACGCTCTTTAAAGCCCCGCTATCAGCCGATCTCAACTCCCTCTCGGGCTAAGGCTCGCTGCCAGTCACCCCCCTGCCTGGGGGGATCTGCGGTGGGCTATATGAAGCCCACCCTGTCGTCAAGACCCTCCGTATGCTCTGGGAGCTCTGAGAGCAAGCCAGAACACGTCAGGACGCCATGAATCCCAGACCGGAAGCCCAATATAATCACTCTTAATGGGTTTTAACTTAACCATTATATTATTTGCTAATCAAACTTATTAAGATCTTCAACTAAATACATTTCCAATAAAATAGATCTTGAGGAATTCCATTTAACCATTACAAACAAATTGGTATCAAAAATTTTGCTGTATTTTCTATTAAAATCTTCTTCCAAATATCATTAGATATTATTTAGCTAAATCACTTTATACCATACTTATATTTTATATCTACAAATTCTAACATCAAATAATTGCTTTATACTATCATTAATCTTCCTCATTTTTACCATTTAATTATAAATTTGGGTTAGGCTATAATCCAGATTGATCAATTACTCATAAGCCAGGAACAATTACACATAAAACAGTTTAATTATAATATTTAGTCTTTTTCTTCTTTCTTTATACTCTTTTTTAAACACTAGCATAATTTTGTGTCTTTTCTCTTTATATAAGGAGAAGAATTCCCTTGTTTCATTCCATCTCGTATTTAATTTTTAAAATAGGCACAGGTTCCAATAATTCTGGCTTGGTGTAGTGGTTTGGTTTGGTGTAGTGGTTAAGTGCACAGACTCTAATCTGGGAGAATCGGATTTGATTCCCCACTCCTCCACTTGCACCTGGCTGGATGACCTTGGGCAAGCCGTAGTTCTGATAAGAGCTGTTCTTGAAAAAGAGCAGTTTCTGTCAAGAACTCTCTCAGCCCCTCCTACCTCACAGGGTGTCTATTGTGGGGAGGGGAAGGGAAGGGAGTTTGTAAGCCACTCTGAGATACCTTTGGGTAGTGAAGGGCAGGGTATAAAACCAATCTCCTCCTCCTCCTCTTCTTCTTCTTCTTCTTCTTCTTCTTCTTCCTCTTCCTCTTCCTCTTCCTCTTCCTCTTCCTCCAAAGGGAGAATCTTCTACTTTGTCATCTCAGCAGCTGAAAGATTTGTTAGGTTGTTAATAATGGTGTTGAGTTGTCCTGTAAAGCTTCTTATCTTCACTTTAGTCAGATCTTGGTTCAAAGTTTGTTCTTCAGGTGTGGTCTGTTGTTGTTGTGGGTCTTCCTGTTCAATTACAGTTTCCTTTTGCTCCTTTTCAAAGACTCTCTGAAGGGCTTCTTTGGACTGCTTTTCTGACCTCACATTGAATTATTTCTATGAGTTCCTCTTTTTGCTCCCTGGAAAATTGTGTCTCTTGCATACCATCAAAGGCATCTCAGTTGTCCATCTCATTACATGTGTTTTGGGAATCCATCTTCTTCATATAACAGGGTTCTAGTTATATCTAGTACAAACAACAGTCTCTGGGCTTATGTTTTCTTTAGACCTCGCCACTGTTCCCAAACACAGTCTCTGTAGCCATATTAATTCCTAAGGTTTTCAATACACAGTTTCCTTTTTAAAGCCCTTGCAGAACAAGAAGCAAAATTTAGTTTAAGTTCAAAGCAATACAGTCAGCAACTTGAATTAAGTTTCCCAGTGAAAAGTTTGTTAATATTGTTAAAATGTTCAGATGTCAGTGTTTTCCTTTTGCCCCCAAGTATTATTATATAGATCTTTCCTTCCCAGTCTCATCACCACCACATACAAGAGGAAAGGGGGAGGGGATTCCACTCCTCAGTCCTTCCTTGTTTGGGAGATTTAAAGGGGGGTTAAAAGCTATAGATTGTAGAATCTTGCTTCTTGCATATTCAATTACTCACGATGTGGGTGATATCTTCATCAATGCTATGATTAAGTTCTGGACTCTCTTATGCGGGTGTAAAGCAGCTTTTGCAGTCATGGCTCCTTTGTGGTTTGGCTTTGGGATGATCCTGAACTGCCAGCCACTTGCCACCACTTGCAGGGTACAGGATCAAGTCTCCTGCAACTGACCCTCCTTCCAAGAGAGTCGATGGGACCTTGGGAGCTCCCAAAGATCTCCTAAAAACCACAAAGAGTCAGCGATTCTCAGGAGCTCCCCAAAGGTAGTCTGCTCCGCTGCTCTGTAACCCAGAAGTCAGCATACAAGTACTCTTGAGTGGTGGCTGACGGGCCAATGGCTGATGGAGCACACTGTGGGCAGGACTCAGGCAACACAGCCAGTGGATAGAGACAGCTTCTGAGTGACACATCATGGAGCCAACTGATTTAGGAGTGTGTAGAATGTTCAGAAAGTGCCACCCCACTACTCAGTTATATATAAGGAAAGATAGGGAAGGTAATGAAATGAGCATTGTGTTAACTTCACTCTGAAGTTGTGTGTGCTTAGCCATATTTAATGATTTATACACAGTGATAAAGAAAATATATTACTCTAGGATCCCGGAACTTTCTTATTTTTATGCTGTTTTAAAATAAAGAATTTCAGATTATGAGTCTACAACATGTACCAGAATTTAAGCAGAAAATAGCTGGAAAGTTGCAGGGAAATAGCTAGATGAGAGAAGAGTTTGAATAGAGGTCATGCAAGTGTGTAAAGCAGTCATGTGCAAACAAGACTGACACAAAACCAATAACACAGAGGGGAGAGAAGCAAAACTTGATTTATATTTCAGAATGCCTGAGCTCACAAACAAGTTAAAAGTTAAAGAAAACAGCCCTTATTGTTCTGCAAAGATGTGTGACAAACTGCTGAAATTCTTACAAAGGGTCAGCCCAGAGGAGACTGAGGTGCTGTTGAATAATAGTAAAATGGATCAAGGAAGGAAGAGTCAGCTTCTCTGATAGGGGGATGCACTCCCTCTAGGGTAAAATCTTGGGTTGGAAGGGCGTATGTTGTTATTCACTCATGTGCAATTTCTTCTGTTGTCATATTAGTAGGACAGCTACAGTAATAAAAGAGCACATCTTGCCCTGTATTGTCAGAAAATTATGAAAGATAAATACTGGGGTCCAGACGCATTGCAGTGATGAGCTCAGGTTTAATAAGTGATTTCAGCAAACTACAAGACAAGCACGCAAAACACCATACCCAACACATACACACTCCTAGTGATAGGCTATTTACATTACACTGCTTATCTATTGGTTAGTTCCTGGATCCAGATGAGCTATTGTTCTAGCGAAGCAAACTCAACCCATTCTAGGTACAGCTAGAGGAAAGGCTAGGACTCAATACATAACAGATAAAGTATGCTGTTATTCAATATGTTCTTTCACTTTTTCTCAGTAACATCAGGTGTTGACAATCGGGGTCAAAGCACCATTTGGCTGCTTGTAACATACTACCTCCCCCTACAATCTTAGATTTCAACATAGATGAAGATTTTACAGGTGTTTTTGGATAATTTCTGAAATGACATAAATGAACTATATTGTGGAAATGGTCTTGAAGCCATGGGCTCTAGTAAAATACACCAATTTTCTTGCAGACACACATGCACATATGCTTGGGTGCTGAAACAGGTTAACAGATGGTTTAACCTACAACAGGTTCTTGCAGTTGTAGAGTCCTTTTAAGCTCTGGTTTGGATCCAAAGCTTGTCTTCTCCTAGTGAAAGAACATTTCTAGAGGCTTGTAGGTGGGATTTTTGTCGATTCCTTTTACCCACTGCGGAACCCAATGCCATGACCAGTGCTTTTTCTGGGGGATCCTGACTCCTACAAGCAGTAGGAGTCTGCAACAGGAGGGAAAGTTTTGTTCAGTGAGCAGAACTCTACCTTCTTGCCATCTATTTTCTTTTAGCACCTGTAATAATTGGAGGACATTTTAATCTCCAGTTTCTTGGTTCTTGTCATTCTAAATTTCTGGCACTGTGTGACTTTGGATTGGCTTAATGCAAATCATATCTTTGCCAGAGATGAACACTTATTACAGTGAAATCAGAACAAATACTTGAAAATTAAAGCTGCAAATGGGGGGCGGGATGTAACTGAATGAAATATGAACATTTAGCTACTGGGAACAAAAATAAAGAACTGTGCCAAATGTCCAGTTCTGCATAACTGTACTATTAATTAGAGCTGAGGTGTTTGTGATAAGCAACAGTTTCTACTGAATAACAAACAACAGTGAAATCTTTAATCCATGCACATTAATCAAGCAACCTATTCCAAGATAAGGCATAAGGCCAAATGCTAACTACAGTTGTATCTCAAGTATAGTTGTCAGAAATTGGTGCTACATGTTTCCTCAATTTTTTTCCACCTACCTGTATACAGAATACTGACAGACTTGTGTATGACATCAGTCACAATAACAAGTGTTCTATTTGTGTCAAGAATTCTAAAGCCTTTTCATGAGTGAAATTACAGGAACTTTTTGGCAGTGGGGACATGCTAATTGACAGTTTTAAACAAAAACAAAAATTGAAAATGCTCAATAGAAATTCAGTATTCCAAACAGCTTGCTTTACTAACCTGCCAACATTTGAAATGTATAAAAAGGAAGCACCATCTTGAAGTACTTATTATTTGGCTAGTTCTTTGTGGTTTGTCCAAAACAGATTTGAAGATTATTCCACATCTATGTTAAAAGCTTATATTGCTTGCTTTATAAATATTTTCCGTTGGGTATCAGTGGGGGGAAGGATGAGATTAATTTCAGCATCTTACTTTAATACAATTGTTAAAAAATTACAAAGTGATTGGGGAAAGTTTTCAATTAGAAATAGTAGTATTTTGTTAAATAACAATTCTGTTGCTAATCCTAGATTTCAGACTTAATGGAGCACTTATGCTGGCTATGTAATTGATAAAGAGGTATGGAGCTTTGTCTTATCTCATAACTTGTTATTTCGTGGTAGAAAGTGCCATCAAGTCATTAAAAGGTTGTCTACTACATTTGGTAGTTGGTTGATTTAAATCTGATGTTATGATCCACTTCTCTAAGGCAACATAATACAGAAGTATTTTGTATGATGTTCTATGCATCTTATATGTTCAATATCTTACTTATCACAAGGTTGTATGATACTGATGTGTTCTTGTTTTGTATGCATATTGTAATAAACTCAATAAAATAAAAATTTTAAAAAGTCATAGCTGATTTATGGTGACCCCATAGGGGTTTCAAGGTAGGAGATGTTCAGAAGTGGTTTGCCATTGCCTCTGTCTATGTCACAACCCTGGTATTCTTTTGAAATCTCCCAGCTAAGTACTAGCCAGGGCCAACTGTGCTTAGCTCCCGAGATCTGATGAGATCAGGCCAGCCTGGGCTATTATAAATATTTACAATATCTTTAATGCTTAAGGAAAACATAATAATTAAGATGGTCCACCAGTTTTACCTTACTCCCCCAAATTTAGCAACGATGTATATTAGCTGTACCAGGCAATGTTGTTACTGTAATTTGCCGATGGCAAGTTTTTTACATATGTGGTAGCAATGCCCACATTCAGTTAAATTTTGGGGGAAAGTTCACAGAAAGTTGGAATTTGGATGTGAAATGGTGGTGCCTTTAAGGCTAGAAGTTTTTTTGTTAAAATACATTGCTAGGTTCCCGAAGAGATTGCAGGTAGTTCTTTTAATTTCTGCAGCCAGGATTGTTCTAGCAAGTAGGGTTTGCCAGCCCCAGGTGGGAGTGGGGAATCCTCTGCTTTTGCAGGCTCAGGCCCACCACTGGCCAGCTGGCCATTGGGGGAAACCCCACTCCCCAAAAGACATCCCTTGGTGATGTTGTTGGTGCAGTGGCATCCCTTCTGGAAGTGACGTTATTGCATCAGCAACACTACTTTTGGGGCAAAACCAGGCCTCATTTTGGGCCGGAGCATACTGGAGTGATGCTCCGGCAGAGAGGAGGCCAGGGGGCAGGGACATGTAGCAAGCCTCACCCCTGCTTCCAGCAGCCCTTCCCTCAATCAGGCCACAAGGAGGAAGAAGAAAAAAGCATGGGGCCCTGGAAAGGCCTCCACAAACACCCCCCCCCGCCGCCTTAAGCTAAAATGGATTGTCATTAGCAAAGAAACTGTCCAGGACTGTGACTGTGGATCCAAACTGCTCCTGACCCAGGGTGATGGAGGGCTGAAACCACAATCAAGATTACAGGCAAGCTTCAAGATTCCGGTATTGCTTATTAAAAATAAAAGAAGAGCCTGCCTGGATCAAACTATCTAGCTAAGTTTGCAACAGTGGCCAAACAGATCTTTCCAAGAAGCCCACGAGCACAGCATGAAACCAAGAGTGTGTGCATGTGGGGGGATGGGGGTGTCCATTTCTCAACAAAAACAGAACAAAGAGCCTGCCCTCTCTTGCACCTTTCTGCACTATGCTCAGTTTCTCTTCACTCAACTCTGATTCTAGACGTATGCTAGTCTAGGAGAAAAATGCTGAGCTCACTGGAATACAGCCTGACAAGGGATGATAAAGTCTAGCTCTATAACCTGAATTTCCACTTAAATGCAGAGTTACTGCTTTAGATATGAATGGGAAGATTTATGTATAAATACAAAAGGATTCTCCCATGGAGGAATTATCACAGAATGGGCAGAAAGGTTGGGTGGCAGCAGTACACTGTCCTCCCCAAATAATTCTTTGGCTTATGGAGAGATGGCCCCAATTAAATATGGCACCTAATGGCATGTTATTTATAATTTATATGGGACTTGTTTCTACTCTGTCATGCAACTTGGTTTACCAAATTGCCAAATGCCTTCTTGCTTCTGATTTCTAAAGGGTCATTTTCTCCTGGGTAAGGAATATATTACTTGAGAATTTCCTCAGTGAGGACAGACCTACGTGTGTCCCACCATAGCTAACAATGCAAAAGAATCCAGTGGCCCCTTTAAGACCAAGGCTTATTTAGGTAAAAGCTCTCCCTCCTCTGTGAGGGCAGGGCTGCATGTTCCCCCCACCCCCATAGCTAGCAATCCAAAAGAGTCCAGTGGCCCCTTTAAGACCAAAGCTTATTTAGGTCAAAGCTCTCACTCCTCTGTGAGAGCAAATCTGCATATCCCTCCACTCATAGCTAGCAATGCAAAAGAGTCCAGTGGCCCCTTTAAGACCAAGGCTTATTCAGGTAAAAGTTTCCCTCCTCTGTGAGGGATGATATTCTCATTCCCCTCCATAGCTAGCAATCCAGAAGTGTCCAGTGACCCCTTTAAGACCAAGGCTTATTCAGGTAAAAGCTCTCCCTCCTCTGTGAGGGCAGATCTGTGTGTGTGTGTGTGTGTGTGTGTGTGTGTCCCTAGCTAGCAATGCAAAAGAGTCCAGTGGCCCCTTTAAGACCAAGGCATATTTAGGTAAAAGCTCTCCCTCCTCTGTGAGGGTAGAACTGCATGTTCCGTCCCCATAGCTAGCAATCCAAAAGAGTCCAGTGGCCCCTTTAAGACCAAGGCTTATTTAGGTAAACATTTCCCTCCACTGTGAGGGCAGAACTGCAGGCCCCCTCCCATAACTAGCAATGCAAAAGAGTCCAGTGGCCCCTTTAAGACCAAGACTTATTTAGGTAAAAGTTTCCCTCCTCTGTGAGGGATGATATTTGTGTTGCCCCCCATAGCTAGCAATCCAGAAGAGTCCAGTGGCTCCTTTAAGACCAAGGCTTATCCAGGTAAAAGCTCTCCCTCCTCTGTGAGGGCAGATCTGCGTGTGTGTCTCCCCCACCCATAACTAGCAATGCAAAAGAATCCAGTGGGCCCTTTAAGACGAAGGCTTATTCAGGTAAAAGTTTCCCTCCTCTGTGAGGGATGATATTTGTGTTCCCCCCCATAGCTAGCAATCCAGAAGAGTCCAGTGGCCCCTTTAAGACCAAGGCTTATCCAGGTAAAAGCTCTCCCTCCTCTGTGAGGGCAAATCTGCATGTTCCCCCCCTCATAGCTAGCAATGCAAAAGAGTCCAGTGGACCCTTTAAGACGAAGGCTTATTCAGGAAAAAGTTTCCTTCCTCTGTGAGGGCAGATCTGCGTGCCCCCCCCCAGCTAGCAATGCAAAAGAGTCCAGTGGGCCCTTTAAGACCAAGGTTTATTCAGGTAAACATTTCCCTCCTCTGTGAGGGCAAATCTGCGTGCCCCCCCCCATAGCTAGCAATGCAATAAAGTCCAGTGGGCCCTTTAAGACCAAGGCTTATTTAAATAAAAGTTTCCCTCCTCTGTGAGGGCAGATCTGGTGTTCCCCCTCCCCATAGCTAGCAATGCAAAAGAGTCCAGTGGGCCCTTTAACACCAAGGCTTATTCAGGTAAAAGTTTCCCTCCTCTGTGAGGGATGATATTCGTGTCCCCCCCCCCATAGCTAGCAATCCAGAAGAGTCTAGTGGCCCCTTTAAGACCAAAGCTAATTTAGGTAAAAGCTCTCCCTCCTCTTTGAGGGCAGATCTGTGTGTGTCCCCTCATACCTAGCAATGCAAAAGAGTCCAGTGGCCCCTTTGAGACCAAAGCTTATTCAGGTAAAAGCTCTCCCTCCTCTGTGAGGGCAGATCTGCATGTTTCCCCTCCCCATAGCTAGCAATGCAAAAAAGTCCAGTGGGCCCTTTAAGACCAAGGCTTATTCAGGTAAAAGTTTCCCTCCTCTGTGAGGGATGATATTCGTGTTCCCCCCCCCCATAGCTAGCAATCCAGAAGAATCTAGTGGCCCCTTTAAGACCAAGGCTTGTTCAGGTAAAAGCTCTCCCTCCTCTGTGAGGGCAGATCTGTGTATGTCCCCTCATAGCTAACAATGCAAAAGAATCCAGTGGTCCCTTTAAGACCAAAGCTTATTCAGGTAAAAGCTCTCCCTCCTCTGTGAGGGCAGATCTGCATTTGTCCCCCACACAGCTAGCAATGCAAAAGAGTCCAGTGGCCCCTTTAAGACCAAGGCTTTTTTAGGTAAACACTCTCCCTTCTCTGTGAGGGCAGAACTGCATGTGTGTCCCCCATAGCTAGGAATGCAAAAGAGTCCAGTGGATCCTTTAAGACCAAGGCTTATTCAGGTACAAGCTCTCCCACCTTCTGGCACACTTCTGGTGATGTCAAGGGGTGTGGCATATGCAATAAGTTATGCTAATGAGTTATGCTAATAATCTCCTGCACCTCTTTTTCTACAAAATGACCCCTGGGCAAAACTGTATGTTTTGTAGACATTTTTACCATACAGTTCTGCCCAAAAAGTAGAGCATCACCATGACATCACCAATGTGTTGACAACATCCCTGCTCACCCCCAGAACATCCCCAAATCCCCAAGCTGGCAGCAGGTAAGGACCTGGCTATCCTACTAGCAAGGTACTAGAAGCAGAACAATGCTGAGAAAATCCATGAGTGGATAAGGGGAAAAAAGGAATGTACATTAATTTAGAGCTTACCTATTTACAAAGAGGAAGATTTTTGTTTCAGCTGGAATCATCATAGGTCACTTTAGTTAACTGGATAACTCAGGAATGTATATAAACAGCTATAATATAAATTCTTTTTAATTTATTTTCTGGTTTGTTGCATAAAACTGTCAGAAACTAAGGCTTCTGGATTGGACCCCTCAACTTGGGCACTCTCCAGTGTCCTTTGTAGGAAGTCTTTGTCACCTGAGTACTAGGAGAGAAGGGGGTTAAACTCCCCTGCATCCTTTCCCATGCTGGGCCTTTCTAGAGCTTAGCAGAGAGATCCCTAACATACACTCCTTGGCCTTTAGCTTTCATCCAGGAAGTCCTGTGGGTGTGAGTATTCCTGCAAGATTTGAGATGGTATGGCATCATCCCTCACATAGGGTTGCCAGGTCCTACCTGTGATCAAGTAGGTGGCTCCTTGGTCCTGGCTGGGATCTTCTGCCTTGCATGTAAAACAGGCACAGTGCGATGATGTCACTTGGAAGTAACATCATTGCATCGCCTACGTCAGGGGAGTGCAGCTCTAGTTTTTGGACAAAACTCTATAGTTTTTTGCCTTCAAGACCATAGAGTTTGCCCAAAAACCAGTGTGTCACCCCCCCCAAACATCAACACAATGATGTCACTTTTGGGTGATGTTATCATATCAGGGACGTTACCTGGTGACATCCCTGTTTGGGGTTGGGGCTTCCCCTGCAAGCCAGCTGGCCAACAGTGAATCAAAGCCCTGAAAATCAGTGGAAACACAGCCCAGACCAGGGGTCTGGCAACCCTACCCTCTCAGGAGAATTTCCCTGGTCATCTTCTGGGCCTTCTGGACAACTGGCAACAGGCCCAGCTACTAGGTGTGACTCCTTAAATGAGCCACGTGGCTATACTGGCACTGCTGGCCTTTGGAGCACTGTTGCTGCTCCAGGACCCTCTGGCTTCTGTTTGGAGACCAGTGGGGGTGGAACCACGTTGCTGTACCCACTGGGTGGGAGATAGTTGCTCCCCCATCTCCTGGCTGTAAGTGCCAGAATGGCCACCCCAACCCTAGACAAAAACTAAAATAGGTAATTTTAAGAAAGAGATTGATAGGAATGTACATTGTAAGTATGCTGCTACCCTAATATCTTTTTGGTTTATATGAAGAATAAGTGATCCAGTTGGAGAGGGTGCAGGTCTCTCCCAAGTGGTAAAGAATGTGCAGAATAACATGAATAATGAACATAAGCTCTAAAGAGAGAAAGTTACTATCTTTAGTGAGCTAACAGTTTCCTGTCCTATTTGAATTCAAGTATAAAAATGTCATAACAGATATGAAAGTTGTCATACTTCAGGGAAAAAAGTTTCAAAGATAGATGCTAGTGTGAACCTGTTGAGCTGAAATTCATGTGCAGATCTGATTCTAGCAAATCTAGGCTCAAGTCTGTTATTTCACTTTTCTCCTGTTAAGCCGAAATTGGCTCCCAAAGTATTTCACAGAAATAAAAAAGCAATGCAGAGAGTTTAATGTTGCAATAGCAGCTATTGCCTTCAATCTCCCCTTTGAAGAAACAAGGAACCTTCATGAAAGAATGAGCAAATGGAAAAATTATGCCCATTATGAGATGAAAATGCCTGAGAGTGAGAATCTAGATTATCAGCTTGGCTGCTAACACATGACATTGTGAGAGAATTTCTGATATGACTTGTTCCCTTGTGCTACTTTGGTGAGACTGTATACAGTTCCCATTTGGGGGGAAAGATGAAGGCAAAACAGGAGCTGAGCATTTCTGTCTTTGCCAACATGTAATCCTCATTGAGCAGCAGTCTTACCTACTGTTTCCTTCCTTTTCCTTCAAACTTACCTGGAAATGCACTTTTTATTGTTCTTTGCATTTCTTGCCAGCCTCAGTTTTTCTCCAAAGGCATGCTACTGATCTGCGTTGTTCCCTAGTGATGTGTCTGCACTCACATTTCTTATCCATATCTTTCTTTTTTAGGGGACATTTTTCTTTTATTGAGCTGGGGGGGAAGCCAAACTAGAAACAACAATCTAACCCACCCCAGTCCTTGAAAGCAGCAATGGTATAACATGATTAACCTAATGAGCAAAATATTCAAAATCTACAAAGCCAGGAAGAGCATCAAAAGCATGTTGAGCTGTTCTTCCAATATCAAGGGTTAAACAAAAACACTCTCCTTGGTGGAGGAAGTCGGAACTCTGCCTTTCCGATTCACACTAAGGTTTTGAGGAGCCCTTGCTTGTGTGTTCCGGTTACTTTGGGACTTTTTCTGGTCTGCATGTGTTTTGCTCCTTCTGGTGGTTGATTCGATATTACATCATGTTACGTCTGCATATCTCCCTGCAGGTTTTTATGCCAAACACAGACCAATATAATGTTGGATCAGCCGCTGGGGGGAGCAGAACACATGTGGAACAGGCAAAAAGCTCTGGCGCAGCAGGAGCACAATGAGAGTGTGGAAAAGCCCACATATTTGTATTTAGTCTGAAGTGGCTTCTTTGTTTTTTTGTGAAGCCTAAGTATGATTTAATTTTCTTGCAGCTGTTTTATACACCTGTGAAGCCACAAGTCTCCCAGGAGTGTCAGCCCCCAAAGTCTGCATTGGCTGTTAAATAGGTTTTCCACTTCCTTATCCCTGCAGTATTCTGCCAAAGTGACCAACCTATTTAACAGCCAATGCCCTAACAAGTCTTTCCACTGCCCTCAGTGTTAAGTAGATGAAAATGCCCTCACCCATAAGCCAATCTTGGACGAAGGTGAAAAATTCCTACCTGGCACCCAAGTGGGCGACCAGCCTGAGCCTACACTAAGAACAGGGCAGGCGGGTGGATCGAGCATAAGGCTTCAACTGATTTAGGTGGGAGTGGAGCCCTGCCTATACTAGGCTGATTCCACCCCGCCACCATCACAGCGTCTTGCGCCATGACGCTGTTGCCATCCCATCCTCCTCCGGGGCAGCAAAACAGCCCCCAGTCTCCATTGCCTTTGGCGGGAGACCATGAACTCAGTTGCCCCCCCCCAGTTGGAATAATGAGACAGACAACAGTCTGGATCAAACAAGGGCCACTTTATTAACTATATAACAGGTTATCGACCAAAATGACAAGGGAGCACTTAATCAGGAGTGGAACAGAGAAAGCAGGTGTCAATCCGACCAACCTTCTTGCCCAATATGAGGGTGAGCCACCGAGCCCAGTATTGAGCCATTAATCTGGCTTGTGACTGGCAGCCCAGCCGGTCCCAGCCGGTCCCAGGAATGTCAACCCCCAAAGTCATACAGCTTGCAGACAGGAGCTTGCCCAAGACGTTCCCAGAGGTGATCATCATTCACTGCCCTGGGCCTTAAAACCCACAGGCCATTCCTGATGACCCCCTTGTTCCCAAAAACAGGGAATGGCTTAGGGTGCTCACTGTTCCCCTCTTCCTTATCCCTGCACTATTCTGCCATTTGCAAGGTCAAGCCTCTGCTTTGGCTGATGCGGCCACCTAACAACTCAAGGTTGCCCTAATCCCTTGCTGTAGTTCCTCTAAGAATAATATGTTGCCCTTATTTGACAAGTGGATACCATCGTCCCTGTAGAGGTCAGCCTTTCCCACTCTCCATAACTTTCCACATCTGCCAGTTGACTTTGCAATGAGCACGGTCAATGCACCTGGGATCCCCCAGGTTGCGCCACACTTGCTATGGCAACATCGCTGACCAAATTATCATTGCCCTGGGCCACCTTGCTCTTATCATTGCCTGAATCACAAGGGCCTTGCCTTTCATCAGGCCAAGATCATTGCCACCCAAGTGCACAATTAAAATATCAGGAGGCAGCCCACGCCGTTCCTCAAACAATAGCAGGAGTAAACTGGGCCAACGCATGCCCCTCCTTCCCCACCATTCAACAAATGCCAACTCACTCAGGCCCAACTGAGAACCAACCAATGTCCTCTTGGCCTGATGAGTGGCCCAAAAAATCATGCTGCGGCCGCATATTGTGACTCTCCATCATGCCTGCCAGCCCACAGCACCTAAAAAAGAACTATATTAGTAACATGTTTAATTCAGAACTTGCATTGATGTACGTAACCCTTAAAACAACGCGATCTCCACTGCCCTATGCCTTGAATGTCTTCCCCAGAGTAACCCATGGCAGCTGCAGTAGATGCAGCTCCAATTCTAAAGGAATGGGTCCCAAAACGGAACCCTCCTAGGCCCAGTTGATTGAGCGCTTTCTGCGTCAACGCCCAAAACTGAAATTTTGTGAGAGGGGAACTGTCACTGTGCTGAAATAATATACCATCCCTCTTCCCCTGGAAACTCAGGTAATGGCGTAAAGTCGCTACTGGGCATAGTTCAGACTTGGAACAACGTCCCAAATCTATCACTGAGCCTTTACCCAATTGATCAGTCTTTGATTGCCTGATATTAATGGCCACGCTATCCTCTTGGACAGTGATGTCCTTGAAACTAATAGCCCATCTCGATGTATCCTGCCACGAAGCTGGCATGAGCTCGCTCATACACAGAGCCCCAAAGAAGGCTATTAAAGATGCCAAATGAAAAAGAGAAGCCTCATATTCATTGGCACAAAGGTTAGGCCACAATGCCCTGAGACCTTTGCTGACCCGCCCTCATGTATGATTTTCGTGTTGAAGGGGCAAGGGCTAAACCTATTGCCTGTTTGGCTTCAAGCCTCCAATCTGCCAAAAACCAGGGGGCATCCTTACTAGGTGCTTGTCTGCTTCCGGGGCCAACTGACAGAACCTCTCCATCTGTTTTCGAGAGAGAGCATCAGCGACCCCATTACTTGCACCCAGAATGTGCCTCGCACAGAACAGTATATTATTCCTCAAACATAATAAGGTAAACTCCCAGCTAACACCATGACCCTTGAGGACTTAGATGTTAGTGAATTTATCACGTGTACTGTGGCCAGATTGTTGCACCAGAAGTGGACTGTATGGTCAGCAAAATCCGCTGTCCAAATCCCCACTGCTATGACAATCGGGAAAAATTAGGTCCTTAACCCAGCTTTCCTGGAACCAATCCAGTGGCCAGTCTTCAGCACACCAGTGTGCTCTGAAGTACACCCCGAAACCAGAGGAGCCTGCTGCATCCGAAGCCACCTGCAACTCCGCTTCCACCTGCAGATCTTCTCTTCAAAATGATACCCCATTAAATGAGCCTAAAAACTCCTTCCAAAGTAAAAGATCCTCCCAGATCCCTTTAGTCACCCTAGTCCTGTGATGTGGGAGGCAAAGGCCCCGCATAGTGTCACAAAGCCATCTATCAAAAGTCCTACCTGGTGTCACCACTTTGTATGCAAAGTCAAGATGGCCCACCAATTGCTGCAACTCCCATAATGATATTTTTTTAAGTACCCTAAATTTTTCAATCAGGGTCTGAAGGCCCTGAAATTTGTCTAAAGGGAGCCTAGAGCACTGTTGAACTGTATCTATCTCAATACCTAAGAAAGTCAAAATAGGTCCTACGCAAGAGGAACATCTAGCATGGCCACCAATTCCATGAAACTGGACAGTAGATATCCACACTGTCCAGTCCCTTCTCATCCCACAAACAAAAAATCATCTAAATAGTGAGCCATAGAGCCCAATCCTGTCCTGAATTGCAAAACCCATTCAAAAAGGAACTGAACCTCTCGAATGTGACACAGGACATGGAACAGCCCATGGGGAGAGCGTTATCCATATAAAAATATCCCTCAAAATGCAAAACCTAGTAAGTCAAAATCAGCCGGATGAACTGGCAGAAGCCAGAAAGCCAACTTAATATTGCATTTTGCTAATAGTGTGCCTTGACTGCAACCACGCACTACCTGCATGGCCTGGTCAAAGGATGTATATCTTACAGAACAGAGCTCATCAGGTATAGTGTCATTCACAGATCCGCCCCGAGGGTATGATAAATGGTGAATGAGACGATACTCCCTGGGGACCTTCTTTGTTATCATGCCCAAAGGAGACACCCTCAAATTAGGCACTGGGGGGGGAGAAAAGGCCCTAGAACTCTACCCTCCTTACACTCCTTTGTAATTTTTCCTATGACTTCCAGCCCTTTAATACACTTTAAATTAGGGGCCCAAAAGGGGCTCCATTCGCCTTGATAAAGAATCGTAAAACCCAACGAAAACCCCTCTAACAAATACCTACTGTCTGTCTGTACAAGTTTTGTTCCTCTCAGAGCCCCAGTCCAGGAGATAGGAGAGGCACAATTCTTGATACTCTGCCAGCATGTGCAGGATCTTACTTCTCCCTCACGCCCCTCCAGGAATGAGAGATGCCAAAGACCCACATGCTTCAGGAACACTTAAATCAGTAGTCTGCCACCAGGACCCCTTTTAGGACATTCCCAACTCAGACAGGAGAAGAAGTCCCACCTCCTGCCTGCTTTCTGGGAATTAACAACTTATCAGCTCTGGGCCAGAGCTGCAAATACTTAATTAACTCACAGTGGTAGCTACATCAGCTGAGTAGCCCCAGGCCACAGAATTTAGGCTTAGACCCCAGTTGCAATACAGGACTCATACTCAGATAATATTAATCTACATATTATCTTTATTTAACAAAGCATGCATACAATCAGACTTGCAAAGATTAGAAAGCAATGAACAAGGTGTATGGCTTATCCAGCTCTGACTACACATAGAGGTATTTCATAGTTATCAGTAATTCAATGTGCTTTATGGAACCAGGGAATCTTCAGGATGAAACACATGTTTGCTGTGAGCAATTAAGTCCAGCTTCATTGCCCACTAGTAAAATTCCATGTTGCAGGTTTTTAATCCAAAAGGGAACTAACTCTCAGAAAGGGGCCCTCCTTCCAAGAGGACTATATCCCTTTTCCCATAGGGTGATCACAATCCCCTCCTTCTCTTGTCAAAACTGAGTATGGCCATTTACCCAATCACGACAGGATGGAAAGGCATGTCTAACTATGTAAGTGCAGCCATTGCTGACACCACTAACGGCACGTCTGCTTGAGCTTTGATGTGCAGATGCCTTGGGACATCTGTGTCCTCAGCTTTGGAAGACATCTCAATGTCTGGTCTTTCCCTCAAAGGTGCCAAAGTGGCCTTTGAAATGGATATCCAGCTTGGCATCTGTGTAGGCCATCTGCTCAGGTGACAAAAGTCACAGGGATATGTCAGCAGCCAGACCATTTGGGCCTAGCAGGAATGAACCTGGAAAGTATTTTCCTATACACTGTCTTGTTTGGATAATTCCTCAACCAGTCTTCTAGCACCCTAACCCTGACTGGGCTGGGACCCTTTGTCATCAGAGGTACCTTGACCTCCACCCCTGCCAGGACACTTACCACCCCTTGTTTCATACTGCCCCTTTGTTTTGGGGCAGCCTGACAATGCAAGAGACCCCGCACACAGGGGCACTCATGCTGAAAGGAACAGGACTTTCTGCCACAAGTTCCATGTGAAGTAAACTCCTGACATAAAGGGTGCCTCTGTGTCACATTCCCTGTCTGTGCTTGGGGAGCATATTGACTTTGCAATCAATGCACTACGTGTCCACTATCAGAGTGCTCAGTGGCCAATGGTTTAGGCATGGACACAAACTATAGCCCGCAAGTGAGGATAAATCTGGTCCTCCTGAGTGGCAAAACAGCTCCCGGTCTCCATTGCCTTCGGTGGGAGACCATGAGCTCAAAAACCAACATTCCATTAAAATTACAATATAGACTATGAATACACTACACATAGCTATAAAATAGATGTCAACATACAGTCATCATTTGAATGGCCGTCTTCAGGCACCTGCCAGGCTGTTTATCATCTGGCTGCTGGTGGTATTGATGTTAAGGCCAGGTTGTTGATGATATTGATATTAGGGCCAGGGCCATGATGTCAAGGTGGCACCCTACTTGAAAACCTGGCAGAAGAGCTCCATTTTACAGGCCCTGTTGAACTGCAGAAGGTCCTGTAGGGCCCTGATGTCATCTGGGAGCTCATTCCATCAGTGAGGGGCCGCCACGGAAAAGGCCCTGGCCTTTGTTGTGGCCAACCTGGCCTCTTTGGGGCCTGGAAGGACCGGGTGATTTTGGGATCCAGATCTTAATGCTCTCTGGGGGCGCATCAAGCGGGCGCGATCATACCACAAAATCTGGGAAGCAGCGCATTCCGTCCAGCCACAAAACCGCCGCAAAAAGGTAGCACAAAAAAGGTAATCAGAATACTACCTAACAGTTGATGCGCAGCACGGGCCGGCTGACACGCCCGTCTCCCTGCAGCATACAGAGGCCCTATAAAACTGCATACGGAGGCCCTATAGAACTGCGCATGTGCGCACGTGTGCAGAGGGCTCGCCTCATGGGCCAATCTGTGGCTTCCCCCCGGCATCTGATCATGCTGGGGAGCAACTGCACAGCGGCTCGGGGGTCTGTCTGCGCTTCTCTTTTGATGTGACTCAAAAAAGCCGCACTTCAGCCACACCTTTTCCTCCCATGTGACCAGGGCCTATGTTCAGCTTTAACTTTCCATCAGATCAAAAATTCCACCATTATGTGGTTGCTTCCCTCCAAAGTTCCTGCTACTTTCATTTCATTGATCAAGTTTCCTCCACTGGTTAGGATCATGTCAAGCAGGGGTCTTTTGGGGGGGAGCGCACCGGAGCACAGCTCAGAACCTGAGCCCCGCCCCAAGTCGGCTTCCCGGGGAGTCTTTCAAGCAGCCGAATGTCAGTTTCAGCTCCATTATATCCTATGGGCCATTGAAGTCAAAGTAACTTCAAAGTAACTTTGAAACTTGGTGGGTATCTTGGGGAGAGGCTCCATCAGCTACCCTGTGAGTTTGGAGCCTCTCCCTCAAACCCCATCCCCTCCACCATTGACTTCAATGGCCCATAGGATATAATGGGGCCGAATTGCCGCCAAATTTCTTTCATTCCCTCCTTTCCTTTTCTCCTTTTCCTCTTTCCCTCCTTCTCTTCTCTCTTTCTTTCCCACCTTCTTCTCTTCTCTTTTTCCTCCTTTCCCTGTTTCTCTCCTTCTTCCCTCTATTTCTTTCCCTCCCCTTTCCTTCTCTTTCTTTCCCTCTTTCCTTCCTTCTTTCCTTCTCTCTACTCTCTCTCTTTCCTTCCCTCTTTCCTCCTTCTGTGGCCCAACTTTCATGAGAAGGAGTTTAAACTTTAAACCCCTTCTCTCTTAGCTCCCCCACCCAGACCAGCTGGGGAAGGGAAGGGGAGGCTTTTGAAGATGCCTCCCCCCCTTTTGCTTCCCCTTCTGACATCACTTCCAGTGATGTCAGGGGGTGTGGCATATGCTAATAGCCTAATAGCTCATTAGCATACCATATGCTAATGAGCTCCTGCAGCTGTTTTTCTACAAAAAGACCCCTGATGTCAAGGATAGCAGACCCTCTTCTTTCACATTTTGGCATTAACAGAGCATACAGGAATTTACTAAATCCCATGCTTTGTTTAGTCTTATATACAAAAAAAATTTCAAGTCCCAAGTAAATGCAGCATTACTCACCACCCAGTTCAAAGACTGGTAATCATCACTGAAGTCTAAACTCAGATTCTGCGGATTTATCTATTTATCACATGTTAAACTTGATCCTCTATAAACAGCCTTTGCTGTACAGCTGAGCTGACTTTCTTTGGAGGTTAAGAGTATGGCATACAAAGGGCCCCCTCCAATAGAGCATTGCAACCACTGATTCTTGTAGGCATTTGAACGAAGTAGTCAGTGCTCTTGGCCAGCAATGTGCTAAGCAGATGATATATATCAGATGGCAAGACAGGGCAAGCAAGTGAAGATATGACAAAACACAGTGGTCTGTAAACAAAACAAAGTGACTGAAATGGTAACAGCCATATGGTGGTTATTATCGAGACGTGTGCTAAGCAGGAAAATTTCACACCAGGAGGCATGACGGGGCCAGGAAGAGAGAGTCAGAATGAAAGGAGAAGAAGACACTGATGCTGCAGGTAAAACAAACAGTGATACTGTTTTACATTTGCAGTAACTAAGACCTGGTATTTACAATGTGCCTGATTCCAAAAAAATAAGTTTACACAACTTGGGTGAAAGCACTTGGAATTTATCATCCAATTTACCTTCCTTTTATACAATCTCTGTCAATGCCAGACATAAAACAGACTCATATCTGTTTTAGAAACCCAGTCCGTACATGAATGCAAAACTGTGATTCACCTCACTTTCAGCATATGTGTCTCTCTATTCTCTTGGATGCCAAGTAAACACAAAGTGAACATGTAGAAGATTCATGGAATATAAGGAATAAAGAATGATGATTTTCCATGTCTTTCAGCAAAGAATGATCCAGTTGATATTCTAAGCTGTGCCTCCTTCCCTGTGTCCTGTTGTGGTTTGTGATGGTGATGAACATCTATTGATGATTTTATTAATAATCTGCTTGGAACCTACTGAGCAAAGGTACCTGAGGGCCAAAATTAACATTAGAGAAAATGTACTGCTGTTCCTGAAACTGCAAGAGTGCATTTCGCCTCCCCTTCTGTAACTTTTAGTATGGAAATATGTTTGAATGGCCGCCTTCTCCCACATAAACATGCCTGATCTTTAGGATATTCTTCAGAGACCTGTCTCTGGGTGCCCTTGCCATCAGAAATTAGCTAGATGGCAACAAAGAAATGAGCATTTTCAGAAATGGCTCCAGGCTTGTAGAATACTTTCCCAGACAGATTTGGGAGGAACCAACATTTTCTCTCTGTAAACATCAAGACTTGTTTATTCAATGAACCTTCCAAAAGTTGGAGTGTGTGCCTGTTTTTATAGTTTTAGGACCTGAAAAACTTATGATGTACCCCCTTCTTTGCTTGAGTTGGAAAGCTTCTCTGGAGTACAAGAAGGCAAGGCCAGTGTGTGAATGATAACAGTAACTTTTGGCCTTGGAATAACAATAAGATCAAAATTTATGTAAATAATGTTGAAATATTCCTATGTGTCATGGTGAGGCTGGGACTGTGAGTGGCTATTCCAAACTCTAGATGTGGAGGAAGTTTTCTTTAAGTCTGGGTCCCTGAAACCAGTGGTTTGAATAGGAAGATGGAGTACAGAAAGAAGGTATTGCATATTGAACAAGAAAATACAGAACTCGAGGAACCTAGTGCTGAGCTTGGCTATGTCAGAAATGCAAGTTGTTCTTACTAAGAACAAAGCTTCTGGAGACAGACCTTTTTCAGTGAAGCAGTATATTTTATTGAATAATGCACTCTTGCAAGCGTGGGTGATCAGTCCAGATGAACTGACCACACCTTGTATTTGAAAGCAGGCAGTTTTATACTTCCTTCCCCGACGCTTTGGAAAATAAGAAACGCCCTGGCCAGTCCCCATAGGCTGGAGTACGTGGCTCACATTCTCAAATCATGTCTCACCTTTAGGACCCCATGACGACACGCCTCCGATTACTCTTCCTCTTTTTCCAGTTAGTGTACACCCCTAAATCTGTTTACTTTTCCCTAAAAAGGCATTAACCTTCCCAGTCCCTCCTTGGTACTTTTTTATCATCTACCGCAATTCTCAATTTTGGGTAAGGGGCCTTCTGTTGGGTCGTTCTTCCTGTTTTTGGGGCCTTCAGACCACAAAATGTTCCACCCTTAGGTCCAGTCATGTCTTTCATAAGACCACTGTTTTCGCTAACAATCACTTCCCATTTTCTAGGTGTCAGCTATTATGCTACTAATTGTTCCTTGACTGGATGAAATTTAGGTGTTTTCCAGATGGGCTAGACATGATGTCCTCGAGCACTTCTGCTTTTCTTCTTTCAATGGTCATGTTCTAATCTTAGGTTGTCTGGCCTTTAATCTTTTAAAATCATGAAGCAAATGCATTAAGCTTTCAAGGTACACAAAGCACAAGCTTAACATTTTAATCAAATCAATTAAAAATCTTCATTTTCAATTCTCACAGCTAGTTCACCAGCATAGCATCCAGTGGCATAAATGTTGAAGAAGGCCTAGGCCATGTTGCTGGTGTCACTTTTAATTGTTCTTTGCATTTCTTGCCAGCCTCAGTTTTTGCCCAATTACCAGAGCATTGCTGCTGGAGGTTACTGATGTGATGACATCACTTCCTGTGTGACGCCAGCAATGTGACTTAGGCCTTCTTCTTTCTACTGGTAAATATCCCCCTGCCAACCAGCTGGTTGGTGGCTGGGGGACAGGGCCTGGCAGTGGGGGACCCCTGCCTCCACTGAAGGGTCTGGCAACCCTATTTTAAGGTTTCCCAGTTCAAGAACCAGAGCTTCTAGCTCTACTTTGTATTTTAAATACTATTGCCCAAACCATATATTTTAACAAATGTAGCACTAATCTGGTTATGGATCAAGGACAGGCCATATATCGTTATAGAGATGGTGGGGGAGAGTTATATTACATTTAATCTGTGAGGAGTTGATATTGTGCTGTGTTCAAGAAGTATAATCAATAGCTGTGAAGAGGAAATGAATCACAGTATCATTCAATCACTCAGCTAGTGTGTTTTGGAAAATATTTTGGTATAGGTATTTTTATAAAAGCTTGTTCTGAAAGTACACTTGAAGCCCATACAGACGACCAAGCTACCTTGGAGTAGCTTCAACATCTGTATCAGTCTGCCAAATGCTTTAATCACACATTAGTACAGATGTGTGGTAAAATGTGGGCAACTGGTTCTCTGTATGGATTTGGCTTCTATAAAAATCCACATTTACTAAGCTGCCTAAATATGACACAATATTCAAGCTAGCCATACGTGACAGACGGGTTAGGTTCCACCTCTCCCTAAGAGCAATCAATGGCAGCTGGTGGAATGTTAGTGAGGGAGACAGTTGAAATGGCAGTTACAATAGTGAATGAGAGCAGTTTGGGAGCTGAACACCTGTCTGGTTGAGTGGAGACGTAGTAAAGACCAAGCTAAAACTGACTAAAGAGTCAGTGTCTAACGGATGATCCCAAATGTTGGAATATGAAAACAGTTCAAAAATTCAATGGAAAAGAAATGTAATGTTGTAACCTCTATTTGTCTTTTTCAGTGGTATGTTTAAACCATAAATAAAAGTTAACTTCTAGTTTATTTAACCCTATGGACTGGTTGTCTCAGGGACAGCAGGCTAAGATCTTGGCCTCTATATATTTTCGGGTACAAATAAATGATGGTGGTGTGTGCATGGAATTGTGTTGCGGTTCCCAACCCCAATAACTCTGTGCGGTGTTTTGAGTGAGGGGAAGATTGGGGGTTGGGCTACTCTGTCTGCTGATGTCTCTTGTGAGTGTGAGAGAGAACCTGAGAGGTGAAAAGGTCATGGCTCTCTTTATATTTTAAGAGATGCAAGAAGGGTAGCAAGGTGTGATGGCCTGACCTATTTATAACCCTGAAAAAATGGGAGAGAGGTTGTGGAGGGTGTGAGTGTGAAAGGGGCATCACACCATAGTGCAACATTTTATTTTAAAAACCCAGAGCAGGTAAGTCCCATTAGAGAAGATATTTGTGTAATCACTGAGGCAGTGTAAACTGCTCAAAGAAACTTGAAAGCAGACTGGATGCATGGATGAAAAGCCAGGGATACCCTTGGTGAAGAGAAAAAGCTAGAGCTCTTGCATTTAAATGGTAGATACCATCTTCATTTATGATAGTGAAATTAAAAATCTAGCACATAATTACTTTGTAAAAAAGGAAAAAAATGAAGCAAAGGGTTATCTAGGAATAAGTGACTCTGTTTCTTTGCCTATTTTTAAATGAAAGCTCTCCTGCTGGTGTTTATATTCATTCTTTCTTTACTTGTTTGCAGCTGTTGGTTGACTATGGTTCAATATCAGTAACAAAATGTTCATTGAATCATTTTGTATTTGTTCCCTATATTATAAAACACTGCCTTCTCACTAGCTAATCAGTGCTCTTGATTTCCAGGCCTTCTGAAGCACTCTTATTTTGCTAACACTGTTGTCTGGGAACCTCCAGAGAATTCAACATTGATTGGCTGCTAAAGACAACAAAATGTTTTCTTTCTGAATCCTGATGAACCATCTTAGAATCAAATTTCCAACAGATTTTATTTCCTTCAAAAGAATTTTATAGAGAGAATTTAATGCAAAAAATGAATTAGTGATGTAAATTTGGATTTTGACCATTTTTTTTTGCATGTGCCTTTTCAAATATAAATGAAAGTGAACTCCTAGCTGAATGATGTGGTTATCCCCCCACTTCTTCTCAAAAACATTTAAAGGGATCCTTTAAATGCCATTGAGAAGTGGGGATGGTGCATGCCCCTCTCCCTCCCTTCTGCAAAATTTAAAGGCCCCTCTGATCAGCTGAAGAGCCCTTTAAATCTTGCAGTAGGGGAGGGAGAAGGGTGGCTGTCAGTGGCCAGACTTGGGGGTGTGGCTTGGGGTAGGGCTTCCCCCATCCACCAGCTGGCCGGTGGCAGATTGGAGCCCCAAAACCAGGGGAATCCCTGCCAAGACCTGGGGGATGACAACCCTATTTAAAAGACAATGAGGAAATAACAGGATAATATAGCTCTTCAGAATCCTCCTATGGAGTCGATTTTCACTGGTATATTTCCTCTGTAAAAGCTGTTGGCTGATTTGAGGGATTTTATGTTTTTTTTGGGGGGGGGGTTGTTCGCCTCAATCTATAGATCCCTGTGCATTCAAAATAAATGCATGAAGTTTCTGTGCACGGAGGAGTCCTCATTTCAGGAAACTCAGTTGTGTTCACATGTGAATTCAGGATGCTGTGTCCAGAAGAAATGCCTGGATTAATTCAACTGGCTTTCATATTGTCAACATTTGTCAATCATGTGTTGTACATCCTATATTAACCTAAAGGAAAATGACCTTGAATATAAGACAATTCCTTTAGACAAAAGGATTTATTATAGGTGTAACTTGTATGCAAATTTAAGACATTCTTCCTCTTTTTCTTGATGGCACATGTGGAAAACAACCTAGTCTTTCTTGATGTAGGAAAAATAAACATACTTTTCTAAATATTTCAATTTACCTTTTTTAAATGAACATTAAATCATTATTTTCCCCATTGATTGTATTTACTTGTGGCAGTCTGTTCTTCTCATATCATCATGTTGTAATGCGATATTTCACTCTGTGATGTTCTTCTATTAGCTTACATGGATGAAGCTACTAGGGTTGCCAACCTCCAGGTGGTCTAGTAACAAATAAATATACACTGCAAAAAACTTTTATAAATTAATGTGTTCCATTTGTAATAATCATTCTATAAAGTGCATAGTGTGCTATTATTACATCCTTATCAGGTACATGTATTCAAGTCATTCAGTTTAACAACTACCAGTCAGTTTTGCATCAATATTTTAGAAAGTCAAGCCACAACAGGAGTTTCTGGAATTACAAGCCCACTTCTACTTGCATGAAGCCTTCCAAAAGGGGGGGTTAAGCTTCCAGTTGTATTCTGTTGATGCTTATTGCTAGTCCTACAAAAGACTTTTTAAAAAGCATAATACATAAGTATAAAAATATTCTTATCTGCAAGGAAAATTCTTGGATTCACAGGCTTCACACACTAACCCTGGAGGGAATGAACCAAGCAATGGACCTCTCATGCCACTTGTGAACTTGATTACTATCTTATTTAGACTCTTAAAAGATGGGAGAATGTTCCCTCTAAATATCAGAGTAAAGATCAAACTTTTATTCAGGACTGAAATACATTATGAATTGGAATGTGGATTAATGACGCTGTCTGTTTAATTATGGAATACATACACTAATTGTTAACAGGTGTTGAAAGGTTTATTGACCAGAGAACAAGGTGAATAGTATGCACTCTTTGAGAATGAAAGGAGCACTCTGTCCATGAATCTTAGCTGCACAATGTGGTAAGAAAACTTATGAAGCCGGGCTATATTAGAAAAATTGTATAATTTTTATACTTATGTATTATGTCTTTTAAAAAGTCTCTTGTAGGACCGGCAATAAGCATCAACAGAATACAATTGAAAATTCCCCCCCTTTTGGAAGAGTTCATGCAAGAAGAAGTGGGCTTGCAATTCTGGAAACTTCCATTGGGGCTTGACTTCTTAAAATATTGATGTGAAATTGACTGGTAGTTGTTAAAATGAATGACTTGAATGCATGTACCTGATAAGGATATAACAATAGCACACTATACACTTTATAGAATGATTATTACAAATAGAACACGTTAATTTATAAAAGTTTTTTGCAGTGCATATTTATTCGTTACTAGGCTGGGTTGCTACAACCTTCAGGTGGTGGCTAGAGATCTCCTGCTATGACAACTGATACCCAGGCAACAGAGATCAGTTCACCTGCAAAAAATGGCTGTTTGGAAGGTGGACTCTATGGTATTATACTCCATTGAAGTCCTTCCCCTCTCCAAACCCTGCCCTCCCCAGGCTTCAGCCCCCAAATCTCCAGGTATTTTCCAACTCAGAACTGGCAAGTTTAGCAGCTACCTATGAGAAGCTGAATTTTCCTTTAAGATGCCATTCATACCGCCCATAGTCTTGCCTTTATGAAAAACATAGTACCAAACACTATCCTGAGAAAGCATGAGATTTTGAGCACTGCATTCTATGCTAACCATTACTGCCTGTGTTGTTTTGTTCTGTTTCTCTTCTCAGAATATTATATTGAAAAATCTATACCAGCTGTGTATATTTTATATTATATATTTTATTATATTATAATTTTATAATTTATATTGTAAGCGACCTTGAGTTCTACAAAGGAGGCTAATAAATGTTTTAAGTAAAAATAAGTATAAAAGGACTTCCTTCTGATGAAATACACATAGGATTGCACCATTAGTGATAAGCTAAAGGCATACTGCATAGGCTTTCAATCGTTTTGTTTCCAGAACTTCTGAAAAGTAGCACCTCCTGAAACAAAAGGTCTTCTGAAAGTCTTTTTAAAAAACTAGCAATCATTAATCTGATTTGAGCCAGATGTATGTAGCGTAGTGAATTACCCAGTGGGGAAGGAATTCATTTGACTTCTACATGTGACCAGGGTTTCCTTGCCATATGTTACTTTACCATATGGAAAATGATTTCTTGATATAGGGATTTGGAGAGTTGATCAAACTGAGGTCTGCAGCATTCATATCCTTCTTGGTCTCATAAACTTTACTCTTTTGGTTAGTGTTTTGGGTAGTGGGCAGTGTTCCCTCTAAGCTGAGTTAGTGTGAGCTAGCTCACAGTTTTTTAGCCTCTGGCTCACGCATTTTTGTCTTAGCTCAGGAAGGATGGCTCCAGAGCAAACTGATTTATGCATTAGCCAAACTGCTTGCTCACAATTTTAATGCCAGTAGCTCACAAAGTAGAATTTTTGCTCACAAGACTCCACAGCTTAGAGGGAACATTGGTAGTGGGTTTTAGGAAAAGTGGGGAATGTGGCAGGATTTCTCTTCTGCATTGGGGATGCTTACTGTGGAACACAGTTGGACAAAGTGAGGTTGCATTAGGTTGGCACCTGCAAAGGAACTGGTCTTCTGTTTTTGTACAGTTGGAGAAATGTGTCTTATAAATTCAGTTGTCTTCTTCCACAGTTTTGCAGGGTAGGAAGATGGGGACGAAATTCATTGGCTCTGCTTGGCATTGATTCTGACCCTCTGCCATACCAGCCCTAATGGTACCAGCTGCAGCTGTCAGGGAAACCTATATTTGGGGCTAGCAAGTTAAAATGGCCCAGCAGCAGCAAATCAAGCTGAATGGCCAGAACTGAAAAACACCATCTCTTATGGTGGTTGACTCACCCATTGGTGGCAGTATAGGAATAGGCAACAGGTAAGTCAGCATACCTCTTGCATGCCTCCAGATAGGAAGGTCTGAGCCAACTGGCACCTACAATACAGGCCTTACTACTGGGTCTTAGTTCAGCTTGCTCCTGGCTGCTCCTGGCTGCCAGTATCCCTCCAGGTCAGTGGCCTACTGAGAACTTTCTCCATAAATTAAATGGCCAGTCTGCCCCTGACTACATTTGTTGTATTCTGGTCACTCTATCTCAGAAAGGCCATTGCAGAGCTGAGAAAAGTACACCGGAGGGCAATCACGATAATTAAGGGGTGAAAGTGCCTTCCCTATGGGGAAAGGCTGAAAAGTCTGGAACTTTTCCATTCAGAAAAGAGTCAACTAATGGGGAATATGATAAAAGTTTATAAAATCATGCACAAGGTAGGAAGAGTGGACAGAGTGAATTTTTTCTTCTTCTCCCAAAATACTAGAACTCATGGGCACCCGATGAAGCTGATGGGCAGTAGATTCAGGATTAATAAAGGGAAATACTACTTTACATATTGAATGATTATGATGTGGAATTTGCTGTCAGAGAATGTATTGATGGCCATAAGTATAGACAGATTTAGAAGGGGATTAGACAGATTTTGGGAGGATAGGTCTATCAGTGGCTATGGGCCATGGTGACTAGAGGGAACATCCATATTCAGGGGCAGTAAACCTCTGAATACCAAGGCCCATTTCATACCACTGGAACATATTTGCTAGACAAGCAGCAACCACTCCATAAACTGTAGTTGTGGAGAAGCTTATGGAGTACCTGACGAAGGCTAGTCAAGCAGTCACAATTTATGTATTAATCAAGCAGGAAGTTTGACCTTTAGGAAATCAACTAAGATAGCAACCCAGATTCATGCTGTATGTAGTGATGCCCACAGAAGATAAGGTGATTAAATCATTACACAGAATCTGAACTTCTACTGAACTTTAAACCAGCCATATCCCTACAACCATTTGAAGTGCTAATGGCTTATTATTTATGCCCTTTGTTCATAGGTCTGATCTTCTTCCATTCCCAAAGAAGCATTAGATTTTAGACTGAACTGAATATATTTATAAAAAATACAGTGCATTTTACTCTCATGGTCCAATATAAACCAGCATAGGGCAAGAATTGCTTGGGTTCCTCCCTAAAATCTCTACAGCTGGATTAATAAACTCGTTGCAAAAGATTCAATATTTGTTCTTGGAGAAACACTATGACATTCTGCTTTTGCAGTAAGTGGGAACTTCCCTGGCATGGTGTTTAGCACACAACTGGAAGGACAGTAAATAGCATCAGGAAAACAAGATGTCATGTGGTGAAAGGGCTTTTATATCCATATCGGTTTACCAGTCACATAAGTCACTTTCAGAGGCAATGATCCCCTTGCTGTCCAAAAGCTGATGGGTGGCTAAGGGAGACAGGACTATGTGTTAAACTAAACACATCGGATTACTAGTGTAATCAAAAGCTGCATAAGAACATAAAACAGATTAAATTCAGCTAACTTTTACTTTGTTTTGGGAAACTTACTTCTTGTTGATATTATGGCTGGGAGAGGGCAGAAGGCGGGACTGGAGAAAAAAAATCTGCTGGAAATAGCCTACCAATGACTCCCTCCCAGAACCAGGAAGTAGCAGCAGGCATGTCTACTCTGCTGGCGAATGCACTGCGCCCCCTAATGGAACAGATGACTAATCTCAACAGTAAAATGGACAACTTGCAAAAACAATTGACTCAAATGGACAAAAAGTAACAGAAAAGACGTTAAAAAAGATGGAAAAACAGATGGAGAGTATCAACAAAAGAGCGGATGAAGCAGAGAAAGAAAGATTCTCCAACAAAACACAACTAACACAGCTCCAGCTGGAAAGATCCATGTACATACTACGTTTCCAAGGGATAGCAGAGGAAAAGAATGAAGATTTAGCAGAGGCTCTTGCTCCATTAATGGATTACAAACAGGAAGAACTACTGAAGGAGATGGACTGGGTTTACAGGACTTATCCAGATTTTATAAAAAAATAAATAAAATAAACTCCCGGGAGAAATATGTATGAAATTCATGAGACGGTCTACCAGAGATCTGGTGCTGAAATATACACAGGGGAAACCTTTAAAAATCAAGAATGAAGAGATACAAATCTTGAAGAATATCCCCTTTGAAGTCAGGAAGTGGAGGAGGCTCTACAGGGAACTTTCTCTCTACAGAAAAAAGGAGTGCCTTACAGATGGTTATTTCCTGAAGGACTGAGTTTTAAATATGAAGATAAAAAATTTAACATCGGCACTGTTCCTAAGGCAAAAAAGATTGTGGACCTCACTAGAAGATGCATTCCTACATCAGTGGACTGGATCTCTCCTCTGCATGTTTCCCCCGTTTCCGCTCATCACCAGGGCAATACAAAAGATCATCCAGGATCACTCGGATTGCATCTTAATAACAACCTGGTGACTGAGGCAACCCTGGTTTGCAAGTCTTCTGAAGTTGTCTCATGCAATCTACTGGTGCCTTCCACTGGCACCAGATCTCCTTTCCCAACACTGAAGCCAGGTCCTCCATCATAACCTCAGTCTTCTCAAGCTGACAGCATGGTGGATAACAGCTTAACCTTCCCACCAGAGGTTCAACATGTTCTCTTGAATGCCCAAAAGCCGACTACTCCTCGTTCTTACCAGGCAAAGTGGCAACATTTCATTTCTTATACTACCAGTCAGGGAGAGGACCCTAAAACTGCACCCCTGCCTATTATACTTGCCTATTTAGTCTCCCTTCATCAGTTAGGTTTGGGCTAGTCCTCAGTGAAGGCACCAATTTTTCCAACGCTTTTGAGATGAAGCTCTTCTATCAGGAGACGGCTTGCACTTCACCAGGGTAGGAAAAAATTGTTTGGAAACAACCTTGCAAACCTAATAAGGAGAGCTTTAAACTAAATCCTGTGGGGGAGCACGACAAAAATGCAAAGCCCAGTATGTCAATAACTGGAGATAAGGACTCTAAAGTTTTGCGGGGAGTGGCACGTATGCTAGATAACATTAACTCACCTGTCTGCAATCTCTGTCTTTCATGATTCCATTGAAGGGAGTACTGTCTTCTCCCATAACATTTTAAAGTCATTCCTAAAGGGCACGTTGAAGTTACATCCATTTGTTCCAGCCTGGAGCTTGTCCCTCGCTCTCTCCCAACTCATGAGCAAGCCGTTTGAGCCCCCTACAACTATACCTCTGCACCTTCTATCTTGGAAAACAGCATTTCTGGTAGCCGTCACCTTGGCTAAAAGAGCATGGGGTCCCTGTGCTTTGCAAGCCAACCCGCCATACATCATCTTTCACAAGAACAAGGTAGTCCTTCAGACTGATCCTACTTTCCTACCCAATGTGGTGTTGGTTTTTCACCTATCTTAGCTTGTTCTGCTGCCCATGTTCTTTGCCAACCCAACAGGCGATGACCAGAGAACCCTTCATATGTTAGACATCCGCAGAGCACTCTCCTTCTACCTCTTTAGGACATCTTCTTTTCACCAGGATCCCTGTCTGGGACATAAAATTTCCTCCCAACACCTGGCAAAATGGATAACCTTGACTATCTCGCTCTGCTATGAGTTGGCAAAACAACCTGTGCCTGTCGCACTGAGAGCCCACTCAACCAGGGCTGTTTCCACATCATCAACTTTTCTCAATGACATCCCTCTGGAGAACATTTGCACTGCTGCCACATTGACCTTGCAAACAACTTTCATGACACATTATACCCTTGACATTAGGGTGAGGCGGGATGCATCTTTCGCCCAATTGGTGCTGCACTCTGTCTTCCACTGATGATTGATGTCTTTCACATACCAGGTAGGCCATTATAGGTATGTTGCCATATACCTTTCTTCCCTTCGTGTTATGGGTATCCCAATATGGAGCTGCTAGCACCCGCTATCCTTTAGTGAAGCTCACTAAACACCCAGGTGTGGGATTGCACAGAGACCATGAAGAAGATAAACAGGTTGCTTACCTGTAATTGATGATCTTTGAGTGGTCATCTGTGCAGTCACACATGCCCACCCAGCCTTCCCCACTTCTAGCATCTCCCACATGTGTCCCTTGTCTTTTTTCTGGAACTTGCTAGTGGCAGCTGGAAGAAACTGAGTGGGAGGGTGTTTCCTTCCCCGCTCCAGAGATGCGCAATCGATGTTTGCTCCACAGAGCATAGGAAGGAAGCATGCCAAAGCTAACAGCTGTAGGGGCCAGATAAAAATTGATTAACTTTAACAGTGAAATACTAGGCAGAATTACAGCCTTCTAGTCACAGGTATCAAACCCATTTGTTACAAGGGCTGGATCTGACATAAATGCCACTTTATCGGGACAGGCCATGCATGCCATAAAATGTAATGTCAGGTAATGGAGATATAAACTTTATAAAGGACACGGGCAAAGTACAAACAAAATCAATTAAGTCCTAGCAGTGAAAGCAATTGATTTACTGGGGAGCCCACAAAAGCCCCAATAAATGTATTTGATCATATGCGACTAGTTTTTTCCAAGGGATACCATAAAAAGGGGAGTACTTTATATTTCCATACATACCAGTTGCTTGTGGGTCAGGTAAGAACCCTAGACGGGCTGGTTTTGGCCCCCAGGCCTTATGTTTGACACCCCTGTTCTAAGTGATCTGATGCCAATGCACTTAGAAAGATGTGACTTTGCTTAGGATTTCACTGTTAGTTGCCCATCATTAATTATTGCTCAGTATCCTCTGAACCCTTATCTCTCCTTGCAAAGTTTGATGGTGCTCTTTGGCTAGGTGATATTCTTCATATATTAGCCAATCTGTGGTGGTGGTTCAGAGGTGCTATATGCTGTTGGCTGTTTTGGTTTTCTTTTGGCAACCCCCCCAGACTTAGAAGGGCTTTATGTCTTCTTCCTGACTCTGTTCTGGCATAGCAAAGCCAATCAAGAATGATAGAGCACAACCAGTTCCCCACACTATGTTCTTTGCCTTATTCTTTACTTGTTGATGGCCATCTTAGTTGGGGGATGAAGATGGGCAGTGCCTGGATGTAGATTCAGCAGTTGAATTTCCCAATAGCTCTGGACAGCTGTAAGGCTTCTTTCTGCACAAGTGTTGGGAGACTAGTTTCAGATGGGAGGGTTCTTGTGTAAAGGGCATGACAAAGTACTTCCCATGTTAGCTATTTTAAACCCAGATCCATTTTTTATGTAAAGGGGGGAGTCCCATTAAACTCATAAGCAGATTTTTTTTTTTTTAGAAATGCATGGTTGGAAGCCAATAGTGGACGTGGGCAGCTTCAGAGCAAGAAAAGAGAGAGAGAGAGAGAGAGCCCTGTGTGAGAATGAGATTTCACAAGTGCTTCTTCATATTTGATATATGAAAAGAATGGCTATAATAATTCCTGCTAGTTTGGTTAGAGAGAAGCTTCCTGGTTGAGCAGCTGCCTGTGATCATGTGGGGAAGCATAATGGGAAACTGCATATTCACCTTCCTTTATTTTAGCTATCATAAATCACTGACTCATAATCAGCCAGTTGTACATCTTGAGTCACCCAGGTTCCGCAGCACCTTTATCTTCCAATCAGTAATTTATTTTGCAGTTTTTGGGGTGTGTGCATGAAAATGAAGTGCACCAGTTAGGGTTTTGTTGCTTTTTTATAAGTACCAGCATTTGGATCTAGTGGTAGCTCACTTTACTTTGCATTATCTCCTCTGTATGAAAAGTTCCCTCCAAATTTTATGTATCTTTAAAAATGCAAATTGTGATATTTAATGTAGGAAGTGATGAGGCCTGCTGCAGAGTTGTGTTGGATTCCAGGGTTCATTTGACAATGGGGCTAGTGGGGGAGCCACAGTACCTTTTGTAATGCACTGCTTTGCCACAGCAGGGGGCACCACCAGAATGGCAGCATATCACAGCTACTTCCTTTACGCCTTTGTGCTGAAATCAGGACAATTAAAGGCCAATCAATCACTATGCACATTTTGGAGAATGCTTTCATTTATTTATATAGCCCCTTTCAGAGTGCTTTATTATACTTTTTGTTCATCCTTACAATAAGCGTGTGAGGTTGGTAAAGCTGAGAAAGAGTGACTTGCACAAGAGATCTCTTTGGTTTCATTGCCAAACCCAATACTGTATCAATTGTAGGGATGTGCATTCAGCTAAGCCAAACTGAATAAATATTCGATAAATACCTTATCAGTATTTTGGGGATATTTATTCTGCCAAATCAAATTCTCTAATCTGATTCTGCAAACCGGTAAGGTGATCCCAAATGAAAGCCAATCTTATTCAGCTTTTTCTGGGTGCATTCACCTTAACGGAGCTGCTGGCCATTCAAACCTAACAGCTGACAGGTGACAGCCACAGGCCAGTTGGAGAAGGGATGGGGAGGCATGTTTAAATGTCTCCCTTATCTTTTCTCCCTTCCCCAGCGGGCATTGAACCCCCCTCTCTGGAGAGAGTGTGCTGACCCCCCTCAGTCTTTGGAGTTGTGCTGCCGAGATGGCACACTCCCTTCATTGAAGGGAAGGCAATTTGCCACCCAGGCGCAACTCGGGGGGAGGGATAAATTCAGCAATACCAATAATTTCCTGAACCCCAGTATAGGTATGATTTGGGAATATCAGCAAATACCAATATTTTCAGGTTTGGTATACGAACCCAAAAAATACAGGGGGGAGTTGTGCATACCCTTAAAAAGTTGTCCTGGCTGTGTTTGAAATCAGTGAGACTGACTTCCAAGCAAATATGCTTAGTGTCAAGCTTTAGTTTCATTTCTCTTCAATTCACTTCATTGCTTGCCATGATATTGGGGGAAGGGAATTCCTGAGGGGAGTGCATGGGTTGTTTGGAGTGAATGCTTGTAGAAGCCATGACCATTTCTTTAAGGTGTGGAGTCTCTTCTGCCAGGCTAGGATGTAGATAAGGCACTGTATATCTTTCAGGTTTGCCATAGTAACCTAGGGGCTGGATGATAATGTAAGCATGAGATGTGGGGTGTTGTTTGTCTTATCTATAAAGGGTTTTTTTGTGCTTTTCCTCAGTTCTGACACAGAGCATGTTTCCAAAAGTAAGAATATCTCAATAAACTACCACTGCTTAAGTGTGTTGTGGAGAGTATTTTAAGGGGGGGGCTGACACTTAGGGACAGGAAGCCTGTGAAAATGCTTTAATTTTCCAACAGACTTCATGTTGGCAGGGTCCAAACTCTTTATATAGAAGTGTTAGTTGGTACAGCAGTGGTAGTTGGTACAGTATTTGTCTGAGGCAAGAGCTGGGGTTGATGCATAGAAGCATCCAAATTTGAACTGTATCCACAGCTGGTGTTATACTGAAATATACAAAGAACTAGAGAATTACATTTCTTCTCGACCTACTACTGATATGTTAAAGACATGGGTGAAAATCATGTATACCACCTGATATAAAAATAGTAACCTTTATGTGAGGTCTAGATTTGTATAGTAAAATTGATTTCAATCTGTTTAACATAAAATTACAAATAAAATACTAGGAAGTGAGAAGAAGAAGGGATTGGATTTATACTCCGCCCTTCACTTGGAGTCTCAGAGCAGCTTACAAACTCCTTTCCCTTCCCCTCTCCACAACAGACACCCTGTGAGGCAGGTGGGGCTGAGAAAACTCTAACACAAACTGCTCTTTCAGGAACAGCTGTGCCAGAGCTTGTTACTGACCCAAGGTCACATCAGCAGGTGCAAGTGGAAGAGTGGGGAATTAAACCTGGTTCTCCCAGATTAGAGTCTGCACACTTAACCGCTACACCAAACTGCCTTCTAGAGAGGTAAAACTTCCTGAAATTTAGAAGCTATAGAGAAATTTGGGGGTGGTAGACATTTTGGGCAAACATTAAATATATGCAAGACTTACACTATACCCTTCTAAATCAACTGAAGTTAATGGGATTACAATACTATCCTAAAGAGATTTACTCCAGTCTAAACCCAATGATTTAAATGGGTTTAGATTGGAATAACTCTGTATAGGATTGCACTGTTAATAGGATGTAACTCTGCTTAGAATGGCACTGCCACTTTCTATCAAACCTAAACTTATTTTATTACTAATGCTAATAAACAAAAAAAACCCCACATCATTTCCAATTTAGATTATTAAATATACTATCTGGCATATTTATGGAACTTGTAAAGTATAAATGCCTTAATTTTCTGCAGGCAAAACTGCCACTATACCCAGTACTTGAGAGCCAGCGAGTGGTATACTACTATAGGGCACCCTATGATACCATAGCAACATTTGCCTTTCTTCTTGCCATCTGAGAGGTAGGGGAAAAAAATAAAAGTTGAAAATTGAAAGCAAAATTTTGTACTGAAGAAAAGTTATCATAATGCCCCTGTATAAATAGATGGTGTGACCTCATTTGGAATACTGTGTACAGTTCTGGTCACCACACCTCAGAAAGGATATTATAGCATTGGAAAAAGTGCAGAAAAGGGCAACTAGAATGATAAAAGGGTGGGAACACTTTCCCTTTGAAGAAAGGTTAAAGCACTTGTGGCTGTTTAGCTTGGAGAAATGACAGTTGAGGGGTGACATGATCGAGGTTTATAAGATTATGCATGGGATAGAGCAGGCAGAGAAAGAAGTACTTTTCTCCCTTTCTCACAATACAAGAACTCATGGACTCCAATGAAATTGCTGAGTGGTCTACTTAGAATGGATAAAAGGAAGTACTTCTTCATCCAAAGAGTGAATTAATACATGGAATTCACTGCCACAGGAGGTGGTGGCAGCTACAAGCATGGTTTCAAGAGGGAATTAGATAAACATATGGAGCAGAGATCCCTCAATAGCTGTTAGCCACAAAGTATAGATAGGAACTCTGGGGCAAGTGATGCTCTGTATTCTTGGTGCCTGAGGGGGGCAACAATGGGAGAGCTTCTAGTGTCCTGGCCCCACTGCTGGACCTCCTGATGGCACCTGGTATTTTTGGCCACCATGTGACAGAGTGTTGGACTGGATGGGCCATTTGCCTTATCCAACATTGGCCTGTCTTATGTTCACAATAACAGAATATTTGGGTATTTATAACAGAAAATGTCAGACTTTAAATAATGCACTATCATCAGATGTGTTATAGTATATTAATTGTGGACAAAATTAGTTATATTTAAACAATAATAACATTTTTGAAAATATGTTGTATATGTCTACAGTGTATACAAGAATCATGAATATCTAACATTATAGATAGTTGTATGTAATAATCTTTATGCTACACATTTTGAGTGAATAAAATCTTTTCTTAAAGAAAAGTTCTAAAAGAGAAAACTTCCGATAGAAGATTTCTTTAGTAATCCCTCAAAGTTTCAAGACAAATATACCCTTCCCCCTGAATTTTGGGACAAATATACCCTTCCCCCCAAACCCTTCACGTATCTAATACCCTTTGAGCACAAAGAATGTGGTGCTAGATCCCAATTTGTTCTTATGGCCAGCTACTTTCTTTATCAAGAGCGAAGTATGGTTTTATAAATGAATTACATGAATATTCACCATGATCAGAAACTACAATTCTTCTATTCAGCCTACTTTGAGATATTTGGAGTGGTATGCACAATTGACAGATTCTGCAGATCACAAGCTGAACAGTCACATGAATCAGCCTGTTGTGTTATGGCACACACTTTATTGTTGCACATTTTTGCCAGTGTATATTGTTTGGTGCATGATAATGTTATTATTATTACAAAATAAAAGATTTATCCTTGTTTTTAAAAAGTACTGCTAATGGAGAAAAAAATGTTTAAGTATGATCTTTGGTGCCATCTGCTGGACAACTTATATAACTTCAAGCTACAAATAATCTATTGTGTGTTTGTAAAACGCCCAACAAGGGGCCTTCAAGGCAAGGGAGAAGCTGTGGTGGTTTGCTATTGCCTTCCTCTGTAGAGTCTTCCTTAACGGTCTCCTTTTTAAGTACCAACCTGCTTAGCTTCTGAGATCTGACAAGATTGGCTATACACCTCCACTTTCCCTTCTGGTGTGATCTATTAGTGCCACTGAAAATACATCCTGATTCTTACATTATTTCTCATTTGTCTTTTTGGTAAAAATCCTGATTGATCTTGGTGTATTATCTGGACCAACACTTTCTTCATTCTGGTAGCTAATATGGATGCATATATCTTGTAGTCCACATTAAGTAGTGAAATTGGTCTATAATTTTGAATGTCCTTTTCCTCTGTATCTGGTTTATGTATCAATGTTATCAAAGCTTGATTCCAGGTCTCTGGTATTTTCCTTTCCTCAACAATCTTTTGTATTGTCAGTTTTAATGGTAGAGCAATTTGATATTCAAATGTCTGGTAAAATTCTACAGGCAGTCCATCCGGACCTGATGTCTTCTTTTTCTTCTGAACTTTAACTGCTTCAATCACTTCCATATAGGAAATTGTCTCATTTAGTATTTTCCTCTGTTCTTCTGTAAATTCTTTATTTGTATGCTTTTTTAAAAAAATCTCTTAAGAGATTCTGGTCTAAATTTTTTTGTTGGTACAAAAGTTGATAAAAATTCTCAATCTCTTTCAAATCTTTGTGGGCACTTTTTTCTTTACCTCTTTCATTTTTTAAGATATTTATATGTTTCCCCCCCTGAATATTTCCTTAATTTATAGGCAAGCCACCTTGTGGGCTTATTTGCATTCTCAAAGTTTTGCTTGGTGTACATTATATTTTTTGCAATCTCCTGTGTGAGTAAACAATTGAGTTGATGTTGTAGTTTTTTAATCTTAATTCTTAAATGTTCTTCTAGAGGTTTCGCCTTTAATTTTTGCTCTTTTTGACCAATTTGTTTTTCAATTTGACATAGTTTTGTTCCCTTTTTCTTCATTCCCATGTATCTTGTTTAATACACCAACCAATCATATCCAATCAGGTTGGATATTAACTTTGAAGAATTCCTGGAATTCAGTTTTCTTTCTTTCTTTCTTTCTTTCTTTCTTTCTTTCTTTCTTTCTTTCTTTCTTTCTTTCTTTCTTTCTTTCTTTCTTTCTTTCTTTCTTTCTTTCTTTCTTTCTTTCTCAAAACCTGGATTTCTTAGGAGGCAAGTGTTCATTTGCCATCTGTTTCTTTTTGGAGTATCTTGCAGAGTCAAAAGCACAGGGTTATGATCAGCAAATGTTGAAGGCAAAATTTCTACATCCATAATGTCATTAATCATATTTTTGAAAGCCAAGCCATATCTATTCTTGACCAGTATTTATGTCTCACTGAAAAAAAAGTATAATCTTGTTTTTTTATGTTTCTTATTCTCCATGCATCTGCCAAATTTAATTCTTCCACCAAGCTTAAGAACACCATAGGCAATTCATTTCCTTTCTTCTGTCTTCTTCTTTGACTTTGTCTATCAATAGTTCTATCAAAAGCTGCATTGTAGTCTCCAATTATACAAATTTCTTCATATACTAGGATGGATAAAATATTATGTAGATTTTTATAGAATTTTTCCTGATGTTGGTTTGGTGCATAAATGTTTACTATAAAAACAGTCTTGTCTTTGAATTTTTACAATCAGTGATCTTCCATCTTCTGATTCATATACTAGTTCAGGATGTAAATGTGTTTTCACATAGGTTGCCACCCCTTTTTCCTTTTTTGTTTATCTGACGAAGCAATTTCCCCCCCAAGTTTTTTAATTTCCATTTTTTTAATCAGTTTCTTTAATGTGTGTTTCTTGCAAACAAACCACATCATTCTGCAATTTTTTTTTATTTGATGAAAAAAAATCTTTCTCTTTTGCGGCGCATACAAACCATTGACATTGATGGAAAATATTTTCAACTTCTTATTGTCCATCTTTAATTTCTTTTTTGGATCCATTTTTTCTCTTTCCAAATCTAGTTACAATGTGTCGTAAAGGGATTATCAGTCTTTTCTTGATGTTACCTGGTTTCTTACTTGTTGCGCCTTGTTGCTTTTCTTCTTCTTCATCATCTCCATCCTTTTGTTCTTCTTCATCCTGTTCCTTCTCCTCTTCTTCTTGGAATCCTAACTCTTCACCATGTTGTTTTAGGAAATCTTCTGCTTTAAATATTGAGTTAATTCTGAACCTCTTTCCCTCATAAGTAAATAGTATTCCTACTGGAAGTAACCACCTGCAAGTTGGTAAGTTGTGTACAATCTCTTCTTTTTTCCTTTACCCTCCATGGAATCTCTTTCAGGATCTTAACTTCTCAATCCTGTATCTTCAGAGCCTTTTGATTTGTCATCCTTAAAATGTGATCTCTCATGGCTCTTTTATGGACTTATATGCACCTCCCTTGGTAGTTTGTGTCTTCTTGCATAAGAAGAGTTCATTCTATAGGCCACATCTATATCTTCAGTTATAAACTGTGTTGTCTCCCTTTACAAATATTCTGTTAAAATTTTTGCCATGTTCTCTTTGATATCTTCTCCCTTATTTTCTGGTATGTTTTGAAATCTCAGTAGAAAAGCAGCTTTCTCAAGTTCCAATCTCATCACAGAGTCTTCCAAGGATTCTTGACTAGTTTCAGATCCAGTGTTCTATGTTCTAACTCTTCTGTTTTGTCCTGTAATCGATTGGTAGTCTGTTTCAAGTTAGTAATCTGTTGGGTATTCTCCAAAATCTGTTGCTTGAAATCTTTGGTTTGGGCTGTCTCCTGTAAAGTTAAGGTCTCAATTTTGGCCTGAACCGGCTCTAGTGCAGCAGGTATTGCCATATTGCAGGTATTGCCATATTGACCAAGTTACCTACTGCTGGGGGATAATATTACTAGCAGCAGTGCTTAAAGTTGTATTAATAGCTGGGGGGATTGCTGCCTCTATTGCTTTTGCTACTACATTGTGTATCAAATTATGGACCTCCTGCCCAGATATTTTGTTTAAAGTTGTAGTCACTGATTTAGTTATGCTAGGAGAGGGCCTACCACCTGTAGACATGGTTCAGTTAAAATCACAAACCAACTTCAAACCCTCCTTCAATTTAAAAGAGGTCCAGGCTCAGGCCCAGTTCCCCCTCCCTTTCTAAAAGACAGTACAAATTATTCCACAAAGTATTTCACTATCTCTTATCACCAAATGTTCTCAGTGTTCCCAAACAATCCAGCCTTGTATTTTCAACAAATTACAGTTCAGTTCAAATCAGTTCTGTCAACAAGTTACCGTTCAGTTCAGTTCTGTCTCTTCAGCTAAATAGGCCTATTTTGTCTATTACATCCCAGGCAGCCTTTAGGTCAAATGACCCTAGTCAAATATTGAATATTTTGAAGTCCATGCTGAGAAGCAAATGGTGATGATATTTTTGGACACAGAGAAGACTTTTGACAAACTTGCTTGGGCCTTTATGTTAGAACAGTTATTGACATGGAAATACAGAGAACACTTCTATAAAATATAGCAATTCAGAAAGGAACAAGGCAAGGTTGTCCTTTATCACCCCTACTATTTATCTTTGCCTTAAAGACACTTTGCGATCTGGTAAGAAGACATGAATCCATTAAAGGACTTAAACTTAAAGGAGAAGAGTATAAATGACAAGCATTTGTAGATTATTTGGTTTTAATATTGGAGGATCCACAAGAAACAATTAAACCACTTCTTAATATAATACAAGAATATGGTCAACATGCAGGTTTAAAAATTAATTTTAAGAAAACTAAAATTCTAACAATTTTTTTTACTAAAAAGCAGATCCAAATAATTCAAGATATTTCAAAAATTGAAGTGCAGAAGTCTGTAAAATATTTAGGGATACATTTGACAAATAGATGCACCTCTTTGTTTAAAGAAAACTACACAAAACTTATGGAAAAGATTAAAAAAGACCTACAAACTTGGAAACAGCTACAAATATTTTTTATGGGAAGGATAACGATGATTAAGATGAATATATTACCAAGATTAATCTTTTTATTCCAAACAATACCAATTCTGAGAAACCAACAGTATTTTAAAGAATTAGATAAACTGGTGAGACAATTTATCTGGCAAGGGAATAGGCCAAGAATTAAATTGAAAGTTTTACAAGATGCAAAAGAAAGAGGAGGCTTTGCGTTGTTGGATTGGAAACTATACTACAAGGCAGCCTCTATAACCTGGATGAAAGAATGGATTACATTAGAAAACCCAAGACTATTGAGACTTGAAGGCCATGATTTACAATTAGGATGGCATGCTTTTGTTTGGTATAAGAAGAGTACGGCCCATAAATACTTTAATCAACATGTACTAAGAGCTGCACTACTGAAATCCTGGGAAGAGGTACAAAGTATATATTATATTAAAATACCTAAATGGGTCTCTCCTTTAGAGGCATTTACACCTCCTATGATATTTACAAAGGACTTGGTGTGAACGTATGAAAAGTTGTTAAATAAACAAAACTAAATGTATAATCAAGATGAACTTAGAAAAAGAGGTATCTGCTGAAATTGGTGAGGAAAAGCGAAAATAGACTCCAGATTTAGTAAAGATCAAATAGTTGGTTTTCATGACTCACTGTTGGAATTTGACAAAATTTGGTTTGGGATGGAAGGGAAATACATAAAGTGAATTTATACTCTCTTGTTAGATATTAAAATGCGAGATGAAATTGTAAAAGAACCAATGGTTAAGTGGGCTCAAAACTTGGGTCACAATATTCAGCTGGAGGAATGGTCCAGAATGTGGAAATTAAATATAAAATTTATGTAAGCTGTTTCTTACAAAGAGAACATATATAAAATATTTTATAGATGCCATATGACTCCTGAGAATTTAGCCACATGGTATCCTAATATGTTAAATTTATGTTGGAAATGTAAAAATAATATTGGTTCTTATTTTCACATGTGGTGGTCATGCAAGGTAACTAAAATATACTGGGTTTAGATACATGAAATATTACAGAAAATACTAGAAACAAATATTCCCTTTAAACCAGAATTATTTTTATTAAATGTTATCCCACAGAATTTTACAAAACAGCAAATATATTTGATTGTACATATTGTGACAGCAGCTAGAATACTTTATGCAAAATATTGGAAGGGAGAAGAAACACCAACAAAAGAAAAAATTCTAAAAAAATTGTTTGAAGCAGCAGCAATGGACAAATTAACTTTACAATTGCAAGGAAAAAATAATGAACTGTTTGAAGAAACATGGGTGAGATTTTACAGATGGACTGAACAGAATATGTAAAGATTCTGAAAATAATTTGAATATGAAAGTTATTGATGATAAAGCCAGTATAGGTGTGTAAAACCAGTTAAGATTCAACTGTACTTGAACTGTTAATCTGAAATTAAGTATGAGCTCCACTATCGTAGTTATGTTTGATTTGTTGTTATGTGTTGTTACTGTGTTATTGTTGTTGTTTTGGATAAATTTTTATTGATTTTTCCATAGACGAACAAACAAAACGAAATAACATAAAAGGAGCTTGGTATATTCTACTAGCTCAGTTCAAGTCCCTCCTATATAACTTAACATAAGTAAATTAATTAATTAATACACCATTTTTTTGCAACCTCACATAGTAAATGATTTCTTAATAACGTATTTTACAGATTAACCATCCCACCATTATTTTCCATTACAAATACATAAACACAAATTCTACGACGTGTTTTCAAGTTTATCAATCTGTCCTTACTTTAAACAAGATCCTACCCTTTTCTGTTCTTTTTGCCCCTAGATTACATATAAATTTGGTATTTAATTGTTAATAAACCTAAGCATTAAAGTTCTTCTATGTTTTGTTTCCACCTATTGTTCCATAGTTTCTACCGTCTATTTATCACTAAACTTTCACAAAAACAAACTCAGTATCTTGTACTACATCCTTTCTTGTCATTTCTATTCATTCTTATACAACTTAACTAATACAAATTAACTAGTAAAGTAATGTTTTACAGAGTCAATTCCTTAATCATAGATTTCCTTCTATTTAATTCCAGTTAAATGGACTCTGCCCCATTCTATTTACATGCATATTACTTTAACATGCCCCAAAAGGAGAGTTGCTCTATCATCTGTCTAAATTTTGGTCAATTTCCCACAAGCGCTGCTCTGCGCTCGCCTTCCCTTTTGCCCCGATAGTAAGTGTCAATTTCACACAAGCTGTTGCGCGGCCACATTTTGCCCCACAGCTTTGCATGATTTTCCCCACATCTATTCAATCCTCAAAAAACAGGGGAAAATCGCACAAAACTGCGAGGCAAAATGTGGCTGTGCAGCAGCTTGTGTGAAATTGACATGTACCATCGGGGCAAAAGGGAAGGGCGAGCATGGAGCAGCGCTTGTGGGAAATCGGCCTCAGTTTCTTAACCACAACCATCCTTCTATTTAAATCTGATTTAATGGACTCTACACCATTCTATTTGCATCGATTTTACTTTAACATGCCCGACACATAAAGAGCAAAATCAAGATTTCTTAATAATACCATTTATGAAAATCTTTTCCCTTTGTGGACCTTAGAAACTGGATTTGCAGTTGACAATATTAAACCTAAGTACATGTTAAATTGCATTTTTTCTTTCCTATTTGCCTTCTAGGGTGGAGCAGTAGTCGTCTTGAATCTATTCTTTTCTCTACATTTTTTCCCTTTGTAAATTCCATAAATTTGCTTTACATTGGAGGTTTTTATCTTTTTCTTCCCCTGTTTAATTGTTTCTATAGCTGGCAGTGCCTTCAATTTTAAAGGCCCACTTTCTCTAGACAGCTTATCTTCCTTTCTTGCTATAAAAATCTTTTTGTAAAGCACCTGGATCTGTCTTGCTGAAATCTCTTCCTGCTCACAATTTGGTTCGTTGTCTTTAAAGGTTGGGGATAAGAGTTTGTCCCTTTTGCTTTTAGATTCCTCTGAAGTGTTCTGATTTAAAATGTGTAGCTCCTCACAGGTATTCTTAATTCCTGATTTAATTGTAGCCACTATTATTGTTTTTAGGTCGTCCCATGAGAATTGAATCAAATTTGTTCAGCTAAATTGTCTGTCTTCACCTCCTTTGGTTCATTTTCTGCTTGAAAGTAAATTTTATAGTCTTTGTAGGCATTATAATCTTTGTTTATAGTTTCCATTGTTTATAGTTTTCTGCTGTATACTTAATAATCAGACCACATCACTAGAAAGTTACAATAGCAAAAACATTAGTGACCAGGAATCTCTCACAAAGTCAGTCTTTTGGTTATTATCATATACCTTAGAGTTAAATGATTTGTATTGGGCAGCCTTGTGGCCAAAGAACTCTTTGATCCCACTTTTCTTCTCTTTTTAGTAAAGTGCCATAACTTATTCAGTCTATATTCCATGAACAAAAAAAATAAATTGGTCAAATGGCTATAGTTGTAGCCCCCTTTTCCCCATTTTTTTATATAGGTTTATTTTTTGTGGATTTTCTATATATTACATAATATCTTTTGTCTCCTTACTTTACATAACTCGATAAGTCCCCCCCCCACCCCTTGTTTGTTGATCCTTTATTCACAGCCACAGGCACAAAGTCTGAATCTTCCATCGAATGTCCTTCCACTGTTATCCACTTTAGATAGGTCTTCCATCTCGCTTTAATTTCTTCGGCTTTATCCTCCCATGTGGTCTTCTGGCGCAATTTCTCGATGATGTCCGACTGCACAAAATCAAACAAATAAGTGTGCCAGGTATCTATTGTCCATTTGCTCTTATCTTTCCAGTCCAGAGCTATCATTGCCTTGCCTGCTAACACCATAGCTTTGAGTATAGCCTGGGTTTACTTATTGACTGCCTTATTTCCTAATATACCCATTAAAATTAGTTTAAAGTCTACATTCAATGAGATTCTACATATTTTCTTTATAGTTTGTTTTATTTTTAACCAAAAGACTCTCACCTCTGGACATTCCCACCACATATGGGAGAACCAACCCTTAAATTGTTTACAGTGCCAACACATAGAACTTGATCCCAGAAACATGTTTGCTATCTGCTCTGGAATTTTATACCACTTTGTGGAAAATTTATGTTCCAGTTCATTAAATTTAATAATTTTGGTTTCTTCTATTCCCTTCATTATTCTATTTGCATCGTTTTCCAATATCTGGCCTTCCTTACACCATGTTTTCTGTAAATATAGTATTGCCTTATCTTTATTGGATAACATTTTCTTGTAAATATATCCTGCTAATCCTTGTTTAAATTTTTGCATCCTATTATGTATTTCTTCAATTGGTTCTTCTGTCCAAATATTTCCTTTTTCATTAACTTCCTTAATCATTCTATAAAGGCCTATAATTTTTAACCAATATTGCTTACCTATCTCCTCGGTTAATTGCTGTGCTGGCTTTAGAGTGCCTCCTCTAAATAAGTCTCTTAGCCTATAATATCCCTTTGATCTCAGGAGTTCGCACCATTTATTTTCTCCTGTTTCATTATAGAGGGACTTTAGTGGTGCCCACTTTGAGTTTCTTTTAAGCCATGAGGGCTGCCACTTGTTCCACACTGTTAGTGTTGAATACCTAGGTCCCAACTTGTATAAGATCTTTATTTGTCATTTTGGAGAATACCCCCAAACTCCCTATGTTATTATTGATTTCATTCTCAAAACTCACCCATTTTAGTCCCTCTCCATCGCCTATCTCCAGTATCGATTTTATTTGGAAGGCTTCGTAATAACTAATCAGGTCAGGGACTCCCCATCCCAACTCTGTTCTATGGCTATAAATTATCTTTCTCTGTATTCTGCATTTTTTACTGCCAAAAATCCATTCCTTAATCACTCTGTTCCATTGGTCTAGTTTTTTGGTATACATTCCTAGCAGTATTGTCTGGAAGAGGTATATTAATCTCGGCAGCCAAAACATTTTAACACTTTTGATTCTAGTAGATATATTCATTATTTTATTTTTCCACTTTTTCATATCTTTTTCTATTTTCTTCCAGACCTTGTTATAATTGTTCTCTGATATTTTATCAATATTCTTCTGTAGTACAATACCTAAATATCTGAATTTTTTGGTGCCCATTCCAATATTAGTAATCCCATGTATTTGTTCCCTTTCCTCTTTAGTCACATTAAGATACATAATTTCTGATTTAGCCATGTTCACCTTCAGTCCTGAACATTTTTCAAAGTCCTCTAATATAACTTTTATTTCTTTTATTGCCTCTTTGGGGTTTGTCATAGCGATTATAATGTCATCGGCAAATAAATTGATTTTCATTTCTTCCTTCCTTACCCTGTATCCTTCCACCCTTGCAGAATTTCTTATTCTTTCAGCTAGCTGTTCTATTGCTAGTATAAATAGGAGGGGCGAGAGCGGGCATCCTTGCCGGACTCCTCTTTGAATCTTAAGGAGTTCTGAGTGTTCTTCGTTAACTCTCACCACTGCTGTCCCTTCTCTATATATTTGTTGGATCGCTTTTATATATGGCTCCCCCATCTCGTATTTAGTCATTACCTGCCACAGAAAATCCTGGGAGAGTGTATCGAATGCTTTGTAGACATCTAATTTCAAGAGGCATAGCTTTTTTTTGTGGCCATGTTGTAATACATTTGTAATATTCCTTATGGGGTGGGCTATATTCCTGTCTTTTACAAATCCATATTGGTCCTCCTTTATTATGTTAGGTATGATCTTCTTTAATCTATTTGCCAATATTTTTGCAAAGATTTTATAATCCTGATTTAGTAAACTAATAGGTCTATATGAGCCCACTTCCTCTAGGTCTTTATGTGGTTTAGGGATTATCACTATTTCTGATTGCCTCCACAAATCTGGGGCTTTTTTCCCTTTCAGTATTCCGTTAAATACCTCTTGGAGCTCTGGGGCCAATATGTCTGCCGTCTCCTTATATAATTCAATTGTAAAACTGTCTAGGCCTGGGGATTTGCCCTTTTTCAATTCTTTAATTACATCCTTTATCTCCTGTTGTGTTATTTCCTCCCTTAACATAATTTTATCATTTTCTTTAAGTGTTGTTCTTACATCTTCCTCATATATGACTATGTCCTTTTTTTTATACAGCTATTTGTAAAAGGTCTCAAAGGCTTTTACTATATCTTTTGAGTTGCCAGTTCTTTGGCCATTCACTTTTATATTTTCTATCTTTTGCCTTACCTTCCTGTTTTTCAAATATTTAGCTAACCTTCTGGCCGAATTAATACTATTTCTATGGAAGTCATTTCTTAACATTGCTTCTCTCTTCCATAATGTAACTGAGTCCAACTCATCTAATTGTTTTTTAATTGTTGTTATCTGACTCTGTACTTTTAAATCGTGATTGTTGATTTGTTCCTTTTGCAACCTCTCCAGTTCCTGAATTTTAGATTGTCTTTTTAGATAGCATTCTCTTTTGATGTACTTTTCCTTATTTATGCAGTGTCCCCTTTTCACCGCCTTCGCAGCATCCCACAGGGTATTAATTGGGACAGTCCCTCTGTTCTCCTCAAAATATAATCTTATCTGCTCCATCATATAACTCCTATCTTCCTCTTTAGCCATTATTAAATTATTGTACCTCCAAGTTCTACTTTTTGGCTTTTGATTACCTTCTATTTTTATAGTGATTGGTGCATGATCCAATATCCAAATTGGGTGCGTTGTGATTTTTTTTTATAGTCAGATTGCTGCTTTTTCTACAATTATGTAATCTATGCATGATGGGGTTTTGTGCCGGCTGGATACATGGGTAGGTTTTGGCTGCTGTCCTATCAATTCATGTGCTTCCCTCAACCCCCAATTTCCTATTTTAATTGCCTTATTTTTGGTCAGATCCATGTTCAAATCTCCTGTCATAATTAATTCTCCCTCTGCAAATTGCTTAGTTTTTTTAAATAGCCTGGCTAAAAATTTCTTTTGTCCTTTGTTGGGTGCATATATATTTACCAATGTAAATTTCTTCCCCTCTAATCTGAATTTAGCCATCACATATCTACCTTCCCTGTCTGTCTTTCTTTCTAGTACCTCTACTCTAAGTTTCTTATGAGTCATTATTGCCACTCCTCTGGCCTTAGTGTGGCTCCTAGCTTCCACTAACATCATCCAGGTCGAGTCTTTTAGCAAAGGCTTGTTGTCATTTCTTTTCTTGTGTGTTTCCTGTAAACACAGAACATCTGTTTTTTGCTCTCTTGCCAACTTGGCTATCCGATATCTTTTAATTTCTGATGTTAAATCATTGACATTCAGTGATAAAATTCTTATTGTTTTATCCATATCCCACATCAATTAAGGCTTTGACATCTCATGGCTGTGAAAAATTTGAATGGTTAATTAGTTTACCCTTCCCCTTCCCTTTCCCCCCCTGTGGTTGAGAGTAAAGATGGAAAGAAAATCTCTTCCCCTCTCTCCATTGCATGGGATGCACACATCTCCCCTCCTCCTTCTTCTTGATACTGTAAAAAATAATAATGCTAATAATAATCATTAGCTCAGTCAATAAAGGTATACTTCCCTTAATTGGTTATCGGGAGCTGATCCTGAGGTGTTTCCCTCCTCTCTCTGAAGTTCCTTCGTCACCATCTTCAGGAACCCCTGATTCCTCTTCCATTTCTTGCTCTCCCATATCATCTGTGTTGATTCCTAATTGTTTAAGTAGTTCTTTTTCCTCTGTAATGTTCCTTGCCATATGTTGCTTTTCTTCCTGAAATATAATTATAGAGGATGGATAGCCCCATGAAAATTTAACATTGTTTGCATAAAGCTTTTGAGCAAAGGGGTGCATGAGGTTTTTTTCCCTTAAGGTCTCTTGACAAAAATCTTGTCTCACCCAGACTTTTCTTCCTCTAAAAGTCAGGTCTTTCCTCTTCTTTAGTGCTGTATATATTTGCTGTTGAATTTTCTCTCTGGCGAATTTAATTATTACATCTCTAGGGGCCCCTCCCCTCCCATTCCTTTGTAGTCAATGTACTCTTTCAACATCCTCTGCTTTTATCTCTACTTCATTTGTCTGCATCCACTGTATTAGGGATTCTTCCAGTTTATTTACGGAAATTTCTTCAGATATACCTGATAAAATAAGGTTAGCTCTCCTATTTCTGTCTGACAAGTCATTTATTTGGTGGGTCAGAGAGATTATTTTTTGCTCATTAGCTTCAGCAAGCTCTTTGGCTGTCGTAGCAGTCTGCTTTATAGTAGCTATTTCTGTGCCTATTTTGCTAACTTCTCCACGTAGTGAGTTTAACTCACCACTAATTTTTTCTTGAAAGGCAAGGACTGTGTTTTGGAGTCCTGCAATTTGTTCAGATAGGTCCTTAATTGTCTTTGCCGTATCTGATTCAAAGCTTTGGGAGCGGCCTTAAGAATCTCAAGGCTTTCCTTTCTAACACAGCAATAAATTAGTTTCTTACCACTCTGAAGATGTTCTAGCCAGCTGCTTCCTGGTTATCAGCCTCTTATCTGGGTTTGCATAGTATTTACAAACTTTGAGCTATAAATTCTTTAGTTCGAAGGAGGAGCTCGGAGGAAACACAGCCGGCTTGGTTTAACGCATGCGTGCAGCTCCCCCTTTTCCTCATTTTATATAATTTACAGCACCTTGTTTCCACAACTTTTAAACACCGTTTACTCTGGAGAATAGGGGGGAATATTGCTCCTCCTTCTCTCATTTTTTTAGATTTTCACCAAAGAGTTAATCCTTAAATCTTCATAGTTTTTAGTTGCTTTTAGGTGATCTCACAATCTTCACCACTGTTGGAGGTTTAGAAGCAATTTTTTGTTTTATTACACACCCACCTCACCCCATGTCTGGTAGTGACAGCTTCAACTCCAAAGAGAGGCTCTTTGTCCGCTTGATGCTTCAGGAAATGCCTGATTGCTCCCACTGCTGCTGCTAAGTGGGGTATCAGCTGGAATTCCCATGCATCCGACCCTCTGCCCAAGGGAAGGGGGTCTCAAAGGGCATGAGACCCTCAGTTCCATATGAAAAAGTCAGCACGGTGAGAGAGTATTTCTCTGCTGCGTCCACAGTGCCGCACTGCAACCGCTGTCGTCTTGTTGTTGTATGCTTCTTGTAGTTCTTCTTTTCTTTCTTTCTGAAAATAATAAAATTCCCTGGTCAAATGGGATTAAACAAACAAACAAAAAAAGAAAATACATCCTGATTTAAGTTTAGAAAAAGTGCTTTGAACAACTGGCAGTAGTGGTTATTCCTTGACAAACTGGCTGACATTTTAGCTTCCTGCTCTAGAGAAGGATCTTTGACAAATCAGTCCCAGGTTATAGCCAGCCACAGGAACCAATAAAGTTCACTGCATACAAGCAGGGCTCTTTTTGTAGCAGGAACTCCTTTGCATATTAGGTGACACACCCTTAATGTAACCAATCCTCCAAGAGTTTACAGTAGCCCCTGTAAGAAGAGCTCTGTAAGCTCTTGGAGGATTGGCTACATTAGGGGTGTGTTGCTTAATATGCAAAGGAGTTCCTGCTACAAAAAGAGCCCTGCATACAAGCATACAATTGTGTGTACACTACTACAATGTAATCGATTGGTGCTTCTGGCTTACCATACTAGAAAATGCTGGAATTCAGGCTGTTAGCAATTTCACTTTCTAGTTTAGTTTGGTTCTTACTAGGAGCCAGTTCAAGGTTTCTACCTGGGATACCTTTGTGGTTACAATAAGGTTACCTGTTGGTTATGTACTCTCAGTGTTCCTTCATGATACTTAAGAACCAAAAACCTTGAGGATTGTTCTTCTTCTCTGTCAGCATGGCAGTGTGTGTTTGTGTGTGTGTCTGCTAATGATACCTGTGAGTAGCACACATGCAAGTTTCCATTTGAGAGGAAGTCCCATGCATGGGATTGGGTTGTGTTGGTCATTTTTATAATTAAATTGTGGAATATTTTACTTGCATATAGGACTTAATTTTTTAAAAAGCTACATTATGTTATATATTTTTAGACACTCCAAAGACATTATCTGTACAGCACAGGTGAAATTACTGTATGGCACAGTAATGAGTCCATTAGCATTAGTTATAAGTATTTCCCCTAACTTAACCCACTTTCCTTTTGTCTAATCTGACACTGTAAATGTGTCTAATCTGGCACTAAAAAAAACAACCCTCACACATACAAAAATCTTTGGTGCTAGTGCCAAGTTCTTTATTAACATTTTGTAGAGCACAATATGTATCATCAGAGGAAACAGGGAAAATTAATAACCTTTCCTTTATGCTAATTCCTGCATCTTTCCTCATGCTTGTTATTTTTAGTACAGTTGAGACTAGAGGTGTGCAAAAAAAAAAAAAAGCCGATTCTGGCCAAATCTGTTTCAGCCCCCTGAATGACCCCCGAATGCTACTTTCATCAATGAAAGCAGATTCGGGAGCCATTCAGCTAGCTGAATGACTTTTGGCCCTTGGAGGGAAGGGAAGGTGCTTTAAAGGGCCTCCCCTCCAGGAGCTGGCTTGTTCGGGCTCCCTGCAACCACGGGAAGCCGTGGGAAGCCTGAGCAAGCCAAGGGAAGGAAAGATACTTTAAACTGCCTCCTCTCCCCTCCAGCAGCCAGCTTGCTTCGACTCCCCACAGCTGCAGGAAGCCTGAGCAAGCCAAGGGAAAGGAAGGCACTTTAAAGCACCTCCCCTCCCCTCCAGCAGCGAGCTTGTTCAGGCTCCCCACAGCCGTGGGAAGCCCGAGCAAGCCAAGGGAAGGGAAGGTGCTTTAAACTGCCTCTCCTCCACTCCCCTCCAGCAGCTGGCTTGCTTGGGCTCCCCACAGCCGCAGGAAGCCTGAGCAAGCCTAAGGAAGGGGGGGCACTTTAAACAGCCTCCCCTCCCCACCAGCAGCTGGCTTGCTTAGACTCCCTGCAGCCGTGGGAAGCCCGAGCAAGCCCGAGCGAGCCAAGGGAAGGGAAGGCTCTTTAAATTGACTCCCCTCCCCTCCAGCAGCCAGCTTGCTTGGGCTCTCTGCAGCCACAGGAAACTGAGCAAGCCAAGGGAAGGGAAGGCACGTTAAAGCACCTCCCCTCCAGGAGCTGGCTTGCTCAGGCTCCCTGCAGTCACGGGAAGCCCGAACAAGCCAAGGGAAGGCATTTTAAACAGCTTCCCCTCCCCTCCAGCAGCTGGCTTGCTCGGGCTCCCCACAGCAGTTGGAAGCCTGAGAAAGCCAAAGAAAGGGAAGGTGCTTTAAACCACCTCCTCTCCCCTCCAGTTGCTGGCTTGCTTGGGCTCCTTGCAGCCACAGGAAATCGAGCAAGCCAAGGGAAGGGAAGGTGCTTTAAACAGCCTCCCCTCCAGGAGCCAGCTTGCTTGGGCTCTCCAGAGCTGCAGGAAACCCGAGCAAGCTAAGGGAAGGAAAGGTGCTTTAAATCACCTCCCCTCCCCTCCAGCAGCCAGCTTGCTCGGGCTCCTCACAACCGTGGGAAGCCCAAACAAGCCAAGGGAAGGAAAGGCACTTTAAACAGCCTCCCCTCCCCTCCAGCAGCTGACTTGCTCGGGCTCCCTGCAGCCATGGGAAACCTGAGCAAGACAAGAGAAGGGAAGGAGCTTTAAACTGCCTCCCCTCTCCTCCAGTAGCTGACTTGCTTGGGTTCCCCGCAGCCACAGGAAGCCCGATCAAGGGAAGGGAAGGGATGGTGCTTTAAACCACCTATCCTCCCCTCCAGTTGCTGGCTTGCTCGGGCTCCCCACAACTGTGGGAAGCCTGAGCAAGCTAAGGGAAGGAAAGGTGCTTTAAATCACCTCCCCTCCCCTCCAACAGCCAGCTTGCTCAGTCTCTCCACAACTGTGGGAAGCCCAAGCAATCCAAGGGAAGAGAAGATGCTTTAAAGCACCTCCCCTCCCCTCCAGGAGCTGGCTTGCTCGGATTCCCCACAGCCATGGGAAGCCTGAGCAAGCCAAGGGAAGGGAAGGCTCTTTAAACTGCCTCCCCTTCCCTCCAGCAGCTGGCTTGCTCGGGCTCCTCACAGCTGCGGGAAGTCTGAGCAAGTCAAGGGAAGGGAAGGCTCTTTAAACCGCCTCCCCTCCCCTCCAGCAGCTGGCTTGCTCAGGCTCCCCACAGCTGTGGGAAACCTGATCATGGCAAGGGAAGGGAAGGCGGTTTAAACTGCCTTCCCTCCCTGGCTTACAAAGCCCCCTCCTGAGCTTTTCCTGGCCACCTGCCAAGGCAGGGGGCAAGGAGAGGCCCGGGATGGGTGCAGAGAGGCATTTAAATGGCTCCCTGTGCATTCCCCAGGTCACCCATCAAAGTGGGTGACCCAGGGAAGGCTTCTAAAGCCCCCCCGCCCTTCCCTTGCCACCCACCGAGGCAGGAAAGGCCCTGGATGGTGCAGAGAGGCATTTAAATGCCTACCCGTGCTTTCCCTGCTGCCAGGGGTCACTTTTTGACCATGCCACCGAACTTCAGAGACGGCTTTCGGAGGCGGGCCAAGTCAGATTAGAAAATCTGATTTGGCCCACAGCTGCCCGAAAGGGGGCCGAATGGGCCACTTTCGGGGGTGTATTCGGTTCAGGCGAACCGAATGCACATCCCTAGTTGAGACTTGTTCTATTTTGGATTCCACATTCAGGCGCATTTGGCAAAAAATGGAAATGAAGGGGTGGTAGTGTTGGGTAGATGTGTTCAAAAAACTGATCCAGATTCATTTGCACATTATCATGGCTAATACCTAAATCAAAGCTCCCTAATCAGAGGCAGTGTACCATCCAAATAGTTGGAAGAAGCAATATGAGAAGCCCTTGCCTTCGTATCCTTTTTGTAAGCCTTCTGAAGCATTGACTGAGGTACTCATGGGAAAAAGAATGCCAAAACTAAACCATGTCAAATGAAAATGGGCTGTAGGGCCAAATTTGCCACTCAGTGTTTTGTGATAGGTAAGGTTGTCAACCTCCAGGTGGTAGATGGAGATCTCCTGGAATTACAACTTATCTCCAGGTAACACAAATCAGTTCCCCTGGAGAAAATGGCTGCTTTGGAAGGTGAACTCCATGACATTATACTGTATTGAAGTCTCCCCCTGTACAAACCCCACCCTCACCAGACTCCACTACGAAAATCTCCAGGAATTTCCCAACCTAGAACTGGCAGCCCTAGTGATAGGCTATTACCATAATTGTTTACTGAAACATACCATTTCTCTCTGAATCTGACCTCAAACCATCAGGTCTACCTTTAAGTAGAAAAGGAATGATGGGGAAGATTACATTCCACACCCCCCCCATGACTCTAGAAAACTTTTCTGAAATGCCTACAACATGGATATGGTTAACAAAAAGGCATTTTGTGTATAAACTATTATGGAAATATGTTCTAGGTCTTTCAGTACCAACTATTTCCACTACCATTTCCATTTCCCAAGTCCAGGGATCTCAGTTTGCCAATGGATGGTGCTGTGGCATCAGTTTCCAAGCCTTGAAGATGGTTCAGTGATTCCTGTTCAGTGTGAAATGGTTGGTGTATAATATACACTGAGAACACATGAAGAGCTTGATAATGGTATTTCATGTTTATTATTTCTTTGTCTTTAGGATCCAGGCACAGTCTTTGTTCTCCATCTTTTCTTTCTCTGCTGGCTATACCCAGTCAGTTGGTTCTATTCCTTTGATTAAACATTCTGCTGTCATATTTTTGCAAGTTGTTCTGTGGTCTTGTTCTTAAGGCTTGTGGGAGATACGATATATCATGGGCATTACATCTTCATTGAGGTGTATTTTATACATTATTGGAGACATTCTTGGCCTGTAAATATACCCTGATAGGTTTTTTCCAGACTGTTGATACATACTCCCCAAAGAGACATGAGTCTTTCACTATTTTACTTTTTAATAATCACTGGATCTTCGTCGTGGTCTCTGTGCAGTCCCACACATGGGGTTGGGCGCCTGCGCACGACCTCGTTCGGAGAAACTTCTAGAGCTTTACCTCAGAAGAGCTTTTGGCGGGCTCTCCTCCCGCCCTGGGGGAGGAGACATGCACTGCGCATGCCCAGAGCGGGAGAGAGAGCCGCCTCCCACTCAGTTCTTCTTCGACCGCCTTCGTGTTCACACCTCGTTCCTGTCGTTCCTCCATTTACCTCAGCTGAGTATATCTTTCTTCGCTTTCGCTTTATTTTTTCATCTGCTTCTTTCTCTTCTAAAAAATATTTTTTTAAAAAATCTTTGTCTATCTCTCTTCCCCCCCCTCCTTTCTTTGGAGGGTGGGTGGGGATTTTTGTATGGGAAAAACTCGATTCTTTAAGGTCTGTCGTCGTTGCCCTGCTAAAATTCCATCCAACGACGGGCACGACCTTTGCTTAGTTTGTTTGGGTGAGGCCCATAGAGTAGATTCTTGCCCTCATTGCGCGAGTTTCACTCATCAGGCTCGCCGTAATCGAGAGGCTAGGCTCAAAGCTCTTCTTGTTGAATCGGCTTTGCATCCCACAATGTCTTCAGGAGCTTCCCAGGTCTCGGTAGCCAAGAAATCGGACACCTCCTCGAAGGCACCGAAACAGAAACCTAAGCGGGCTGTAGATAAGACCCCTTCGAAGTCAAAGGCCACGCCCTCTGCTTCGGTTTCGAAAGTGGACCCCATCGTCGTGACTGGGTTGTCGACGTCGATGCCGGCCCTCGCCTCTACATCCCATAAGTCTGCGGCTCGACAACAGACTCCGCAGCACTCCCACTCGTCACCGACGGAGACGATACCGTTGGGCCAGTTGACCAGATCGCCTCCGCACCTGTCTCCGCGAACAGGCTCCCGGTCTCCACGGAGGCGTTCCACTACCCCGATCCACACTTTGGACGAGGGTCTGGTTGTGCACCGCCATGCGCGGTCCCGATCCCGATATGGTCATCGATGCCTGATCCGTAGGCAATCCCCGTCGTCGTCTGATTCGGCCTCTGACCACCAATGCTGGTCCTATGAAGACCGTCGGAAGCGTCCGGATGCGGCCTACTATTATTCGAGGTCTCCGACACCGGAAAGACACCGCTATGACCGAATCCGGCATTCGGAACGCGGAGATCAGGCCCACGCCCCTGACCACCCTCGGCGCTCGGCATCTGTGGCCTCGGCTCATTCTGCCTCTCGGGAACAGTCTTCTGACCTTCCCAGAAATCGGGACGCCCCAAGGAGTTCCCCAATGGAACCTCGACACCGTCCTGCCATCGACCATCCGGTCATCGACCTTGTCCAACCCCGATCCTCCTCTCCTATGTCGATCTCGGACAGGTCGGATTCGGCGGAGTTCGATCCCGAGGTCTCTCGGATCGAGGATGAGCCTCGACGCTCGGGGTCCATTTCACCTACGGAGGGCCCTAAGGCATTTTTGGAGCTCGTTACCAGGATGGCGACTGCCCTCCAAGTTCAGGGCTTTACGGAGTCCCCAGCAGTGACCAACGTCGTTCACCGATTGGTCCAGGCTGATCTTCCTCCGTCTCCCGTCTTGCCTTTGCTGCCTGTCCACCTTTCTATGTTGAAAGAGTCATGGGAACAGCCGGCTTCGATCCCTCCGGTTTCGAGGCACTATGATGGGTTGTACAGGATCCAGGATGCTCCTGGCAAATTCCTCCTTTCTCAGCCACCACCGAACTCCATGGTGGTTCACTCTTCTTCGAAATCGAGGCAGCCTGCTCGCCAGTCCACGCCCCCTGACCGTGAGGGTCGTAAACTGGATCTTCTGGCCAAGAAGATGTACTCTCTGGCCTCCATGAATCTCCGGGTCGATACTTATCTGTCTTATTTATCTGCTTACGCATTCAACGTTGCCAATGCAATTCGCCCTGTCCTGGAGTTTGTTCCGGAAGAGCACCGTCCCACTCTCTCAGCTGCCTTGTCTGAGGTTTGTGCCATATCAAAGCAACAAATCAATTCCATTCGTCATGCAGTCAATTGCTCCTCTAAACTCCTGGTGTCTTCTGTCGTTCTCCGGCGTCATGCCTGGCTGCGGGGCACATCTCTACAACCGGATGTCAAGTTCCGTGTAGAAGACCTCCCCTTTGACGGAAACGGCCTTTTCCACTCCACCACCGACGAAGTGTTGAAGGCTGTCGATGAGAGTCGTAAGCAGGCCCAAAACCTTGGAGTCTCGGCTGCACCTTACCATCCCAGAAACCGTTCCTGGAAACCTTCCGGCTCCAGGTGATACCTATCTCCGGCACCTCACTCCCAATGGAGGAGAAAACCGTACGACTCCCGTCCTCCTTCCAAACACCGTTCCCAACCCACCAAAAAGCCGCCGCAGCCTAAGCAGTCTGTTTGACTGTCCCCACCGTCTCTCTCCAACGTCGTTCAATCCTTCCGTCCGTACCCGCCTCTTCCCCTTTCTACCAGCCTGGGAACAAATTTCAACCGACTCCTGGGTCCTCACCATCCTGCGGGTCGGGTACACCATAGAGTTCGTTTCGCCTCCGGTTCTCCCACACTTTGTCGTCACGCCTCCAGACCCCCTCCTCGATCTCGAGGTTTCTGCTCTCCTTGCCAAGGGGGCCATCGAGGTCGTCCCGGAGGCGCAACGAACTCTCGGCTTCTACTCTAAGTATTTCCTGGTTCCCAAGAGAGACGGCGGCTTCAGACCAATTATGGACCTTCGGGATCTCAACCGTTACATTCGGTATCAGAAATTCAGAATGGTCACTCTGCAGTCGATCCTCCCTCTCATTCCACGGGCAGTGTGGCTCACATCAGTCGATCTTCAAGACGCATACTTCCATGTCACGATCCGTCCCCAACATCGGCGGTTTCTCCGGTTCGCCATTGGAGATGCCCACTACCAGTACAGGGTGCTTCCCTTCGGCTTTTCTACAGCTCCACGGGTGTTCACCAAGCTGATGGCTGTGGTGGTAGCCGAACTCCACCAACGGGGAGTCACTCTTTATCCTTACATCGACGACTGGCTTCTCGTAACTCCAACGCCAACTCAGTTGCTCCACGACACTCAGGAGACTCTCTCCCTTCTCCGTGCTCTCGGGCTTTGCGTCAACCATGCCAAGTCCTCCCTTCAGCCCCTCCAAATCCTTTGATTCCTCGGGGCTCGACTCGACACCAACCTCGAAGCGGCTTTCCTTCCGGAGTCCAGGGCTTCCAACATTCGGGCGATGGTGTCCGCCTTTCAGACGTGTCCCCAACAATCCGCCCGTTCTGTCATGAGGCTCCTCGGTCACTTTGCCTCCACGGTGTTCGTTGTCCGCAACGCTCGGCTGAAGACACGGCCGCTTCAGCTCTGGCTCCTACAAGCCTTCGATCCCCTCCGGAGGCCTTGGCACACGGTTCTGTCGATCCCACAAACCGTCCTCGCCTCCCTCGAGTGGTGGGCTCAACCTATCCACCTCCTTTCCGGGATGCCCTTTCGTCCTCCTCCTCCCGACTTGCTGTTGACCACAGACGCTTCCCTCTTGGGTTGGGGAGCCCGGAGCGGAACGCTTACTGTTCAAGGGGCTTGGTCTGCTCGAGATGCAACTCGCCACATAAATTACCTGGAGTTGCAAGCAATCTACCTGGCCCTTCGGTCCTTTCTTCCGATCCTCCGAGGCTGTGTCGTCCAAGTGGCTTCCGACAGCACCACGGCTGTTTATTATGTCAACAAACAGGGTGGCACTGCCTCTGTTCGTCTCTGCACCTTGGCGATAGACCTCTGGTCCTGGTGCCTCCATCACTCCATCACGCTCCCGGCGATCCATATTCCCGGGGATCAGAATGTCAATGCGGACTGGTTGAGTCGTTCTGCCTCATCGGACAACGAATGGTCCATTCCCCTCCGGTATCTTCGACCTCTGTTTCGAGAGTTCGGTCACCCATCTGTCGAAGGCTTTGCGTCCGTCGACAATGCTCGCTGTCGCCTGTTTTTAAGCAGGGGTCCCCCATCTGCTCGGTCGCTCGGGGATGCCTTTCTCCACAAATGGAACGGAACCCTGTTTTATCTGTTTCCTCCGTTCCCTCTCATCTCTCGGGTCATGCAGAAGATTCATGCAGACCGCACCTCCTGCATTCTGATCACTCCGTGGTGGCCACGCCAGGTCTGGTTCCCGCACCTGCTTCAACTCTCCTGTCGTTCCTTCCGTCCCCTCCCTGTCGTCCCAGATCTCCTTTCTCGGGCCCAAGGGAGAATCATCCATCCCAATCCGGGATTTTTCAAATTAACGGCCTGGAAGATCCAGCCCTAGACTTCCCGCCTCAGGTCTCTGAAATCCTCCTGAATGCTAGGAAGCCTTCTACTCGACGTTCCTATCAGTTCAAGTGGAACAGATTCCAATCCTATGCTACTGATCACTCCTTCGATCCGATTCGATCATCTCTCCGTGAGATCTTCGCCTACATTGTGCATTTGAAGGATGCGGGCCTGGCATACTCGTCCTTGAGGGTTCATTTGGCGGCGATCTCCGCCTACCACCCCCTCATACAAGGCTCGTCAGTGTTCTCCCACCGTCTCATCAAGACGTTCCTCAAGGGTCTTCTTTGCATGTGCCTGCCTAGGAAACCGTTGGTGCCTTCCTGGAGCTTGTCTCTAGTCCTTTCTCAACTCATGGCTAAACCGTTCGAGCCGATGGCTACCGCTGACCTCAGGTTAGTGTCCTGGAAGACGGCTTTTCTCGTAGTCATTACCACTGCACGCAGAGTAGGGGAGCTAGCTGCCTTCAGGGCCGATCCCCCCTATACCGTTTTTCATAGGGAGAAGGTGGTCCTTAGAACAGATCCTTCCTTCCTCCCTAAAGTCATCTCTGCCTTTCACCTCTCTCAGTCATCTGTTCTGCCTACTTTCTTCCCGAACCCGACTAATGCCTCTCAGAGAGCCCTGCACTGTCTAGATGTGCGCAGAGCGCTCTCTTTCTATCTACACAGGACGCGGCCCATACGTAAATCTCCTCGGCTGTTCCTAGCTTATGGCCCCCCTCACGCGGGGGAACCCATTTCTTCTCAATGTCTCTCTAAGTGGGTGACTTCCACCATAGCCCTTTGCTATGAGCTGGCGCGTCAACCCATTCCTACCTGTCTCACTGCCCATTCCACACGGGCGGTGTCGACGTCCACCGCTTTCCTGGCCGGTGTCCCGTTGGAAGACGTCTGTGCGGCTGCTACGTGGTCCTCGGCATCGACCTTCGTGACCCACTACGCACTCGACGTCTGAGCTCAGCGGGATGCTGCCTTTGGTCAGACGGTGCTGCGATCTCTCTTCACTTGACCCTGCTGGACCCTCAGGTAGGACCCGTGGGTGATTTGTTTTGATGGTGATGCTGTATCTTAACCATTATTTTTGTGTCCTTTGCAGCTGCCAGCTCCCTCCTCCAACTGGTTCAGCTCTTGTAATCACCCATGTGTGGGACTGCACAGAGACCACGACGAAGATAAACAGGTTGCTTACCTGTAACTGATGATCTTCGAGTGGTCATCTGTGCAGTACCACAATCCCACCCAGCCTTCCCCGCTGCTGGCATCTCCAGATTTCCTTCTTTGGATTCTTTGGCCTTGACAGTGGCGGTCGAAGGAACTGAGTGGGAGGCGGCTCTCTCTCCCGCTCTGGGCATGCGCAGTGCATGTCTCCTCCCCCAGGGCGGGAGGAGAGCCCGCCAAAAGCTCTTCTGAGGTAAAGCTCTAGAAGTTTCTCCGAACGAGGTCGTGCGCAGGCGCCCAACCCCATGTGTGGTACTGCACAGATGACCACTCGAAGATCATCAGTTACAGGTAAGCAACCTGTTTTTTTCTTTTGTTGTTGTTGTTCAGTCACACAGTCGAGTCCGACACTTCGTGATCCCATGGACCACATCACACCAGGCCCTCCTGTCTTCCGTCGTGCTTTGGAGTTTCCTTTATTTCATGTTCGTTGCATTGATAACACTCTCTAACCATCTCATCCTTTGCTGTTCCCTTCTTCTTTTACCTTCAATCTTTCCCAGCATCCGGGTCCTCTACAGTGAGTGCTTCAGCTTCAGTATCTGACCTTCCAGGGAACAGTTACGGTTGATTTCTTTTAGGATTGACTGATTTGATCTCCTTGCAGTCTTCTCCAGCACCATAATTCAAAAGAATCTATTCTTCAGCGCTCGGCCTTCCTTATAGTCCAACTCTCGCAGCCATACATTACTACTGGGAAAACCATTGCTTTGACCATACAGACTTTTGTTGGCAGAGTGCTGTCTCTACTTTTTATTATGCTGTTTAGGTTTGCCATCACCTTCCTCCCCAGGAGCAGGCGTCTTTTAATTTCATGGCTGCAGTCACCGTCTGCAGTGATCTTGGATCCCAGGAACGTGAAGTCTGTCACTACTTCCATGACTTCCCCTTCTATTTGCCAAGGAGTGATGGAGCCAGATGCCATGATCTTAGTTTTTTTGATGTTGAGTTTCAAGCCAACTTTTGCACTCTCCTCTTTCATTCTCAGCAAGAGGCTCTTTAGGTCCGCTTCACTTTCTGCCATTAGAGTAGTATTGTCTGCATATCTGTGGTTGTTGATCTTTTCCCCAGCAATCTTAATTCCAGCTTGTGATTCATCCAGGCTGGCATTTCGCTTGATGTACTATGCATTTAAATTAAATAAGAAAGGTGACAATATACATCCTTGTTGTACTCCTTTTCCAAAGCCAAACCAATCAGTTGTTCCATATCCGTTTCTAACTGTTGCTTCTTCATCCTTATTCAGGTTTCCCAAGAGACATGTGAGGTGGTCTGGTACTCCCATCTCTTTAAGGACTTGCCATAATTTGTTGTGATCCACACAATCAGTTTTAGTATAGTCAATGAAGCAGAAGTAGATGTTTTTCTGGTATTCTCTTGCTTTCTCCATAATCCAGTGAATGTTGGCAATTTAATCTCTAGTTCCTCTACCTCTTTGAAACCTAGCTTGTACTTCTGGCAGATCTCTATCCACGTACTGCTGAAGTGTAGCTTGTAGGATCTTGAGCATGGCCTTGCTAGCATGTGAAATGAGTGCAATTGTGCGATAGTTTGAACATTCCTTGGCATTGCCCTTCTTTGGGCCTGGAATGTAAACTGACCTTTTCCAATCCTGTGGCCACTGTTGAGTTTTCTAAATTTGCTGGCAAATTGAGTGCAGCACTTTAACAGCATCATCTTTTAAGACTTTGAATAGCTCATCTGGGATACCAGCACCTACACCAGCTTTGTTGTTGGTAATACTTTCTATGGCCCCAGGGGTCTTTTCATAGAAAAAGGAGCTCATTAGCATATGGTATGCTAATGAGCTATTCGGCTATTAGCATAGGCTACGTCCCCTGACATCACCGGAAGTTATGTCAGAAGCGGAAGCAAAATGTGGGGCGGCATCTTCAAAAGCCTCCCCTTCCCTTCCCCAGCTGGCCTGGGTGTGGGAGCTAAGAGAGAAGGGGTTTAAAGTTTAAACTCCTCACTAGAGTTGGGCCACAGAAGGAGGAAAGAGGGAAGGAAAGAGAGAGAGTAGAGAGAAGGAAAGAAGGAAGGAAAGAGGGAAAGAAAGAGAAGGAAAGAAGGAGGGAAAGAAAGAGAGGGAAGAAGGAGGGAAACAGGGAAAGGAGGAAAAAAGAGAAGAGAAGAAGGTGGGAAAGAAAGAAAGGGAGAAGGGAAGAAGGAGGGAAAGAGGAAAAGGAGAAAAGGAAAGGAGAGAATGAAAGAAATTCGGCAGCAATTTGGCCCCATTATACCCTATGGGCCATTGAAGTCAATGGTGAAAACATAAGGTATATTCTGGGGGCTGAAGGGGAGGGGGTTTGAGGGAGAGGCTCCAAACTCACAGGGTAGCTGATGGAGCCTCTCCTCAAGATACCCACCAAGTTTCAAAAACATTGGACAAGGGGGAAGAGACGGGTTTAAACCCCTGCCTCTTCCCTGGCTTGCCTGGGCACCCCCCAGTTGCGGGGTGCGCAGGCAAGCCACGCTTAGAGGGAAGAGATGGGGGTTTAAACCCCTGCCTCTTCCCTGACTTGCCAGCACCGCCCCCCCGTCTTCAGGCCCCACCGGGAGGTTGGCATCGCCGGGGGGGGGTGCGGGGCCACAAGCTGGGCCGGCCCTGGCTGTGACCAAGGAAGAGTTTTAATCTGGGTTCTCTAGCTTATATCTAACTATATGTTCTATGGCTGAAACACACTGAAGTGATGTTTTCAAAGATTTGTGAGAACTCTTATTTTTCTTAAATTGGTATCTGAATATTTTTCAGTAGCAACGAATATGACCGCAATCTTATTACGTAAGTCCATCTTTCCTTGATAAAATTTATTTCTATCTCAATTTTGTGTTCATCTGGCTCAGCTGGGAAGAAAAATAGGGAATAGTGTAGGAAGACGTTCTTGTACACAAGTTAGGCCTTTCCACATTCTCATTTTACTTGCTTCTAATTTCCTGTTCCTTTGGTGTGTGTTTTTCTTTCCGTTCTGCACATGTGATTGCACTGCCAGTTGCTCAGTGATTGATTTGATAGCACACAGGTTTATTTCCAGCATATCTCTCTGCAGTTTTAAACTGCAGGTTTTAATTCTAGAAATAAGCTGTGTAATATCAAATTGACCATAGTGGAAGCAAAACATCCCCCCCCCCAGTTGCTTTTCACCTCAGCTCTTCTTCTGAAGAAAAAAACGATAGAGGTTGCCTGGGACACCTTTTTTCTAGCTCAAGTTAGTTTGCCAACTGTAAACGTCTCTAGAGAAAGCAGTCTTGGCTCTTTTATACATTTCTTGGTAATATCCATCTGTAACATGGTGTGTGTTCGATTGCCTTAGAAAAATATCTAGAAATAACAAATTTGATACAGATTGTGATAGGGATGATCTTAATGGGTCTGTCACGGGGAGCACATAACTCCCGTGTTATATCGACTTCTCTGCTTTCTTGCTTTTGTTGTTCTAAGGGTTTATATTCTGTTCTTATGTTGGGTGTTTAAAATCTTTTTTATTTGGATATTTTTTCAAGGCTTTATTTGTACATTTTAAATTTTGTTTTCGTACTATTAGTTTAGTGTGCTGCTTTAGCATTTATTGTTTTTATAGTATGTTGCAGGCTACCTTGAGGATGTGTTTAGGGAGAGGTAGGGTGAAAATGTTTTAAATAAATAAATTCTATTTTGGAAGGCACTTTGGAGATCAGTAAGGTTTTTGGCTTTTGATGCCACTTGCCGTTTTTCTGCCATTTTTCATCTCTTTATTTTTATTCTTCACTGATGCTGCTCTTGTTAAGTGGCCTTGTTTTATTATTTGTTTCTGAACCACAAATGTTTTGTTGTAATTTTTAGCTGCATTGGGTGCTGTGTATTTAGCAGATAAATATTACAACAATACACTAAAGGAAATAATTATTTTGGGGTGGAAATCCTTTTGAAAAAATACCTCCCAGACCACAGCTAGTAATGGCTTCGCATGCATGTCACCATCATACTTAGGGTTGCCATCTCCAGGTTGGGAAATTCCTGGAAATTTGAGGGCAGACCCTGGGGGTGGTAGAGGTTGGGGAGGGGAGAGAGCTCAGCAGGCATATGATCCCATGGGAATCTACCCTCCAAAGCCGCCATTTTCTTCAGGGGAATTGATCTATGTAGTCTGAAGATCAGTGGTAATGCTGGGAGAATTTGAGGCCCATCTGGAGGCTGGCAACCCTAATCATGCTACTAACAAAGGTTGGCATACAGCGCCATGCGCAAGTGGAAATATGCCACTGCCAGGGCTGCCATTTGTTTATCTTCAACCTGGAGTCCCAAGGAGGTTCTCAGGTGCTCAGTCCCCCTACCCTGAATGCCATTTAGCTTTAGGCAATGCAGCCTTGCTTGACTCTTATTGGTACTGCTTAACAAAAGGAGTCTCTGCCAGATAGGCTTCTCCAGCACAGCTACCACCTTGGTCTTCATATCCACCACGAACAGAGATGTACAATTTCTGGAAATTTTGAATCATCTGGGGGAGAGAACAAAATTTGTAGGGGGAGGAATTTAAGTATATGCAATACTTGCTGTTTTATCAACCCTAAACTAATCTTTACTGCTTTAACAACATAAAATGCATCATTTATAACTTACTTAGCATATAAAACTGCAACATTTGAAATATTTATGGAATTTAAACATTAAAAATCCTTAGTTTTCTACAAGCAAAACTGCAAATTACCCAGTGCTTGAGAGAAAACCTCAAGCTATCATATCTTGGCTCATATACCTTAATTTTTGCTATCTGAAAAGTAGAAATATAGGAGTTAAACAGAAATGATAAGCTTTGTGTTTTATTTATTTATTATTTAATTCCATTTGTATCCCGCCCTTCCCGCTGAAGCTGGCTCAGGGTGGCTTACATTAAAAGTTAAAATACAATAAAAACAAATTCAGTGCATACAAAACACATCATAAAATCCATATACATTGCAAGTAACAATTCACAAATAAATACAGTTAAAGTGCTAGTGGCGGTAACTATAGGCCATGATGTAACAAATCTAATAGAGTGTATGGCCAGAAGGTGTTACTGTTGACATAGAATTTATTACTTGGTCAGAATAAAGACTCACACAAAGGGTCAATAATAATACCTGCACAGCTATATGCAGTTCCAAATAGATGCTGCCTTCTTCCTTCTGTGGCTACTAGTTAATGAAAACTCAGGGTTTTCTCTGAGGCTTTGGTGCAGTTTTTGCCATGCCTACTTCTAATCTGCCCCTCTCCCCCCAAGATAAAGCAATAACCTAGTTGATACTCAATCTATGGGTGCATGTATCATAGTGGTTTCAGGGAGAGGTAAAAAGAGAAGTGGCAGGTCCAAAGGGTCATAATAATAATTAATAATTATTGTATGTCATTGTGTGTAGAATAGCCAGGAGATCCTAAGATTGTCTGGCAACCAGAAGTGCTAGCTCTTTTAGCGCTATGCACCATTAGGTGGCAAGTTAGGCTTGTTTTTAAGGCAAGAGACTTTCAGAGGTGGTTTGCCATTGTCTGTCTCTGCATCAGAGCCCTGGTATTCCTTGGAAGTCACAAGGGCTTTTTGGGGGAGGGAAGGTGCCGAAACTCTCAAGAGGGAAATGAAGTTTTCAAACTGTATACTGAAAACTCACAAACTTCTAAACATTTTAAAAAGAATTTTGTCAAGGAGGTTCTGGAACTCCGTTCCAGCATGTTCCCCCAGAAAAAAAGCCCTGGAGTTTGCCATTCCAAATACTAGCCAAGGCTGAAACTGCTTAGCTTCTGAGATCTGATGGAATTGGCTAGCCTGGGCTATCCAGGTCCAAGGGCCACAGAAGCAATGAAAGCCCTGCATGCAGCCCCGATGAAGATTAGGTATACTTCTAGATGCAGAAATGCATCTTGGATATGTCTACAGCATGCCCACCTTATCTATACTGTGTGTGTAAGGGTGTGTTCAGACGGATCTTTTGATCTGCCATAGGAACGACTCCCTTGCGGATCAAAAATGCACGACCAGACAGAAACATCTGGGAAATATTCCGGTCCCATAGGCATCCCGTTCTGCTGCGCCTCCAATCCTGATTTAAAAAGTAGTAGTTCCAATGTAGGGTTTTCGCTTACCCGAGCAACAACTGCAGACTTTCTTCCGTCTGGTCACTCCATTAGCGCGCGATGCTCCCGTCGGCTCGGTCTGACATCAGACCGAGCCGACGGGGGCGCGATTTTAAAAAATTGAAACCCCATGTGCGCTTTAACGAGGAAACGCATTCAGCGATAAGCGCTACGAGGAATGTAATATTCATGCTTATTTCTTTTAGGGACAAGATGTTACCGCGATGGGAGATGGAGGGGGGGAAGGACTGTTCTAACTTGCAAAATAGTCCCTCCATTGATCATGATGGCAATGGCAAGGGGGAGGACCGGGACTTTGCTGAAAACCCTCAGCGATCGCCTCAGTTCTCCAAGGAGGCGCAGCCTTGCCTATGCGAATGTACAAAACTTTTTTTAAAAAAAATCCTCGGTGGATGCCGTGTAGACAAATCACGGTGGGAACAACACGCGGTGAGGCTATTTCATGGGGGGGTGTCTGGTTGTGCTAGGCTAGATTTAAAAAATCGGGATAAAATTTTAGGAGGGCTCATGGTGTGATTGACTAGCCGTCTGAACGCAGCCTAAGACTGACAGGCTGATCCAGCAATTAGTGTACATAAGCTGGATCTGGGATCTCCACCCTGTATAATCAATGTGAGTTGTAGGTTTTCCTCAGTTCCTGAAGTTCACAGTGCCTGATTTGTACTGGACCATGAAGAGGCTGCAGCAGAGCTGCAAAGCCCCCCAATGGGTGCAAGAATTCCCCACCCCAATTATTTTGCAGGAAAAAAATTAAAAAGAATAAGTTCTCATCTACTTACAGAAAGTACTTACTATAGAGTTTCCAGTAATTGCTAGAGCTACTTCTGGGTAGCTCTAGAAATCTCCAGGACCTCTATAATAGTAACTTCCTGTAAGAAGATGAGAGCTTATTTTCCTTTTCAATTTTTCTCTAGGGATACTGTCTTTCCTCCTACAACCTTTCTGCTGGTTGCAGTGCTTGGAAACCCTAGGCTTTCTCCCTCTACTATTTTCACAATCTAAAATGCTTGTTTTAGCAGGGTGCTGTTTAGGGAAATCTACATGTATCAGAGGAACATTTAAATTTACCTAACAGGCCCCAATAAAAGTATCCAAACTATTTCAGATCAGAAAAATGGGGGAGGCTGAAATTCCTTCTTCCTGAGCTCTACAGTCCTGATCCAAATTGGACAATAAGTGAGTGGGAATTAAAGAAAGCCCTGAAATTACTTCTCACTGGTGCAGCTAGTGTGCAGAGGTCTGTAGAGAAAACAAGCCCCTAAAGAGTATGTAAGAAAATGCTCTCAAAACTATTCAGGATTTACTGTATTCTGTGGCTCAAATACATTTTGAAAAAGTTTTTTTTTCCTCCACTCTTCTCTCTTAGGTAGACAAATGAGTATTTCTGTGAGAATGACTGGATATGTGGTGCGCCAGACATTTTTGTAGTTGTTTATCCAAATGTGCATCCCTGTGCAGATGTTCTCTTCGCTGCATTGCCTTCAATAAAATGTGAGCTAGATAGGGTTGCCAGATTTCAGGTGTAGCCCTGAAATCTCCTGCTTTTACAACTTATCTCCAGTTGATTGAGATCAGCTCCCCTAGTGAAAATGGCTGCTTTGAATGGTGGACTCTATGGCAATGTGCCATGCTGAGGCCCCTCTCCTTCCCAAACCCCACCTTCTCCTGGATCCACCCCCAAAGTCTCCAGGTATTTACAAACCCAGACCTGGCAACCGTAGAGCTTAGAAGATGTATCTGAGTATCATGCAATGCGAGGCAATGAAGTATGGATAAGAGCACTTGGAAGATGTCCCTGCAACAGCCAAGAAATATTTGTAGGTCCACTGTTGTTGGTTTTGTGGAGGAAAGCAACTAGGGAAGATGATGGGAAATTTCCTGCAGATTTTTTTAAGAGATAGTAGCAGCCATTTAATGAGAATGAGGAAAGTTGCAAAAGGGCTGCAATGCCACAAGATGCAGTTTAACACGTTCAGTGTATGTGTAATGTATTGAAACTCGACCATGTGTGAGGCGAGTCTCCACGCAGTCATGCGAAACCTCCGAGCTTCGCTCCAGGAGACAATAGCCCGGACGGATCCTAGCCCACACCAATCAGAGGGCTAGGTTCCTGGTCGGGACCTATGGAACTCTCAGCCACTGTATATAGCCTATCATTGAGTGGGGGGGTGTTTTGGGGACTAGATTCACGGAGCATATAAGCCGACCTGCGAGTCGGGGTTTCTTGTCTTGTTCTGCACCTGTAATAAAGTATGACAGCTGAAATCACTTGCCAGTCTCAGTACTTTTCACTGGTAATGAGGATGGGATCCATCTTCACATGAACAACAACCACAAGCATCGCATCGTGCCCCGACACCGAGGAGAACATAGCTTCACACTCCACGTCTCTGTTCACCGCGCACCGCACCACTCCTAGTGCTGTGCCTCGCGCTCTGAAGCATTGTGCCCAGTTGCCGCCAGCTCCCTCCTGCCTTGTGGAGTTCCCAAGATGGCCGCAGTGCACGGTAACATCACTGCCTTCGATGTCACCCAGCCCAAACAGTGGGAGACATGGCTGGAGACCCTGGAAAACCACTTCATGTACCACGATGTGATGGACACTGGTAAGAAAAAGGCCTTGCTCATGTGGCATCGATGCTTTCTGGTTGCTGAAGGACCTGATTGCACCCAGACAGATGAAGGAGGAAACCTACGAGGTACTGGTGAAGGCGCTCACTGATCACCTGGCTCCCAAACCAATCAAATTTGCGGAGCACATGGATTTTTTTTGCACACATTCAGGGCCCAGATAAGCCAGCCTCCGACTTCCTGGCAGGACTCCGAAGAGTGGCCATGAGGTGTGCATTCCCTAGCCTGGTGGAGACACTCTTGAACCAATTCTGTTAAGTATGAGACTCAACAACGGAATAAGCTCAACAAGTGATTTCAGCTTTATTCAATGACAAACACCAACTCAGGAACACACAACACAAACAGTGGAGCACAGCTCCTTTTTAAACTCTCCTGGGCTGTCAAAGCCACACCCATAACAAGTTAAGGACCAATGGCATTGCAGGGATAAAGATCAATCAGGACTGTTCCCTCTTTGCAACATTATCACACAGTGATTGGCTATTTACACTGGTTTCACAGAAACCGACCAATAGGAATGTGACAGCTTAGAATCCACATTCAGAATCAAGCTTAACCTGGAAAAGAATAGGCTTGGTTCACAGTTTAATACATAACAAATCCCTTGTGGGCCTCTGTGAGCCCAAGCTCTGCAGGAAGCTGACCAGCCATGATGACCTGGATCTCAACAAGGCGTTAAGAGATACCGCCTCGTACGAGAAGTTTCATCAGGGCTGCTGCACCAAAGCAGTCTATTGCACCAAAGCCAACCTCATCTTGAACTTCTCTGACAGGGAGGAGGTACTGCAGGTCTGCTGCCTGTCACAACGACCATCTCATCAACCTGGATCTGCCACAAGCAAACCGTCATCTACTTCAGCATCTTGCGCCAGCTGTGGGGGCGACCATGAACACTGGACCTGCCGTTTCCGGGATGTTGTTTGCCAAACCTGCAACAAACAAGGCCACATTGCCTGGGTTTGCCGTTCCTGGGGTCACCGACAGAAGACAGCAGTGCATCAGGAGTCTTCGAATCTCCACACACTCACCTCCCACCACCAGCCACACCAGGTATGTAACCTGCCCCTCGATAGCCCTAATAAACTGCATGTAACAGTGTTTATCGAGGGGTCCCCCTGTAAAATGGAAGTGGACACAGTTTTGTCCTTTTCCATCATTTCTGCTGCCATGCTGCACACCCTGTGCCCACGGGGGGACCCCTCCTAGAGAAGCCAGGACTAACAAAAACCCTGTGGCTATCTGGGGCTGGGGCAGGTTCTGGGCGCGGTATAAGGACCATCTAGATTTGCTGGTGGTGGAGAGCCAACTCACAAGCCTCTTGGGGCTTTCCTTTTTTGGGCTGTTGGGGCTCACAGTCATGAGGTTAAATCAGGTCCAGTCGCAGGACTTCGCCAGGGTCTGTGATGAATTCTCCTGGGTTTTTGATGGCTCACTGGGCCCCCCTATCTCGCTGGAGCTCGACCCTGGCATCCGGCCCATTCATATTAAGGCCTGCCCCCCCCCCCCACTGGCAATGAAGCCAAAAATCAAGGCCGAGCTGGACTGCCTCGTGGTGCAGGGGGTGGTAGAACCCATCTCCCACACTCGGTGGGAGATGCCAATTGTTACCCCGGTAAAGCCCAACAGGGATGTCCGCATCTGCACAGACTACAAATGCACTCTGAATAAAGCACTCTAAGACCACGAGTACCCGTCCCGGTGGTCAGCCACATCCTCGCTTCATTGGTGGGTGCAAGTATTTTTGGCAAATTGGACTTGACGCAAGCCTATCAGCAGCTGCTGGTTGACACCGCCATGGCCAAAGCTCAAATGATTGTGACACATAGAGGGGCTTTTAGGGTCAATTTTTTGCAGTTTGGGGTAAGCGTGGCACCCGGAATATTCCAGTGTTTCATGGATTCTCTTCTCAAAGGAATTCCAGGGGTGCAGCTGTTTTTCCTTCGCCAACCATCTTTGGGTTGTACTCCTGTGCTTCGACACCGCAGGGCTGAAGGTCAAACGTGAGAAGTGCCTCCTGGGTGTGCCGTGGGTGGAATTTTTGGGCTTCTTGGTGGATGCCCAGGGCATCCACCCCATGGATGATAAAATAAAGGTGATCACCAGAGCCCCTCCGCCCCCATCCAAGTTGGAGCTGCAGGCTTTCCTCAGCCTGCTCAATTTTTATCATGCCTTCCTTCCCCTCAAGGCAGCAGTGGTGGAGCCTCTCCACCAATTGCTGGACAAGAATGGTCCATGGACCTGGGGATCCCCTCACAAAGCTGCTTTCCCAGCGGTCAAGGACTCACTGACCTCCAATGCCATGCTGTCCCATAGTTGCCAGTGGAGCGCAACTATGCACAGATCAACAGGGAGGCGCTGGCTATAGTGGCGGGCGTGAAAAAGTTCCACCATTATCTGTATGGGCAGCCTTTCACAGTGTTGACGGACCACAAACCCCTCCTTGGCCTCCTGGCCCCCAATCACCAGACGCCCCAGATGGTCTCTCCCCGGGTGCTCCGGTGGTCTATTTTTTTAGCAGGTTACTCCTACTCGCTCGTCCATCAGCCTGGGAAGGCCATGGGCCATGTGGATGCCCTCAGCTGCCTTCCCCTGCCCACCTCAGTTGACAACCCTGCACTGGTGCACCAGGTGGCACTGCTAGAGGCCCTCCCCAACTGGCTGGTTCACATCCAGGAGGTGGCCCACCTCACTGCCAAGGATCGCATCCTCTATCGGGTCCTGGACTGGGTGGTGAGGGGGTGGCCGGTGACCAGTGGGGGCTCTGAATTTATGCCATTCTCCTCCTGGAAGGATGAGCTGTTGGCATATAAGGGCTGCCTGATGTGGGGAGGTTGGGTCGTAATCCCAGGGCCCTTACAAACGTGAGTTCTCGCGGCCCTGCATAAGACGGGTGGTAAGGATGAAAGCACTTACCCGCAGCTGTGTGTGGTGGCCAGGGCTGGACAGGGACATTGAGGAAATGGTCAAATGCTGCACGTCTTGCCAGGAGTCATGGCCTGAACCCCCCAGGGCCCCTGCCCATGCCTGGGAATCCTCACACCATCCTTGGTCCCGTCTACATTTAGACTTCACAGGTCCCTTCCAAGGGAAATTGTTTTTTATCCTAGTAGATGCCTACAGTAAGTGGCTGGAGGTGGTACCTGTGCCCTCCACCTTCTCCAAGGCATCCATTTGAGCGATGTGGAGGATTTTCAGCACGCAAGGCATCCCTGACACTCTGGTCATGGACAACAGCACGGCGTTCACATCCTCTGAATTCTAAGACTTCACCCAGTACTATGGGATCCGACATGTCCGCTCGGACCCATTTCATCTGGCCACTAATGGCCAAGCCGAGCACATAGTGAGAACCATGAAGGACACACTCTGCCAGATGGAAGGTCAGGACTGGGACTATAAATTGGCCACTTTCCTCTTCGGCCAGTGGACAATGCCGCACACCACAACAGGACACAGTCCCGCAGAGCTTCTCCTAGGGCACCGCTTGACGACCTGACTGGACCGCCTGCATCCCAACCACGCACCCCAACAGGCTCCGGACACCGAGACACAAGAGGCTGCCAGGGGATTCTTCCCAGAAGACCCTGTGTATACCCGTAACTACACCCCCCACGGATACCAGCGAGGGTTATGGGGGTAATGGGGCCTCCATCCTACAAAGTCTTCGCAGAGGATGGCCAGCTGCTTTGGCGCCACATCAATCAGCTGCGCCGGCGAGTTCACTCTCTTGATCCAGAGGACTTCGCGGACACAGATGGCCTGAGGCAGTGGACACCACCCACCCACAGATGACAGCTGGTCCCGCAGATGAGATGCCTAGTCTACCCTCCGTCACCCAGCCAGTGGACAGTGCATGCACCCCAAACGGGCACTGCTGCCTGGGCCCTCTCCACTGGCGCTGACCAGCCCTCAGCTGAGGGCACCAGCCCCAGCTGCGGTACCCGAGCTCCAATGTTCCAGCTGGGAACAGAAAACACCCACGTATCTCAAGGACTTTGTGTGTGGGTGTGTTCAGACTATGGGGGGAGGGGTGTAATGTATCGAAACTAGACTGCATGTGAGGCAAATCTCCACATGGTCATGCAAAACCTCTGAGCTTTTATCCGGGAGACAATAGCCCGGACGGATCCTAGCCCACACCAATCTGAGGGCTAGATTCCTGGTTGGGACCTATGGAACTCTCAGCCACTGTATATAACCTATTACTGAGTGGGGGGGTTAGGCAGTGGGTTCACGGAGCATATAAGCCGGCCTGTGAGCCGGGGTCTCTTGTCTTGTTCTGCACCTGTAATAAAGTATGACAGCTGAAATCACTTGCCAGTCTCAGTACTTTTCAGTAAGCATTTTTAATTTGCCAAAGCTACATAAAGTATGATCTTAAAAGAACATCCTGCTTGATGATAGTTTTGTCTTGGTGCTCTTGCTATCAACAGTTTTCTTTTCCTTGCAGAAGACTGCACCAGCAATTTGAAAGTTACAAAGTGCAAGTAAGAAAAATAGGTGAAGAATCCCGCCGTTACCAAGGAGAGCACAAGGACGACACACCAATGTGTGGAATATGCCACAAAACAAAGTTTGCTGATGGTTGTGGCCATTTATGCTCCTACTGCCGAACAAAGTTTTGTGCCAGATGCGGAGGTCGTGTTTCCCTGCGATCAAACAATGTAAGTTTTCTATAGCAGGTCAACAAAATATTCTTTACTCAGTTGCTAAAACATCTTTTTTATTTTGTTTTTGCTATTGCATTGTGATGTGCTGTTTCTCAGGTTTCCTAGCCCCCTCCCCTCCAGCCACCTCTCTTTTATCATTTCATCCATTCTTCTGGTTCATCCATTCTTCCTAACTCAATTTTTTTGAACTGGGTCTGTTATTAACAGCATATAAGGGGATGAATTCAATTATATTCACTTAAGAAAAATCTTCCACAATATTGGGCTCCCCCACTTCTCGTGGAATTCTTTATTTACAGTCCTAATGTAGTAACACCCTTCTAAGACCACTGAAGTCACAGTCCTGTGTAATTAGTGGATTGGGGAGACATATTGCCTCTGTTAAAGTCTCTCTAAACTGGCCTCTCCTTGATGGGAGAAGCAACACTAGAAGTAGAGTCCTTTTCACCAGATCTGGCCACATGGACCTCAGGTACACCTTGAAGACTGCAACTGGAGGTGATATATTGGCCAGCTAGTGCATGGGAGGAGATTTTATTTCTGTCCACTCCAAACCAATTGCTCTTTCCTTTTCCCAGCGCTTGGATGGAGTACTTCCACAATGAACAGAATGAAAACAGAGTTAAATCTACCCATCAAATGATGATACATTTCAGCTAGTTATAGCTCACTAAAAAAATAGTCTGCCACTCACCTAATGGTAGGATTTGGTTCTGGTTTCATTCCAGAAGTTGAAGTATTATGCTATATTTTATCCACTGCAAGTATTGGCAGTGCAACTAGCTACAGCAGAAACCTCCCCCACATTTGCTCTGATACGTTGTTGTTGTTGTTGATGATGTTGTTCAGTCGCACACTCGAGTCCAACTCTTTGTGACCCCGTGGACCACATCACAACAGGCCCTCCTGTCTTCTGCTGTCCTCTGGAGTTTGCTTAATTTCATGTTCGTTGCATTGATAACACTGTCTAACTGCCATCCCCTTCTTCTTTTACCTTCAATCTTTCCCAGCATTAGGGTCTTCTCCAGTGAGTACTCCCTTCTCATTTGGTGGCCAAAGTATTTGTGCTTCAGCTTCAGTATCTGGCCTTCCAGGAAACAGTCAGGGTTGATTTCTTTTAGGATTGACTGATTCGATCTCCTTGCAGTCCAAGGGACTCTCAAGAGTCTTCTCCAGCACTATAATTCAAAAGCATCAAGTCTGCGGTGCTCGGCCTTCCTTATGGTCCAACTGTCACAACCATACATTACTACTGGGAATACCATTGCTTGGACCATACGGACTTTTGTTGGCAGGGCGATGTCTCTACTTTGCTTTGACCATACAGACTTTTGTTTGCAGAGTGCTGTCTCTACTTTTTATAATGCTGTCTAGGTTTGTCATCGCTTTCCCTCCCGAGGAGCAGATGTCTTTTAATTTCATGGCTGCAGTCACCATCTGCAGTGATCTTGGATCCCAGGAATGTGAAGACTGTCACTGCTTCCATGACTTCCCCTTCTATTTGCCAAGGAGTGATGGGGTTGGATGTCATAACCTTAGTTTCAAGCCAACTTTTGCACTCTTCTCTTTCATTCTCAGCAAGAGGCTCTTTAAGTCCTCTTCACTTTCGGCCATTAGAGTGGTATCGTCAGCGTATCTGAGGTTGTTGATCTTTTCCCCGGCAATCTTAATTCTGTCTTGTGATTCATCCAGGCTGGCATTTCACATGATGCACTCTGCATATAAATTAAATAAGCAAGGTAACAATATACATCCTTGTCATAGTCCTTTTCCTATGCTAAACCAATCAGTTGTTCCATATCTGGTTCTGTCACATCTTGACCCTTATACAGGTTTCTCAAGAGACATATGAGGTGGTTGTGGTACTCCCATCTCTTTAAGGACTTGACACAGTTTGTTGTGATCCACACAATCAAAAGCTTTAATATAGTCAATGAAGCAGAAGTAGATGTTTTTCTGGTACTCCCTTGCTTTCTCCATAATCCAGTGAATGTTGGTAATTTGATCTCTTTTTTCTCTACCTCTTCAAAACCCAGCTTGTACTTTTGGCAGTTCTCTATTTTATTTTATTTATTCATTCATTCAATTTATACCCTGCCCTCCCTGCCAAGATAGGCTCAGGGCAGCTCTATCCTCGTATTGCTGAAGCCTAGCTTGAAGGATCTTGAGCATGACCTTGCTAGCGTGTGAAATGAGTGCAATTGTGTGATAGTTTGAACATTCCTTGGCATTGCTCTTCTTTGGGATTGGAATGTATACTGACCTTTTCCAATCCTGTGGCCACTGTTGTGTTTTCCAGATTTGCTGGCAAATTGAGTGCAGCACTTTAACAGCATCATCTTTTAAGACTTTGAATAGCTCAGCTGAGATACCATTACCTACTCTAGCTTTGCTGTTAGTAATGCTTTCTATGGCCCATGTCTTCGCACTCCAGGATGTCTGGCTCGCTCGGTTTCGGTTTCGGCGTCGCGAATGGCGGCCGCTTCTCGGGACGCTCCCGGAGGCGGTTAGCCCACGCGCAGTTAGGGGGGGGTCTTCGCATGTGCGAAAGACCCTAGTGAGCCTTAGGCAAAGGCTCCGAACCGGGGGCGCTTGGGGAGTAGCCTCTTTGCCGGCAGACAGCTGGGAAATTGAGGCTTTCTCCCCGCCTCAATTGGCTCCGCTGCGGCGTGCCCGTAATGGGACTTAGCGGCGCCACCGATTTCCAGGAGTGAAGACAGCGCTATGGCTTAAAATAAAAAGAAGAAGTAGCATCGAATCGTGAGTTGAAGATCTATTTTGAAGCGTAAATCGGAGCCCCCCTGTATGCGTATAAGCGTTGGGAGGAGGGAGGAGTTCCCACCCCCTTTGAGAAGCAAGATCTACAAAGGGAGCGCGAAGGGGGGCTGAGAGGAAAAAAAGTGTTGGTGAAAGTACCGTTGGGGTTGCATGGAAGATTGTGATCATCTTAGCTTCCTGGGGGATGCGACACGAACTTTTTAAAAGTAAATAAAAAAACAAAATGTCGATACTGGAAAAAGTCCTGCAGACACCGGAAGAGAAGAGAGGAGGGACTTCCGGTCCAGACAGCCCCCCCAAGAGCTTGCTGTCAATCAACAGGAAAAGGAGATGCTGTGCCCCCTGCTGGAACAATTGCAGAAAATCAACGAAACTCTGTCTAAAATGGATAGTGTTCTCATCGGTCGACAGAAACAGATATCGGAAACAACTAGAAAGATGATGGAGATTGAACAGAAATCGAATCTGATTCTAGGTTTCCAGGGCATTAAAGAAGAAGAGAAAGAAGATCTCGGATTTACCTTGACAAATGTCTTGGCACCCCTAACTGGCAGTGAAGCGATAAAATTAAAAGAAGAGGTGGATGAGGCTCCCAAAGCCTATTCCGCTTTTATAAAAGAGAATACTCTGCCAGTAGAAGGGGATGTTGAGCATAGCAAGCGACAAACTGGAGATCTAATTTCATCCGAAGAGTTTATGGAGCCCAGGAAGCTTGAAGGCCAGAAGTTTAAGGAAAAAGAGAAAAGAAAGAAGAAGGATTTCATCTTTAAAATACAGAAACTTCTGAAGAGACACGCCAGCAGGGAGGAAGATGCAGTATTCCAAACTGGGACAAGCGAAGAAGACAGCAGCCCAGGGGAAAATGGTGATGGAACGGAAGACTTCAAAGTTAAAATGGACTCAATCCATAACTGGAAGAGATTTAAAAAGAAGATACTTTGAGGACTGTTCGTGTAACATCTGGAAGGAGCTGTTTAATTACTAACCCCAATGGACTTTACTAACTGCATTAACAGAGTGACTTTGGACTTTGCAATAGTTAAAAAGAAGATCTTCTAACCACGATAGATGCCAAAATTGGTATTGGTTTTTAACCTAAACTAACCCTCACTAACAGGAAAAATTTCACTCCATCTTTTTCTTTCTCCATCTGTCTACCCTTCCTGTTTCTTATAAAAAGAATAAAATTCTCTCTTTTTTAAGAGAGTTTTACAAAAAAAAAAAAAAAAAGGATGTCTGGCTCGAGGTCAGTGATCACAACATCATGGTTGTCGGCTTCCGGTCTGGGATACATGGCATCCTAACGTGTTCTGGCTCTGCTCCCAGAACATACGGAGGGTCTTTATGACAGGGTGGGCTATACAGCCTGCCGCAGATCTCCCCAGGCAGGGGGGTGACTAGCAACGAGCATTGGCCCAAGTGGGAGTTGAGATCGGCTGATAGCGGGGCTTTAAAGAGCGCCGCGACCAGCCTTGATCCCCTCCCCCAAGAGGGCACTTAGGAATTTCTCTAAAAGACCCCACCGAGTTGGATTCTCAACATAAGAACGCATGACCCAGACCTCCAAGACATTCTACGGAAACTGATACCAAGGAAACACTGCTATAACAAGACACGGACTTTGAAGGTAACTTTTCAAAATTGCTCACCGGAAATGCGCTGATCCCGAGAATAAACAACATCCGATGTAGCGCATGATCGTGCTGTATTCTGTGTACTAACACCGACTCCAGAAAACGCGGTTAAACAGCAAAAAAAGGCCAAAAAGCCGGTTTGTTGATCATTCCTGCGGTCGGGATATTGACTTTAAAATAGAAACTAACACCAAGTCCTGCGAGAATCAGTGTGGAAAATTACTCAAGCTGCGACAGAAATCACCAGAACAGGAAGTGACCTCAGACCAGACAAGTAGCATTTCCTAGAGACGACCAAGGAGGCCGGAAGAAGGGAGGAAACCAGAAGTCAAGGGGGATGATTAAGATTGCCGGACAGGAAGTAAACAACAGGAAGAGCTATTTACCATAGAGAAATTGCACCCACCATTTTGAGAAGGTCGAAACGATTTATTCGGATTTTAGCCAAAAGACTTAACAGAAAAAAGTGAAAATAGAGCGGTTTAACTGGGCACAAGAAGAGCTTTAATTTGATGTAAGTTTTGTGATAATTGTAAACAACAGCTTACGATCTTCGGCAATGACAGAGGGCGAACTCTTGGTCCTCCCCGAAAATGGCTGCTAAAGAGGAGAAGAAACTACAGGGCATGATGGAAGCCATGGAAAAACGGGTGATGGATGCTATACAAAAAATGGAAAAAACCCTAGGAAAAGTGGCTGATGAAGTAACTGACCTGAAAAAAGACTTGGCTGGGATTACAAAGGAAATACAGACGTTAAACAAAAGAACAGACGAGGTGAAGGAGAGAGTGAAAGGAGTGGAAACTGGTGTATCTGAGGTTGCTAAAGAAGCATCAAAAGCCAATGTAATGGTGGAGTACAACGGAATGCTTAACCATCTGAGATTTAGGGGAATCCCTGAAGATAAAAATGAGAATATCCATTCAGTCATGGTGGATGCTGTTGCAGATTTTTTAAACCTAGAAGAGGAGAGGGTGGCGGCACATATTGATTTGGTATACAGAGTCAACTCTGCAATTGCACAAAAGAAAAAATTACCCAGAGATGTGATTGTCCAGTTTATATCCAAAAGATTGAAAGAAGACTTGTTTAAGCAACAATTTCAGGAAGATTTCACAATTGACAACAAGAAAATTATGATACTAAAGGAATTACCCAGAACAATTCTTCAGGACAGACGACTTTTCAAAGACTTGATCGACAGACTGAAAACAGAGGGCATTAGATACAGATGGGAAATTCCAAAAGGTGTCAGCTTTACATTTAAACAAAAGAGAGTCACCATCAAGTCAGTAGAGCAAATGACCAAGTTCATTAAAGACAATTTTAAAGACTCTGATAAATAAATACAAAGCCAACATGGAGAGTCAAATTATTTCTTGGAATGTTAATGGACTTAATTCACCCCAAAAAAGAAAAAATATTAGGTTATGGTTGGAAAAACAAAAATGTGATATTGTTTGTTTGCAAGAAACACATATTAAAAAGACTGATGTTAAATTTCTGATTCAAAGTAGATTAGGAGAGGAATTTTACTCCCTCTCCTCACAAAATAAAAAAGGAGTTGTTACATATGTAAAAAAAGAATTGGAGCCAAAGGAAATTTTTAAAGACAAAGAAGGAAGATTCTTGGCAGTGGAAGTTATGCTTCCGAATAAAAAGACCCTAATTGTAAATCTCTATGCCCCGAATGGAGCCAAGGAAAAATTCTTTCAAGATTTGTGGGAACAATTACAACAGTTAACCTATGAGCAAATGATACTGATGGGTGACTTTAATGGTACTGTTAATAATGCTATTGACAGAAAATCAAAAAAAGGAAATGAAGGTATAGGTAAACTTCCGAAAGTATTTTTTCAAATGGCAAAACATGAGCATCTGGAAGATGCATGGAGAACTAAAAATCCTAAAGACAAAGACTACTCTTTTTATTCTTTTTATTCATGAGTCTTTCTCAAGAATAGACATGATGTGGATGACCGAGAATTTGATCTTGCAAACACGTAAAATTGAAATATTACCTAGAATTCTTTCTGACCACAGCCCAGTAAAGTGGTCAACATATGTTAAAAGAAAGAAATTTCAATGGAGACTTAATGAGGATTTACTGGACAAACAAAATATTGTGGACAAAATAAGGACGGAAACCAAAACGTATTTTCAACTAAACTTAAATAAAGATGTACAGACGCAAACGGTATGGGAGGCATATAAAGTTGTGATGAGAGGACATCTAATTGCAATTAACAACAATGAAAGAAAACAACAATTCAAAATAGATAAAGAAATTATGGAAAATATTCAAAAGAAAGAAGCAGAACTCAGGAAGAGACCTGGCAAAAAGAAAATTTTGAGAGAGCTGAGGATCCTAAGGGAACAATACGATGCGAGGTTAAATAAAGAAGTATATTGGAATTTGAAAAAATTGCAACAGAAGTCCTTTGAAGGAGCGAATAAACCTGGGAAATATTTGGCATGGCAATTGAAGAAAAGAAGAGAGAACAAAACAATAATTAAACTGAAAGATGGGAATAGAGAAATCATAGACCCAGGAGGGATCCAGAGAGAATTTTATAAATACTATGCTACTCTTTTTCAAGCAAAACAAATGGATCAACAAAAAAATCAAGACTATTTATCAAAAGTAAATTTGACACAACCAAGCTCAGAAATAAAAGCAATGTTAAACGCTGTGATAACTAAAGAAGAAATAAGCAAAGCAATAGGAGAGGCAAAAATCTCCAAAATTCCAGGACCAGACGGTTTTTCAGCCAAATTCTACAAGAAATTTCAAGAAGACCTGGTACCGGTTCTAGAGATTCTTTTAAACGAAATTAGACAAAGCGGGAATATTCCAGATTCCTGGAATGAAGCTGCAATCACCTTAATACCGAAAGAAACTCAAGATTTAACTAATGTTAAAAATTATCGACCAATTTCACTTCTGAACAATGACTACAAAATTTATGCAAAAAATTTAGCAGAATGCCTTAAAAGGTATTTGAAAGACACTATTGCCGAAGATCAGGCAGGGTTTTTGCCAGGTAGGCAAATAAAGGACAACATGAGGGTTGTTTTAGACGCAATAGAGTACTATGATAAGCACCTGGAAAAAGAGGTTGGCTTTTTATTTTTAGACGCGGAGAAGGCATTTGATAACTTGAATTGGGAATTTATGTTCAAAGTGATTGAAAAATTGCAGATGGGCGCAGAATTTACAAGAATGATTAAATCAATATACAAAGATCAAAAGGCTACGGTGATTGTAAATGCAGAATCAACAGAAGCGTTCCAGGTCAGAAAAGGGACTAGACAGGGCTGTCCCCTATCGCCATTGTTATTCATCTGGATTTTGGAGATTCTGCTGCAAATGATTAGAGATGATGATAATATAAAAGGTTTGAGTATTAGAGATTTTTCATACAAATTAAGAGCATTTGCTGATGATATTATGTTTATTGTTGAAGATCCTGTTAATAACATGCCTTTGGTATTTGAAAAAGTAAAAGAGTTTGGTGACCTCACAGGGTTCTATGTAAATAAAAATAAATTGAAAATATTGTGTAAAAACATGAATGGTACAAAGCAACAAATTTTACAAAATCTGACAGAATGTGAAGTGGTTAAAAAGGTTAAATATCTGGGAGTTGACATTACAATGAAAAATATTGACTTGTTTAAGAATAATTATGAAAAATTGTGGGTTTTAATAAAGCGTGATTTAGAAAGGTGGGAAAAACTTAGATTATCTCTTCTTGGAAGAATTGCCGTTGTCAAAATGAATGTACTGCCCAGGTTGATGTTTTTGTTTCAGACAATACCAATTGTAAAAGATGTGAAAGTGTTGGTGAAATGGCAAAGAGAAATCTTTAAATTTATCTGGGCAGGAAAGAAGCCAAGAATTAAAATGAAAATAATGTATGATATCAAAGACAGAGGTGGCTTCCAAGTCCCGAATTTGCGTTTGTATCATGAAGCAGTATGTATGTCTTGGTTAACTGACTGGGTTAATTTGGAAAATAGAAAACTTTTGGCCCTTGAGGGTCACAATTGCAGATTTGGCTGGCATGCCTATCTTTGGTATGGGAAAAATAAAGTAGACTCAATGTTTAAGCATCATTATGTAAGAAGAACACTGTTCGATGCATGGACCAGATACAAGAACACAGTTCCTGATGAGAGGCCTTTGTGGATTGTTCCTGCTGCAGTTATTCATCCCTTTTCAGAATATAAAGGTAATGATTGGTTGAAATACCAAGAGTTGCTTCAAAAGGAAGGGAAAAAATATGTTTTAAAACCAAATAATGAATTAGAATTTGAGTATGGATGGTTACAATATTGTCAAATACGGGATATTTACAAAAAAGACTGTAAAGAGGTTGGTTTTAGAGCTAAGAACGATGAGTTTGAAGATATATGGTTGAAAAAAGAGCGAAAAATGATATCAAAGATGTATAAAACTTTGTTGACTGTTTATACTTTGGATGAAACTGTTAAAGAGCAAATGATAAAATGGGCCATAAATATGAACAAGGAAATTTCTATGGAAACATGGGAATTTTTGTAGAAAAAAGCTTTTAAAATGTCAACCTGTGTCAATGTAAAAGAAAATTGTTATAAGATGATGTACAGGTGGTATATGACACCAAAAAAGATTGCTAACATTAGTATAGATAAGAACTTGAGTAATAAGTGTTGGAAATGTAAAAAAATAGAGGGTTCTTTTTACCATATGTGGTGGTCATGCGATAAAGCAAAGGTATACTGGTCAAATGTACATTGTGAGATGCAGAAAATATTAAAAATTCCTATTAGGAAAAGTCTGGAACTTCTTCTCTTAGGTTTGACAATGGAAAAAATTCCACAAGAAAAAAGGACATTATTATGGTATATGATTACATCGGCGAGAATGGCTTTTCCTCAACAATGGAAAGCGGAGAAGGTGCCAGATATACATGACTGGTTAAGAAAACTGCTGTTTTTAGCCAAAATGGACAAAATGACGAAAAAACTAAATGGACAAATGGCAGAACAATATTTAAAAGACTGGGAAGGCCTGAAATTGTATATGGAAACTGAATATAGAATGAAAGGGAAAATGTACAATCTTGATTTGTATTGAAACTGAATGAGAAATGAAATGAACACTTGATTGTACTGTACCTTTATTGGAAATTATGCTTGTAAAAGTCAGGCTTTTATGTATTTGAAATTGGGTTACCTGGTTTGTCGATTGTTACAAGTCTAAACTTGATTACCTTTTAACTTTTTCTTTTTTGTTATTAGCAGTGTTGGAAGCCTATTAGGGGGTGGGGGGATGGGGTGAAAATCTTTTTAAATTGTATTGGTAATGATGTTTAACAATATTGAATGCATCCCAATAAAAATTTTGTTTCAAAAAAAAAAACACAACATCATGGTTGTCAAGGACATTGAGGTCTTTATTGTATAGTTCTTCTGTGTATTCTTGCCATCTCTTCCAAATCTCTTCTGTTTCTGTTAGGTCCTTACCTTTTTTGTCCTCTATCATGGCCAGCTTTGCACAGAACATTCTCTTGATTTCTCCAATTTTCTTGAAGAGATCTCTAGTCCTTCCCATTCTATTTTTTGCCTCTGTTACTTTGCATTGTTCATTCAGGAAAGCCTCCTTCTCTTCTTGCTGTTCTCTGGAAATCTGCATTCAGTTGGGTAGATCTTTCCTTTTCACCTTTTGCCTTTTGCTTTCCTTCTTTCCTCAGCTATTCATAAAGCACCATCAGATAACTACTTAGCTTTCTTGCATTTCTTTTTCTTTGGGATGGTGCTGATTACTGCCTCCTGTACAATGTCACGAACCTCTGTCCATAGGTCTTCTGGCACTTTGTCTATCAAATCTAGTCCCTTAAATCTATTCTTCATCTCTACTGTATATTCATCAGTGATGTGATTTAGGTCAAACCTGAATGGGCTAGTGGTTTTCCCAACTTTCTCCTGTTTAAGTCTGAATTTTGCAATGAGTAGCTCATGATCTGAGCCAAAGTCAGCTCCAGGTCTTATTCTTACTGACTGGATAGAGCGTCTCCATCTTTGACTGCAAATGACATAATCAATCTGATTTTGGTGTTGCCAGTCTGGTGATATCCATGTGTAGAGTTGCCTCTTAGGTTGTTAGAAGAGGGTGTTTGTTATGACCAGCGTGCTCTCTTGACAAAACTCTGTTAGCCTTTGCCCTGCTTCATTTTGCTCTCCAAGGCCAAAATTGTCAGTTGTTCCGGTTACCTTTTGACTTCCTACTTTAGCATCCCAGTCCCCTATGATGAGGAGGACATTGCTTTTTGGTGTTAGTTCTATGAGGTGTTGTAGGTCTTCATAGAACCGGTCCACTTCAGCCTCTTGTGCATCAGTGGTTGGGGTATAGACTTGGATTATTGTGATTTTGAATGGTTTGCCTTGGATTCGGACTGAGATCATTCTGTCATTTTTGAGATTGTATCCCAATACTGCCTTTCGCACTCTCTTGTTGACTATAAAGGCCACACCATTTTTTCTATGGGATTCTTGGCCACAGTAGTGGATATAATGGTATTTTGAGTTAAATTCACCTATTCCCGTCCACTTTAGTTCACTGATTCCCAAGATGTCGATGTTCAGTCTTACCATCTCATTTTTGACCACGTCAAGCTTACCTTGATTCTTAGATCTTACATTCCAGGTTCCTATACAGTATTGTTCTTTGCAGCATCAGACTTTCCTTTCACCATCAGACACATCCACAGCTGAGCGTCCTTTCGGCTTTGGTCTAGCCACTTCACTGTTTCTGGGGTTACTTGTACTTGCCTTCTGCTCTTCCCCAGTAGCATATTGGACACCTTCTGACCTGAGGGGCTCATCTCCTAGCATCATATCTTTTAGCCTTTTGTTACAGTCCGTGGGGTTTTCTTGGCAAAGATACTGGAGTGGGTTGCCATTTACTTCTCCAGTGGATCATGTTTTGTCTGAGTTCTCTGCTGTGGCCTGTCCATCTTGGGTGGCCCTCCACAGCATAGTCCAAAGCCTCATTGAACCATGCAAGCCCCCTCACCATGAGAAGGCAGTGATCCCCCTATAGCATGTGCTAAAGATATTCTTGAAGGTTTAATTAGATATGAAGGCATGGAGTCAGAAGAAAAAACTGACAAGTTGCCACTGCACACATTTGAAGTGCTTTTCACTTGTGCTCAGAGGTCTTAGCATCTCAATCAATGATTTTCTAAAAGTCAACTGTGGTATCTCAGTATGTGAATATATTAGATCAGATTTAGGGAGTTCTCTGGAAGCATAGTACCACAACACTGCACATACAGCTAGATCCAGTCCTTTATCTAGCAATACAAAGAGTCATCAGCATGGTTCTGACAAGAGTCATCTCCCACACTTATAAGTCTATGAAGGCTCACATTTGTCCTGTGCCGTTTATGGAAGAAAATGGCACAATTCCTTATTTCGTTCAGATGAAAGTAAAGGAGTTCTTTCGCAGGGGAGGAAGAGCCAGCTGCCTCTACTTTTTGGTTCAGGGATTTGCAGATCAATAGGATCAAGTCATAAATATTTTACTCAAATATTAACATTGCTGTAATGCTTTTATTGGAGCTGACACTGGAAAGCATTTGACTTCAGGAAGTTACAATACATTTTCTGGCACAGGATTACAAATGCAGCAGCCAGGATTATACATTCACTCAGATGGTCTGTCTTCATCTAATGCATGTCAGCACTTTGATTATTTCATTTTTTAGACAAATGTCCAAAAGTCACACCTCCCTAGTTGCCGTAGTCTGCTAACTCATTATCACACTTCCATGGGGTAGCCTACCCAGAGGGGTAGTGTGAAGCAAAATAAAACAATTTGGTGGCACCTTAAAGATTAACAACATTTATTCCAGCATGAGCGTTCATGAATCAAAGCTCTGACTCAAAAAAAAGCTAATCCTTAAATTGCCAGCAGACTTCTGTTTCATTTTGAGACACATGATGTTGGTAGCATAGCCACGAAAGGACCTTCAATATATTCTGTAAATGAGCTAAAAATATATATATATTTCTATGAATTTAGCCCCCCCTTATTGCCTTATTTTCACAGGTTTAGGACACATCTGTCATTCATATTTTAATTGATATGTAACTGGGTCAAGGAGCAAATGAGTAACTTGTAGTTCAAATATAGCTTTCTGTAGTTCAAAATCAGATCTGTTAGCTCAACTGAGAGCATGGCCCTATGCAGAGTTAATCTAAGTCTAATGAAATCAATGGCCTTAGACTGCGGAAACTGAGTATAGGATTGCACTTTAAATTGCTGAAGTGGAAGTTATAGGCAGACTAAAACAGAGGCACCTTAACCTTTATTCCAGCACAGGGATTTCTTTCTTGTTGCTACAGACTAAGACAGCTACGCTTCTGGAGTTATAGCCAGACCTAATAGGATTTCACAGTGGTTCCTAGTTATTATATGGAATGGATGACCTTCGATCAAACATGCAGCATTGGAAATATGCATGCACTATCACTGACTGATATTCTTAGCGCTATCAGAGCAAATCTCTCTCTCATGGATTGCTACCTTGATGTGCCGAAGGGGCTTGTGTGGTTCAATGAGGCTGCGGGTTATGCCATGGATGGCCACCCAGGTTGGACAGGCCACAGCAGAGAACTCAGACAAAACATGATCCACTTGAGAAGTAAATGGCAACCCACTCCAGTATCTTTGCCAAGAAAACCCCATGGACTACCAGAGAACAGCAAGGAGAGAGAAGGAGGCTTTCCTGAATGAACAATGCAAAGTAACAGAGGCAAACAATAGAATGGGAAGGACTAGAGATCTCTTCAAGAAAATTGGAGAAATCAAGGGAACGTTCCATGTGAAGCTGGCCATGATAGAGGACAAAAAAGGTAAGGACCTAACAGAAGCAGAAGAGATTAGGAAAAGATGGCAAGAATGCACAGAAGAACTATACAATAAGGACCTCAATGTCCTTGACAACCATGATGTTGTGATCACTGACCTCAAGCCAGACATCCTGGAAAGCAAAGTTAAATGGGCCTTAGAAAGCAGTACTAACAGCAAAGCTAGAGTAGGTGATGGTATCCCAGCTGAGCTATTCAAAGTCTTAAAAGATGATGCTGTTAAAGTGCTGCACTCAATTTGCCAGCAACTGTGGAAAATGCAACAGTGGCCGCAGGATTGGAAAAGGTAAGTATACATTCCAATCCCAAAGAAGGGCAATGCCAAGGAATGTTCAAACTATCACACAATTGCACTCATTTCACACGCTAGCAAGGTCATGCTCAAAATCCTTCAAGCTAGGCTTCAACAGTATGTGGATAGAGAACTGCCAGAAGTACAAGCTGGGTTTCAAAGAGGTAGAGGAACTAGAGATCAAATTGCCAACATTCACTGGGTTATGGAGAAAGCAAGGGAGTACCAGAAAAACATCTACTTCTGCTTCATTGACTACATTAAAGCTTTTGATTGTGTGGATCACAACAAATTATGGCAAGTCCTTAAAGAGATGGGAGTACCAGACCACTTCATATGTCTCTTGAGAAACCTGTGTAAGGGTCAAGATGTGACAGAACCAGATATGGAACAACTGATTGGTTTAGCATAGGAAAAGGAGTATGACAAGGATGTATATTATCACCTTGCTTATTTAATTTATATGCAGAGTGCATCATGTGAAATGCCGGCCTGGATGAATCACAAGACAGAATTAAGATTGCTGGGGAAAAGATCAACAACCTCAGATACGCAGACGATACCACTCTAATGGCTGAAAGTGAAGAGGACTTAAAGAGTCTCTTGCTGAGAATGAAAGAGGAGAGTGCAAAAGTTGGCTTGAAACTCAACATCAAAAAAACTAAGATCATGGCATCTGGCCCCATCACTCCTTGGCAAATAGAAGGGGAAGTCGTGGAAGTAGTGACAGACTTCATGTTCCTGGGATCCAAGATCACTGCAGACGGTAACTGCAGCCATGAAATTAAAAGACACCTGCTCCTGGGCAAACCTAGACAGCATTATAAAAAGTAGAGACATCACCCTGCCAACAAAAATCTGTATGGTCAAAGCAAAGGTATTCCCAGTAGTAATGTATGGCTGCAAGAGTTGGACTATAAGGAAGGCTGAGTGTCGAACAATAGATTCTTTTGAACTATGGTGCTGGGGAAGACTCTTGAGAGTCCCTTGAACTGCAAGGAGATCAAATCAGTCAATCCTAAAAGAAATCAATCCTGACTGTTCCCTGGAAGTTGAATCTCAAATACTTTGGCCACCAAATGAGAAGGGAGCACTCTCTGGAGAAGACCCTGATGCTGGGAAAGATTGAAGGTCAAAGAAGAAGGGGATAGCAAAGGATCAGATGGTTAGACAGTGTCACCGATGCAACATACATGAAATTGAGCAAACTTCAGAGGACGGCGGAAGACAGGAGGGCCTGGCGTGATCTGGTCCATGGGGTAGCGAAGAGTCGGACTTGACTGTGCGACTGAACAACAACAACATAGGGGGAGGCCATGCCCGGAACATGAGTACAGCCCTGCTGGATCAGCCTAGTAATCCCTCTAGTCAAGCACCTTTTCTCACTTAAGCAGAGGCACAGAGACCAAAGCCTCCTGCGCTATGGCTCCCAGTGGTAGTGGAACTTGCTGTCAAGTCGCACTTTATTTATGGTGAGTCCCTAGGGTTTTCAAGACAAGAGATGTTCAGAGGTAGTTTGCCATTGCCTGGCTCTGCATAGCAACCCTAGACTTCCTTGGTAGTCTCCCATCGAAATACTAACCTGGGCTGACCCTGCTGAGCATCCGAGATCTGCTAGCCTGGGCTATCTAGGTTGAGGCATTTATTTTATTTCATTTTACAAAATCTATATTCTGCATTTCTATCCTCACAAGAGCCACCAAGGTGGCTAACAAATTAAAACATACATAATAGAATCACATTTTTAAATCATTAAAAGTATCCCCCAACACACACATCATTAAAACAATTAAAAACAGAACTAAAGGCACAAAAACAGTGATTAAGACATAGGTCAGGAACAGAAGAATCTCCTTGGTGAGATGGTTCCAGAGTTTTGGTGTCATGACTGAGATGACCCTCTGTCAGGTTGCCACCCAACTAATCTTAGAAGGCAGGGGCAACTGAAGCAGGGCCTCCAAAGATGACTGTAGTGGTGGTGGCAAGTCTCTAAGGGATTACAATCCATCAGATATGTTGGTCCCAAACCACAGAATGCTTTGAAAGTCAAGGTCAGCACCTTGAATAGTGCCTGGAAACAAACTGGGAGACTGTGGATGGGTCAAGACTGAAGTGATATGGTCTCTACATATCACATACATCCTGGCTACAGTGTCCTGTACCAAGTGAATTTCCAATCACTTCTCAAGAGCAGCCCCACAGAGAACACATTGTATGAATCTAATCTAGATGTAACCAGGGCATGCACCACAGTGGCCAGGTGTTTTAGCCATCAAGGCTAATAGCTAATGCATCTACCCTCCAAGAATTTGTTTAACCTACTTTGAATAAGGACATAATAAGGTGTTTTGCTGATAGCTCTTTAGTTCCTTTAGGAATCATAACTGGAGTGCTAAAACATGATATATGTATTCCATTTTGATTTCATCTTTTCTATTAAAAGTCTTTCTGTATTTTTGAAATACATATGTTATGTGCATGTAGTTCTATGAATATTTTCAAGTTAAGAATGTTTGAGGATACTTTATTTCATCTGGTAATTAATATTTCTGCCTGCTTTTCTTTCTTTTCTGATTTTCTCTTTTCTCTGCTTCCCTGGACGCTTTCCCAAAGGAGGACAAAGTGGTTAGAATCCATGTTTCTTCATATACCATTATAATGTTGCTAAATGTGAAACCTGTGAATGTGAACCATTAAGCTGAAGGTTTAGTTATTCCATAGGAAAAAATATTCTCTTGGATTGCATGTGCTGATAAAGTCTAGATAAGGAATAAAGGATATCACTAACAAGTAAAAATTTAAAAATAGTTGCTAAGCAGTAATTGCATTAGAAAAACTTATTTTTTATAGTAAGCTGACTGAATCATGGAAGACACACTTTTGGAGGAAATACTCATTTATATTCATTTACTTGTATGTTAAACTTATATCTTATTACAATATGTAGGAAATTAGTGTAATAAATTAATAGAGAGTTTGATTGGGAGATGGAGTAAAATTTCTGTCTGTCATTGAAAGACACCTTCTCCTCTTTCTTTCCCCTTCAAATGCCTTACTTTTTATATTGCCAAATCAAGTATATAATTATTAGACTAATACTTCCATGAGTTGTATTTTATAGTGGATTTTCCAGGAAATCCATCCCATATTTAAGATTGTTTTTTCCCTCTTAAATATACACTTCATAACATTGATTTATTTGACCCAAAAAAATTAGAATCCGTGAAAGTGATTAATTATTCAATTATAATGCTGCCCTAAACAGTGTTACACCCTTCTTAATCCATCAAAGTCAATGGATTTAGAAAGGCATAACTCTGTTTAGCATTACACCATTAACTTACTTTGGGTTATTTACATACGATAAAGAAATGGAATCTATCAGCTATGGCTACGGTACAGCCACAAATTTGCCTTATTCAGAGATCAAGATGGGCAGCAAAAGTGTGGGGGGGGATTGGTCCAAGGCTCAACTCAAGGGTAAATCATGGCTCTTGAATAATGCATGTTTGCCTGATGAATATGTTCAATGTGAAGTTCTCAGTATGCCTAATTATAATCTGCAACTTCATTGTTAGGCTTCTAATCTGTGTGCTGAGTTCCTTATTGTGTGATATATGTGCTAAACTTGTGGGAAGCTTCAGTTCCCAGCCACCAAATCTCATTTTTTTAAATGCTAGCTCAGTAGATTCCAAACTTTTGACCTCCTCCTTAGGAGGGCTCTTTGCACATCCAGTTGTCTGCCTTGTTGAAACCCCTATATTTACCCCCATTCCCTTCTGGTGCTTCCAAGAACAGCTGGGGAAAATGGGGAGAGGGGGGCGCACCAAAGTTGCACCAATGCACAACATTGCTTCTACTGAAAACAAGAAGTGACATCATTATATTGGGGCAATAATCTAGGATTCATCCAAAACTTTATGGTTAAACTGGTGTCCCTGAGCCTCAATTTCTCCCAAGGGGTTGTTGCCTGTGGCTGGCAGCCCTAACTATTTGCCTCTCTTGGCATCTGTATGTTCTAGAATAGGTATACTAAGAGTTTAGGGCTCTGGTCATACTGCAAAGGACATGCGCTTTGTTCCAGGTTTATTTAAATCAGAAACATTTTTATTCGCTTTGGGCTGTCTACATGCAGCCGCTGGCCTCTTTCCCCTCTTTCCCAGCACCCGCTTGCCTGCTGCTGCACTGTCCTTCCAGGCGATCCTGCCGGCCACGGGGAGGCTCGGGCGGCTGCAGCTCCTGCCGAGACTTTGGGGGGGGGGTGCTGCCGCTGCCACTGCCGCCATTGCCCCACGAAAATAGGCTCCGCCGTCTCCGCCATCCTCCTTGCCGGCCCCATCCAGGCTGCTGGAGCCCCCACCTCTCGTTCCCGCCTCCAGGGCCGTCTTTGTGCGGTTTTTTTTTTTTTAAGCTTCTGGTTTGAGCGCTTGACTAAACATGCGCTTAATAAATCCAGTATTTAAACTTTAAATGGATTTATTAAGCGCATGTTTGCTCAAGCGCTCAAACCGGAAGCTTTAAAAACAAAACCCAAGAACGTTCAGACGGCCCTAATCGCAATCCTTGCGAGAGAGGGGCTGTCCACATAGGCGAAACCGCACAATGAAAGCGGAAGTGCCAGAAAAACACTACATTCTCCAGGGATCAGGAAAACCCAGAAGCATTGCGCGAGTAAGCCTGCTTCGGGGCGGGAGGCGGATTCGCATGTGTGAACGTGAAACTGACATGCGCAAGGAAACAGCAGCGAATCCCGATCAAAACAGCAGTGTGACTGGACCCTATGTATGCCATCAATCAGGTGCAGGGGCCTGTTGCTTCATGCAAGTTGAAAGTGTGCCCTGGAACATGCCCAGATTCCCCTCCTATCTTGTTGGGGAAGATCAGTAAAGCTGTACAAACTGCCCAACAGGCAATTTATTATTATCTATTATTCTCTAGAGATGTAAAATTTATAGAAATTTTGAAGCCATAATCAAGATTTAGCTTCGGGGTGGGAGATTTTGGCCCAAATTGAAATATATGTAATTCTTAATTTCTTATCAAACCTAAACTTATCTTACTGCTTTAATTACATACAGCGCATCACTGATAAAATGGTATTATTTGGCATATTTATGGAATTTAAAAGTATAAATGCCTTAATTTTCTATAAGCAAAATTGTAAATACACTCAATAATAAAGAGACAGAGAGCTGCATACTCCCGCACTCTGTGCTACTTTTGCACTTGTATCATAGTTTTTGCCATTTGACAGGTAGCAAATAATGAAAATTGAAAATGAAAAAAAGTTTATAATGAAGAAAGATGTGTCTGGACAGAAACAATCTCATACAGTCATAACAGGACTAACAGCGTATCTCGTAGGGTTATCAGCCACAGCTGGTGACATCCCTGGAAGGAATAGCGGGGCAGGCTCAGCTGTGCCAGTTCATGATGTCACTTCTGGTTAAATCAGAAGTGCTGTCATTACATACGGAGAAATGCTACAGCTTTGGATGAATCCTTGCTGGAAGCAAGCTAGTGCACATCCCCATTTCTCCCCATTTTTTGCATGCCAACTTTGGAAGCACCAGTAGGGAATGCTGGTAAGTGGCAGGAGGTTTCCTGGTATATTGGGAGGCCTGGGCTGCCTAATATCTGGCTATCAATTTATTTCCCATTCCAAAAGAGAAACTATTTCACAGAAGGGTTTTTTCCAGTGCTTCCCAAAATATCTATTTTTTCCATTACAAAAATGGATAGAAGTGTCCTTGGGGCATTTTTCCAGGTTCCAGGTTCCTGGCCTTCATATTGCTACTTTTTTTATAAGCTTGAAATCCTTGATGAGCCTTCCAAAGAATATTAGGATTCCTAGCAACATAGCTTGATTAACATAGTGTTAGAAAAAAAAGATCCCTCTCTTCATGTTAGTCTGTCTCTTTTTATACTTCTATAAGATAAAAATTATCTGCAGAATGTCTCTGAGTAAGGTCTTGGTTTCTAAGTCCAATTCATAGACTAAAGTATATTCTTTGTAAATGGTAGAGAGGTATCAGTTAGAAAATCCTGTTTAGAAAACATGAATTCTCAGTGATACTTCTGTTTTTCATAAGTCTGGTGTTTCAATTTTGTAAAATTTGTTAATTCTAAATTAATTACTAATGGTTTATATCACACAATTTGTAGCCATTTGTATTTGTGTGTGTGTGTAGACCAAAGTTAGAAACAAGTGTGTTATCTACATCAGTCCTAAGTAACAATGTACCTAGGTAGTTAAATGTATTATATTTGTGGATTAATCAGGTATTTAAAATAGTGACAGAAAAATACGTATACCTGTATAATTTGGGGCTGCCAAATTAACCCTGTTTACCAGAAAATAATTATTACTCAGAGAGATCCATCTTCTCAGTAAATTTAGGATTGACTCACTCACAATGGGTAGTGTGAACACTTTTAATGTAAAGCAATTTAAGAATGTACTGCCGTTTTTTTAAAAAAGGGGGACAATAAGGGCAATCACTAGAGAACATATTACACACTAAAATTAGTATCCAAAGGGCTGTCTGAGGGGGGAGTTGCACAAAGAGGAGAGTTTTGGGGGTCCTTCCTTCTGAGATCCACTTCTGGCAATGTCTAACAAACCATAATTAAGAATTGGGGAGGGGGGTCTGAGGGTTGTCTGGAGTGCAGCACATGGAGTAGTATAGGCAAGTTGAACCAGAGGTCACATGTATATGCAAGAACTTGCCACAGGGTCACTGGACCCAAGTATAGATATTTAGATTTTAGAAGCAGTTAATATCCATGGATTAGAGCTGTAAAAACATTGCAGTTTAAATTAAAATTCAGTTGGGACAGGTGCTTGGGCTTGTTTCACTTTATGATCAACAGCTCCCTACAGCCCTGCTCTGTAATTTTTCCAGTGCTCTGTCTGTCTTTGTAGCAATTTACTTGCTTTATTTCAGACTAGTAATAAGGCATATTGTGGAAATAAATACAATGAGCTCTAGAAAGAGGTTCTGGGAGAGTGCCACGGGCTTGGACACACAGTGTCAATTTGCTGTGGCGACCTCAGCAGGGTATAATGACACAGAGTCCACCATTTTCTCCAGAGGAACTGATCTCTGCCATCTGGAGAGCAGTTGTAATTCTGAGTGATCTCCTGCCCTCATGTCTGAGGTCCCACCCGTCCTTAAACCTCACCCTCTCCAGGCTCCATTCCTCAAATCTCCATGAATTTCCCAACCTGGACCTGGCAACTCTATCTCCTTCCCAGCCAATCATCAACCTACCTTTATTTCCCTCTCAGTCTTCAGCTTTCCATCTCCCACCACCACCTGCAGCCTCTACTGTGCTCTGAAGCCCTGACTGCTATGTCACATTGGCTGTCATGGGGGGGGGGCATCTCAGCAGAGTATAAGGACACAGAGTCCACCATTTTCTTCAAGGGAACTGATCTTGCCATCTGGAGAGCAGTTGTAATTCTGAGTGATCTCCAACCCTCACCTGGAGATTGGCAACAATGGTCTCTGTTGTCCGGTATCACCTGGTATCACAACTGAACTCCAGACAACAGATCTCTCCCCCCACCTGGAGAAAATAACTGCTTTCAAAGGTAGCCTCTATGGCATTCTATTCAGCTGAGGCCTCTCCCCTCCCCAAACTCTGGCTTCCTTGGTGGTATTTTTTTTCATTCCGGAATGTGTTGGCTCAGCAAACCTGGCTTGGAGGCTAAAGACAGTGGATTTTGTCCCCTGAGGGAATCAATCATTGTCTGGTGAGAAGAGCAAAGACAGTACCTGTGTTCACCAGAGCGAAGCAACTGTCTTCTGAGGAAAGTTTTGGCAGGCACCGCTTCTGTGGGCAGGACTCAGGCAATGCAACCAGTTAATAGGGACAGCTTTTGAGTGACACATCATGGAGCCAATTGATTTAGGAACGTGTGGAATGTTCAGAAGGCCAGGACTCAGGCAATGCAGCCAGTGGATAGGGACAGCTTATGAGTGACACATCATGGAGCCAACTGATTTAGGAACATGTGGAATGTTCAGAAAGTGCCATTCCACTTCAAAATTATATTTAGAAGAGATTCATATTTAAATGTCATTGCTTAGATATCTTGTTGTCAAAGTATGCACATTCAGCAGAATGTGTTACCTGAAACTATTCAGTATAAAGTCTTTGAAAACTGCCATTTTATTTTTGATACCCTCAGATGAATGAAGTTCATAACTAATACTTTGTACATCACATATATTGTTACATAGTCTTCTGAAAAGCTAACACAGGCTGTGTTTCTAATGGGATTCCATTCCAGATGAGAGTGTCTGGAAGAGGGAACAGCAAAAATCATCTAATCAGTATCAACCATTGTCTTATTCATCTTGATCAGTAACAAATCTTGCCCATGGTTCAGGTCTTTGCTCTGGAAAAAAAAAGAACTCTGCTGGCAAAAAGTGAATCTTTTAAACAAGAGCCTGCATACTGTTCCCCTTTGGGGATCTGATTGGTCTCTTGTTTCTATTTATAGCTTTTGTGGGTAACATTGCAAAATGAGCACAATTATGTGGCAAAATGTGAAATAGACAGTTGGTCCAATGCTGAGCACTAGTTTCTTTTTGGGTTGATAAGTAGCAAATCTGGCACTCATTAAGATAAAGAAACGCATTGTGTATGTGTTGGGATTACAGAGGATTGATAATCTGGTTGAGTGTAAAATGTCTGTGTTTTGCTGTCTGCACAAAATTGCAGCAGGATGAGTTCAAAGTGAATCTTCACTGGTTACAGATAGCAAAGGCCTTGATTTCTTCTGACGGTTTTAGTGCCACCTTCTTCAGGACAAGCAGTGGCTACATCTAACTTTAGGCAAATATGAATGTCTCCACAACATTTACCAACATGTAATTAAAAAAAAAATCTGGATTTTCACTCATAGCTAAATGTTTTAATTAAGAGTGGTTTATTTCTTTTTAGACAGTAAGGAAAACTGACAAATAGAATATTTTCCAAAGAACAAAGTGATTACTAGGGATGGATGTAATCTGTTCTTTCTCTCTCTTTTTGTTACAAAGAATTTTAATCCTCATCTAGGATTAAAACTGCGTATTTTTAGTGCTGCTGTGTCCTACATAAAAGATGCTTTTACTTTCCAGTATATTTTATACTTGCCTGATAGCATTTGCAAATATTTGTTTGTGAAATTCTTTCCGATTATCTATATCTTAGCATTGCATTTATCTACACTTTTTTTTTTTCGTTCTTAGCTCTACAGATATTCAGACAGCTCCATTTACTGCTAAGGTATCTTGTAGGGAAAACTTTTTTTACATTCTGAGTGTTATACCTTTTTGCATTCAAGGTCTTGAAAGTTATTTCTGCCTTTTGTCTTACAAGGCAGTAAATTCTTCTGTATTGTAACACGCCATCCCCTGGGCCTTCTATGGGGCACTAGGCCCAGAGAAGCCATTTTCCATCACCCACACACCATCCCCTGGGCCTTCTATGAGGGGACTAGGCCCAGATAAGCCCTTTTCCGTCCCCCACACGCCATCCCCTGGGCCTTCTATGGGGCACTAGGCCCAGAGAAGTCCTTTTCCGTCCCCCACACGCCATCCCCTGGGCCTTCTATAGGGCACTAGGCCCAGAGTAGCCCTTTTCCGCCCCCACACGCCATCCCCTGGGCCTTCTATGGGGGCAGTAGGCCCAGAGAAGGCCTTTTCTGCCCCCCACGCCATCCCCTGGCACTTCTATGAAGGGAGTAGGCCCAGAGAAGGCCTTTTCCGCCCCCACATGCCATCCCCTGGGCCTTCTATGGGGGCAATAGGCCCAGAGAAGGCCTTTTCTGTCCCCCACACGCCATCCCCTGGGCCTTCTATGGGGGCAGTAGGCCCAGAGAAGCCATTTTCTGTCCCCCACACACCATCCCCTGGGCCTTCTATGAGGGAAGTAGGCCCAGAGAAGCCATTTTCTGTCCCCCACACATCATCCTTTGGACCTTCTATGGGGGCAGTAGGCCCAGAGAAGCCCTTTCCCCCACACACAGCCTACTGCCCACATAGAAGGCCCAGGGGATGGTGGCCTTTTCTGCCCCTCTTCCCTTCCTTTCCCCCTTTTCCTTTATTCCTCTCTCCTTTCTTTCACTATTCCTCCTATTCCTTCCTTCCTTCCTTCCTTCCTTTCTTTAACGGTCTCTCCCTTCCACCTCCCTCCCTTCCTTTCTAGGGCCCATTGTCTTCCACCACAACGGGCTTTGCTCCCTACTAAATAAATAAATAAAAGTATATGAGTACTCATGGGTAAAGAGTAGGGGTGTATAGTTTTTTTTTCTTGCTATTTTTTGATTCGGGTCTAATGGACCTGAAATGTTTTTGGAATTCCCCAAAAAAACCCTGGATCCCAATATTGGTAAAGTATTCAGATCCAGAATTTTTTGGAAATCCATTTTTTTTTCAGGTCTGATAGACCCAAATAGAAAAATGCAGAAGGAAAAAAAGCAATGGCAAAGCTTGCAAAAAACAACTGAGAGGCTGCTCAGCTGGGGGTCTTTTTGGTGGTCCCTTTGAACTGAATTGCCCAAAAGAGCTTGAAAAGTAGCTGATCCTGTGGGGAGAACTCTCCTTGCAAGCTCCACTGGGGCTCTTTAAATTGGACTGCCCAAAGAGCCCTAAAAGCAGCTGATCCTGCAAGGAGAAGTCTCCCCACAGGCTACACTGGGGCTCTGTTGGGCAGCCCAATTTAAACATTTAAACATTTTCTTTAATTCCTATCAATGGCAAATTATTATAGACATCATAACATGGTAATGATCACAATTGTACGTGACCTGACTAGGTACTGTAGCATCCCGTGCTACCTTCCATTTGTTTGAACTGAAACAATACATTAATAATATAATTTGACATCTAAAACAATTTTCAAAGTAACTCACTGGAAGGAAAAGTTAAAAATAATTTTTTGCACTTAGTTCATTGACCCCACTTGAAGCTCATCCATAGACCCTCTAGAAAGCTGGGAACCACAAATTAAGAATCCTTGGGTTAGAGGATATATCTTGACTATCTTGTGTGTGTCTCTGTGTTAAGTCACTAGCAACTTATGGTGACCCTTTGAATTAATGTCCTCCAAAATATCATTAACTGTGTTAGCCAAATTGCGCTATTTCTTAATAATAGATTGGGGAATTAAGATATTAATGGGCAATTGGCATAACTATAGGATCAGACCTGTGTATAATGAAGTTAGAATTCCCAAGAACCCAGGAATAGACACAGAGACTGGGTAGCTAAAATTTGATTTCTTTACTAAATATTCTCAAGCATACAAACAATAATCAAACATTCACACAAACAATACAGAACTAAGATAGCAGAGGTGATATGGGGTGATACTATCTGTCCAGACATGCAGAGGTCCAAGAAGAAGGGATTATGGTCTAAACCCAAAGGGTTTAGGGGTGGGCTGCCAGTTGGCATCTGGGCAGAAGCACACTGTTTGAGGCCATGTGCTGATGGATATAGACATTGGAACATTGGAAAACAATGCAAACCAATGGAAGGTCTTGGGGGCTGGTCTCAGGTGAGAACAGTAGATTACTTGGGCCAATGATGAGTCCCAGGGGTGTGTGGCATCACAATGGACAGGGCCTAGATGTGACCAATGAGCTCTCAGAGGGGCAGAGTCTGGCTTTAGCAATAGAAGCCAGGTGTTGGGTGACTGTACTGGGGATGTCCATTGTGAAATAATAGAGTGGTCTGGTGTTTCCCTGGTGCCAGACAAAAGAAGTGATGTTTCTTAATTGTGGCAGGATGATCCTAACTGGGTGACTGTTCACTAGCCATGAAAAGTTAATGTTTACCTTGATAGATCTGGCTTAGGTGTAAGAATGCAGATATCTTAGAAAAATATCTTAGACAAACAGATAGGTGTAGAAATGTAAGGATTACCAAGAGGTTTTTTCTGAGTTCCAGGATGTGAAAGGATTTGAGACAGAAACATACAACATACTTCATTCATGACAATAGCACAGACAAGAGGCTCTTTGTCCCTGCCTGCCTGTACATTTGATAGACAAAAGACTAGCCATTTGGTCAGCAGAAGATGCTTGAGGCAAGGGCAGAGACTTGCCCATTCTTAGTCCTTTTGGACTGAGCTGACAGGATAGGCATGTGTGTGTGGGAGGGTTGCTTGTATGGAGAATGCTTGACAGTACAGCTAGCCTGGAGAATTCTTTGGCCTGAGTTTTCTCAGCCATGATGTGGTTCTCCTAGCCTCCCAGCAAAAGCCACTATTTAAGCCAAGCCTGGCTTCATAGGGCACTGCTTGTGGAGGTTCAGGGGTCATTTTGGGATGTCTCTCTCTCAGGAAAGACCACCCCAGGTTCAGTGCTGAAGATGCTGGCAACAATTGCCTTGCTCAGGTTTTGCAAACTGAGGGCCAAGGCTTTCTTTCCAGTTCCAGTTCAAAAAGAGTGCCTGTAAGCAAATAAGCATTTAGGTGTAAATTAATTACACCTTTGGATGACTCTTCAAGATAGCAGTTAAATAACAAGCTATGGATAAGGTAAGAGCCTTATTTTTGCCAGATAGCAAATATAAAAATTGTAATGGTGTGAACATGCTGGAAAGTGTGGAATCAATGGAGAAATAAAAGAAGATCTTGTAGAAAAATATAAATCACAACTGAATAAAAAATGGGTCTTTCCATCTTCCCATTTCCACACAGGCAGGCACTCTGTTCAATTAGACTATCTGAGAATCTGCCAAATAATTCATAAGGGGTAAGGCATTATGTCTGGCCAAGAAGAAAAGTCTTTGAAAGGTTGGAATAGTTAAGAATTTTAAGTAATCTCGAAGCACTGGAAATGATGAGGTGCTCAGTCTCTAGAAAGACATCACTTTGACATCACTACATAATTCAAGATGGTCCATTTGTTCTAAGTCAGTAGGTATCTTATACATAACTAGAGAGGCCTGAATCCACAAGCTTGAAGATCTTTTATCTACTGTCTTTTCCCAAGAAGAAAGAAAAAAGATTAAGCTCAATCCATTTTAAAAGGTCAGGAAGAAAATCTGGTCTGGTAGGAAAAATCTGAATTTCACCATGGTTTTACATACTAACAAGGAGATGGAACCAAGACCAGCCTCTAAATATAAGTTGGAATTTGAAATACAATTATGCACTTAAAAGATGGCATGGAGAAATTTTGGCTGTAGAGATTCAGTTTTCGAGGAAATAACAGGAAACCAAATTGTAGCTCCATAAAGCAGAAATTATCTAATTTTGGCTTTATAGACTTCCAAACCAAAGGTATGAATTACTCTCCAGAATGGTAAAAGAATCTCATAACTGCAGCCAAGTGCACTTTAGTAGACTCAAGAAGACAAAAATAATGACATTTACATTTATTGGAAGAGGCAAAATGAAGACCTACATAGTTGAAATTTGATACTTGCTCAATCATATGCCCATCCAAGGGTTTACTTTTCTTTGTGATAGATATTTCTGAAAAAACATTTAGCATAATTAATAAAAAGCAAATTATCATGATATTACAAAACAAAAGCTTGGAGAAGATGCCTTAATCCTACTCTCCAGCAAGAAAGAAGAGCTGCATCATCTGCATAAAGTAGAAGTGGTATAGGGTGAGCAACCAAACTAGGAACGTGGGGATGGTTAATTTGCAATTTGTTTGGCAAATCATATAAGTAGAGATTAAATAAATATGGAGCCAAAGTACATTCCTTTCGAACGCCTTTTGTAACTAGGACTGGGTTTGAAAGATAACCAGTTATGGGACACCTTATTCTCATAGAAGTTGAAGTGTGTAAAGAAACAATCAGTTGTAATAATTAAGGAATTCCCAAATGGTTTAATTTTTGATCCAAAGCCTTGTGTGTAAGATGTTATCAAAGACCACCCTAAGATCCATAAAACAATAAACAATTTCCCCTTGGGATATGATGAATATCCCAAGACAAAATAACTGTATTGTAATAGGTGATTTAACTACCCAGACATTGACTGGGTCAATATGTGTTCAAGTCAGGAAAATTAGATTGAATTTCTAGATACTCTCAATGACTGTGCTATGGAGCAGATGGTCACAGAACCTGCCAGGCGATCCTGGGTTTGGTCCTAAGTAAAGCCCAAGACCTGGTGAGCAATGTTCCATCTAAGCTGTGGAGTCTTGTGGGCAAGAATTCTACTTTGTGAGCTACTGACATTAAAGCTGTGAGCAAGCAATTTCACTACTGCATAAATTAGTTTGCTCTGGAGCTATCTTTACTGAGCCAAGACAAAAATGTGTGAGCCGGAGGCTAAAAAACTGTGAGCTAGCTCAAACTAACTCAGCTTAGAGGGAACACTGCTGGTGAGAGATGTAAAAGTGATTGCACTGCTTGGGAACAGTGACCATAATGTTATTGAGTTCAACATTTATATAAATAGGGAGCTGCCCAAAAAGACCGACACAACCACTTTTAACTTTAAAAGGGGTAACTTCTCTGAAAGAAAGGGACACGTGAAGAAGAAACTGAAAAGAAAAGCAAAAGGGGTCAAAACCATTGGGGAAGCTTGGAGACTGTTTAAAAATGCAATCCTAGAAGCTCAGATAAAATATATACTGCAGGTTAGGAAAAGCACAAATAGGGATAGAAAATGGCCTGCATGGTTAGCAAACAAAGTAATGGAAGCTGTAAAAGGTAAGAGGGATTCCTTTTAGTGGTGGAAAGCTAATCTTAGGCTGCAGTCACACACGCTAAATAATACACTTTCAATCCACTCTCAATGCACTTTCCAACTGGATTTTTGCCTGTTCACACAGTAAAAATCCAGTTGGAAAGTGCACTGAAAGTGGATTGAAAGTGGATTATTTAGTGTGTGTGACCACAGCCCTGGTGAGGTAGATAAAAGGGAACACAGGCTGTGGCAAATAAAATGCAAGTCTGTGATCAGGCAGGCAAGAAGGGAATATGAGGAGCATATTGCAAAAAACATACAGACCAACAATAAAACTCTTCAAATACATTAGAAGCAGGAAACCAGCCAGGGAGGCAGTGGGGCCCTTGGATGACCAAGGGCTAAAAGGATTACTGAAGGACAATAGGGAAATGGTTGAGAAGCTGATTGCATTTTTTGCCTCTGTCTTCACTGTGGAAGGTGAGAATAGCTTGCCCACTCCAGAACCATTGATTTGGGTAGGGGTGTTCAAAGACTTGAGTCAGATTGAGGCAGGCCCATAGCTACCGCAGGGCCCATGGGGCCCGGGGCCCTAGTGGTTTTTATGGAACTCCCTCCCCAAGCCTCGTCTCCCCCTTCCTCATGGGCCCCTTCACCCCGATTGCATGTTGGCCTGTTGGCGGGGAAGATAAGGGTGGCATAAGCAGTAGCGGTGGCAGCACAAAAAGCAGGGAGCAGCTCGGGCAGGCAGTGAGCATCTCTGGCTCCCACCAGATGCTTGCTGCATTGCCCACCAGCAGCAGGAAAGCCAGGCCAGGTAAGGAGGCAGGCAGGTGCTTCCTCTGGCAACAGCCAGGTGCACCCGGCTGTGCTCTAAAGCACCGAACCCGCACACAGCACTTCCGTGGCCAGCCTAGCTGCTGCTTACCTCGCCTCTCCCAGCCCCAGGAGGGAGCTGAGGGTGGCTGTCAGGCTGGTCATGGTGTGGCGCCGCAAGGGAAGGGGCACTGGGGCTCCTCAGGGAGAGAGGGAGCCAGATGCTCCACAGTGAAGGCCTGCTCTTGCGTGGGGGGGAGGGCAGCTGCAGGCCCCCTCAATTTAATTAGCCAGTGGGTGCCCCTGAGGCCCCCTCCCCAAAACATCCTTAGCTACGGGGCTGGATTGAGGTGATGAGAGAGGAGGTCCTGTGACTGAAAGACTAAGTTGTTTTTCTATTTTTCTGATAAATCACCAAGCCCAGATGGCATATATCCAAGAGTTCTGAAAGAACTCAAATGTGAGCTTGTGGATCTCCTGACAAAAATATATCATCTTTCATTAAAATCTGCCTCCATTCCTGAGGACTGGACGGTAGCTAATGCCACTCCCATCTTTAAAAAAGGGCTCCAGGGGAGATCCGGGAAATTACAGGCCAGTCAGTCTGACGTCGATCCCGGGTAAGTTGGTGGAAACTGTTATTAAGGAAAGAATTAGTAGGCACATTGATGAGCAAAAACTATTGAGGTAGACTCAGCATGGGTTCTGTGAGGGAAGATCTTGTCTCACTAACCTGTTAGTGTTCTTTGAGGGGTGAAAAAACATGTGGACAAGGGAGACCCAATAGATATTGTTTACCTTAACTTCCAGAAAGCTTTTGATAGAGTTCCTCATCAAAGGCTTCTAAGTAAGCTCAATAGTCATGGGATACAAGGACAAGTCCTCTTGTTGATCAAAAACTGGCTAATTAATAGGAAACAGAGAGTGAGTATAAATGGGCAATTTACTCAGTGGAGGGTGGTAAGCAGTGGGGCACTGCAGGGCTCAGTACTGGGTCCGATACTTTTTAACATGTTCTAAATTGTTCAGGGTGGTGAGAACTAGGGAGGATTGTGAGGCACTCCAAAGGGATCTGTCAAGGATGGGCAAATGGCCTCAACATGGCAAATGGGGTTCAGTGTGGTCAAGTGCAAAGTGATGCACATTGGAGCCAAAAATCCTAACTATAAATACACATTGATGGGATCTGAACTGGTGGAGACGGACCAAGAGAGAGATCTTGGAGTTGTAGTAGATAACTCACTGAAAATGTCGAGATAGTGTGCGACTGCAATAAAAAAAGCCAACACTATGAAGGGAAGGGAATTGAAAACAAATCAGCCAGTATCATCATGCCCCTGTATAAATCGATCATGCAACCTCATTGTGAATACTGTGTGCAATTCTGGTCACCACACCTCAGAAAGGATATTATAGCACTGGAAAAAGTGCAGAAAAGGGCAACTAGAAAGGGCAACTAGGTTGGAACACTTTACCTATGAAGAAAGGTAAAATCGCTTGGGGCTCTTTAGCTTGGAGAAATAACGATTGAGAGGTGACATGGTAGAGGTTTACAAGATTATGCATGGGTCAGAGCAGGTCTTTCTCACAATCAGTGCTGGATTTATGTATAGGCTAAGTAGGCTGAAACCTAGGGCCTCTAAATCTAGGGGGCCTCCACAGCCCTGCCCCCCCAGCGGGCAGTCTCCCCTCTCCCAAAATTGCAAACCCAAGACTTCATGTGAGGGCCCAGCAACTATGAGACTCAGGGCCAGCCAGTGGGGCCCAATTTGAAACTCTGGGGCCCAACTGGAAAAATTTTGGTGGGGCCCAGTTCACAGCCAAAGTCTGCAGAATCTTAGAGATATAAATAAAATCCTTCTAGATTGCCCTGGTGCAGGGGGCCCCTTAGGAGCGGCCCGCGGGTCCCAATTTGGCCAAATTGCTCCAATTGCCTTAAGGCCAGCTCTGATGAGACTGTGCAGGGGTTGGACTGAGAAGCCCTGCCCATTCTAGGCCCCTGCTGCCTCTATTCAGAGTACAGACTTCAGGACTCCAGAGCCAGCAGCCCAGAGTCAACAACCAGCAGCACAGCCTTCCCCAGCTAAAGGGTCAGGTCAGTAGTGGTACATGCTGCACTTTAATCAGTGGGAGAGTGCGAGTGGGGGCTGGCTGGGGAGGATAGTCCAAGCATGCAAGCTCTCCCAAGTCCCTTCCATTCCTTCCCTCCTCCTTGGCTTGAACAGAGCAAACACATGTGACTGGCACTGGCCTCACCCCTCCCAGGCAGGGAAGTCTATCTTTCACACTTCACAGAGCCCTGTCGGTGCCTGCAGCATGCACTTGCAACCCCATTCTCAGAACTTCTTGGATATGAAACGAAATATTGATGGTGTCAATTGTCATGCCAATAAATCCAAACAATACTGCTTCATACATTAATAGTAGATTGTTCTAAAGCCATTGCAGAATCTAATCAAAGTTTTACATATTTGTTTTATATAACATTTTTTGGCAGCTGGCTTTTTTAAACGGCTAGTATTGATTGTTGGATGGGAGCCTGGTGTTTGCTGCTGCTGGAATTATTAGATGATAAGTTATAGTTAATTATTAACCTATGTTTTTGCATCATTTTCAATCCTCCTAACTGCATGTGTCTTGGAGAAAATTATTTTGAATCCTTTTGGCAATTTTGGGAGTTTATACACTTTTGAAAATGTTTAGATTGGAAAATGATATTGTGCTATAGGGTTGGCTTGTTGGATGTGACAGAATAGACTCCATCTTGTGTTTGCTTTAGTTTAGGTAGTTTAATTTAGTTAAAATGGCCAGCCACCCTGGGAAGTAGGGCAAAACTCCAGGGTAGTCCTACAAATCCCAGATGCCTCTATGGCCAAGAAGTGTGGGAAAGCCAGGGGGCGGAGTCAGAAGATATAAATGCTCCAGCCAGCTTGGGAGGGGGGAGTCATCCTGCAACCCTCAGAGAGGCCAGGAGGCTCTTGCTGCAGATTGCCCACAGGCAGAGAGAGGCCTTGGGGATCAGGGAAGGCAGCAGTGGGAAGGGATCTTCGCAGGGATCCAGAGCTACCTGTAGAAGGCAGGAGGCCAGGCTGCAGGTTGGTAACTGAACCTCATCCCGAGGGAAAATAAGTATAGGGATCAGTGCAGAGACAGAGGAACTGCGTTTTGTCTTATTTTATTTGTGCCCGGTGGTGTTTTCCTTTCTGTGTTTGATTTAAAGTGCCTTTTGTGTTTAAAATCCTGTTACTTGTAAATAGTCAATAAAATCTTTGTTCTTTGTTTAAAACCCCAGTCTGGTGCTCTGACCACAGAGTCTCCCCCACTCTGCCCACTTAAGTGCCTTAAGAAGGATTCTGGGAGGGAAAAAGCCCAAAAATGTGCATGTGCCAACCCTCCAGGAGAAACCCAAAGTTAGGGGTTTTCATCTCCAAACCCCAGGAGGCAGCCAGAGGGATCTCACTGCCCCTCAAGAAAGGCATTGGGAAGTCAGTGAGTGGTGGCAGCTACTGAAGAGTGACAGAAGCCCACCAAGGAGGTGGGAAGGTGAAGCAGGGCTCACGAGCCACAAACTGGCTACTCAGGTTTCAGCCTATCGACAGTATTGTGTTTTATAGGCTAGGTATTTCAGTAGAAATCCCTGAGCATTTAATCTTCGAAACTTAGATAAATACAATATTTTAGCATGCTTTAAGTTATGGTAAACATCCTTAAACCAAGGAGAGCCAAGTTGAGATTTTTCCTTTGGTTTCATAATCATACAAAAAGGAACAAAAAGAGATATAAGTTGTTCATAGGATCGAATCACCTTCTTAGGAGGGCCCTTTATAATAGTTTCTCTTAAGTCTCCAAGAATTGGGGACTTCAAAGCTAAGTCAATCTTTTGGGCCATAACTAACGACCATTTCCTGGCTCCGTGGGGGATGTCATTCACAGAAGATGAATCAACATTCCCTAACCTTAGTTCTAAAAGCAAGGGAGCATGATTGCTATCATGAAGGTAAGTCCAGGGCTCTTTTTGTAGCAGGAACTCCTTTGCATATTAGGCAACACACCCTAATGTAGCCAATCCTCCAAGAGCTTACAGTAGCCCCTGTAAGAAGAGCTCTGTAAGCTCTTGGAGGATTGGCTACATTAGGGGTGTGTTGCCTAATATGCAAAGGAGTTCCTGCTACAAAAAGAGCCCTGAAGGTAACCAAAATAAACTGTAGAAATCAGGTCTGAAATATTAGAGAATATTAAAATATAATAAATAATATTGCAGCCTCTATCTGAGATATAAGTAAAATCTCCTTTGCTATCAAAATTTTGGTTCCCATTAATAACCATAAGGCCAGACTGAACAGCAAATTTTATCAAACATGGCCACCAAAATTAACTTGTTCATTTTTAGCTAAGTATTATGTCGTTTATTGAGGAATCCCGTCTCCAAAAAAGGAGATTTTTTTAAGCATTCTGTGAAGTTGCCTATATGGGTGTTTGTATCTCCATAGACAATCCAGGGAATAACTGGGCAAATCAACTGTATTTATAGACACAACTCAGTCAATTTCTGCCATTGGGCTCCTATTTCTAAATTAGAGGACTGCAGATGTAAATAAACTTTTATGACTATTAATTTTAATATTTTATTTCAATTAATATTAAAAGTAGACTTGCTTGGGCCACTGTACTGTCTATAATCAGCTAACTCACTTTCAAGAGGTTGATCATGTCAGTTTAGCTACTAAACGTCTTTGTTCAGAAAATGCAAACTTCTTTGCACAAACTCTTGCTAATCAGACTCATTTAATTGCTCATATCCTAGCTAAAATATATGAAGATTTATGAAAAAACTAGATGGCTTTCTATATCAAGGCAATCTATCTCATGTTGGGTCTTCTTTTCCTGCTACCTTCAACTTTTCCTACCATCATGGCCTTTTCAAGTGACTCTTTTCTTCTCATAATGTGACCAAAGTACAATAGTGTCAGTTTAGTCATTTTAGCTTTGAGGGAGAGTTCAGGCTTGATTTGATCTAGTACCCACTGATTTGACTTTTAGTCAGTATGTATAGTAAAGTAAAGGTAAAGGTTCCCTTGCTCGAAAGCCAGTCGAATCCGACTCTAGGGTTGCGGTGCTCATCTCCGTTTCAAAGCCGAAGAGCCAGCGTTGTCCAAAGACGTTTCCGTGGTCATGTGGCCAGCATGACTAAACACCAAGGTGCACGGAACACTGTTACCTTCGCACCAAAGTGGTACCTATTTATCTACTTGCAATTTCTTGCTTTCGAACTGCTAGGTTGGCAGGAGCTGGAACTAGAGACAGGAGCTCACTCTGTCTTGCGGCACCCGGGTCTTGAACTGCTGAACTACTGACCTTCCACAGCCTGCAGTTCAGTGTCTTAACCACTTGAGCCACCGCAGCTCCTTAGTATGTATAGTACTCTCCTCCAATACCACATTTCAAATACTTCCTGTCATCTTAAATATTTTACTGACATTAAATTATTATAGGTAGACAAAAACATGGTATACATGTCTGAAGTATGACACATACTTTCTATCTTGTGAAAGGCCCTTCTAATACTTGTTGTACCTGAAGTCTATAAACTCAGTAATAATGCTCACTCAACAGGTTCACAACAGAGCATCCCTTTGAAACCTTTTTATTGAATGATGTCTAAGGAAAATAATGTCCTATGAGATTGAAAGGCTGCCTCACTGTTTTGTTCTTTAACTTGAACATATTTCTGTAGGATATCATAACATTTTATATTCCACTCAATAGTAACCCGTTATGATCAAGAAGGATTGTTTTCAGTACAAGATCTTGATTTTATTCCCTTTCCATGGATATGGGAGACTGTCAGATTTAGAGGTGGGGTGTTTGGTGAAAGGAACTTGAACTTCAGGTTCTTATCCAGTTTATGTTGCTGATGTAATAATTGTTGGATCATCAAGATTTATTTTAATTTACTTATTTAAATATTTATATTCCATATTATCTTTGCAAACTCAAAACAGCACATTTAAAAATACAGCTCAAAACCATTTATCCTCCACCAAATGTGCTCTGAAAGAACAGTCTTACATAACTCTCTGACTGGGGCAAGTTAAGGCACCCAGCACACCCATTCTGGTAGACTGTCAGAGTCCTTAACTTAGTCAGCAAAATACCAGGCCTTGTTCATTGAAGCAAGAATAGTATTTATTTTAAGCTGCAATAGTAGGTTACTGGAACAGAAGCATTGTTAAGAATGACTTGGTTACATGAAGCAAACGGTTATACCTTCAGGGGGGAGAATGGGGACCCCCCCTCTGCCAATGGAAGCTCAGCGCGCGTGCGGGAATTGGAGACAGTGATAATTAATGTAGTTCCCGCCGCCCCATTTTCCCAGCCTAGCTGTCTCTTGTGAAAGCGATAGGAAGCTAACAGCTTGGCTCCTCCAAGGTCAGTGTGTTAGGTCTGGGTAAGATACGGCCTGTACGGCCAGGCAGTCAAGGCAGCTCCCCACATTCCAGTCGAACAGTCCAGGTGCATAAATCAACACCACACAGTCCCATCCACCCTCCCTTCACGAAACAAAGCCCATCCTCCCTCCCTTCTCCATCCATCATGGCAGGGCCACCTGACATTCTGCCCTCCTGATAACAAATCTATCCCTTTGGTTTGTGGGGATACAATTTATGAAAAGCACGGACCATCTTGGGGGCCAGAACATGTTCCGCCCTCACCCACTCCCTCTGTTCAGGCCCAAAGTCCGTCCACTCAACAAGGTAAAACAAACGATTGCGAGAGATCTTAGAGTCCAAAATCTGCAAAACTTCATAGTGTGGTTCCCCCCACCATCAGCGGGGGTGGGGTGGGCTGTCTCGGTCTCCATTTGTTCTCTTCAGGCGCACGGCGTAGAAGCCTTACATGAAAGACAGGATGAACAGACTTTAGTGATTTAGGCAACGCAAGTTCCACAGCAACATTGTTAATAACTCTAACAATTTCAAAAGGTCCAACAAATTTCCAGCCGAGTTTACGGCTCAGCTGCACTCCACGCAAGTTCTGAGTTGAAAGGTAGGCGAACTCCCCACATTTAGGGACCGAGGAGAGATTGCACTTTTTATCAGCCTGGATCTTATACGCCTCCTTTGCATTATCAAGAGTTTTAGATAACAGCAGCCAAGCCACTTGCAATTTTTTGCACCAGTCACCAGCATCTCCCGCCGGGAGGTCGGGAGAAGTCAAAAACGGTAGTGGCGGGGCATCATATCCATGGACCGCCTTGAACGGAGACATGCCCGTAGAAGAGTGCTGAGTGTTATTGTAACAGAATTCAGCCAAAGGCAAAAGGGAATGCCAATTGTCCTGTTGGAAGTTCGTAAAACACCTTAAATATTGTTCAAGGGTTTGGTTGACACGTTCAGTTTGTCCATCAGTCTCTGGGTGGTACGCACTGCCAACCCCCCGCTCCACCCCAAGCAGTGACATAAGTTCACCCCAGAAATGGGAAAAAATTGCACCCCCTATCCGAGATCACTTTAGCCGGCAAAGTGTGGAGCCTCACAACGTGTTGGAGGAACGCTGAGGCTAACTTCTTGGCCGAGGGGATTGATGCAAACGGAACGAAGTGGGCTTGTTTACTGAAGAGATCCACAACAACCCAAATAACAGTATTCCCCCCACTAGGGGGTAGATCAGTAATAAAGTCCATTGAAATCACTTCCCATGGTCGAGTCGGCGTGGGGAGGGGTTGCAGCGCTCCGGGAGGTTTACCTGGCCTGGGTTTACTCATCAAACACGTTTGGCAAGTAGAAGTGAACAAAGAAATGTCGTTGCGTAGCCCCGGCCACCAGAATTGTCTTTGCAACAGTTGGAGCGATTTAACCAACCCCGTGTGCCCAGCCAGTTTCGATCCGTGTGCCCACCCCATAACCTCCCCCGAAGGGAATGGGGAACAAACAGTTTGCCATTCTTCAGCCAGCAGCCCTGTGCATCTTGTGTAAGTCCGTCCTCCCCCTTCACCTCCTCCCTGTCGGCGTCGGACATAGCCGTAGAGAATTTCGCGGCCCAGTCATCTGTAGAAGGGGTAGGGGAGGGTGGGGAAAGCTTCGCTTGCTTACGAGTGGTTACCGCTCCCCCAATTGGGAAGGCGTGAATACAGAGTCACGAATCTCCTCCCTCTTGCTGTCGTGTTGTGGGAGGCGTGAAAGTGCATCAGCTAGCGAGTTAGATTTACCGGGAAAATGGTGCAGAGTGAAGTTGAACTTGGAGAAGAAATCAGCCCAGCGCAGCTGTTTGGCGTTCAAGGAGCGGGGGAGCGAAGTAGCTCTAGGTTTTTATGATCAGTCCAAACCTCAAACGGAACCCGCGCCCCCTCAAGCCAATGGCGCCAGGTCGCCAGCGCTAATCGGATCGACCCTGCTTCTTTCTCCCACACCGACCAATTCCGTTTAGTATCATTAAATTTTCTGGAAACATAGGCGAGGGGTGCAGTTTACCATCATCCCCCTCTTGGAGGATCGCCCCCCAATCGCAACGTCCGATGTGTCGACTTGCACAATGAATTTTTTAAGTTCATTCGGGTGCGCCAAGACAGGCTCTGATGTAAAGAGAGCTTTTAACTGGTCAAAAGCGCGTTGGCATTCTGGGGACCAATCTAACTTCGCTCCAGGGCGCGTGCAATCAGGGGGCTTCCCTTTTGTTTTGAGCAAGTCAGTTAGGGGAAGAGCCACTTGAGCAAAGTTTGACAGGAATGATCTGTAAAAGTTCGCGAATCCGAGGAACCCCTGGAGTTGCCTCCGTGTTTTAGGGGTTTCCCACCCGATCACATCCTTTACTTTGTCAGGGTCCATCTCAATTCCTCACTGTGAGATGCGGTAGCCTAAAAGGGGATCTCTGACTTGTGAAACTCACATTTTGACAACTTAGCAAAAAGTTTGTGCTTGTGCAATGTTTGGAGGACTTCCCTCACCAATTTGACGTGTGATTTTAGGTCGGGGAGTACAAAAGTATGTCATCAAGGTAAACAAGGACCCCCTTGAATAAATACTTGTGGAGTACCTCATTAATCAAGTTCATGAAAACTCCCGGGGCTCCTTGAAGCCCGAACGGCATCACTAAGTATTCAAACTGTCCCAGCGGGGTATTAAATGCCATTTTGAACTCATCCCCCTCCCTTATCTGCACCCTGAAGTAGGCATCCCTCAAGTCCAGTTTCGAGAACACCTTTCCCCCGGCTACCGCAGCCAAGAGGTCTTTGATCAGGGGCATAGGGTAAGCGTTCGTGTTAGAAACCGCATTCAGCCCTCGATAGTCTGTGCACAGCCGCAGCCCCCCGTCCTTTTTTTCCGGAACAGAACAGGAGCAGCAAACGGTATAAACCCCCTTTCTAAGTTTTTGTCGATAAACTTTCTCAACTCCACCTTCTCTGAGGGGCTCATGGAGTATAGTTTCCCCTTGGGTAACTTTTGATTTGGTAAAATTTCAATAGCACAGTCAGAGTTTCTGTGGGGGGCAGTTCATCCGCTTCCTCTTCCCCAAAAACGGCGGCTAAGTCTCGATACTTTTGGGGAATCGCCTCCAGTTCCGTTTCAGCCACCCCCACCATTATAAGATCCCCCCCCGCCATCGGGGCACCCCAATCCCGTTTCCAAAGATGAGGTTGGCATTTCTCGGAGATGAAATTAACTTTCCCCTCTCCCCATAGGACATGTGGATCATGGTCGAAGAACCACGCGCTGCCTAACACCAGGGGAAATTGGGCAGAAGGGGTGACAACAAAGGGCCTCTCTTCCCAGTGGTTCCCGATCCCCACCCGTAAGGGTACAGTTTCGTATTTGCACGGCTCTTTCATTGTAGAGCCGTCCATCTGTGTGAAAATCAGGGGTTCGGTCAATTTCACCACCTTCGCCCCCAGTCCCGTCACCAGTGTGGGGTTAATAAGGTCTTTCCCACACCCAGAGTCAATGAGAGCTCGTACTCTCACATGGGTCAGTAGACCCGGGTCCATTAAAGTCACTGTGAGAGAGAAAAGAGAGGGGGGGCGGCTCACCGGGATTTGCGCTTGAGAGTCCGGGACCTGCTGTTCAGCGCTGTTTACAGCAGGTCCGTCTTGTTTCCTGTCTGCGCGGTCTCGCCATCCGATGAATCCGACGCCTCGCTGAGGGGTTTGTCTTGCAGGGCCCTTGCCCCTCTCGGTTTCGCCACTGGCTTCGGAGTGGAGGTGTCAAACTTCTTTTTGGTCCCTTTCGGGACCCCGGTCGGTGCGGGGGAGCCTGGGCAATTCGCTGCAAAGTGGCCCCCCTCCCCGCACTTCAGACAAAGCCCTTGTTTCATTCGGGTCTCCCTTGTGCCGTCTTTGGGTTTTGGGTTCGGTGGTTGGGTCTTCCCTCGCGGAGCAGGGGTAGGGCCCGATTGGCCACCTTTACTCATTGCTGCCGCATCGTCCAGTCGGATGGTTTTCAGGCGGTTTTCCATGGTGACAGCCGCTTGTATCTAGCCCGTCAGCGTGTCCGGGTCCTGAGTTCTCGTGACGGAACGACGGATCTCCGCGTTGAGCCCCAATTTGTAGTGGTCTGCCAAGACCCCGTCTTGCCAGCCTCGGATTTTGGCGGCGCACCTGCGAAATTCCGCGGTGTATTCTCTCACCGACTTGGATCCTTGCTTGAGGGCACGTAGAGCCACTCTGGCCGTCTTATTGGTGTTGACATCTTCAAAGTGCTCTTTCATAGCCCACATGAAAGCGTCGATCTCCCTGAGTTCTCGCCCGTCAGCCTGGTGCAGGGCTATGTACCAGTCGGCCGCTGCATCTTTCAGGTGCGAGGCTATAGCATCCACCATCTGGTCCTCGCTCTGGAACAGGTGGCCCCAGTTTTCAATGAATTTTTCGGTTCTCACCAAGAAGAATGGGAACTTCTCCGGGGTCCCATCGAAGTCCGCGTCGAGTAACTCGGCTGGTTTTGGTGGCAGGAACCCCCAGGGTCGCTGCGGTTGCGGCCCCGGCGGCCCCTGCAGTCCTGGCCCTGCTGGTTGATCGGGGGGTTGGGCCGGCACGTTCTGCTGGTCCGGAGGCGGCACATTCTGCTGGTCCGGAGGTTGTTGGTCTGGGAGCGGCTCTCGCCTTTGTCGATCCATCTCCTCTCGGATGCCCTCCGCGATCATCTTGGGGATGCGGGCGAGGGATTCATCCAGGATGCGAAACAGGCGGTCTTGGCTCGGGTCGCCACTCCACCTCCGGCTCACCACGGCCCCCTCCAGTTCACCGGAGTCTTGGTACGTGTCTTCCAACCCTTCTGCGGCGATCAGTCGGCGGACTGACCTCTCGGTTTGACTCGCTCTCACCGAGGCCCGGGGAGTCGTGAACCACGTCTCGTGGGTTTCGGCCAGGGGTTTCACCCAATCTCGTCGTTGCTTGGGTCGAGTGGTCACCCCACCGTAGGCCGCTCCATATGGGTCCCCGTAGGGCCCCCAAAGTCGTACCCCTGCCCCCATGTTACTGGCACATAGGTGCCAGGGGCTTCCGAGGGTACCGTCTTCACAGGAGGTTTCTTTTCCTCCTTCTTGTCTTCTTGGATCGGGAGAGTGTCTTCTTCACCGCCACTCATGTTGGAGTCGCGGGTTTCTGACCAGTCCCGAAAATGGGGATTCTTAACAAACTGTCAGAGTCCTTAACTTAGTCAGCAAAATACCAGGCCTTGTTCATTGAAGCAAGAATAGTATTTATTTTAAGCTGCAATAGTAGGTTACTGGAACAGAAGCATTGTTAAGAATGACTTGGTTACATGAAGCAAACGGTTATACCTTCAGGGGGAGAATGGGGAACCCCCCTCCGCCAATGGAAGCTCAGCGCGCGTGCGGGAAGTGGAGACAGTGATAATTAATGTAGTTCCCGCCGCCCCATTTTCCCAGCCTAGCTGTCTCTTGTGAAAGCGATAGGAAGCTAACAGCTTGGCTCCTCCAAGGTCAGTGTGTTAGGTCTGGGTAAGATACGGCCTGTACGGCCAGGCAGTCAAGGCAGCTCCCCACATTCCAGTCGAACAGTCCAGGTGCATAAATCAACACCACACAGTCCCATCCACCCTCCCTTCACGAAACAAAGCCCATCCTCCCTCCCTTCTCCATCCATCATGGCAGGGCCACCTGACATTCTGCCCTCCTGATAACAAATCTATCCCTTTGGTTTGTGGGGATACAATTTATGAAAAGCACGGACCATCTTGGGGGCCAGAACATGTTCCGCCCTCACCCACTCCCTCTGTTCAGGCCCAAAGTCCGTCCACTCAACAAGGTAAAACAAACGATTGCGAGAGATCTTAGAGTCCAAAATCTGCAAAACTTCATAGTGTGGTTCCCCCCCACCATCAGCGGGGGTGGGGTGGGCTGTCTCGGTCTCCATTTGTTCTCTTCAGGCGCACGGCGTAGAAGCCTTACATGAAAGACAGGATGAACAGACTTTAGTGATTTAGGCAACGCAAGTTCCACAGCAACATTGTTAATAACTCTAACAATTTCAAAAGGTCCAACAAATTTCCAGCCGAGTTTACGGCTCAGCTGCACTCCACGCAAGTTCTGAGTTGAAAGGTAGGCGAACTCCCCACATTTAGGGACCGAGGAGAGATTGCACTTTTTATCAGCCTGGATCTTATACGCCTCCTTTGCATTATCAAGAGTTTTAGATAACAGCAGCCAAGCCACTTGCAATTTTTTGCACCAGTCACCAGCATCTCCCGCCGGGAGGTCGGGAGAAGTCAAAAACGGTAGTGGCGGGGCATCATATCCATGGACCGCCTTGAACGGAGACATGCCCGTAGAAGAGTGCTGAGTGTTATTGTAACAGAATTCAGCCAAAGGCAAAAGGGAATGCCAATTGTCCTGTTGGAAGTTCGTAAAACACCTTAAATATTGTTCAAGGGTTTGGTTGACACGTTCAGTTTGTCCATCAGTCTCTGGGTGGTACGCACTGCCAACCCCCCGCTCCACCCCAAGCAGTGACATAAGTTCACCCCAGAAATGGGAAAAAAATTGCACCCCCCTATCCGAGATCACTTTAGCCGGCAAAGTGTGGAGCCTCACAACGTGTTGGAGGAACGCTGAGGCTAACTTCTTGGCCGAGGGGATTGATGCAAACGGAACGAAGTGGGCTTGTTTACTGAAGAGATCCACAACAACCCAAATAACAGTATTCCCCCCCACTAGGGGGTAGATCAGTAATAAAGTCCATTGAAATCACTTCCCATGGTCGAGTCGGCGTGGGGAGGGGTTGCAACGCTCCGGGAGGTTTACCTGGCCTGGGTTTACTCATCAAACACGTTTGGCAAGTAGAAGTGAACAAAGAAATGTCGTTGCGTAGCCCCGGCCACCAGAATTGTCTTTGCAACAGTTGGAGCGATTTAACCAACCCCGTGTGCCCAGCCAGTTTCGATCCGTGTGCCCACCCCATAACCTCCCCCGAAGGGAATGGGGAACAAACAGTTTGCCATTCTTCAGCCAGCAGCCCTGTGCATCTTGTGTAAGTCCGTCCTCCCCCTTCACCTCCTCCCTGTCGGCGTCGGACATAGCCGTAGAGAATTTCGCGGCCCAGTCATCTGTAGAAGGGGTAGGGGAGGGTGGGGAAAGCTTCGCTTGCTTACGAGTGGTTACCGCTCCCCCCAATTGGGAAGGCGTGAATACAGAGTCACGAATCTCCTCCCTCTTGCTGTCGTGTTGTGGGAGGCGTGAAAGTGCATCAGCTAGCGAGTTAGATTTACCGGGAAAATGGTGCAGAGTGAAGTTGAACTTGGAGAAGAAATCAGCCCAGCGCAGCTGTTTGGCGTTCAAGGAGCGGGGGAGCGAAGTAGCTCTAGGTTTTTATGATCAGTCCAAACCTCAAACGGAACCCGCGCCCCCTCAAGCCAATGGCGCCAGGTCGCCAGCGCTAATCGGATCGACCCTGCTTCTTTCTCCCACACCGACCAATTCCGCTTAGTATCATTAAATTTTCTGGAAACATAGGCGAGGGGTGCAGTTTACCATCATCCCCCTCTTGGAGGATCGCCCCCCCAATCGCAACGTCCGATGTGTCGACTTGCACAATGAATTTTTAAGTTCATTCGGGTGCGCCAAGACAGGCTCTGATGTAAAGAGAGCTTTTAACTGGTCAAAAGCGCGTTGGCATTCTGGGGACCAATCTAACTTCGCTCCAGGGCGCGTGCAATCAGGGGGCTTCCCTTTTGTTTTGAGCAAGTCAGTTAGGGGAAGAGCCACTTGAGCAAAGTTTGACAGGAATGATCTGTAAAAGTTCGCGAATCCGAGGAACCCCTGGAGTTGCCTCCGTGTTTTAGGGGTTTCCCACCCGATCACATCCTTTACTTTGTCAGGGTCCATCTCAATTCCTCGCTGTGAGATGCGGTAGCCTAAAAAGGGGATCTCTGACTTGTGAAACTCACATTTTGACAACTTAGCAAAAAGTTTGTGCTTGTGCAATGTTTGGAGGACTTCCCTCACCAATTTGACGTGTGATTTTAGGTCGGGGGAGTACAAAAGTATGTCATCAAGGTAAACAAGGACCCCCTTGAATAAATACTTGTGGAGTACCTCATTAATCAAGTTCATGAAAACTCCCGGGGCTCCTTGAAGCCCGAACGGCATCACTAAGTATTCAAACTGTCCCAGCGGGGTATTAAATGCCATTTTGAACTCATCCCCCTCCCTTATCTGCACCCTGAAGTAGGCATCCCTCAAGTCCAGTTTCGAGAACACCTTTCCCCCGGCTACCGCAGCCAAGAGGTCTTTGATCAGGGGCATAGGGTAAGCGTTCGTGTTAGAAACCGCATTCAGCCCTCGATAGTCTGTGCACAGCCGCAGCCCCCCGTCCTTTTTTTTCCGGAACAGAACAGGAGCAGCAAACGGTATAAACCCCCTTTCTAAGTTTTTGTCGATAAACTTTCTCAACTCCACCTTCTCTGAGGGGCTCATGGAGTATAGTTTCCCCTTGGGTAACTTTTGATTTGGTAAAATTTCAATAGCACAGTCAGAGTTTCTGTGGGGGGGCAGTTCATCCGCTTCCTCTTCCCCAAAAACGGCGGCTAAGTCTCGATACTTTTGGGGAATCGCCTCCAGTTCCGTTTCAGCCACCCCCACCATTATAAGATCCCCCCCCCCGCCATCGGGGCACCCCAATCCCGTTTCCAAAGATGAGGTTGGCATTTCTCGGAGATGAAATTAACTTTCCCCTCTCCCCATAGGACATGTGGATCATGGTCGAAGAACCACGCGCTGCCTAACACCAGGGGAAATTGGGCAGAAGGGGTGACAACAAAGGGCCTCTCTTCCCAGTGGTTCCCGATCCCCACCCGTAAGGGTACAGTTTCGTATTTGCACGGCTCTTTCATTGTAGAGCCGTCCATCTGTGTGAAAATCAGGGGTTCGGTCAATTTCACCACCTTCGCCCCCAGTCCCGTCACCAGTGTGGGGTTAATAAGGTCTTTCCCACACCCAGAGTCAATGAGAGCTCGTACTCTCACATGGGTCAGTAGACCCGGGTCCATTAAAGTCACTGTGAGAGAGAAAAGAGAGGGGGGGCGGCTCACCGGGATTTGCGCTTGAGAGTCCGGGACCTGCTGTTCAGCGCTGTTTACAGCAGGTCCGTCTTGTTTCCTGTCTGCGCGGTCTCGCCATCCGATGAATCCGACGCCTCGCTGAGGGGTTTGTCTTGCAGGGCCCTTGCCCCTCTCGGTTTCGCCACTGGCTTCGGAGTGGAGGTGTCAAACTTCTTTTTGGTCCCTTTCGGGACCCCGGTCGGTGCGGGGGAGCCTGGGCAATTCGCTGCAAAGTGGCCCCCCTCCCCGCACTTCAGACAAAGCCCTTGTTTCATTCGGGTCTCCCTTGTGCCGTCTTTGGGTTTTGGGTTCGGTGGTTGGGTCTTCCCTCGCGGAGCAGGGGTAGGGCCCGATTGGCCACCTTTACTCATTGCTGCCGCATCGTCCAGTCGGATGGTTTTCAGGCGGTTTTCCATGGTGACAGCCGCTTGTATCTAGCCCGTCAGCGTGTCCGGGTCCTGAGTTCTCGTGACGGAACGACGGATCTCCGCGTTGAGCCCCAATTTGTAGTGGTCTGCCAAGACCCCGTCTTGCCAGCCTCGGATTTTGGCGGCGCACCTGCGAAATTCCGCGGTGTATTCTCTCACCGACTTGGATCCTTGCTTGAGGGCACGTAGAGCCACTCTGGCCGTCTTATTGGTGTTGACATCTTCAAAGTGCTCTTTCATAGCCCACATGAAAGCGTCGATCTCCCTGAGTTCTCGCCCGTCAGCCTGGTGCAGGGCTATGTACCAGTCGGCCGCTGCATCTTTCAGGTGCGAGGCTATAGCATCCACCATCTGGTCCTCGCTCTGGAACAGGTGGCCCCAGTTTTCAATGAATTTTTCGGTTCTCACCAAGAAGAATGGGAACTTCTCCGGGGTCCCATCGAAGTCCGCGTCGAGTAACTCGGCTGGTTTTGGTGGCAGGAACCCCCAGGGTCGCTGCGGTTGCGGCCCCGGCGGCCCCTGCAGTCCTGGCCCTGCTGGTTGATCGGGGGGTTGGGCCGGCACGTTCTGCTGGTCCGGAGGCGGCACATTCTGCTGGTCCGGAGGTTGTTGGTCTGGGAGCGGCTCTCGCCTTTGTCGATCCATCTCCTCTCGGATGCCCTCCGCGATCATCTTGGGGATGCGGGCGAGGGATTCATCCAGGATGCGAAACAGGCGGTCTTGGCTCGGGTCGCCACTCCACCTCCGGCTCACCACGGCCCCCTCCAGTTCACCGGAGTCTTGGTACGTGTCTTCCAACCCTTCTGCGGCGATCAGTCGGCGGACTGACCTCTCGGTTTGACTCGCTCTCACCGAGGCCCGGGGAGTCGTGAACCACGTCTCGTGGGTTTCGGCCAGGGGTTTCACCCAATCTCGTCGTTGCTTGGGTCGAGTGGTCACCCCACCGTAGGCCGCTCCATATGGGTCCCCGTAGGGCCCCCCAAAGTCGTACCCCTGCCCCCATGTTACTGGCACATAGGTGCCAGGGGCTTCCGAGGGTACCGTCTTCACAGGAGGTTTCTTTTCCTCCTTCTTGTCTTCTTGGATCGGGAGAGTGTCTTCTTCACCGCCACTCATGTTGGAGTCGCGGGTTTCTGACCAGTCCCGAAAATGGGGATTCTTAACAAACTGTCAGAGTCCTTAACTTAGTCAGCAAAATACCAGGCCTTGTTCATTGAAGCAAGAATAGTATTTATTTTAAGCTGCAATAGTAGGTTACTGGAACAGAAGCATTGTTAAGAATGACTTGGTTACATGAAGCAAACGGTTATACCTTCAGGGGGGAGAATGGGGAACCCCCCCTCCGCCAATGGAAGCTCAGCGCGCGTGCGGGAATTGGAGACAGTGATAATTAATGTAGTTCCCGCCGCCCCATTTTCCCAGCCTAGCTGTCTCTTGTGAAAGCGATAGGAAGCTAACAGCTTGGCTCCTCCAAGGTCAGTGTGTTAGGTCTGGGTAAGATACGGCCTGTACGGCCAGGCAGTCAAGGCAGCTCCCCACATTCCAGTCGAACAGTCCAGGTGCATAAATCAACACCACACAGTCCCATCCACCCTCCCTTCACGAAACAAAGCCCATCCTCCCTCCCTTCTCCATCCATCATGGCAGGGCCACCTGACATTCTGCCCTCCTGATAACAAATCTATCCCTTTGGTTTGTGGGGATACAATTTATGAAAAGCACGGACCATCTTGGGGGCCAGAACATGTTCCGCCCTCACCCACTCCCTCTGTTCAGGCCCAAAGTCCGTCCACTCAACAAGGTAAAACAAACGATTGCGAGAGATCTTAGAGTCCAAAATCTGCAAAACTTCATAGTGTGGTTCCCCCCACCATCAGCGGGGGTGGGGTGGGCTGTCTCGGTCTCCATTTGTTCTCTTCAGGCGCACGGCGTAGAAGCCTTACATGAAAGACAGGATGAACAGACTTTAGTGATTTAGGCAACGCAAGTTCCACAGCAACATTGTTAATAACTCTAACAATTTCAAAAGGTCCAACAAATTTCCAGCCGAGTTTACGGCTCAGCTGCACTCCACGCAAGTTCTGAGTTGAAAGGTAGGCGAACTCCCCACATTTAGGGACCGAGGAGAGATTGCACTTTTTATCAGCCTGGATCTTATACGCCTCCTTTGCATTATCAAGAGTTTTAGATAACAGCAGCCAAGCCACTTGCAATTTTTTGCACCAGTCACCAGCATCTCCCGCCGGGAGGTCGGGAGAAGTCAAAAACGGTAGTGGCGGGGCATCATATCCATGGACCGCCTTGAACGGAGACATGCCCGTAGAAGAGTGCTGAGTGTTATTGTAACAGAATTCAGCCAAAGGCAAAAGGGAATGCCAATTGTCCTGTTGGAAGTTCGTAAAACACCTTAAATATTGTTCAAGGGTTTGGTTGACACGTTCAGTTTGTCCATCAGTCTCTGGGTGGTACGCACTGCCAACCCCCGCTCCACCCCAAGCAGTGACATAAGTTCACCCCAGAAATGGGAAAAAAATTGCACCCCCTATCCGAGATCACTTTAGCCGGCAAAGTGTGGAGCCTCACAACGTGTTGGAGGAACGCTGAGGCTAACTTCTTGGCCGAGGGGATTGATGCAAACGGAACGAAGTGGGCTTGTTTACTGAAGAGATCCACAACAACCCAAATAACAGTATTCCCCCCCACTAGGGGGTAGATCAGTAATAAAGTCCATTGAAATCACTTCCCATGGTCGAGTCGGCGTGGGGAGGGGTTGCAACGCTCCGGGAGGTTTACCTGGCCTGGGTTTACTCATCAAACACGTTTGGCAAGTAGAAGTGAACAAAGAAATGTCGTTGCGTAGCCCCGGCCACCAGAATTGTCTTTGCAACAGTTGGAGCGATTTAACCAACCCCGTGTGCCCAGCCAGTTTCGATCCGTGTGCCCACCCCATAACCTCCCCCCGAAGGGAATGGGGAACAAACAGTTTGCCATTCTTCAGCCAGCAGCCCTGTGCATCTTGTGTAAGTCCGTCCTCCCCCTTCACCTCCTCCCTGTCGGCGTCGGACATAGCCGTAGAGAATTTCGCGGCCCAGTCATCTGTAGAAGGGGTAGGGGAGGGTGGGGAAAGCTTCGCTTGCTTACGAGTGGTTACCGCTCCCCCCAATTGGGAAGGCGTGAATACAGAGTCACGAATCTCCTCCCTCTTGCTGTCGTGTTGTGGGAGGCGTGAAAGTGCATCAGCTAGCGAGTTAGATTTACCGGGAAAATGGTGCAGAGTGAAGTTGAACTTGGAGAAGAAATCAGCCCAGCGCAGCTGTTTGGCGTTCAAGGAGCGGGGGGAGCGAAGTAGCTCTAGGTTTTTATGATCAGTCCAAACCTCAAACGGAACCCGCGCCCCCTCAAGCCAATGGCGCCAGGTCGCCAGCGCTAATCGGATCGACCCTGCTTCTTTCTCCCACACCGACCAATTCCGCTTAGTATCATTAAATTTTCTGGAAACATAGGCGAGGGGGTGCAGTTTACCATCATCCCCCTCTTGGAGGATCGCCCCCCCAATCGCAACGTCCGATGTGTCGACTTGCACAATGAATTTTTTAAGTTCATTCGGGTGCGCCAAGACAGGCTCTGATGTAAAGAGAGCTTTTAACTGGTCAAAAGCGCGTTGGCATTCTGGGGACCAATCTAACTTCGCTCCAGGGCGCGTGCAATCAGGGGGCTTCCCTTTTGTTTTGAGCAAGTCAGTTAGGGGAAGAGCCACTTGAGCAAAGTTTGACAGGAATGATCTGTAAAAGTTCGCGAATCCGAGGAACCCCTGGAGTTGCCTCCGTGTTTTAGGGGTTTCCCACCCGATCACATCCTTTACTTTGTCAGGGTCCATCTCAATTCCTCGCTGTGAGATGCGGTAGCCTAAAAGGGGATCTCTGACTTGTGAAACTCACATTTTGACAACTTAGCAAAAAGTTTGTGCTTGTGCAACGTTTGGAGGACTTCCCTCACCAATTTGACGTGTGATTTTAGGTCGGGGGAGTACAAAAGTATGTCATCAAGGTAAACAAGGACCCCCTTGAATAAATACTTGTGGAGTACCTCATTAATCAAGTTCATGAAAACTCCCGGGGCTCCTTGAAGCCCGAACGGCATCACTAAGTATTCAAACTGTCCCAGCGGGGTATTAAATGCCGTTTTGAACTCATCCTCCTCCCTTATCTGCACCCTGAAGTAGGCATCCCTCAAGTCCAGTTTCGAGAACACCTTTCCCCCGGCTACCGCAGCCAAGAGGTCTTTGATCAGGGGCATAGGGTAAGCGTTCGTGTTAGAAACCGCATTCAGCCCTCGATAGTCTGTGCACAGCCGCAGCCCCCCGTCCTTTTTTTTCCGGAACAGAACAGGAGCAGCAAACGGTATAAACCCCCTTTCTAAGTTTTTGTCGATAAACTTTCTCAACTCCACCTTCTCTGAGGGGCTCATGGAGTATAGTTTCCCCTTGGGTAACTTTTGATTTGGTAAAATTTCAATAGCACAGTCAGAGTTTCTGTGGGGGGCAGTTCATCCGCTTCCTCTTCCCCAAAAACGGCGGCTAAGTCTCGATACTTTTGGGGAATCGCCTCCAGTTCCGTTTCAGCCACCCCCACCATTATAAGATCCCCCCCCGCCATCGGGGCACCCCAATCCCGTTTCCAAAGATGAGGTTGGCATTTCTCGGAGATGAAATTAACTTTCCCCTCTCCCCATAGGACATGTGGATCATGGTCGAAGAACCACGCGCTGCCTAACACCAGGGGAAATTGGGCAGAAGGGGTGACAACAAAGGGCCTCTCTTCCCAGTGGTTCCCGATCCCCACCCGTAAGGGTACAGTTTCGTATTTGCACGGCTCTTTCATTGTAGAGCCGTCCATCTGTGTGAAAATCAGGGGTTCGGTCAATTTCACCACCTTCGCCCCCAGTCCCGTCACCAGTGTGGGGTTAATAAGGTCTTTCCCACACCCAGAGTCAATGAGAGCTCGTACTCTCACATGGGTCAGTAGACCCGGGTCCATTAAAGTCACTGTGAGAGAGAAAAGAGAGGGGGCGGCTCACCGGGATTTGCGCTTGAGAGTCCGGGACCTGCTGTTCAGCGCTGTTTACAGCAGGTCCGTCTTGTTTCCTGTCTGCGCGGTCTCGCCATCCGATGAATCCGACGCCTCGCTGAGGGGTTTGTCTTGCAGGGCCCTTGCCCCTCTCGGTTTCGCCACTGGCTTCGGAGTGGAGGTGTCAAACTTCTTTTTGGTCCCTTTCGGGACCCCGGTCGGTGCGGGGGAGCCTGGGCAATTCGCTGCAAAGTGGCCCCCCTCCCCGCACTTCAGACAAAGCCCTTGTTTCATTCGGGTCTCCCTTGTGCCGTCTTTGGGTTTTGGGTTCGGTGGTTGGGTCTTCCCTCGCGGAGCAGGGGTAGGGCCCGATTGGCCACCTTTACTCATTGCTGCCGCATCGTCCAGTCGGATGGTTTTCAGGCGGTTTTCCATGGTGACAGCCGCTTGTATCTAGCCCGTCAGCGTGTCCGGGTCCTGAGTTCTCGTGACGGAACGACGGATCTCCGCGTTGAGCCCCAATTTGTAGTGGTCTGCCAAGACCCCGTCTTGCCAGCCTCGGATTTTGGCGGCGCACCTGCGAAATTCCGCGGTGTATTCTCTCACCGACTTGGATCCTTGCTTGAGGGCACGTAGAGCCACTCTGGCCGTCTTATTGGTGTTGACATCTTCAAAGTGCTCTTTCATAGCCCACATGAAAGCGTCGATCTCCCTGAGTTCTCGCCCGTCAGCCTGGTGCAGGGCTATGTACCAGTCGGCCGCTGCATCTTTCAGGTGCGAGGCTATAGCATCCACCATCTGGTCCTCGCTCTGGAACAGGTGGCCCCAGTTTTCAATGAATTTTTCGGTTCTCACCAAGAAGAATGGGAACTTCTCCGGGGTCCCATCGAAGTCCGCGTCGAGTAACTCGGCTGGTTTTGGTGGCAGGAACCCCCAGGGTCGCTGCGGTTGCGGCCCCGGCGGCCCCTGCAGTCCTGGCCCTGCTGGTTGATCGGGGGGTTGGGCCGGCACGTTCTGCTGGTCCGGAGGCGGCACATTCTGCTGGTCCGGAGGTTGTTGGTCTGGGAGCGGCTCTCGCCTTTGTCGATCCATCTCCTCTCGGATGCCCTCCGCGATCATCTTGGGGATGCGGGCGAGGGATTCATCCAGGATGCGAAACAGGCGGTCTTGGCTCGGGTCGCCACTCCACCTCCGGCTCACCACGGCCCCCTCCAGTTCACCGGAGTCTTGGTACGTGTCTTCCAACCCTTCTGCGGCGATCAGTCGGCGGACTGACCTCTCGGTTTGACTCGCTCTCACCGAGGCCCGGGGAGTCGTGAACCACGTCTCGTGGGTTTCGGCCAGGGGTTTCACCCAATCTCGTCGTTGCTTGGGTCGAGTGGTCACCCCACCGTAGGCCGCTCCATATGGGTCCCCGTAGGGCCCCCCAAAGTCGTACCCCTGCCCCCATGTTACTGGCACATAGGTGCCAGGGGCTTCCGAGGGTACCGTCTTCACAGGAGGTTTCTTTTCCTCCTTCTTGTCTTCTTGGATCGGGAGAGTGTCTTCTTCACCGCCACTCATGTTGGAGTCGCGGGTTTCTGACCAGTCCCGAAAATGGGGATTCTTAACAAACTGTCAGAGTCCTTAACTTAGTCAGCAAAATACCAGGCCTTGTTCATTGAAGCAAGAATAGTATTTATTTTAAGCTGCAACAGTAGGTTACTGGAACAGAAGCATTGTTAAGAATGACTTGGTTACATGAAGCAAACGGTTATACCTTCAGGGGGGAGAATGGGGAACCCCCCCTCCGCCAATGGAAGCTCAGCGCGCGTGCGGGAATTGGAGACAGTGATAATTAATGTAGTTCCCGCCGCCCCATTTTCCCAGCCTAGCTGTCTCTTGTGAAAGCGATAGGAAGCTAACAGCTTGGCTCCTCCAAGGTCAGTGTGTTAGGTCTGGGTAAGATACGGCCTGTACGGCCAGGCAGTCAAGGCAGCTCCCCACATTCCAGTCGAACAGTCCAGGTGCATAAATCAACACCACACAGTCCCATCCACCCTCCCTTCATGAAACAAAGCCCATCCTCCCTCCCTTCTCCATCCATCATGGCAGGGCCACCTGACATACTCCATTCATGAGGAATGGATCCATCACAGATAAATCCTGTCTCCTAATTGTTACTAAATGGACTATCCTAGGTGGACTATCCTACCCCCAGAACAAGACTGTCTGAGAAGTGAAGCTGGCACATGGGAGTATACAAGGACATATGCTTCAAAAGCTCTGGGGGTCTCAGGCCATCAAGTATTTAAAGGTAATAGCTAGCACAGAAGGTACTATGGATTTATTGCCCACAGCATACATCTTTATCCTGTCCCACTACATGTTAAGCTGTCTAATACTTTAGCAGACCATTGGTCCATCAAGGTCAATGTCTATTCAGACCAAAGTGGCTCTCCAGGGTTGCAGGCACAGGTCTTTCATGTCAACTACTATCTGATCCTTAACTGGAGATGCCAGAAATTGAACTTGGGACCTTCTGCATGCCAAGCAGATTCTCTACCACTGAGCCAGGGACCGTCCCCAATGGCCAGTGGTCAAAGATTTTGGATATTTTTATAGTGCTGCAGTAACCTTCATGCTACATGCATGTATACATGCTACATGCATGTATACTTCTAAGTGATGGCTGTAATTACTAAGAGCCAGCATGGGTTTCTCAAGAACAAATCATGTCAGACTAACCTTATCTCTTTTTTTTGAGGAAGTTACTACCTTGCTGGATCAGGGGAATGCTGTAGACATAGTTTATTTTGGTTTTAGTAAGGCTTTTGATAAGGTTCCACATAGTATTCTTGTTGACAAATTGGAAAAATGTGGTTTGGATCCTATGACTGTTAGGTGGATCTGTAACTGGCTGACAGATCACGCCCAAAGAGTGCTTGTGAATGATTCCTTATCTTCTTGGAAAGGAGTGACAAGTGGAGTGCCTTAAGGATTTGTCCTGGGACCTGTTTTGTTCAACATCTTTATCAATGATTTGGATGAAGGGATAGAGGGACTGCTTATTAAATTTGCAGATGATACTAAACTGGGAGGGGTAGCAAATACAGTAGAAGACAGAGTCAGGATGATCTTAACATGCTGGAAAACTGGACTAAAAGAAATTTAATGAATTTCAATGGGGATAAATGTAAAGTTCTGCATTTAGGTAGGAAAAATCAAACGCATAATTATAGGTTGGGGGAGACTTGTCTTGGCAGTAGTATGTGCAAAAGGGGTCAGGGGTCTTAGACCATACACTGAACATGAGTCAGCAGTGTGATGTGATTGCTAAAAAGGCAAATGCAATTTTGGACTTCCGGCAGCAGGGAGAGTGGACATGCTTCTTTGGGGCTCCCCACTTAACTTATTTTGCAGCCTCCTTTAGCCGCTTTTTATCTCTATATTTTTAACAACTATAGCTACTGACTGGCACTTTTATCTCGTGCTTCCAAGGGAGGCAGCTTTGGGAAACTTTCTGTATTATAATGGGAACGAAAAAACGAAGACGCCGACCCTCTTCAGAACACCCCGCTCATAAGGCCGGTAAGCAAATGAGAATGGAAAAATTTTTAGAAGACAAGGAGGAAGAACCCTTTTTAAACAAGGATGATGAGAATATTTTAGACAAGAACTTAAACCAGCTGTTGTCAACTAACAAATTTGCCCCTCTGAGACAGTCACCTAACCAAGATAGTATGCTGGAGCAGCAGATTCAATCAGCAACGTCTGAGGAACAGCTGAGTATAAACGAGCTCTCGGCAAAGGCAAGTAAAGAAAACATTATTTTCAAACAAACCTCCCTCATTGTTGAAACATTGGTTAATTTATACATCAAAATAGATGAGATAAATCTTAAGGTAAATAAACTTAAGGAGGTTGTTGAACTCTCCTCTTCACAGTCACAAAAGAAACATGATAAGAAGTCATATTCTCAGTTTAATTCAAGAAATTCAACTTTGACAAACTCGGTAAATAACACAGACACAGTCTTTAAGAAACCAGAGGATTCTCAACCTCTCTTCCCCAGGGTAAGAGCTGCTGTGTATTGCAAAGTAATCAGCTGGCCTTCAACATAGGACATTCAAGAATCAGCTTTGGCCGCTGGAATAATAGGAGAGCAATTGAAAGCTCACTTAATCAGTTATTGCCAAGAGACTCTGCAAGGGTGAATTTGAAACAATGTTTTTGGCTCCCTAGTAAACAGTTCTACAAAAGAGTGATTGTAACATTGAATCAGAGAGAACCCTATTTTCAGCTTCTGAATAGGCGTGATTTTTTTCAAAATTTATATTACAAGGGTGTTTAAAGACCACATGATGTGCTCACTGTGTAGAAAAAGAAAGAAATTACATTTACCTAATAGCAAAGATTCAGCAAGTTTGGGAGATTCTATGCCAGCTTATTGTGAACTTTCAACCAGGGGTCCCCAGTCCCAAACATCTATACAAAATATCACTAAGCTGCCAGTCTTAAAGACAGTGAAAAACAAAGAGCTTGAAATTTCTCTTTGCTCTTTGGGAATACATGAACAATCTAAGAGCAGATGGAACCAGCCAAGTGAACTGCAGATAACAACCTCTCCTAATGACCTTTCTAAGGATATGGAAATAGAAGAACCTCTAGAGTGCCTAGTGGCTCTATCAACCCGGATAACTAATTCCAGTACCAGATGTGTGCCTTGTTTGTCTTCCCCTGTCAATTTGGAAAAACAGGGTCAAAATAAAACCAGACCAACTGACCCTCCAGCACTACAGCAGGAGGATTATGAAATATACTCTTCACTTATGTTCTCTGTATATTCTAACAAAGACCTGTTGTCAATAGCGGATTCTAAGTCCCTAGCAGAAGAATTTGATGAAGTAGTAAGGCAATCCAAAACTACATGACCAGAACTAAGTAAACAAGCAAAGACCAAACTCCCCCTGTGATGATTGCCCATAAGAGGAAAAATGGGTGTGTTGTGGAGGAGCAGTTGGCGGAAGAAATTGAGATACATGCCTCGAGTTTAGAGGAAGCTACACCGGGTCACATCATCCCAGAAGGATCTCAGGAGTCTGGAAAGAATTGACTAGTTAACCCTAATCCACTCAGGCTTAAGGGAGATGCTGTGGAATGATATTCCCCCATGAAGAAATTAAAAATACTTACCCTTAATTGTAGAGGGGCCAATAACAAAATAAAAGCTAGGCGTATAGCAAATGATTTATATAAGCAACATGTAAATGTGGTGTTTCTTCAAGAAACCTATATAAAAAAAGGCTCATCAGTACTCCCAACCAAATGGTTCCCAAAACAATACCTGTCACATGGTTCATCCAAATCATGTGGAGTAGCCATTCTTCTCTCCAGAGATATAAACCTGACTGTTGACTGCGTTGAAACTGATAATGAAGGTTGTTATGTTTTTGTTAGAGGGCAGCTAAATAACAATCCTCTAATGCTAGCCTCCATTTACGCTCCTAATGTTTGCCAAATTAAATTTCTCACTGAGACTCTTACTAAACTTCGGGGATTTAGTAAAGGCTCCGTAATTATAGGAGGCGATTTGAACTACCTAATGAATAAGACACTTGACAGATCATCACGCACGTCTCAAAACAAAAAAAGTTTAATGACCAGTGATAACCAAAACCCTCTAAAAAATTTAATTTCTAGATTGGATCTTCACGATATTTGGAGACTCCAACATCACAGCACCAGGGACTATACTTACTACTCTAACCAATTCAAAACATACTCACGTTTGGATTTCTTATTACTCTCCTCAGATCTAATCAGTAAAGTTGATTCGTCTAGTATAGGAATACAAAAATGGTCTGACCATGCCCCGGTTGAGTGCACAATTCAAGATAAATCCAAAGCTCAAAATCACAAATACTGGAAATTTCAGAATCTTTTATTATATGACAATAAGTCTACATTACAATTGCAACAGGAACTCGAGGAATACTTTAAAATAAACACAACCTCTCAAGTGTCCACCCACAGTATCTGGGAAGCCTCCAAAGTTGTCATCAGAGGGAAGTGCATATCCTTACTAGCATTCTGTAAAATAGAAAAATCAATTATCAGAACCACTCTTTTGCAAAACATTCAAAAATTAGAGACAGAACATAAGCAAACATGCAGTACAAAAATCTACAAACAACTGCAAGATAACAGAAAACAACTCGAAATTCTAGACGAATCAATGATTCATAAAACCGATTTCAACCACTTCAAATCTAATACCACCAAATCCTCAAGGAGACTAAAATTTTTGACTTGGAAGTTGAAGCAAAGACAATCTGATCACCACATCACTTAAAGACCAACATAATAACCTTAAATTTAGAGAAGAAGAACTTGCCAGTATTTTGGAAAATTTCTATAAAAATCTTTACACCTCAACCAGACCTAACCCCCAAAACATCCGGGAATACCTAAACAGAACATAAGAACATAAGAACATAAGAACATAAGAGAAGCCAATGTTGAATCAGGCCAATGGCCCATCTAGTCCAACACTCTGTCACACAGCGGCCAAAATATACCAGTTGCCATCCAGAGGTCCAGCAGTGGGGCCAGGGCACCAGAAGCCCTCCCACTGCTGCCCCCTCCAGCACCAAGAATAGAGTGCATCACCTGCCCCAGACTAAGAGTTCCCATCTATACCCTGTGGCTAATAGCCACTGATGGACTTCTGCTCCATATGTTTATCTAATTCCCTCTTGAAACTGTCCATGCTTGCAGCTGCCACCACCTCCTGTGGCAGTGAATTCCATATGTTAATCACTCTTTGGGTGAAGAAGTATTTCCTTTTATCTGTTCTAACCCAACTGCTCAGCAATTTCATTGAGTGCCCACGAGTTCTTGTATTGTGAGAAAGGGAGAAAAGGACTTCTTTCTCAACCTGCTCAATCCCATTCATAATCTTATAAATCTCGATCATGTCACCTCTCAGCCGTCGTTTCTCCAAGCTAAAAAGCCCCAAGCATTTTAACCTTTCTTCATACGGAAGGTGTTCCAACCCTTTTATCATTCTAGTTGCCCTTCTCTGCACTTTCCCCAATGCTATAATATCCTTTTTGAGATGTGGTGACCAGAACTGTACACAGTATTCCAAATGAGGTCGCACCAATGATTTATACAGGGGCATGATGATACTGGCTGATTTGTTATCAATTCCCTTCCTAATAATCCCCAGCATAGCGTTGGCCTTCTTTATTGCAGCTACACACTGTCTAGACATTTTCAGCGAGTTATCCACTACGACTCCAAGATCTCTCTCTTGGTCCGTCTCTGCCAGTTCAGACCCCATCAACGTGTATTTATATTTAGGATTTTTGGCTCCAATGTGCATCACTTTGCACTTGGCCACATTGAACCCCATTTGCCACGTTGACGCCCACTCACCCATCCTCAACAGATCCCTTTGGAGTGCCTCACACTCCTCCCTGGTTTTCACCACCCTGAACAACTTCGTGTCATCTGCAAATTTAGCCACATCACTGCTTACTCCCAATTCCAAATCGTTAATAAACAAGTTAAAAAGCATCGGACCGAGTACTGATCCCTGTGGTACCCCACTGCTTACCACCCTCCACTGAGAAAGTTTCCCATATATACTCACTCTCTATTTCCTATTTATAAGCCAGTTTTTGATCCACAAGAGGACTTGTCCTTTTATCCCATGACTATTGAGCTTACTTAGGAACCTTTGATGAGGAACTGTATCAAAAGCTTTCCGGAAGTCAAGGTAAATAATATCTATTCGGTCCCCCTTGTCCACATGTTTGTTCACTCCCTCAAAAAACACTAACAGGTTAGTGAGACAAGATCTTCCCTTACAGAACCCATGCTGAGTCTGCCTCAATAGTTTTTGTTCATCAATGTGCCTACTAATTCTTTCCTTAATAACAGTTTCCACCAACTTACCCGGTATCGATGTCAGACTGACCGGCCTGTAATTTCCCGGATCTCCCCTGGAGCCCTTTTTAAAGATGGGAGTGACATTAGCTACCTTCCAGTCCTCAGGAATGGAGGCAGATTTTAAAGAAAGATTACATATTTTTGTCAGGAGATCCACAAGTTCACATTTAAGTTCTTTCAGAACTCTCGGATGAATGCCATCCGGGCCTGGTGATTTATTAGTTTTTAAATTGTCCATCAGTCGGAGGACTTCCTCTCTTGTCACCGCAATCTGATTCAGGTCTTTCAAACCCCCTCCCGAAATCGGTGTTTCTGGAGTGGGCAAACACTTCTCCTCTTCCACAGTGAAGACAGAGGCAAAAAATGCATTCAGCTTCTCAGCCATTTCCCTATCATCCTTCACTACTCCTTTTACCCCTTGGTCATCCAAGGGCCCCACTGCCTCCTTGGCTGGCTTCCTACTTCTAATGTATTTGAAGAAAACAGCACTAATAATCTGCCCAAGCTAGAAGAGGAACATCGTGAATTGCTTGAAGAACCTTTCAACTTAAAAGAATTAGAATCAGTCATCAAGTTGTCCAAAACCGGCAAAGCCCCTGGTCCAAACGGGTTCACTAATGAATACTATAAAGCTTTTTTACCAATACTCAGTAAACCTCTCTTAAATTCATGCAACTCAGTCTTAACAAGTGGTAAACCCCCTGAGTCTTGGAAAACAGCAAACATTATTCTACTTCCAAAAAAAGGGAAAGACCCCACAGATCCTGCATCACTACGCCCGATTTCCCTTACTAACAATGATTATAAATATTTCACTGCCATGATTGCAAATCGCATGAAAACCATTATGACTCAATACATACACACAGATCAATCTGGCTTTTTGGCATCGAGGGACATTGCAGACAACGTTCGCAAAACCCTTAACCTAATTCATTTTGCTAACAAAAATAAAGTTCAGGACTCTCTAATCTTATCTATCGATATCCAAAAGGCGTTTGATTCCTTGGAAATTAATTATTTAAAAATACTTCTACACCACATGAACTTTGGTCCTACCTTTCAATTGGCAATTCAAGCAATCTACGATAATCCTAAAGCGAAAATCCTATTTAATGGCACAGCTACCAATAACATCTGGATGCAAAGAGGCACCAGACAGGGATGCCCTTTGTCCCCCATCTTATTAATCCTGGCCATGGAACCGCTGGCTATAAATCTGAGGAATAACTCAAAGTTTGAAGGTATCCAAGTACTAAACAAAAACTTCAAACTCAGTCTCTTTGCTGACGATGTTTTATTTTATGTATCCTCGCCAATTCAATCCTTAAAGGTTATACAATCTGAACTATCCAATTTTGAATCCGCAGCTGGCCTCATTGTCAATCAGTCTAAATCTCTTATTCTTCCATTATGCATGTCAACATCAACTAAAGAAAGCATTCACAATCATTATACCTACCAATGGACAGATAATTATCTGCAATATCTTGGAATCAAACTACCTGTTGATCAAACTAAGCTTTTTCATATAAATTATTTAGATACACACAAAGAACTGGTGGCACAACTTGCCAAATGGAGTACGAAAGTTCTTTCTTGGATCGACAGAATCAACATATTACGTTCCTATATCTTGCCTAGATATCTCTATCTTTTTCGGACCATCCCATGCTATATCTCAGATCGTCAGCTTATGGCAAAAAGTCATCAATATGGGAAAACAAACACCCACAGATAAACATCCGAACAATGAGCAGACCTATAAAACAGGGTGGTATGGCTCTTCCAATTTTGGCAACGTATTATAAAGCCGTAATCCTGGCATCTTTGGTTAGGCAATACCACAAGGATGATATGCTTGACTGGAAATGGATTGAAGATAATACAATGCAAGTCCACTCTTTCCAAGACATACTATGGCACAACAAACCTCAAAAAACATTCTCTTTGATCTCTTCCCCATACTTAAAATCTACTATCAATATATGGTACTGAGTAAAGAGGAATATTATCCCACCCTTTTCATCACTGACAACATTTTTAAACCAAGCTTGGTTTATCCCAGCCAAATCACATGGAGCATTCTCCGAATGGAGGAAAGCGAGTTTGATCAGAATTATCGACACCACAAAGAAAGGTCGAATTATGACCAAACAAGAACTAGAAAAGAAATATAAATTTAATATTAATTGGTACGAATATTTACAGTATCGTCATTTTATTGAGTCCACTGAATTCCAAGAATCTATCCAAAGGTCCCTTAACGATTTTGAATCCATTCTGTTTAAACCTTATTTTAAAAAACCCCTAATATCAAAAATCTATAAAATTCTAAACAACAGTCATCACACCACCAATCTGAACTATCAAGAGGCTTGGTCAAAAGACCTTCAGTGCCAAATCTCCGAGGATCAATGGAACGCTATTTGGCGAAGTCAGAACTCTTCCTCAAAATCCTTATACATTATTGAGGCAAACATGAAGGTCCTGTTGAGATGGTATTTAACGCCAACCAAACTAGTTCATTTGATACCTACCATGTCTCCACTGTGCTGGAAGCAGTGCGGTGTTAAAGCAACCTACTTCCATAACTGGTGGTCATGCAAATTTATCCAAAGCTTTTGGCACCAAGTAACAGACTGCATTCACAAAATAACAAATTATAATTTACCTTTGTCGCCAGCTAGTCTTCTCCTCGGTCTATGGCCCTCTGACGGTCCTCCTGAAAAAGACAAAAAACTAATCAGTATTCTCTCCACAGCTGCTAAAATTCTAATTGCAAAGCACTGGAAAGATACCAAGGTGCCTAGCATGAGACAATGGTGGTATAAAGTATGGGACCTATTTATGCTAGACAATTTTTCAATTTATCACTCCAATACTCAAAACGAGAGTGACTTCTCTAACCCTCTAAGTATCTGGTACCCTATCCTAGAGAAAATAGACATTGACACCTTTGATTGGGAAACTATTTCTAAGGCCAAATACAAGTTACCGTTATTTAGTTAGTCTATATTTGATATGCGAGGTTTTATGATTTTTTTAATGCTTTTACATATTATGTAATTGATGATAGAAAGTCACCATTCTGTATTGTAGTTATATGCTGTGTGACTATGGTTTTATATTTTATCTTATTTTTAGCTTTAGGAGGCTGTCCACCTTTTTATTTAGAAAGTATCTCTGACAATGTCTGTACCTTATTCTTTTAAAATAAAATAAAATTTAAAAAAATGCAATTTTGGGCTGTATCAACAGAAGTATAGTGTCCAGATCATGAGATGTGATGGTACCACTTTATGCTGCTCTGGTTAGACCTCACCTAGAGTATTGTGTTCAGTTTGGGGCACCAGAATATAAGAAGGATATAGACAAGCTGGAACGTGTCCAGAGGAGACCAACGAAGGTGATGTGGGTCTGGAGACCAAGTCCTATGAGGAAAGGTTGAAGGAGCTGGATATGTTTAGCCTGGAGATGAGACAACTGAGAGGTGATATGACAACCATCTTCAAGTACTTGAAGGGCTGTCATATAGAGGATGGTGTGGAATTGTTTTCTGTTGCCCCCGAAAGTCAGACCAGAACCAATGGGTTGAAATTAAATCAGAAGAATTTTTGGCTAAACATTAGGAAGAACTTCCTAACAGAGCAGTTCCTCAGTGGAACAGGCTTCCTCAGGAAGTGGTGGGCTCTCCTTCTTTGGAGGTTTTCAAACAGAGGTTAGATGGCCATCTGACAGCAATGCAGATTCTGTGAACTTAGGCAGATCATGAGAGGGAGGACAGGAAGCATTGCCCCAGTGCTTAGTTCTTGTGGCCCTTTCTTACATGCCCAGGGAAATGCTGATTGCCACTTTGAGGTCAGGAAGCAATCCTGGAGGTTTTTTGTCATCTTCTGGTCATGGAACAGCGGTCACTATGGGTGTAGGGGGGGGTATTTGTGAATTTCCTGCATTGTGCAGGGGTTTGGACTAGGTAACCATGGAGGTCCCTTCCAACTCTATGATTCTATGATTTTAAGTCTAGAAAAGACCATACATGCCTGCAATTTTGCATGGAACTACAGCATTGGAGTAAAATATATTTATTTACTTAGTATATTTTCATTCCCCTTTTCTCCCCAATGGGAACCCAAAGTTGTTTACAAAAGTACCTTAAATTTATAAATACACTATAAAGAAGAAGCAAAACTCCCAGTCAGCAAACTATCCTGGACTGATGTCTACTAGGTCAATCCCATTGGTCAAAGCCATGGGCTATAATCCATGGGTTCATAGGCAAAGAGCCCTTAGGTTTTTACCCTTCAGCTCACAACTTGGCCACACTAGGCTATAAATACATACTGCAGAAGAGAAAAAAAAATGCTAAGCCTAGTTTTCTTAAGCTTGCAGCCATCAATTCCCTCTCCTGCTGAAAATCTTTGTTAATGGTAAAGTCAAAAAACTTTGAATGAGTTGTTTATCATTAAAAATTTATATCATTTGTTTTTCTCTTGCACTCTTTAAAGTATTCCTTCATTGTCTTAATTTCTTGGGGTGTCGTGGTTTTCTACTCAGTGTGTTGCCACAGGATAATATTACTGTGATAACAACAGTATTAAAGTTGATGTTAGCTGACCATTTATTTGTTAAATTAATTCTCAGTATGGTTTGCTGATGTTCTCTTAGTATGTGGTAATTGTTCAGAGTCCTCTGATTCTTCTGTATAGTATTCACAGACGGAGGCTTGTAGGAGCTAATCTCTCCCATCTGAAGGGAGGAGAAGTGCTGACCTGCAAGGAGCTTACAACACTGTTATGGACTTATGAGCCATACTTATAGCTGGACTGTGTAATGAGTGTGTCAGAGGAATGGACTGTATGGTGACAGCAAGCTGATGCCAACTGCCTGGTCTGTGAACATGCACCCAGATGAGGGAAGCCTTCTTCTGAGACGATGTGCCAGACCAAGGATAGATCCATGGGTTACCTGCCACCTGCAACGCAGCAGAGATGAGCCAAGCACCCTGGCCACAGACATCACACAGATACCAGTAAAAGCACGCTGCAAAGGAACGCCATGCCATGCAAAGAGAAGCTTGAATTTCTCCACAGAGACTCCATGGACAGAAACCTCTGCTAGCACACAGGCACACCTCCCCCCATCTTCGCCAGAGACTGCACGTATGCTGCCCAGTATGGCAAAGGATCTACTTGCCTAAAGGGATTAGCTAACTGACTCATCGGCCAGAGTGATCATAGACCCATCAGCATTAACAACCCTGACTACTGCTGCTACTGTCTTCTAAAGGTGTCACTGTTAGTAATAAAGAATCAATATTTCCCAACCATTAGCCCCACCATCCTCCTGCAAATAGTTTTGTTTTGCCAAGCCACTTCCTGATGACTAGGGACATGACAGGGGAAGTGGCCAGTGTAGCCCGCCCCCAAGTCCAGCCATGCTCTCTCTCTCTTTCCTCTACCTTTAGACTCACCCTATCTCCATGACTTTTGTTTTTAGAACTGCCAGAGTCTACCACATGTTCTGCCAGTTCAGAATATGACTCTTATTACCCCATAGTCTCCCTTATTTTTCTGTGGATCGCTTCACCTCTTCAGGACAGGTACGTATTACACCTCAATGATTCTCCTGCTAATGTGAATGTTGCTATCCCTTTCTATCTATATTTCCTAGGACTGAATAATTGTATGTATGATTCTGTTTTCATTGTGTGCTTGTGAATATTCCTCAGTAAAGAATCCATTTCTTTAAGACTTGGCTTCTGTGTTTATTTGTGGGCTACAGGAAAAGGCGGAACTTCTGTATACATAGGCTATTGCTCCCTTAGAAGCCAATTGCTCATTAAAAATCATAATTCCCCATCTTTATTAATAACAAAAGGCAATTTGGCTAACAGAAGGATGTGTCTATGTTTGAATAAAGAGCAATTTAAAAATTGTTTTTAATTAATCTGTTCTCTACTGTGTCCTCTGGATTGTTTTCATGACAGAGAAGATGGAAATTAGACATCTCATTCAAGTGTCAAGCTTGAGCCTCACTTGTCATTTAGTGTGGCCTACCTGCACTCAGACTATGTGGCCTCAGGGGTTAATTGCTTTTGAAGAAGAACTCAGTCCTCTGTTTTCATCTACATGCAGTTTATCTTTCTGGCTAGAAGGGTGTGTGTGTGTGAATGTGAGTGTGTGTGTGTCAGTTTATACAGCTTGGAGTAGTCTACAAGGCATGGGAAATGTATGATCTCAGTGCCCACCCTGACCTTGGGTGCAAAGAAGCTCTAGATAAGGCAAGAGTTCGTGGCAGGTGTGGGGGGGCTGCCCTTTTGTGCAAGTTTGGATCTTTGGCAGGCTGGGTGAGAATATTGATTGGGTAGTGTGCCTTAAGGGGATGTCTTGTATATAGTATATTCGCAGTCCTGACACCTGGGTGTCATTTCTGACAAAGCATCTGACCATGCTTGGAACTTTTTCACTTCTCAATAAACAAATCTTGCTGATACAAGAGTGTGGTGAGAGTGACTACGTCTGAGACCTGAGTGTCAGAACTCCTTTCCTCCTTTGACCCGATGTACCACTGAAGTGATGAGCGCTGGAAGCAAGGAGCCAGACACAGAGACCCTCTCGGGGGGTGGGGGTGGAGATGGACTGGCACAGGGCCTCAGGAGTGTTCCACAATGATCCTGAGCACCTGATGTTTGTGGGACAGCACCTGGAGGAAGCAGACATAGAACATGTCCAGCAGGAGCTGAAGGCTGAAATAGCAGAGCTGCACAGAGATACCCAGACTGCCCTAGAGGGCATCCCTGCTGTCATTTGTGATGTCCTGCAGCAGGAGCTCCGGGGCTTGGGGCTGCGATGGGGGGCAGGAGCTCCTCCAATTCAATGGAATGAGGGTGCCCTGCTGGTGCCCCACCCCACATCCTAGGCCTGCATCTTCCAAGGATATGCTGGAAGCTACCTTCGATGGGACCCTGGGGAAGCTGGCCTTTTTTGTGCTGCAGGTGTGCAAGTTCCTAAGAGAGTGGGTCCACACCTTTGCTTCTGATGAATACCAGGTGGACTAGCTGGGGTCACAACTGCAAGACCACGCAGCAGACTGGTTTGTGGGTCTTTACAATTTAGGAGGCCCAAACTTTGAGATGTGGATGCATTCATGAGGGCCCTTTGCTGGCAGTATGAGGACCCACTCAAGCAAGAACCTGGCTCAGAGGGTTGAAGCAAGGGAACTGGTTTCTTAGAGTGTTCTCAGATGAATTCAAGTCCTATGCAGCTAAACTGCAAGGCTGGCTGGAGGAAGTGCTGATAGAGTTCTACTGGGCCAGCTTAAGCCATGCCATCCTGGACAAAGCCCTGACCCAGGAGAACTCTGGCATTCTCAATGGCTGAATTCAAATGGTGTATGATCCTGATCCTGAAGATGTATCACCCCAAGCCTCCCACCGGGCCAACAAAAGTGCACAAGGAGGTCAGGGCACAGCGAGGTCAGCTCCCAGAGAAAGGAAGTGACAGGGAGCACCAATTCCAGTAAGGGTTGTGTCTAAGGTGTGGGGCCCCGGGCCACTTTGCTACTGCCTGCCTTCAAGAAGGAGCTCAGGGGCAGCAATTAAGAGGGAAGGGAAGGCAAGAGAAAGGAAGAAGTTCAAGGTGTCAGCAAGCCACTCCAAGCATCAAAAGGTCCTCCAGACAGGAGGGGAAATGGGTGTTGGAGAGTGAGAGTGAAGAGGAGACTCAGCAGCCAGCAGGAAACTGCCAGGACCTGCTGTGAAGGGTGCAAAATGACAGGTCCGTGCATCTCCAGCACCAGAGATGGTGAGCCCCCCTTCCCCCCTGTTCTTTGTGACCATGACTGTGATTAATAACCTCCTCTGAACCCACATTAGAGTGCAGGCCCTCATAGACTCAGGTGGTATCAGAGACACGATTAGCCCTGCTTTGGTGGCCAGGCTGGGGGCAGAAGTGAGAGATGTAAAGGAGGCCCTGGTGTTTTCCCAGATGGATGGAACTCCCATGAGAGGGGAGCCTTGTGTTCATCATACCACCTGTCTGCCTGTCAGAGTGGGCTTTCACTGGGAATTAAGAGCCTTTATAGTGAATCCCTCTACAAAGTTCCCCATGGTGTAGAGAGGGCCCTGGCTCAGAACCCACGATCCCTACATTCAGTGGAGCCTGGTGGCCCTCCACTTCATGGACCCCCACTGAGTGGATGTGCCTGGCCAGGGAAGAATTGTCAGATTCCTCCGGAGTACATAGACTTGTCAAAAGTGTTTGAGAAGAAGGAAGCTGATGACCCCCCACAGAAACACTTTTGAAATCCTCCTAGACCATGAACTCCCCAAGGGGAAGTCCAGCCACTTCCCTTTTTGCTGCTCCAGTGCTTTTCCACAAGAAGAAAGATGGGGGACTGAGGCTATGCACGGATTACCAAGGGTTAAATGCCATCTCAGTGACAAATGGCTATCCCATCCCATTAATCAATGACTTGTTGGCTGAAGCTGCAAAAGGATGCATTTTCACTAAGCTAGATCTGTGGGATGCTTATTTCAGAGTGCACATTCGCGAGGGAGATGAGCACAAGACTGCTTTTAACACCCTGTTTAGGCAATTTGAATATTTAGTGATGCTTTTTGGGCTCTTGGGCGCTCCTGGGGTATTTATAGACCTGATCAATGATGTGCTATATAAATATTTGTTCAAGGGGGCTCTGGTTTATTTAGATGATATTTTATTATATTCCAAAGACAAGTACTCTTATGTGCAGCTTGTAAGGGATATCTTGAAAACTCTTCACCAAAACAAGCTGTTTGTAAAACTGTCCAAGTGTGAATTTCACAAGGAGGAGCTGGAATTTCTGGGCTATAGGATTTTAGGAAAGGGGCTGGGAATGGACACTGCCAAAGTTAAGGATGTGTTGGGATGGCAGCCTCCTCAAACAAGGTGGCAATTACAGGCATTCCTCGGCTTTGCCAATTTCTACAGCCCGGGTAACCCTGCCCATCACAGACCTGCTGAAAATGAAGGGAAAGGGGCCAGATTTTTAAAAAAACCTTGCCAGTAAATTAATTTCGACAGATGAATGCCAGGAGGCCTTTGACTAGCTGAAGGCACTGTTTATGTCTGAGCCCATCTTAAATCACCTGGATGAAAACCAGCTGTTCATGGTGCAGTGGGGGAAGGATGGGAAACTACAGCCCCTCATCTGTGTTTTTAAAAAAATTCTTGGATGCTGAGAGGCATTGGGCAGTGTGGGACATGGAGGCTGTGGCTATTAAGCTGGCTCTGACCACTTGGAGGCATTGGTTGGAGGGGGCAGGGGGGCATTCGAGGTCTGGACCGATCACAAAAACCTAGAGGCCCTACACATCCCCCAGCGGTTACACACAAAGCAATTGAGATGGGCAGCGTTCTTCTCAAAGTTTCAGTTTACTCTTAAACACCTTCCTGGGAAGGCTAATTTTCTGGCAGATGCCCTCTTCTGCCTTCCCCAGCATGCCAGCCTGAAAGAGGAGATTATAGTCTCCATGTTCACTCCAGTCCTGTTGGGGGGACAGTACTCACCTGGAGTCAAACCAAGGCAGGGGAGGACCGGAGCCTGAAACCTTGGGTAGAGAAATTTAAAGTGTGGTTCCTGACCTTCAGGAAATAGAAGGAGATCCCTCCCTAACCCAGCAGGAAAATGGTTGTTGGTACCAGCTTGTGCCTCACTCCTTGTGGGGGGAGATTCTGAGACTCAGTTATTACAACAAGCTAGCGGGACATTATGAATATCTAAAGACTTTACATTTAATACAAAGATAATTCTGGTGGCCAGTCATGTGGGCCAACATTTCTCAGTATATGGCATCATGTGGCAACATGTCAAGTGTGTTTAATGGGGAAGAGAAAGGGGAGGAAGTCCCCAGGGCTGCCGCAACCTCTGGAGATGCCTGAAAGGCTGTGGTCAGTCATTTCAATGGACTTCATAACTGACCTCCTGCCTAGTAAAGGGAGGACAGTTGTTTGGGTAGTGGTGGACCTATTCTTGAAGCAAGCTCACTTTATCCCCTGTAAACAACTGCCCACTTCCAAAAAATTGGCACAACTGTTCATGCAACACATTGCGAGACTCCACTCAGTCCCTAAGAAGATCATCTCTGATAGGCGACTGCAGTTTGTAGCCACTTTCTGGAGGGAGCTTCTGAAACTTTTGGGCATTGAGCAGGGACTCAGTAGTGCTTATCACCCAGAGATGGATGGCCAATCCGAATATACAAATCAAGTGTTGGAGCAGTTTCTAAGATGTTTTATTAATCACCAGCAGGATAACTGGTTGGACTTTTTGCCTTATGTGGAGTACAGTTATAATAACTTGGTTCATAGTTCCACTGGGGCCACAACATTCAAAATAGTGCATGGTTATGAGAGGACTCCCCTCCCCATGATTATGCCAGTCCCAGTAGGACCCAGGGACTTAAAAACCTGGTGGTCTGAATTGGTTCAACAATGGATTTTCATTCAAAAAACTTTGGTCAAGGCAAAAGAGGATTACAAAGCCCAGGCTGATAAAGGCACAACACCTGAGTGGGACCTGCTGGTCAAGAGACTCCCAACAACACTCTCTTTGGCAGTGATTTGTTTATTGAGTTATCGGCATGATCCAGGTTAGAACAGTACTGTGTCAAAACTGAGGTTTTTGGCAGTAACCTCTACAGATATAGACAATTCAAATATGAGGCCCCCCCCCCGGGCTCATCCAATCATTTCATTCAGCCGTCCCACCTAAGCTGTTAGCCTCTGTGCCCACCTGTAAGTTCCCAGTCCCATTATCTAAGACAGCGAGGCTAGCACAAAGTTTGCTTCAGGGTTGTCTCTGTGGAGAGGCATGTCTTGGGAAGAATAACGATAGCCGCTACAATGGTGCCACTCTCATACTTGCCCACAAACACGCACACACACCCCTCAGGAATTTCCCTTCCCCCCATAACTATGGCAAATGAAGCAGAGTTTGACATTCTGCCCCCCCAAGCCCATTTACCCTACTGGCTTGAGGGGGTGCTGCTTATGAAAAATGCACACTAATTTTGCAGCATTGACATGCTTAGCCTCCACCCATTCATTATGACTTGGATCAAAGTCTTTCCATTTGATGAAATAATACAATTGGCCCTGTTTAAACTTAGAATCTAGACTGTCCTCTACTTCTTGATGAGCCTCTTCATCCACAATCAGGGAAGGAGGAGCTGGAGGACGAGCTTTCCACTTTGAAGGTCCAGGATCTTTCTTCAGTAGACTAAAATGGAAAACAGGGTGGATATGCCATAAGCTTTTGGGAAATTCAACTTCAACATTCACTTTATTAATGAGGTGCACAACTTTGAAAGGCCCCACATATTTCCACCCCAGTTTTTTCCCTGGTTGCAGTCCCTTGAGATTTCTTGTGGAGATGTACACTGAGTCCCCTGGCTTTATTTCCTATTCAGGGCCCCTCCCTTTGTCAGCATAATGCTTGTAAACCTCTTTTGGTTAGAGTTTGTTGGAGGGTTGACCACTCTTGGGTCACTTTAGTCCACCATGTCTGGGCATCTCCCAGCCTCAAGTCCTTGAGGTCCAAAGTGGGGAGGGGTCCCCCTTCATATCCATGCACTGCTTTAAATGGGGACATGCATATTGAGCTGTGCACTGAGTTAATATAGCTGTACTCTGCAAATGGGAGCAGGTCTACCCAATCACTTTGCTGATGGTTTATAAAGCATCTCAAAAATTATTCTAATACTTGGTTTGTTCTCTCTGTTTGCCAGTTTGGTGATAGCCAGTTTGGTGTAATGGTTAAGTGTGCAGACTCTGATCTGGGAGAACTGGATTTGATTCCCCACTCTTCCACTTGCACCTGCTGGATGACCTTGGGCAAGCCATAGTTCTGGCACAGCTGTCCTTGAAAAAAAGCAGTTTCTGTCAGAGCTCTTTCAGCCCCTCCTACCTCACAGGGTGTCTGTTGTGGAGAGGGGAAGGGAAAGGAGTTTGTAAGCCGCTCTGAGACTCCTTTGGGTAGTGAAGGGTGGGTTATAAATCTAATCTCTTCTTCTTCTCTTGCCCATTGGTTTCTGGGTGGTGAGCACTGCTCAGTCCCTGCTTCACACCCAGCAGCTTTAATAACTACTTCCAGAACCCAACCACGAACTGTGAACCCTGGCCCAAAATTATTTTGTGGGGCAAAGCATAGAGCCTGATTATGTGTTGCATGAACAGCTGGGCCAACTTCCAGGCAGTTGGCAACTCTTTACAAGGAATAAAATGCGCTTGTTGGGAAAACAGGTCAACCACCACCCAAATCACAGTTTTCCTATGGTTCGGAGGCAAGTCTGTGATAAAATCCATAGAGATGACGGACCAAGGCCAGTCTGGAGTTTCTAGCGGCTGCAACAGTCCTGGTGGTTTTCCCACCCATTTCTTGCTTAGTAAGCAATTCTGGCAACAGGCTACATACCTTGAAATATCCCCCCTCATGCACGGCCACCAGAATTGTCTCGGAATAAGGTTCAGGGTTTTAAGATATCCAAAGTGTCTAGCCAGTTTGTCATCATGCTCCATCGAAAGGATTTCCTCCTGTAAGGATTCTGGAACAAACAGTTTATTTTTACAGTACCAAAAACCATCCTCTCTCTGCATCAAAGTACCCAGCTTCTCAATGTCCACTTTATCAGTGTCAGTTATAGTGGACTTGAATTTCTCAACCCAAGGCTCCATCCCTGAGGGAGGCCCCCCTTCACTTGGCTGCATGTCATCACCACCCCTCCTAACTGGGTGGGTGTGAACATTGTGTCCACCACCTCATCATGCTGGCTTGCGCGTTGCAGGAGGTGGGACAGGGCATCAGCCAAGAAAGAGTGCCTCTACTTTGGGTCAGTCACAGTTGTCTTGGAGCTGTCTCTCAAGAGCGGTTCTCTCAGGGCTCTTTCAACCCACCTGCCTCAAAGGGTGTTTGTTGTGGGGAGAGGAAAGGAAGGAGATGGTAAACCGCTCTGAATGATGAGCGAGGTATACGTCCAGTCTCTTCTTTTTCTTCTCTAGAATACTATAGAAGCCTTTACGGGTATCTGTGAACTACCAATAGAAACAGACTTTGAGGTGAGGGGGTGTAGCCAATAGGAACAGCTACTTGAAACCGGGTATCTGGGTAGAGCACTTAGTGTGTGGGGGGTGAAATCAGGTGTAAACTGAATGGAAAACAGCTGAATTCCTAAGGGTTTCCTTCTGTGAAGGAATCCTTGTCAGCAACACATGAATTTGAAAGTGAAGGCACTCTGAGTTGGTGAATTGGCTTTGTCTTTGTTATGTGTTAGGATTCGACAATATCCATTGCAATACATCATTTGTACCTTATGTTTTTTGTTTCAGCAGGGATACAGTGTGACTTCCAACCTGACACTGTGATCTGGGGAATTTGAAAGCTGGCACATCATTTTATGTCTTTGTTTGGTCCTAATGAACAATTTTAAACAGGCTTAATAGCACAATTCTTTAAAAGGAGGTCCAGTGAGTTGACAAAGCCCGGAAGAGTTGCGTTGTTGTGACAGGCTGTTGAGGGTGCCAGCTAGGATGTGGCAGTGCTGCCACAGCAACAAGAAATGAGGCAGGGCTTCCAGGGAGGTTTCAGTGGGGACAAGGGTTAAGCTAGACCCATCAGAGGACCGGCAGGGCTTCAGGGGCCAGGGGGCCAGACAGCTGTTCTGCCCACTCGGCCAGGAAGGAAGCTACTTGCAGGCAAGACAGCCCAGCCTTACTCATGTATGTATGGAACAGGATCCACTGAAGACATGTTCCCATTTCAGTAAATGAGCATACAGCCTGCATGTATGTGCATACACCTGTTTGTAAAATGGAGCCAGTGTACATTTACTGGGTGCTTGTCTTTAGGGTAGGAATACAGTTTCTATAAGAAATTATAGGTTCCATGCACTCTTCAGGGTAGAGTGTTTTTTGTTTTGTTTTTCAAAATAAATATATAAATAAATAAATATACAGGTTTTTAAAGTGACAACACATTGTAGATTGGCTCTATCATGTTTTAAAAGCCAAACTAACTTTTTTTTATGATGGGTCTCAGTGGTTAGTAGAACTGAAAGATTAAATACTGAGAAGTATTTCAGAATGTCTTATGAGGGCAGTCTCTTGACTTCCAAAACAATGAATTCCTGTGAAAAATTATTTAAGGAACTCCAAGGCTGAGAGAATGTTTCCACAGTTTGACAGTCCAGTGGATTTGGAATTGAATCAGAGACACTCTCTTATAGTATAGACCTTAGACAATGATAATTCTAGGCCTCAATTTCCTATCTTTCAGGGTGCAGGATTGCTAAACAATACAAAGAATTAAGTCTTGTCTGCCTTATAGAGACTTAATGTGTGGAAATACACAGCTGTAGTTTTTCATGGCATGGAGGTGACAAACGTCACCAGACAATTAACATCCCTTTAAAGGGGGTGGGCTTCTTTCTACCCAGGAATATCAATAAGTTATTTCACTTGATCAGTGCAAACATAAGCGCTATGAACGTTGGGCAGTGCCTTGCAAATCACAATGACTATGCAAAAGTAAACATTGCTGTATAAATTCCTTTGCTACCCAGGAATATCAATAAGTTATTTCACTTGATCAGTGCAAATATAAGCCATATGAATATTGGGCAGTGCCTTGCAAATCACAATGACTGTGCAAAAGCAAACATTGCTGTGTACAGGCTGTGGAATTTTACAGCATTCTATGGAGGTCTTGGGAAACAGGAGCTCTAGAGGACCAGAGGCAACCCATTTCCCTGACAATGGAAAAAGGGTCATTTTTGCAACCTGAGGTGTTACTGCAATTCACGTTATGAAGATGTTTATCGCTTTAGGCATGCAGATGGAACTCTGATGACCAGGCACCAGTCTGCGGCAGTAATGACTGGGCTTTGGGCAAGTTGGGCCTTTCCTGGGGTGAAGTTTGGAACTCACTCTTCTCGGTTCAGTGTCGCTTCCACTATAGCTGCCCTGGGCTATGCATTCCCATGCTGTGCAGTACTGTCAGTGGGACCTTGTTCAGTTCAGGACTTTTGTCCAGTCACTGCACTCCTTTTTGGGGGGTGGCGCTATGGATCAGTGAGCTGTGGCGGGGTTTTGCCTAGCGTTCAAAGAATGAAATTGCAAAGTTTTAAGTTATTAACGAGGTTTTTCCTTCAGGTACTGCTGGCTGCGGGGTGAGATGAAGAATCAACGTCTGTGGCCACAGCATGGTTTTTTGGACCACCCACTGAGCCAAGAGGACTCCTGGCCAGGACGGCCCTTGTGTTACAAGCTGAGGCAGACCTTGCAAAGATAAGAGCAAGATGCCCCAGAGTACAGATAGTCTGGCCGTCAAGGCCTTTGTGTGACAAACTGAGGCTGACCTTGCAATGATAGGAGCAAGGTGGCCCAGAGTGCAGATGGTCTGGTTGGCTATTCTGCTTCACCATGAAGGACAAGGACCTTGTGTTAAAGCAGAGGCTGGCCTTGTGATGATAAGGTGGCCTGGAGTGCAGAAAGACTGGTATTACAAGTGGACCAGTTGCCTGGGGTGCCTGGGGTGCAGCCTCACCATGATGGGCAAGGTGGCCCAGACTGCAGATGGTCTGGTGGCTATTCTGCCTCACCTGAAGGGCAAGGCCCTGGTGTTACAAGTGGACTGGTTGCCTGGGGTGCAGCCTCACCATGATGGGCAAGGTGGCCCGGAGTGCAGATGGTCTGGTGCCCCAGAGTACAGATGGTCTAGTCGGCTATTCTGCATCGTCATGAAGGGCAAGGCCCTGATCTTACAAGCAGAGGCTGACCTTGCGATGATAACAGTAAGGTGGCCCGGAGTGCGGATAGTCTGGTGTCTATTCTGCCCTGCCAGGTTTGTGCAATTTTGGGGACCCCACGAGGCATAAAGACAGCCAGTTGCCTGGGGTGCAGTTGGTCTGGTCTGCAATTTGGCTGTGCCAGGTGTGGCATAGTCTAGGGGTTCCTAGGTGCTTGGACCAGGTGAGATGAAAAGCCAATCGGCAGCTCAGAAATACCATGGAAGGTGGCTTGGGCATCTTCTTGTTGCACCCTGATATACGGGTCTAGTTAATGGACCTGTATAGGGGGGACAGGGTGCACCTCTCTAACAAGGGCAATGATATTTCTTGCAGATTTGAGACGAGGGGTGCTGTTGGTGCTGGATTGTTTGTTGGGGGCGAAGGCGTAAGCAGAGGCTTGGCCTTTGCTATGGCAGGGTAGCACGATCAGCAAGTTGAAAATTATGAGCACCTGGGCATTGTTATAAAGGAATTAAAGGGTCCTCCAAGAATGGCTTTCAGACCTTTGAGGCTCAAGGCCAGGAAGGGGTGATCTTCCTTAGAACAATCTGGCCCAGCCTATCTTAGCAGGCCTTGCGGCTTCTGGGGTGGTGGGCCAGGGGGTTCTCTTAAACATGCCAAGCTGCTGGTCAAGAGCCACATTGGGTGGCTTGAGATTGGGGAAGGTGCATCGCCCAGAAGGAGACGAAGGTGGTCAGGAGTTTGACACCTGTCATATTCCTCAGTACATTTTAGCAGCCCCTCGCCAGTTGTTTGATTATAAATAATTAATAAAGTGGCCTTTGTTAAATCCACATTCGTGTCCGTCTCTTCATTCTGATTGTGGTGGCAGTGAGACCTGGCCGGTTTAGAGAGAAACTGGCTGACTGTTAACTGCATTCAGATGGCAGCCTGAAACAGTATGGCTGGGGACATTTTCCTCAGGCAAGGAAGCATGAGGGCTTTGGCTGGGATGGGACTCGATGAATGCTGCCAATGCAGAAGCAACTGCCTTTCCCTCAGCCTGGAATGACAAGTCACTTTTAAGGAACCCCCCACAGTTCATGAAACGACTATTTTTATTTCATCAGTAAGCCAGCTTTCTTTTTTTGTTATCATTTGTCAGTGGCTTCCTCTTCCTCTTCCGTTTTTGTTATTGTTTGTGTTTCAGAATGGTTCCTGCTTTTACAAAAATTCTATGAAGCCTGATGGAGTTTTGAAGTCTTTTATTAAATGGTTTTTCTTGTGCCTGAAGTTACATGTTGAGTGCTTGCATTTCTCCCCTTAGATATGGACCCAATTCTGACAGGAAGTTAAAAGAAAGTTAAGAGTGTTAGACTGATGTGTAGGAGTGTTTGATGAAATACAGTGACTGCATGTATGTGTGTAGTATGGATGAACTGAAGGTAATGTTATTAGTATGTGTATATGTGATTAATATGTGATTAAGGATTAGTACATATATATAAATGGAGTGAGTGAGAGAATACTGCTCATGGACAGGGGAGTGGGGCTTGTTGATGGTCTGTGGAATGGAGAGGACCCAAACGTGGCTCCCTCTGGAGTGGCCAGTAGAGAGAAGGATAGAGACAACTATACAGAGACAGAGCTATAGCACTATCTCTATACTGCCTCTGATTGTCTGATTCAGTTTTTCCCCTGCCTGCTTTACTCTGCAGGTCAGGAGAGGGTCTTGATAGGGCTCTAGTGATGTAGGTAGAATTCCTTCATCATAACTATTGATTACCATGTGGGTGAAGCATTTAAACTAGAAGCACTAAGTTTGGTAATGAAGGGGATGTTCCTCAGACAAAGATCTGAGGGCTAATGTCGCTGCAAGAAACAGGATCAGAACAACCTTTGGTGTTGCCATGATGACCCAGAGACAACATAGCTAGGGAAAAGGATCTGGTACACTTACTTCAAATTCCATTAGTATCTGGCAAGGAGGAGCCTAAACAGTAAAGGTCTGGATCCGAGGTAGGCTTGTCCTGATGTTAGGGTTGCCTGTTTCTTCTGCACACTCTTGACATCAGCTACGCCATACTGGAGTTGAATTATTAGTTACAATGTCCCCTGCAGATCCTTTTGTATTTCATAAAGTTGTGGTACATTTATTATCTAAAATCTGTCTCAACTCTTTTTATTCGATGACCATCTGTAAAAGATTGTTGCTGTGTAATCATATGCAGAGTTACTTCAGTCTGGGTCAGTTGGTCAGTGCACTTGGACTACAGTAACTTCCTGTTGGATGGCACTGCTGGTGAGATAAATTTGGAGTTCAGTTGTGTTATTTATACATGGTGAATATAAATGTCATATAGGTAATGACATGTTATTGCAAATGAACAAAGATATTTGGAGGGTTCCTCCTTATCAATCTCCCATGCCCCCATAAGTGTACATTGAGTATTTAAAAGTAGCAGTACAGTATGGCTTGAGACGTCAGATTGACAGACTGGTGAGCTACACTGGAGAGATATTAGGAGATGAAGAAGCACTGCATTTCATTTCCAGAAGATGGAAAATAAAGAGATGGAATCCAATAAAGAAATGAAATAAATGAAATCAAATAAATAAAATCAAAGCAAACATTATTAAAACTTTTACACATTTAAAAGTTTTACATTATTTACATTACATTATTAAAACTTTTAAACTTTTACACAGTCCTCCACCATACTTTCCTGTTTCTGTGCTTTTTTTCTTTGTTGGAATTAATGCAAGATCCCTTTTTTGCTTCTCCTATTGGATTGGGATCAATCTTTCCATCTTTAGTCTTCTAAAGCCATTATAAAAAGGCTGTTGCCAGTCTGGAGTAACAGTCTTAAAACCTTCCTCCAAATTAGTTGTGCCCATTTTGTCTTCTTGTACTCTGGACAATGCCAAACTTCCTAATGTGGACAAGCCTGGGAATCTCACCATTTTCTATTGACAAGGAGTTTTCACATACACTTCACTTTAGTCTTTGATCTTAAGTATTGTGGGCTGTGGCCTTTTTCACACATCACCTCTTAGGTTGCTTCTTCCCACTTAGCCTGCTTTGGACAGACATTCAGTGGAACAGATCTGCCATATCTTCCTACGGAAATGTTTATTGTTAAGTGGAACATGCCTATTTTAAATTAATAATGATTGCAATGTATAATTTCATGGGGTTTAAGACCATTTATCAGCTAGCAGGGTTTATTGAAAAATAATCTTTGTAGACTTGCAGGACACCTGCATCTTATTTCTATATTACCTTTTAATATTCATCTCTCTATATGGGCAGCTTGGAAATAGATCTCTTATGAATTTTTGCTAAGGATCTATATCCACATGTATCATATGGTCCAAATCATAGCCATTCATCAGCTTTCTTAAGCAATTTAATCTCTCTCTGCAAATTTCACTGTAGGAAACAAACCACAAGATAAGAAATATAGGTAAGGAATGTGGCCATTTTCAGAGCTGCACAGAGTACGTTGGCTTTTCTAGGCCTTTTTGCAGTGAGCTCTGATTTGTAGCTTCTGAAACTAAATATGGTTTACACCGACATTTATAAGACCACTAACCTTCTTGAGGAAAATTCAAAACCAAAAATCACATCGTATCATAGGACTATTTTTTGGATATTTTTTTTTTGAGCCAATGTGGCTACTAGCAACTTCTTGAAGAAACATCTGATCTACTCTTGGTATCAACAAGGCTCTTGTTGTTTATGCATTAGATGCCCAATTTGAAGAGGGGGGGTAATATTTTTAGTTATATATGATTGCTAACATCTTGCCTCTAGCCTGGCTAGAACATACACATTCCTATTTCTGAAGGCAATAAGATAGGACATCAGAATTCTTATTCTGTGCCTCCACTGTGTGTTAGAGTTTTGTGCTTGTGTTGATAATTCCTGGCATCATTAATATCTGTCAAAATACAGGTAAGTGTGTGAAGATCTGAATGAATTGCTAATGGTTAAAGCAAAATTCTATCTCACAAACTTAGTATAATAAAATTAGCTATTTTTGATTATCATCACCATCTAACTTCTCCAGATCCCATTCTTCTGCACTTCTTTTCGTTTCCCTCCCCTGCCTGACTAGAAGCCTTTTCCTTCTTCCATGTATGACTGGCCAGTGTAGTAACTTAAGATCAAGGTTCCACACTTTCTCTTAAGTTGTTGCAAATGACAATTTACTGGTTGTCAAAGGTATTTTTTGACACAACATAAAAATATGTTTGATATTTCTATACTGGCGCAAAACACATCACAGCATTTTCCTGTCCCTATCTCCTTTTTTTCTTAACGTCCAAGTTTTCCATATTAATCTTATAACTCTTTACCCTTTTCCTAGCATTCCCAACAAATTTAACTAACCAAAACCCTCAACCTCTCTTTTTCCCCAAAATACATTGCTTCTCTCTAGCTTTCTTTTTAGAACTATGAGATATCCACACACGTTTATTGTAGAGCACTGATACTTTCTCTCCCCCTTCCTCAAATCTTCCATCCCAGATTTACTGAGTTGTCCTTGTGCTCGAGCTTGCTAGCACAGATAGCACAGACTTAACCAACTTAGCCTCAGACCTTTGCATCTGGAACAAGAGCTGGGAGAATTATGAAAAGACCATGGACACTCCTGAAGGTAGGAGCAACAAAGATAAAAGTTGGGGAGAGGGAATCCTTGTTATCCCTTTATAGTATTGTTTATTATTGTTTATTCCTTGCAATGTACAAGTAGCTCCCTTCCAATATTCTTGCTATCTTTTTGTTTTTTTCCAGAAAAAGAATTCCTACTAATGTTTTAGTAGCAAAGAAAACTTGGAGCATAACATAAGCTTCATTTTTTAAAAAAAGAGCTGAGGGCAGTTCAAGTACTTAGTAAGTAAACTGTTAGTAAAAAATTGGGGGCTGCTTCATGTATGATGATGGACAAATGGAGGTTACAGAGAAATGCTTCCATGTCAAAATGTTCCATAAGCCATGCCATGTCTTGGCTGTGATGTCTTTAAGTGGTTTGTCACCTATATGAACATGCTGTGTATTGCATCAGAACATTGGTTTATGTAGCTCATTATTGTCTACTTCAACTAGCTACTGCCCTTCAACATCTCAGGAAGATAACGTTCTTTCCCAGTATCTTCTACTTGCAATGCATTTACTGGGAGAAGCCAGAGATTCAAAATTCATTTTTATTGTTTAAAGTATGTGTTCTACCACTGAGCTACACCATCTCCCCTATTGCATGAAGAATTTCCATATGGTATCTCTATGTAATAGTGTTTCTTATTCATCTTCAGATAGCCACTGTAACACATGAAGAGACATCAAGTTTATTTGGATGAAAGCTGTAATATTTACTTTGTTGCTTCCTTGTACAATTTTTGAAGTTTTAAGTTAAATACATGAGGTTGGCTTTTCTCTGCTTTGTTGTCCTGTTGCTGATACCGTACAGTACTGTTGAATTAACCCTGATAAAATCCAGTTGGAAAGTGCACTGAGAGTGGATTATTTAGTGTGTATGATTGCAGCCATAGAGATGACAGGCCACCGAGAGCTTTCTGGTGGGATGATAAGCAGAGATTATAAGCACCCAAAAACCTGCAACCCTGGGTGACACTCTGGTCATTCCCCAAAACTCCATGGTAAGTCACACTTAAGTCACATTGGTGTTTTCAGGCAAATGTGACATTACACATCACAGGACATTATTGCCAGCTGAGGCCTTTTCCCCAGTGTTCAGAGGAGCAAGGACAGGAGGAAAGGCCTAACCACCAGGAGTCCTCCTGTTGTAAATGAACAAATGGTCTCCATAGGGAAACTATAGTATAGAAGGAGGAAAGTCTACTTGCCCTTTTTCCAATTCCTAGTTGCAACCCTACCTTCTACTGTCATAGAATTCTGGCTCTGAGAAAGTTTATTCCTGGAGTTTAGGGACTTATGTGGAATAATTACCATGCAGGTCAGTAGGTTGTCAGCTCTGGGTTGGGAAAGACCTGGAAATTTTGGGACTGGAGCAAGAGGCCAGTGGGGTTTGGGGAGGGGAGGGACTTCAATGCGGTATAATACCTTGGAGTTCACCTTCCAAAGTGGCCATTTTCTACAGGTGAACTAATCTCTGTCACCTGGAGATCAGTTGTAATGGCAGATCTCCAACCACCACCTAAAGGTTGTTGAAAAAAGAGAGATCACGGGACAGACTGTAGCTCGTTAGGAAAACAACCATGATATAATAACAAAGTCGTGGTTTAGACAGAGAAAAATATTTTTATGTGTCCTGTGTATAACAAATCATTAGAGTTGTTTCCTTTACAAAACATTAAAGTCATTTCCTTTGAAGTATATGGTCTCAAATATCTTAATGATGGTGCAGCACTCATTAAACCATTTCACTTAAAGTTTCATCAGATGAGACCTTTCACTGAAAAATATATTAAAAATTTACATTCATTTTCTAACTTCTCAACATGAAAACTTTAAAAAACCCAACTTTTAGTCTGAATGCACCCTAAAACAGAAAACTAGATTAATTGCAGAAATTTAGTCTTTGCAAAATGTATCAAAAGGAGAAACTCACGCTTTCATATTTTCACTACAATTTAATGCTTTCTCTGTTAATCTAGTTCATGCCATTTTGCCATGAGTGAAGCAGCTACATGCTGTCCTAAAAAAATCCTAAACTGCTTCAGGTGCATGCAATTAATTCATTTTTAGAGACCTCTTATCTGAATGCAAGGTGGGTAGAATGGGCAAAAAAATGTATACACTTTAGATTTGTTCATATATAACTATACAATTATTTTCACAATGTATCTATATCAAATGAAAGAAAGTAAAACAGCTCCAGTTGTTCTTATAATCATTTAAAGCTATATACCTAATTTATTTCAAATCATACATACATTCAGAGCTAAATACATGCAATCTGTAAAGCTAAGTGAATACAATTGGAATAACGTTTACATCTCTAAGACATTTAAATTAAAGGAAGCAACCCAAATTGAATTCAGTGTTAAGTCCAAAAGGTTCCAATGTATTCAAAGATCCACTTTTTCTCCTGTCTTTGTAGGGATCCAAGTAGATTTTTATCCTTAGGATCTCCCACATATAGAGCAGTGAATCTGAAATCATCTTCTTTATGTCCTTTTTCAAGAAAATGATTAGTGATAGGAGCTTCCTGTTTTTCATGTCTAACCTGGAAAATATGTTCCAAAATGTTCCAAAAGGTGGCTGCAGTATGGAGGGAAAAGGGAACAGAGCTCCACAGATGGAAGGGGGATAGATTCCAAACCCTTCACCCTTTCTGCTGCATCAGGAGAGACACCTGGTTATTGTTCTACACAGGACCTGCAACCCTGGGAATAAATTTCCATGGGATCAGAAATGGTTGCTGGGGATTGGGGAAGCCAGAAAAACTGGTATTCTTTGCATGGTCCTTGCCAGTCCCTTCCATTGTTTCTGATTCAATATTAATAAAAGAAACTGTGGTCTTTGTGCGTGAGGGACAAATGATAGAACCACTACTTAATAGACACCTTCAATATACATCTCTCAAAGCAGGGCTGCTCAAAGTTTTGGAGATTCTAGGCTATAAATTAAAGGTTTACAAAAACTCGCAAAAGTAGTTTGACCTGAGACAGGACAGAAAACATCAGCAGGGAAAACAGAAACTGAGTTTTCTACCAGTTTGCATTGGAAACATTTCTTTATACTAACAGAGTACAATATCCCATTAAATGAACAATGTATTCAGCACTTCTGTGTGTGTGTGTGTGTGGGGGGGTGATTTTTGCCAGTTTCCCACTGAGACCCCCACTTTACTCTCTATCTAGTGAGCCTGGCAACTGGTAGGATGTTGGGGGAGGGGTGCAGTGTTATGAGATATATATTTAATAGCAGCTGCTGCTGCTGCAAGTGGTAGTGGGCAATGGGACCTGGAGATGGGAGATCCCCTGTTCCAACCAGGGGCTTGGCAGCCCTAAGTGAGCCCCAGATACAAAGTAGGGGTGTACTCTGTATGTTGCATCAGGAGAGGAAGGCAGAAAACTCCTCTTCCATAAGCTCTGTTCTGCTCACTAATCTCTTAAAATAGAAGCCATTGTTTTTACAGCTGCTTTTTTGCTTATTAACATCCTCATATTTTGATATGACTGAAAGTTGTATATATTCAAATTTAGTGTTAATACCAATTTACTGACAGCAGAGTTATCAGATGCACCACTTAACATCTTGGGAAGAAGATGGAGGAGGAGGAGAACAGTTGGATTTATATCCTGCTCTTCACTCTGGGAGAACTGCTCCTGAGAGAACAGCCCTGAGAGAACTGTGACTGACCCAATGTCACCCAGCTAGATGCATGTGGAAGAGTGGGGAATCAAAACCACTTCTCCAGATTAGAGTCCACTGCCCTTAACCACTACATCAAACTGGCTCCCATTACGCCAAACAGAATAACATAGATATTGTTATCAGTGTATGAATTTCTACAATGAAAACATTTGTAAAAATAAAAGATTTGATGTATCTATTACCAAATGAATCCCACAGGCCTTCTTTAGACTATGACCTAGATGGGAGAGGAAGAAGATAACAAACAGTTAAATGGATCCTTTTGTCCCTTCCTCACCTTCTCATGCACAAGAGACCTTCTAAATCCTGTCAGTATGTGCAGACTTCTTTTTGCTATACATGCTTATAAAAAGTTTTACCACTCTATTGTGGGCAATCTCTGTGTAAAAATCCAGTTCATGCTGTATCCCTCCTTGCAGTCTTGTGTACAAGGATTGGGGGGGGGAATCCTAGTTCACATGCATTCTATATGAAGAGGTAGCACATAATATTTATGTATTTATGGAGACCTAGCAGTTCAAAAGCAAGAAATTGCAAATAGGTAAATAGGTACCACTTTGATGGGAAGGTAACAGCATTCTGTTCACCTCGGCATCTAGTCATGCCGGCCACATGATCACGGAAACGTCTTTGAACAGTGCTGACTCTTTGGCTTGGAAATGGAGATGAGCACTGCAACCCTAGAATTGGATTCGTCTGACTTTTGAGCAAGGGAAACCTTTACCTTTACTTAAAGCAGCTTACAGCATCTCCTCTATTTTACAATAGTTCTGTGAGAATTATGCTTCCACATTATGAATGTTTGAATTGCTTCATGAAATGTCATCACCCATTCTTGACATAATCTTGGGCCTCAAGAAAAGCCCCAAATGGGTGGCCTTGTAGTACTAAAAGATCCTCAAGTCTGGACTTTAGCAGCATGTAGTGTGCAGCTGCTCCATAATTGCAGGATGGTGGGCAGGAGTGGTGGGGAAGAGTTTCAGTTGTTTTTCCATGTCATTTTAGTGAATTTATGTATGTTATGTATTTTAAGCATGCACAATCTCATCAAATTGTGTGCTTTTCTATACTGTTTTGAATTGATCCAATTCATTGTGACTGGTAAATCTAAAATGAAAATAACATCCTATCAAATCGAGCATGTTTGAATCATATGTGCCTTGTCTAATTTTTGTTCAATATTATACTACTGATCTGACTAGCTGAAGGAGGGATAAAGCTTTTTATTATGTTTTAGTGAGCAGGATTTGTGAAGTTCCCCCTTAACATCTTAAACCTGTATTTGAAACATAATAGTCCTTTGTTGTGTCATAACAACAATAGTCGAGATGTCTTGTAATTGTTTGACTTAGGGAAAGTTGTCAGAGTGGCCATGATCACAGAAATGGAAGGAAAATGAGCACTAATGCTGTCCCACAAGCATTTGTACGCAAAGCAAACACATTTCAGGAGGCAAGATGTCTTCAGCCAGTCCTAGTAAAACCCTAGAACCAGAGTGGTCACAGTAGGATTGCCAGGTCTTACCTGGCTGCCAGTGGGGGGCTCCAGCCCGGGTTTCTGGATCTTCTGGAGCATGTTGGGAAGTAACAGGGGACTCTCTTGCATTTGGCCAAAAACTCTATGGTAACCTCTGGTAAACTCTGATGATGTCATTATTCCAGGGCTCTTTGGGGGTGGGGCTTCCCCACCAGCCAGCTGGCCAGTGGTGGATTAGGCGCCCCTGAAAGTGAGGGAAACTGTTGCCCTGCAAGAGCCTTGCACAGCATCTATAAGGCTATGGACTGTAATGGTAAGCTGGACTGTACAATAAAGTGTAACTGTGTGGTATCCTGATGATGGTGCCAACCTCCTGGACTGTAGGCATATGCCCATCTGAGGGTAGACTTGCGCTGAAGCAATGTGCCAGCCAGCCATGGAGCTGCAGACATACCTGATGCCTTTTGTTCCTGCATCCCTGCAGGAGGCAAACCAACCTCCCTGGTACCATAAGCATGCAGCAGCCAGCAACAGTCCACCAAGAAGAAGCCATGCTCTGCAAAGGAAGCCTGAGTGTTCCTGCAAAGACTCCACAGAAAGACTGTTTCTCAAGGCCACAGGCACCTTTCCGCGCCCCACCTTTGCAGATGCTGCACATATTCCTCATTGTAAAACAAAAGGACTTTCACCATGAGAGGATTAGGCAGCTGTCACATTCATCCACCGCTTACCCTGATAACGCAGCTGTTGATCATTGGGACATTAAGACTAACAACCATCCATGGAGCTGAAGCATTACTACTCTTTTCTTTCCTTTGTCTTTCTAAATATGTCACCATTAGTTGAATATTAGTGCAATTGCCCAAGCATTAATCCCATTCTCTCAGTCATCTCCTGACCATTAGCAACTTGATTTTTCTAGACTTCCTGGGGACAACATGACTGGTGAAGCATCCCCTCCCAGTCCTTCTACAGTATAAAAAGAGAGCATCTCACCATTGCTCTCTCTCACACACTTCCTACCTACCTGACCCCATCCTATCTTGCTAACTCCATTTGTAGTGCTGTTTGGAGTCTCCCACATGTGTTGCCACCAACACATGACCCTTTCCTTGGTATTTTCCCTATTTTAACTGCAGGATTGCCTCATCGTGTCAGACAGGTAAAGTATTGCCCCCATCCACAATACCTTACTGCTAATGCAACTGTCACTGGACCTTTCTGTGTAATATGCTTAGTTCTGCATTGATCGAGTATGTGATTGTTTCATTTTTATTGTGTGTGTGTGAATTATTAGTAAAGAAATCACTATATTTTAATACCTAGTCTCTGTATCTATTTCTGGAGATCTGGATAAGTTGGACTGTGGTATACATAGGTTATTGTTCCCTTAATTAAAACTATTATCTTTTAATATTCAAATTCCCCACATTTACTAATAAATTAAGGCAATTTGGCTAACAAAACCCCACCACCATTGGGGGGATGACAACCCTAGGTGGTAGTCAGTTAATACCCTTGCCTGTTCCAGGCCTGAAATGAGCAGGGGAAAAGGAGAGTGTGTGGGGGTAGGGAGAGAACCCTGGAAGTGACATCCCATCTGCGGCAAACCTATGTACCCCTGCACCATTCCATGACAGAAGATATGTGCCTTTTTTGAAGGATCTATGAAGACAAGAATTGAAGGGGGGGGGGTTTACAAAGTGAAATGCTGCACAACTTGCTGTGGTAATATTTCAATATCTGCCATTTTTTTATTTAGTACTCCCAGCCTTGTGCCGTATTATTGATGTGCTGTGAACAGCAAAGGGAACATTTGTGAAGAAGTGGACATGGTATGGATTTACTCTAAGCATGGGAAAATGATTTTTTAAAGAAACCCACAAATTATATTCTGCTACCAGTGATGTAAAATCGAATTTGGGATTAAAAAAATGTAGCTGTAATGAATAACAAGGGAATGAAGAAACATCGTTCTTGGGTTTGGGGTTTTTTTAGCTGGCTTCCGATATTATTCTCCTATGTAATTCTGTAGGCAGCCTGTCATCATTATTAATGGTCTCTTCTGTACAGATGGCACATGTTGAAAACACAAATGGCTACTGATTTGTAATATATGCAAAGGGGTGGATTTTTGTAGATTCTTTTTCTTGTTTTTATGAAAAGTCATGGCAGAAATTTATAATTAAGGTCTGTGGATACAGATGTGCTGAAATTATTTTTTGTGAAAGAGATGCTTGCTGTTCAAAAGGTATAAGCAAATTTAAAACAAATGCTTTGAGATCCAATTAACTGTGAGGTATGTCTTTGCAGCTTTACTGTACTTTAAACACATAGAACAAGGTCCAGCAAAGTTAATCACCCTGATTATAAAGGGAGTTTTAAGCCTGAAAGAGCATAAATTTATACTACACGTTGGAGAGGGATGATCAGATGTGAAAGGAGGGAGGTCTAATGGCTGGGAGAGGAGAGCGAGCTGGTAGTATGAAGAACCCTTGTGAGAACCCGGGCCTTAACTGGAAAAGGCTTGGGGGCACTTAGGGTGACCATTTTTAAATTAGACAAGTTCATATTCCTCACCTGATTTGTACTTGGTTGGTATCATTATACAAGAGATTTCAGAAAATGAAATCATAAAAATGGAACACCATATAAAATGCCACATTAATTTTATGCAGTTGACTCTAGAGAGGCAACCCCCCCACATGTTACTGGTGTACGAGTAGACTAGCCATGTTTCCTACTATAGTGAGAGACTTCTTGGCCTTGAACCCTCATTTTCCACCATTGCCAGTAGTGCAGGGGCAAATGGGGGTGCCATTCAACATCACACTGACACGTGCTGTCACTGCAAGTGCAAAACAGGAAGTGGTGTCATTGTGTTGTGGTGGTGCACTAGAATTTGCCCTAAATACTATGGTTTAGAGGTTTTTTGGCCAATCGTTCAGCTTTTTTGGCCTATCATCCATCAGTGGCCGGATCCTGACTGGATATCTGATTAGATATTGAATTGCTTTAACATCTGATCTCTCTGTTTACTTGGTATTTTATGATATGATATTACTATGTGTAAATTGTTATTTTAATATTATTTTAATAGTATTATTTTAATTGTTGTACACCGCCCTGAGCCTGTTTGGGGAGGGCAATATATAAATCTAATGAAATAAATAATCATAGGGATTTTGGTGAATTCCAGAGCATTGCCCTGATGTGATTATGTCATGGCCAGTTTCACACCAAGGCAATAGATATAGAATGGCCAACAGATTCAGGACAGACAAAAGAAAACTCAGTGAATGATCAAATGTAGCTGAGATGGCTTTCAAAGTGGATTAGATGCATTAACGGAGGATAGGTCCAACAGTGGCTACTAGCCTTGATTATTAAAGGGAACCTCCACATTCAGAGGTAGTAAACATCTGAATACCAGTGGTAAAAAAATCATCAGAAGAAGACCTTGGCCTCTATGACCTATTGTTGCCATCCAAGGTAACTGTTTGGCCACTGTGAAACATGATGCTGTGGAACACCCACCCACCCTAAATGTATCTAATTCTCAAAATGGTCAAATCTGGAACAATGAGAAGACATTTCTTTCTACAAATGTGAAAAAACAGGTTTGCACAAAAATCTGAAATAAAAAAAAGAAGTCATTGGGAGGTGAACCTCCCCCAAAGTAATAGAAGCAGCACCTATAGCTTTAAGAAATTAATAACTTCTGCAGTACCCATTGTGGGGGATCCTAAGCAGCCATGGCAGTATTGACAGCCTTCAAGCCTTGATTTCTGTCAATGAAAAAAGTGTGTGTGTGCTTTGCAGTGCTGTTTTGGCCTTTGAGTGAGGATCCATTTGGGCTAGGCCCATCAGCTACCTCTGAGTGACCTACTACTACATGATTTTCATGACTGTTCAATAGCTCATGAAAGCCAGTGTTTCAGACTAGCATCTGGAAGTTTCAGGTTTCAAATCACCACTCTACCTGCTGTATGGATGTATCAGATGCTGCTCTTTATGAGAAGATATGTTGTGGTTACCAGATGCCCAGAGTCGTATCAATTACTATCCCTTTATCAGAGTTGTATCACTTACTATATAGTCCTTTGAACAGGAGATGCCAGGGACTGAACCTGGGACCTTCTGCATGCCAGACACTGATCCATGGACCGTCTACCTTTCTCTGCCGTCTAAAAATCTCCTTTCTTTCCTTATAGAATCATAGAAGGTCATCTAGTCCAACCCCCTGCACTCTGCAGGAGCATAGCCGAAAAATAGCTCTCAACATACCTACAATATAACTGCAAGATGGTTGTCCAGTCTCCTCTTGAAAACGTCCAGCGAAAGAGCATCCACCACCTCCCGAGGCAGGCTGTTCCACTACTCAACCACTCTTACAGTTAGGAAGTTTCTCCTGATATTTAGCCAGTAATGACTCCCTTGTAATTTCCACCCATTACATCTAGTCTTGCAATCCAGAGCAAGAGAGAATAGATCTTCATGACAGCCCTTCAAATACTTGAAGACTGCAATCATGTCCCCTCTAAGCCAACCCTCTCACCATCCTGGTCGCCCTCTTCTGGACACGCTCGAGCTTGTCAACATCCTTTCTAAAATGTGGTGCCCAAAACTGGACACAGTACTCCAGGTGAGGCCTGACCATAGCAGAATAGAGCGGAACTACCACCTCCTGTGATCTGGACACAATGCTTCTGTTAATGCATCCTAAGATTGCATTAGCTTTCTTCACAGCCACATCACATTGCAGGCTCATTTTTAGCTTTTGATCAACCATAACACCTAGATCCCTTTCACATGTACTGCTGTCAAGCCAAGTCCCTCCCATTCTATATCTGTGCCTTTGATTTTTTGTACCTAAGTGTAGGACTTTGCACTTATCTCTATTGAAATTCATTTTATTTGTCTTAGCCCACTGCTCCAGCCTATCTAGATCATTTTGAATCCTGACTCTGTCTTCTTCAGAATTAGCAATCCCACCCAGCTTTGTGTCATCTGCAAATTTGATAAGCATCCCCTCTATGTCTTCCTCCAGGTCATTTATAAAAACATTGAACAACACCGACCAAGCCCTGTGGCACTCCACTCGAGACTTTCCTCCATGTAGACACAGAGCCATTTACAAGCACTCATTGGGTACGATTTTTCAACCAACCATGAATCCATCCAACGGCTGCACCATCCAGCCCACACTTAACCAGCTTATCCTCAAGGATATCGTGAGAAACTTTGTCAAATACTTTACTGAAATCTAGATACACTATATCCACAGCATTGCCAGAGTCAACCATTTTAGTAACTCTGTCAAAAAAGGAGATAAGGTTGGTCTGGCATGATTTATTCTTGATAAACCCATGCTGGCTACTACCAATTAACTCATTCTGTTCAAGGTGCTCACAGACAGAGCGTTTAATAATCTGCTCTAGAATTTTTCCAGGTATTGATGTCATACTAACAGGCCTGTAATTTCCCAGGTCCATCTTTTTTCCCTTCTTGTAGATCGGGACAACATTCGCTCTTCTCCAGTCTTCTGGCACAACACCAGTACTTCAGGACATCTCAAAGATTAGAGCCAGAGGCTCTGAAATAACATCTGTAATTTCTTATAGCACCCTGGGATGCAAGCCATCTGGCCCTGGAGATTTGAAAGTATTTAAGGCAGCGAGATGCTCCCTAACCATTTCCTTACTTATTCTGGACTGGCAGTTCCCCCTTCCTTCATATGCCGTGCATTCTTCAGTTTGTATACAGCTCACCTTATGGTTAAAGACTGATGCAAAGTGAGAGTTGAGTAATTACGCTTTGTCTTCATCCCTAGTTAAGGCTTGACCGTCTTCCCCTAGCAATGAGCTTACCCCATCCCTGTTCTTCTTTTTGCTCCGAACATAGGCATAGAAATTTTTCTTGTTATTTTTAGCATCCCTCGCAAGCCTCAGCTCCATCTGTGCTTTAGCCTTTCTGACACCATCCCTACAGATTTGAGCCTGCTTCTTGTAATCTGACCCTCCTTCCATTTTCTGTACATTTCCCTTTTTAGTCTCAGCTCCTCAAAGAGTTCCTTGTTCAGCCATCTCGGCTTCATTACCCATCTCCCACCTTTCTTTCTTACCGGAACAGTTTGGGATTGTGCCTTAAGCACTTCATTTTTCAGCATCACCCATCCTTCCTGTGCAGATTTCCCCCTCAGCATTTCCAGCCATGGGATCCTACCTATTATTTCTCTGAGTTTTTTGAAATCAGCTTTCCTGAAGTCCAGAATACGAGTCCTACTATTTCCTGGTTTCACATCCTTCTCTATGTCAAATTCCAAGCTGACATGGTCACTATTCCCCAAGGATCCCACAACATTCACTTCATCAATCAGTTCTTCCTTGTTAGTCAGAATTAAATCTAGGATAGATTATGTGCATTTGTAGCATTAGAGATGTCATTTTCAGTCAGTCAGTCAGTCCACAAGCTATACAGAAGGAGGGGAGAAACACCTGGTTTTGAATTAATTACCTACATAAAATATCTGTGTACTTTTTTCAGTCTACTATATCTAACTGTTCAAGGGTTAGAATCTGAGCAAATTGTACACAGGACATTATCTTGGCCCATATTTTCATTTTAGAGAACAGAAACTTCCTTGCAGATACAGTAGTTCTTTGGTTGACCCCCCCCATAAGATTTGGAGAGTCTTCTGCTCAGAGAACAGGTTTTTGTCAACTAACACAGGTTCCAATAAATCCAAGCCTGCCTGAACATAAAATCTGTGATGAAATAACACATGAACTAGTGATTCAATTGAATTAGAAGCATGAGGACAATATCTACAATTAGATGGAATATTTTAATATCTTCCTGTTATCAGTGCAGATGGTAGCATGTTAAATCAAGCAAATGTAAAAGCATGGCGATAGCACAATTAATATTGATAACCAGGGCTCTTTTTGTAGCAGGAACTCCTTTGCATATTAGGAGACACACCCCTAATGTAGCCAATCTTCCAAGAGCTTAAAGTAGCCCCTGTAAGAAGAGTTCTGTAAGCTCTTAGAAGATTGGCTACATTAGGGGTGTGTCGCCTAATATGCAAAGGAGTTCCTGCTACAAAAAGAGCCCTGTTGATAACTAATATGTATATTGATGTGGGATCAGTGGAGCTGAACTGAAGGGAAGAGGAGAACACATTCTGCATACTTTGGCCAAAGTTTCTTGAAAATCAATATCCTTTGTATGGTCATTGATTGCTAAAACAGCTTTACTTAGCCCCATGGCTTTCTAAAAAGGAGGGGAACGCCCCAATACAATCAATTTCTCATCTTTTGGTTTAAACGTAGTATGAGGATCAGTCATTAAGCTAATTGTTCTGATCGCTGATGCACAAAAGTTGGATTCTGAATCTAAAGACTGTTAGCCAATCCAAATTTATAAGTTATGTATGATCAGTTTCTAATTTAAGAAAGGTAGCTGTGTAAGTCTGTCTTTAGCAGTAGAAAAGAGCAAAAGTGATTCACGAAAATTCATACCCTGCCACATATTTTGTTAATCTTTGAGGTGCTATTGGACTCTTGCTCTCTTCTACAGTTTCTAATTTGAGAGCCATACAAGGTGCATACCTAATTTGAGGATGTTGTCAAATTTTTAAATGGTATTAATTAAACTGAAGGAGTAATCACCTGCACCCAAATGAGCAATACATATAAAAAGCTGATTTGTAGTCTTAATGGTAAATAACTGGAGTACTGCAGGTATATAGGGGTATCATTGAAGTTTAGGACAACTATAGTTTAGTTTGAAATTTCAAGGTTTTTTTCTTAAATGTGTTAACAAATTTTAGGAGATAATGGTATGCTAACATTATTGCTTAAAAGTATCTGTAACATTTTTAAAATGGTGTCAACATGCTATAAAAGAAACAAATGAAAATAGGAAATTTGCCATAAAAAATATAGGTGAGATGAAAATGGTCTTTGTGACCATGGACAAACTTAAAAGAAATAGGTAAAAAATGTATTGGTATTTTCCTATGTGCAATGGTATCCCCTCTGCACCTTCTTTTTGGTAATACATATTGGTCCAGTTCTTTCAAACTTGCCTGTTAGTTTTCATTTCATTTATTCAAATTTGAAGTTATTGTCTCCTGAGTTATATGAATTTTCCAAATAAGTGATCAGTAGTCATAGGGCAGAGCCATGGAGAACAAGGATCTGGCTATGTGTTCACATGTTGGTATGCTAGTCCCACTGGCTTACGATAAAAACAGCTAGAGAGCTTAATACAAATCTGATTATACTTTGATTACCTCTTTGTGTGAATTATGAGTTTTCATTTTGAAGCTTTTAAAATAAATGGTTAAATCTAATTAACCAGAGCCTCGACAGATTAGATAGTTGAGATTCTAAGTGGTTATTCAGATCTGACTCACTGGAACACTGGAGAGGAGGTCCAATTAAGTGTGGACGCCCGCCACCTCAGCTAAAAGCCTGGCAGAAGTGCTCCATCTTCCCCTGCGGAACTGTAAGTCCTGCAGAGCCCTGATCTCATACGGGAGTTCATTCCACCAGGTAGGGGCCAGGGCCAGAAAGGCACTGGCTCTAGTTGAGGCAAGACAGACATCCCTGGGGCTAGGAACCACCAGGAGATGCTGGTTTGCTGATCATAGGATCTTACGGGTTGTTGTGTCCTAAGATCAGGAGTCTGAGCTGGCGAAATGCAGCCAAGCTCCGCTCTCTGAGAACAATAGGGACTAGGCTCCTGAGCTCGCCAGTAAAGAACCAATGGCAGCATTGGCGGGCGATTCAAACCTGCCAATAGGAATGTGGGGGCGTCCCCCTCCCTTACTGTATATAGTTGGCCTCCGGCCGTTACTGCATTTCTTTGTCTTGTGTGAAGTATGAATAAACACGTCTTCTCTTATGTCGTCGTCCGAGTCATGAGGCCCGAAACCCAGTACTTTACAGTGGCGACGAAGGTGGGATTTCAACGCCTTCCTTGACTCCATGAGCGACGAAAAGGATGACAAGGCCACCCGTCGAGCATCGCATCGCTGACCCCGAGAGCAGCACCGCACCGCTCGCCGAGCATCGCATCGCTGACCCCGAGAGCAGCACCACACCGCTCGCCCCGGCGCACGCCTTCCCAGACGGAGCTATGGCCGCCACGCATGTAATACTCGAGCGCTTCGATCCGTCTCAGCCAGAAACCTGGGACGCATGGGTCGACCAGCTCATAAGCTACATGGAACTCAACGAGATTCGCGATCCTGAGAAAAAACGGTCGCTCCTGCTGAGCTCGTGCGGCACCCAAACAGTCCGCCTCACCAAGAGCCTCTTGGTGCCCCGCACGGCCTTGGAAAGCTCCTTTGGGGAGATCCTGGACGTCCTCAATGCGTACTTCAGCCCCCGGCCTACCTTCCTGGCCAAGAGGATGGAGTTCCAGAGGCGAGTCCAGGCCCAAGGGGAATCCGCTGCCGCCTTCCTGGCTGCGCTGAGGGCGCTCGCGCTGGACTGCGGGTTCCCGAAGGTGGAAGACAACTTGCTGACGCAGTTCGTGTTGGGCCTGGCGGACTCCAAGCTGCGGCGCAAGTTGATTGGCAACCGGAGGCTCTCCCTGGATGAGGCCATCGACACCGCAACCGCACACAAGGCCGCCGAAGGGGAACGCCCAGCCGCGGCTGCCCATGCGGTCGGGAGGGGTCCCAGCCCCGGGAACTCAGACACCGAAGAGGTCTACGCCCTCAGACCCCAACCCCGCCGGCCGGCGCAGACCCAGCAGGCCGACAGGGAGCCAGCCAAGCCTTCCGGCAACCGGACCGTGTGCGCCAGCTGCGGGGAAGGCCACGGGAGGAAGACCTGCAAGTTCCAGGATGCTGTCTGTCACGGGTGTGGGAAGCAGGGACACCTTGCACGGGTCTGCCGGTCCAAGGGCCCCCGGAACTCGAGATCGTCGGCCCCACCGCACCGCGCACCGTCCACCGCCTACAAGACGACGGAAGAGGTCGCCGAGCTGTACCATCTCACAGATCAACCGCTACAGGTACTTCGCCCCCCAACCCCAATCTCTCCTCCACCCCGAAGATCCAAGTAAACGTGCGGATCGAGGGGTCCCCCTGTTGCATGGAGGTGGACTCAGGATTGGCGGCGTCCATCATTTCCATGGACACTTTAAAAAAACTTTGCCCGTCAGGGGGACCCCCTCTACGTCCATCGCCACTAAGCTTGGTGGACTTTCAAAAGAACCCTGTCCCCATCCGGGGAGTCGGCACTTTCCGAGTGCAATACCGAGACTTTGAGGGGAACTTGGACTTGGTGGTGGTTGAGGGAAACCTTGTGAGTCTCCTGGGGCGAGCGTGGTTCGAGGCCCTAGGTATTACGATTGGGGGAGTGAATAAGTGCAGAACGCGAGACTGGGGGGCGGTATGCAAGGAATTTCCTGAGGTCTTTGATGGGGAGCTGGGGTGTTATAAAGGGGCCCCTGTGTCGCTTCACTTAGACCCGACGGTGACGCCCATCCAGCGGCGCTTCCACACCGTGCCCCTGGCCCTCTGCCCTAAAATAGAGGCAGAACTGGACTGGTTGGTGGCCCGGGGAGTCCTAGAGCCCGTCCCTAATGCACGTTGGGAGACCCCGATTGTGACACCCGTGAAGCCGAACGGGGAAATCCGCATCTGCGCGGATTACAAGTGCACTATTAACCAGGCACTTCAGGCACACGCATACCCCGTACCCGTAGTCAGTCACGTCTTAGCCACACTGGCGGGGGCGCGCATATTTGGAAAGCTGGATCTCGTGCAGGCGTACCAGCAGCTCCCTGTGGACGAGGCCACTGCCGAGGCACAAACGATAGTAACGCACCGGGGGGCCTTCAGGGTGAAGCGGCTGCAGTTCGGGGTCAGTGTGGCCCCAGGGATCTTCCAGAATCTAATGGACGATTTGTTAAAAGGGATCCCTGGCGTGACGCCGTTCTTCGACGACGTCCTCATTGCCGCGGCCACCCCGGAGAGCTTCGCCGCCCGCCTCCGCACTGTCCTGGGACGCTTCCAAGCTGCGGGGCTGAAGGTGAAGCGGGAAAAGTGCCTCCTCGGGGTGCCGGAGGTGGAGTTCTTGGGGTACCGGGTTGACACAACGGGCCTGCATCTGGCGAGGGACAAGGTGAAGGCCATTGTGGAGGCCCCCGCCCCGAAGTCCAAGGCGGAGCTCCAGGCGTTCTTATGCCTCCTGAACTTTTATCACGCCTTTCTCCCACACAAAGCCGCCGTGGCAGAACCCCTACACAGACTACTGGATAAGGCGACGCCTTGGGCATGGGGAGCGAGGGAGGAGGCGGCGTTCCGGGGGGTTAAGATACTATTGATTTCTAACGCTGTACTCGCCCACTTTGACGAAAAGCTCCCGGTAATCCTTGCATGCGACGCATCGCCATATGGGGTCAGGGCGGTCTTGGGCCACAAGCTACCAGACGGGAGGGAAGTCCCGGTGGCTTACTACTCCCGCACGCTGTCCCCCGCGGAGCGTAACTATGCGCAAATAGACCGGGAGGGCTTGGCCCTGGTGGTGGGGGTTAAAAAATTCCACAACTTTGTGTATGGGTGGCCTTTCACGCTCGTAACGGATCACAAGCCGCTCCTGGGACTGTTCGCGGCGGACAAACAAACGCCGCAGGTACTGTCGCCCCGGGTGTTGCGCTGGTCCTTGTTTTTAGCGGGCTATCAGTACCGGTTGGAGCATCGGCCGGGCAAGGCGCTGGATCATGCCGACGCCCTGAGCCGCCTGCCGCTGCCGCATACGGGGGATCCGGCCCCAGCTCCCTCAGTATTGTTGATGGAGGAGCTGCCCAACCCCCCTTCAGGCTGCAGACGTGGCCGCCCGCTCGTCCCGAGACCCCATTCTCTCCCGGGTCCTAAACTGGGTGGTGAGGGGATGGCCAGCGGAACAGACAGGGCCAGAGTTCACGGCATACAAAGCCAGGAGGGAAGAGTTATCCACCTTGAAAGGGTGCTTACTATGCAGGGACAGGGTGGTCATCCCAGGGCCCATGAGACAAGGGGTTCTAGAGACGCTGCACGAGGCCCACCCTGGCATCGTACGAATGAAAGCTCTGGCAAGGAGCTACGTGTGGTGGCCCGGGATAGACGCAGAAATTGAAACCTGGATCCGGGGGTGCACACGGTGCCAGGAAGTCCACCCCAATCCCCCGAGAGCGCCAACACAAAGCTGGGAGTCCACCCACAAGCCGTGGTCACGCTTACACGTTGACTTTGCTGGGCCATTTCAGGGGCTCCAGTTCTTGGTGACGGTAGACTCCTACTCTAAGTGGGTAGAAATAAGTCCTGTGGCTACCACATCCGCAAAAGCGGCAATAAGGGCCCTGCGCAGAATATTTGCTACACATGGCTTGCCAGACACAATCGTGTCGGACAACGGGGCCGCTTTCACATCCGCGGAGTTCCAAGCGTTCCTCACAAGGAACTTAATCAAGCATATACGCTCCGCGCCCTTCCACCCGGCAACAAATGGACAGGTGGAGAGGACAGTACACACCGCCAAAGAAGACCTGAGCCGCATAACGGAGGGGGAGGGGGAGTTCCGGCTGGCCCGCTTCCTCCTCACACAGCGCACCACCCCGAACCCCATCTCTGGGCATTGCCCCGCAGAACTATTGATGGGCTGCCACCCCACGACCCTGTTAGACAGGCTCCACCCGGACCGAGCCCCAGAGAGAAAGCTGGTCGAAACCCGGGAGGCGCCCAGGAGCTTCCTCCCAGGGGAACCTGTCTACTTTCGGAATTACGGGGCGGGGCCTCAGTGGCTGGCCAGTCGCATCCTAAAACCCACCGGGCCAGTGTCATATGAGGTCCTAGCAGACGGGGACCGGGTCCTCCGTAAGCACGTGGACCAACTCCGGAGGCGGCAAGACCCCGGCACAGGGAGCCAGGCCCCGCTACCGGAATACACCGCGGCCGCCCCAGCACCCAATCGGCTGCAGGCACCACCAGCGGAGCAACTGCCTGAAAGACCACGGAGCCCGGGGGGGGTCCCAGAGCAAGTCGAGCCACCGCCGTTGCTGCCGCCACCGCCACCGCCGCCACCGCAGCTACCGCCGCAGCCGGTGCTGCCGCCTGAAATCCAAGCTCCTAGTGCTGGAGGACCACCCGAAGGGGGCCCCGCCAGTCCGGTGCCGGCCCCCCGAAGATCATTAAGAGAACGGAGGCCACCAGCCTACCTAAAAGACTACGTCACCTGATAGGAGACAAACTATGGGGGGAGGGTTGTTGTGTCCTAAGATCAGGAGTCTGAGCTGGCGAAATGCAGCCAAGCTCCGCTCTCTGAGAACAATAGGGACTAGGCTCCTGAGCTCACCAGTAAAGAACCAATGGCAGCATTGGCGGGCGATTCAAACCCACCAATAGGAATGTGGGGGCGTCCCCCCCTTACTGTATATAGTTGGCCTCCGGCCGTTACTGCATGTCTTTGTCTTGTGTGAAGTACGAATAAACGCGTCTTCTCTTATGTCGTCGTTCGAGTCATGAGGCCCGAAACCCAGTACTTTACACAGGTCTCATAAGGGGAGAGGTGGTCTCAAAAATATACAGGCTCCTGGCCATATAGAGCTTTGAAAGTAAGCACCAGCACCGTGAAATGGATCCTGTACTCACTAGGCAGCCAATGTAGTTCACGCAGCACAGGATGGATTCACATTCATACGGACAACTAAGTCAATACCTGTGCTGCTGCATTTAGTGCCACCGTATTTAGTGGCCTTAGCAGTAATGTGCTTGAGATAACCAAAGTACTAGCTAAAAGCCATAAATAAAACAAAACAGAGTATTGTGTAGTTACCTAGCAAAGGTAATTCCAGTCTTATTTCAATATGAGTCAAAAGGCAACATCCAAATTATAATCAAAGGTATGAATCAAAGCAGATTTGGTATTGCTTTTCAGGGTTTTAGTGGTGGTTTATTCTACATATATTTTACATTTGGTCCTAAATATAATATAAACGGCCTATGTTTACTTACACTCTGGCCAGGAATTGTTTGAAGAGGGAACACAAGTGTTCACCTATTTCCTTCTTGTATCCCGTACATATTGTGCAGTATTAACAAATGGAGTTGTGTATGCATTGTACGGTATACCTTCTCAAAAATGAGGAGGAAGATCATGGTCTGGTCAGATATATGCACATATGTATCATATATTTGTTTTTGTTTTTTATTGAATTGTTTTATAGTTTTAAATGTTTTAATTGTTCAAATGTTTTAATGTTTTAATGTCCTAAAAATGTTTTAAATAATTATTTAAATTGGATTAGGTGAGAGTGCAGTGTACAGAGCCAACAATGCTCATTCCTGTTGCCTGCTATGTGAAGTCTTCCCCCCCCCAAGGTTGAAACTATATTAGAGGTAGGCTTGTAATTTTAATGTAAAGTATTTATTTGTTTGTTTTTAAAATGAGCAGAGTTATGTCTTCTTGCATGTAGCAGTCTCTCAGTAAATTATTGACTGTAATGCACACACATTTTAATGAATATAGCAGTTGCTACTAGGCATCCAAATGGAAGAGAGATAGATACTTAACCAAAGAGTAACTTCATGGACCTAACCAAGGTGCAGAATACAAGGTGGGGGAACAAGACAGCAGCACAGTTATTCAGTGGCAACAACACAGCAGCAATGTACATATGGCAAACCAATAAAAAGCCTTCACTTTGCACAATGCTAGTGATTAGTTGTATTACTTTTAAGCAAAATACCAAATTGTAGTTACTTTTAATACAAATTATGTCCCTCCCACATGACTAGTCCAGAGATGACCAACTCAAAGAGAGGAAATTTTGGAGCAAAAAGGGAAGACGTCCCTACCCAGGTTAGGGTGCTGTGGGAAGGGCTGACTTTAAGGCAAACAAAAAGGAAGGGAGAAGGGAGAATCTAAGAGAAGGGGAGTAGATAGGAAGACAGGGAGGGTGAATTCCAAGAAGAGAAGCAAAATGGGAGCGGGAGAAAAATCATACTATCCCTGTCTTGATGAGGAAGGTTAAGTGATCTAAGAAGGGAAGGGGAGTCTATGTTTTCAGCATTGGAAGATGGTCCTGGAACAGAACCACCTATGAAAATGGAGGTCTAGTGATGCCCTCTTTATACTGTTTTCTATCTCATACCTCTCATGGGGTACTGTTGGACTAATGCTAAGAACATCACTGCTTTGTAGTCCTTGAGAGTGGGACTAGATCAGGAGATGAGTCTTCTTGCCTTAGCAGCTGTTTGATGGTTTTAACAGGATAGGTGCATTTGCCAGATCAGGTTGTTAACCTGCCAGTATCAGGTCACATATAACACAGAATATGAGGCTAGGTGAAAATCTTGACTTAAATCTTCCATCCATAGCCAGGAAAATGGCAAATGGCCTTTCTTACATTCATGACCAAATCATCCAACAAAAGCTGTGATTATTGTCTAGCAAACATTGGTTGTTGTGTTTTTGCCAAAAGGATGTAAGGTGCTCTGGAGGTTTGAACAAAGGACCCATGATTGATATGTTCAGCTAGTTGGTGACTTTCCTTTGAAAATGCTTATTGGATGTCCTGCCTTTAAACAAAAGACCTTTCTTTAATATCAAACTAGCTGCATTTCCCTGCACCCAAGGCATCTTAAATCCAAAGGATCTCAGAGTGTGAATAAAACAGGACTCAGTGGAGTGGTGACACCATGCAACATATGGCATCATCAGTCATAGACAGGTCAGCATCTTTTCAAAGTCATGGAGCATGCTGAACCCAAGAAAATTTCTGGAGGAAGGGGCGACTCTTTTGCGGCACCAGGGTCTCCTACTGCCTTTCAGTTCCTACACTGGGTCTAAGTTCCTGTGATGGTCTCTGATACCTGCTGGCTTCTTTATTGCAGCACTGTCCAGATCACCCTCATCATTCTAAGCATTCTGATCTTGCTGTTGATCCCAAACTCACTGTTCTTGTTTTTGGCCTTAGTGTAGAGGTTCTTGTAATGGGTGTTGTGAAACTACTACCCTTTTCACCAGCCTTGGATTGCCTGGAGCATTATGGGCAGGCTGATCCAAATCTGCAGGACTAAAACAGCCTCAACAGCTCCATGCTTCTTCCACTCCCCTTACTGGCAGTTTGGACTCTGTTGTCCCTCCCCGCTACACACCAGTCATTCAATCTGCTGCTCACCTCCCCCCCCATTTCCTGGACTGAATTCTATGTTTCCAAATAGGAAGAGGGCTTTGCTCCCCCAAACTTTGTGATCATGACAGGGCAGTGGAATGTTCAGTGTTGTTTTTGAGCCCCAGACTCTTTCCTCCATGGATGAGATCAGATTATATTTGCAGCAGCTAACTTGTATGAAGGTTGCACTGGCTCTTAAAACCCTCAACTGCTGAGGTAATGTTGGGCAATGGCCTTCAGATAGCACACCCCATCCTGACTGACAGAGACGGTAGGAAACTTGATGGGATGGGACATAGTGTGTTTATATCTGTATTGTCCCTTTATACCTATATATACCTTTGTATCTATATAATTATGCACTGTTTCAGGGTGGGTAGATATTATACTATCCACCTTCACTCAGTTGAGGTCTTGGACATACACTGGGAAGACCAAGCTTCTCACCAATCCTCCTTCATTAAACCTCCCTCCACAGTCCAAAGGTTTGCAGCCCTATGTTGCATTAATCTATTTAGAAAAGAGGCTATTCAGGCTTCTGAGGATTCATGATACTTCCTTCTGCATCCTGTCCATTGCTTACATCAATTCTCTCTGCATGGGCGGCTATAACATTTGACTTCCGGGACATTACCACTATCAGGATGGAATTTGCCATACAATCCTTTTTCATTACATCCAAAGTATCTACCTTTCCCAACCAGTCCTTCTCCTTCCTGCAGAGAGACCCAATGAACAGAGGCTGTACATTGCTTCCAAAATGTCTTTGAGTCTTGCTCCAAGTATTTCACCATCCGGAAGAGGGACAGGGATTTCCATCTGACTGCAGATTTAGGGGCATCAAAGATTCTATATGATAAAAGGTTCCAGATGGTGACCCTAGTGTCCATCCCGCCATTTCTGAGATGGGGAGAAGGGGCTGAGTTTATTCTTATTACCTTTAAGGAGGCTGACTTGCACATCTGGATCTGGCCACAGCATTGACTGGATCTATTACCTACAATAGTGGCAAAGAATGCTCCCTCTAAGCCATGTAGTCTTGTGAGCAAAAATTCTACCTTGTGAGCTACCAGCATTACAGTTGTGAGCGAGCAATTTGGGTGCTGCATAAATTAGGTTGCTCTGGAGCTTTCCTTCCTGAGCTAAGACAAAAATGTGTGAGTCGGAGGCTAAGAAACTGTGAGCCAGCTCACACTAACTCAGCTTAGAGGGAACACTGGTGGCAACCATTAGCTATGTAGTCTTCCTTGCAAGGCTGTGCCTTTGACCTCTGTAGAACTGGTTCATCTGTCATTTCTTACCTATGACAGATCCTAAGATGAGCTTCTGCTCATTCTACTGAGGCTGCTACTGACCCTCAGTGTATTTACACAATCTGGATTGGGGCATTCCTTTCCCCCACTCCACCTCTCTTGACAGTTGGAATGACTACTATGACACAGAATCTACTGGGTAGCTGTGTTGGTCTGAGGCGGCAGAACAAAGTTTGAGTCCAGTGGCACTTTTAAGAACATCAAAGTTCTATTCAACGTATATGCTTTCATGTACACATACACTTCTTCAGATGGCATTTCAATGTATCTGAAGAAGTGTGCATGCACATGAAAGTGTATACCTTGAATAGAACTTTGTTGGTCTTAAAAGTGCCACTGCACTCAAACTTTGTTCTACTGTGACACAGGGCATTCTTGGCTGCTCTAGCCATTCTAAGCAGAGAGCACTCCATTTTAATCATTAGGAACCCCTGAATATTTACAGATTGCCTCATGCTATCTTTGTAGGACACAAAGCAAATTACAGGTGGCCACCAGAAACACTACCACTGTGTACTACATCAACTAGCAGATGCATGTGAGAAACATGGACAAAGCAAACATTTCTTTCATTGTACATGTAGCAGGGGATACAATGTTCAGGCATTTACTTATCAGGGCACAGCGATACACAAGAGGGAACTCTACAGTAGATAACTGAGGTTAACCTTTTCTTGTGGGAGGCTTCCAGAAATCACTAAGTACTGTTGTTTCAGTTCTAGGGCAGAAGATGCATTCCTTATGTTATGACTGGGATGTTGCTTCTCCTGTTCCTTCTCTCCTGTTTCCCCTTATAACCTAGGGTCATGGGAAAAGATGATGAGGGATTGTTTAGACAACAATCTGCTGATGCTGTATTGTCCTTACCCCTGTAATCCCCAGGAGCTCTTCTAGGTCACTCTATCAGCCTACCCAGGGTTCTAGATTTCCAGAGTCAACATTACAGAACTATCCTGCATCTAGACAGTGTACAGGAACCAGCCTGCACATATTATTTTTTAATTAATTTTTTATTAATTTCAGATTTTACAAATTAGTTACAAGCTTTTTTTACAACAAAAAGGAATAAATTTAACATTCATTAATAATGGTCTACTACAGGTTGCCAACTATATTCTGCTTCTACCCCATTTGTATATAATAATCATTACTGAGTCTGATAGAAATTGGTGTGCCTAAATAAATATTTCTGCCTTTCAAAAGTACCTATGCTTCATTTATAAATCCTATTTCCCATTATTTTCCTTATAACTATTTGAGTAATGTTTTGTTAAATCTCCTTATGCTTATAACTATATATTGTGTACATATATCGTTTCCAAATTTATATTATAAGAAAAAAAAGACTGCTGTCTTAGTATCTTTTACTATCATTATGTTCTTCTTCTTTAACTGGAGCTCTTCTAATTGGCTTTTCCTCTCACTGGAACTCTGGAACAGTTCTGAAGAAGACTCAGAGTGTGGGTCTTTCCCATTGGAGAGGTGGGCACACATTATACTCACTCCTAGAGGTTTTTGAGAGAGCGCTTGTTTAACAGCAGGAACCATTCCACTGTTGGATCCTACTAGTCTCTAGTACTGGTGCACTCATCTCTTGACTGACACTTCACTATTCATTCAACCTTTAGTGAAATAGTTGCTCTGGAACTTTGTATGGCCGTATTCCCCTCTTCAGTCTCTGATCTCTGTTGCATGTCCACAACTTATCTTCATATGTCAAGGATAAGTACTAATGCAAATAACGCCGGTGATAGAGGGCACCCTTGCCTGCAGGGTTGGACCTAGGGTTCTTTGCGCCCTAGGCCGGGCTACCTTCTGGCGCCCCCCCCAGTGTCGGAGCCCGAGAGCTGGGCCGCATTTGGGAGGCCCATGTGGGGGAACCTGTTCTCTGCCCGGAGGTGGGCCTGGGAGGGCTGGGGGGAAGCCACGCTGCCGCCGCCTGCCCGCCCCGCGGCCCAGCCCAGAAGCCCCGCACCCAGCAGTGGCCTGGGAGGGCCGTCGGGGGAAGGAGAAGCTGTGCCGCTGCTGCCTACTCGCCCCACGGCCCAGCCCAGAAGCCCCGCACCCAGCAGTGGGCCTGGGAGGGCCATCGGGGGGGAGAAGCCGTGCCACTGCCACCTTCTACCCACCCTGCGGCCCAGCCCAGAAGCCCCACGCCCAGCAGTGGGCCTGGGAGGGCCGTCGGGGGGGAGAAGCCGCGCCGCAGCCACCTTCTGCCTGCCCCACGGCCCAGCCCAGAAGCCCCGCGCCCAGCGAAGGGCCTGGGAGGGCCATTGGGGGGAGAAGCCACACTGCCGCTGCCTGCCCGCCCCATGGCCCAGCCCAGAAGCCCCGTGCCCAGCGGAGGGCCTGGGAGGGCCGTCAGGGGGGGGAAAGCTGCACCACCGCCGCCTGCCCACCCCGCAGCCCAGAAGCTGCACCGCCGCCACCTGCCCACCGCCAGCCCAGAAGCCTCACGCCCAGCAGTGGGCCTGGGAGGGCCATGGGGGGGGTGAAGCCGTGGGGGGGATTGATTTTGAGCACCTGCTAGGGTGCTCTTCGCTGGCAGCACCAGCCGCCCCCACCTCCTCTCCCCCCCGGGCTTTGGGGAGAGGGCGGGCAAGCTCTGCTGCCGCCTCCTGAGCCCCAGCGGGGTGCTCAGGGAGGTGGCGGGAGCGGCGGAGGGGCTTTTCGCAGAAGGGACGGGGCGCAGTTTGGCGCCCCTGTGGCCGTTGCGCCCTAGGCAAGCGCCTAGCTCGCCTAGTGGGTGAGCTGGCCCTGCTTGCTTGGTTCCTCTGCTCAGAGTGAAACTGTTGGAGGTAATGCCATTTACTTTTACATGTGCTGTGGATTGTGAATAGATTGCTGTTATTGTTCTCAGAAAGGTCTCTCCGAAGCACATATGTCTTAAGAGATCAATCAGGTATGAGGTTTCAAGTGAGTCAAATGTTTTTTCGATGTCCAGGGATAATAAAAGTGCCTCTATTTGGGTGGTTTCACATGCAGATAAAATATTAAGACTTTTATGTATGTTGTCGGTTAGATCACGATTGGGCATAAATCCAGATTGATCATGATGGACATAGTTGGTAATGAACGAGTTAAGACTTCGCAATAATGGCTGTAAATATTTTATCTACATTTATTATACCTCAGGATGTTTTTTTCACTTAGTGCCCTCTGTTCTCTCAGGAGGGACACTTTATGTCCACTTCAATAAGGCCAAGACTTTGCTCACACCTCATTTCTGACTAAAGTGGTGCCATTTTTTTCTTATAAGTCAGGTTCTTATTCCTACATTTTTTCCTTCTCCTACAACACAGAATGCACTTGGCATTTCTTAAGTATTAGAAGAACTCTCTCCTGTCTTGACATCTCTTTAAATAGAGTATCTGTAGGCATGTCCAGGGAGGTCAGCTTGCTAATCTGTGCCCCTCAGTATGATACAGAGAGACCATGAAAAAGAATGGGTTGTTTGCCTGGTGTTCACCTGTGCATCCACATAACCTGCCACCTTCCCTGCAACAGGTGCCTTTTTAACTTGTTGCATTGTACTTATTCATGTTGGAAGGAACTGATTGGGAAGCATGTTCCCCCTCAAAGCATGTTCAGTCCAAGCTGTGAGTCCAAATCCTAGCTCTGTTCAGGCTCAAAGCCCATCAGTATGACAGCAGAAATGGCCCCTCAAAGAATATCATTTACTGTTGGAAGTGAATTGCATCTTGCTAATAAAATTAAATGTCTATGTTTGTGGTTTTGCATAGTGATCAAATAGTTGGCAACCATACAACATGTAGTGGGAATATACCCCTAAAACAGGAGAACACTTTCTATACAAATCACTAAACAGCCCAGACCAATCTTGCAATAAAATAACTTTGCTTATTGTGTTCAATAGGTGATCAGAATAATAATTAAATGAATTATCATCTGCCGAAAATCCCAGCTCATGTAATTTACCAATTTACACACGTCTTGTTTCATAAGACATACTGATTGACTAGGGGGTTCTAGCAAGAACTGGGAAAAAATGAATAATCAGGAGGCATTGCTTATGTAGAATTGCAGCTTTCAAGGCAGTAAGCCAGCAGTGTGAATTATGTAAATGCTTTGAGGGGGGAAACAAAGCTATCAGCACCATCCTCTTTAGTGACAAAATATGTGTACTTCTGCTAATCAGTAAATGTGCCAGTCAGTTACATATCTGCTGACTTACCCTTTTCTTCTTCCTCTGACCTCCCTAAACTTGAAGACTGATAGCCAGGCACCAGAATAACAGCCATAGCTAAAACTATTTTTAATTATATATTTTATTTAATTTTCCCTATTATATAAGACATTTAGGAAGGGGAGAACAAGGGGAATGGGATAAGACATATAGGAAAAGGTTTCCATCAGGCTTATATAATAGCTGTTACAAAATAATTTTCATCTTAAACCTTTGTTTCCGGTATTTTTTCATTAATATAATTTCTAATGACACTTAATCAAATCCTTATAAGTCTTCTATTATGATTCCCGAAAAAGTACATATTCTTTACAGTTCAAGTTAAGTTTCTCCCAAGTTTATAATAGTCGTAATCCATTATTCATGATTTTCCCTTTTCATGGCTTCTTTTCACCCGTTCAAATTTTCTCTCACATTTTGTTTACTTTGGTCTTTCAATGAATCTGTCAATATATCCACTTCCACTGTTTCAATTTTTTTTGTCAAGAGTTCCTCTTTTGTTGGTATTTCTGATTTCTTCCAATATGTAGCATAAAGGATTCTTGCTGCCTTAACTATATGTATAATTAAGTGCTTAACTTTCTTATCTTTTACTTCAGGCATAATATTAAGCAAAAAGATTTCTGGTTTAAATGGTAGCAGTATCAGACATATTGTTTGCAATATTTCATGAACCCTTCTCCAATATAACATCACATCTTTATACTTCCACCAAATATGAAAGAAGCTTCCCACCCATATCTTACATTTCCAACATTTGCCAGACATTCCAGGGTATATTTTGGCTAATTTCTCTGGTGTTATATACCACCTATAGAACATTTTATATAAATTCTCTTTAAAAGAGACTGATTTTGTTATTCTTACATTTGTTTTTCATATTTGCAACCCATAGTCAAGATCAATATTATGGCCAAAATTTTGGGCCCATTTTATCATGCATTCTTTAATTACCTCATCCTCCATCTTTATCTGTAATAAATACACATAAAATTTCTTAATGCTGATTGTTCTGCATAAAACCCCTGAGGTTTGTCTAGATCCATATCTAGATTCCAACTGTATTCTTGTCCACCAATCCAAGTATATATCTTGTTCCTCTAATTCTTCTTTAGACTTCAACCTATCTTCCTTTCCTAATATTTATTTATTTATTTATTTCATTAGATTTGTACCCCGCCCTTCCAGCAAAGCCGGCTCAGGGTGGCTCACACAACAATAAAAACAATACAATATATAATAACACAATATACAATATAAAATCCAATACAACACAGATTTAATACAACATGTTAAAGTATGTTAAAACCATAATAGATCTTCATACCTAGCTACTTTTCCCATATCCAATAATACAGGTTGAGTAAATGCTTCCACCAGAGAGAAACATTTTGGGATTTTCACATATATATTATGTCTGATTCTTTCCCATACTGACAGCAATTCTTTCCTTATCAAATGATTTTTAAAATATTTGTGGTTGTCTGCTTTTTGGTACCAAAGATAGGTATGCCATCCTAGCTTTAAACCATGTCCCTCAAGTTTTAACAATCTAATATTTTCAATTCTTATCAATTCTTTAATCCATGTCAATGCAGATGCTTTATAGTATGTTCCCCAGTGTGAAGGGGGAAAGCCTGCACTCTGTTTACAATCCTGTAATGCCTTCAATTTTATTCTAGGTTTCTTCCCTTTCCATATAAATTTCATTGCATCCGGATGCAAACTGATAATAAAAAGGGCTAATGTTTTGATTTAAACACTTCACATGTGCAAATGTGTTATACAAGTATTCCTTTTCAAGACACACTTGAGAAAATATACTTTTCTAGTCCTGAGTTTCAGTTGTAGATTGCAGGATGGGCATTTTTAAAATCTCTCTCCATACTGTATAGATCAGGGACTGGGATTAAGGGATGAGTACTTCATGTCTCATATCTCCATACTAGGGTTGCCATGTGCCAGCAAGAGGGGGGGGGAATTGCCATCAGCAACAGTGTGATGTGATTTCCCGGAAAACAAGGAAGTAATGTCATGCACCTCTAAGGAATTGCTGCAAACATTGTTGCAATTCCTAGAGAGGACTGATGTCATTTCTGGGGAAAACCTGGAACTGACATCAATTGTCTCTAGGCATTGCTAGAAATTCTATGGTTTTACCATAAAGTTTCTGGGATTTCCTAGAGAAGACTTATGTCAGTTCTGAGTATACCCTGGAAGTGATGCCTCACCATCCTTGCTGGCTGCCCCCTCCAGGTCCCCACCCTAACTGGGCTCCCACTTGATGCCAGTCCAGGCCTGGCAGTCCTACTCCAGATTCTAATTTCATTCCAAAATACTTTAAGCTATTGAGAGCCAGCATGGTGTAGTGGTAAGAGTGGTGGATTCTAATCTGAAGAACTGGGTTTGATTCCCCACTCCTCTACATGAAGCCTACTTGGTGACCTTGGGCCAGTCACAGTTTAGATTATGTACAAGTGGAGAGACCCACAAGAAATTTGATCCATCATCAATCACATTTCCCTATATTTGTTTATTCCCCTCTCTCACTGCCCCTTCTCTCAGTCTCCCTCTTTCTCCCACTCCTTACTTTACATCTCATTCTTACTTATGTCTTTCTCTCTCTCTCTCTCTCTCTCTCTCTCTCTGTCATTCCTACTGTCACTCTTTTTCTCTTTCTCCATCCATCACGCCTATAAACTCTCTCTCCCCCCATTACTCTCTTTTTATGGCCATGCTGAGGAAAGCCATGTGCAGGCCTGCTATTCTCACATGGGACTCTCCACTTTCTCACAGGCCTGTGCCCAGCATGACTCCTGGGCCTGAATCTCTGCAACTGGTGTGCCAGGCATGACTTCCAGGCTGCCCACTGATGGCAGCATGCTCAGGACTGACTCCTGGGTTGCATTAGTGGCAGTGGCATGCCTAGCATGGCTCCCAGGCTACTGTGCTGCCAGTGTCGGGCCCAGTATGGCTCCTGGGCTTCTGCACCTCTGCTGCTGGGCCCATCACAGCTTCCAGGCTGCTGCACCTCCACTGCTGGGCCCAGCATGGCTCCCAGGCTGCTGTGCCACTGATACCAGGCCCAGTGCAGTTCAGCATGACTCCCAGGTTGCCATGTCACCAATCCTGGCCCAACATAGTTCCCAAGCTGCTGTGCCACTGGAGATAATGCTTTCTTATTGGGGTGCAATTTAAACCCCCTGTGTACCTTTTTTATTTTCAGATTTGATACACAAGTCATGCCTGTGTGACCCCTTAGCCGAATTGGAATCACACAGTCGGAGTCCAAGAAGTTAGATGGATATCTTTTTAATGCATTGAAACAGAGAATACAGAGCAGAGTGCCTTAGCACTTAGCAATTCCAAAACTGTATTCTCCCATAACCAGGAAGGGCAGAGGGTCTTATATCCCAAATGGCATCACATATAGTTTATACATTAAAGAATCTCTAATTGATACCAAGCAGTTAACATCATACAAGCATCATTTGACTTTAAACCTTACTATTGGTTTCTCATGTATCATCCATGATTACATTCATTTATCTGCTTTTTGGAGAAATGGGAACATTAGGGAACACTGAGAACCTTTCTGACCTTAGTGAAGCTAGTCCCTCTTTCTCTTGTTTCTGGGGAGCTGGGTGATAAGAATTATGATTCACATTTGGCTTCGCTCTTGACGTCCTTGCAGTTTCTTGAATACACATTCCATTCTTATTGCATCCTAATTTTATCCCTAGCACATTCAGAAATCACATTCGTTTTTCCCTTGTCCTACAATCTCCCTGCTTGGTGAAATGACCATCCTAAGGCTCATTGCCACTATCAAGAGCTATGTCCACTGGAACTGAGGAATCAGGATCCTCAGCCCAATATTTGGCAACCATCATCATTTGTTTAGCTCTTGAGCTGGGGGTTCTGAAGACTGCAGAAGCATAAGCTATTATGGTGGGGGTGCATTATATGCAAATGTTGCCCTGCAAGGCTTTTTATGCCTTTCATGAACTGAAATAAAATATGAACTGTGCACCAAGCATGCTTACAGGAGCTATACAGCAAAGTAGCCCCAATGAAGCCAGAGGAAACTGCACCCTGAGAGAGAAGGACACCTTCCTTTCTTCACTTGTTGTCCAAGTGGCTTCTCAAGGTTACCAGCCTTTTACCGGATGGAAGAAGGACCAGTTCCACAGTATGCCTAAAGCACAAATGTCATGCCATGTCTGAGCATGAGGAAAAGAGAGCTCTTAACCGCCATTAAGAGAGCCCTCCAACACATGTAGGCAACCCCCTTTCCCCCTCTCCAGCATATTGACCTGCAGATCCAGAGACCATTCATGGTTACCTAGCAACTAATCCACTCACTCAGGAGCTGGCTGATTCAATCAGAATCACAATGGAAGTGGCCGCTGACTCATCTCATCTGCCCCCAGGTGCCAGGCACAAGCTAAGTTTCTAGATCTCAAATATTGACCATTCCTCAGTTCCCCTCCCCTGCTCCCTTCAGCCAATCATAGGTTTTCTGGGACAGACTTACGAAGAGGTGTGACCAGGGGTTATGTCCAGCCCCCACCCTCATACATAAAAGGGGCAACCTGACCACATGCTCTCTCTCTCCTCTATGACCCCTATCAAAGCTTTGACCCTCTTATGTCCAGCTTGCTATCCCCAACCCCTGCCTCCATCTTTAAACTCTTGTCTGCAGCCTGAGTTCCACATGTTACCTGCTGGTTCAGGCCATGTGTTCCCTTTTTCCATTCTTCCCCTCCATTCTTCCATTGGAGTGGCTCATACTACAAGGACAGGTAAATATCTCCCAACAACAAATACCTGCTAATGCAAATGTCCTTCTCTCTCTCTCTTTATTTCCTAGACTTGAGTAATTGTGTGTGTGTTTGTGTATTGTTTGTGTGAGAAGAAGATTCCAGTAAAAGACTTTAATTTCAACCTTATAAAGTCTCTGTATAGGAAAAGACTTTCCTGATTCATTCCTGCTAGGCCCAAATGGTCTGGCTGCTAACATATCCATGTGACTTTTGTCACCTTAGCAGATGGCCTGCACAGATGACAAGCTTGATATCCCGATACAAGCATTTTTGACATCTTTTGCTAGAGCCAGGAGACATTCAGGCATCTTCTCAGGCTGGAGGGGACACAGATGTTGCATGTATTTACACTTCAAAGCTCAAGCAGACGTGCCTTTAGTCGTGTTAGCAATGCCTGCTTGGACACACCTCTTTATCCCCTTGTGATTGGGTAAATGGCCGTATTCAATTATGATGGGAGAGGGAGGGGTTGGTGCTCACCCTATGGAAAATGAGACAGAGTTTTCTTGGAAAGAGGGCCCCTTTCTAAGAGTTGGTCTCTGTTTGGATTACCTACCTGCAACATGGAATTTCACTAGTGGGCAGTGAAGCTGGACTTAATTGCCCACAGAAAACATGTGTTTCATCCTGAAGATTCCCTGGTTCCACAAAGCACATCGAAGGACTGGTAACTATGAAATATCTCTATGTGTAGTCAGAACTGAATAAGCTATAGGCCTTGTTCATTGTTTTCTAATCTTTGCAAGTCTGATTATATGCATGCTTTGCTGAATAAAGATAATATATAGATTAATATTATCTGAATTTGAGTCCTGTATTGCAACTGATCTCTAAGGCTAAATTCTGTTGCCTGGGGCTACTCAGCTGAAGGCTACCACTGTGAGTTAATTAAGTATTTGCAGCTCTGGGCCAGAGCTGGTAAACCTGGTAAGTCCTCTAGACCAGGCAGAAGCTTTGATCTCTGCTTCTGAACCTTGGTGAGGGCACTGATGTAAGAGATCTTGGTGGCAGTCTACTGGTAAGCCAGGAGTGTGTGCAGACATATGCTTGGGTTTGTGGAAGCATGTGCGATTTTGGTATCTCTCATTCCTGGAGGGGCGTGAGTGAGAAGTAAGATCCTGCACATGCTGGCAGAGTATCAGGACTTGTGCCCCCTTATCCCTTGGACTGGGGGTGAGAGGGTTCAAAAAACCTGTACAGTCTCAATGTCTGTTTCTGATAGTTCTGGAAGGGCAGGACTTCTGTATACATTGGTGTTGCATCCCACAATCAATTGCTTATTGATAAGAGCTAATATTCCCCATAATTTTATTAATAAATAAGAGCAACCAGGTTAACACAGAGACAAATCCCATAGATCAATAAAATTCCTATCAGAACAAACATTAAAACAATATAAACAGTAGATCTCAAGCCAGTGAACCAACTCCCAAACCAATCTCCCCCAACCATGAGAAAATATAATTTCTTTTGAAATATTTTAAATATTCCTGATATTTCATTGAATGGAGGCTGAATGATCACTCAGGTTTAAGCAACACATGGCCTCAAATTTAGAGCAGTTATGTCCTGCCTTGAGCAGCAGGTATAGCCATTCTATTCTGGATGGTAGCCTTTTCAATATCATGCAGTTCAGCCAGCATACTCCCCAAAACCTGGGAAGAGTCATTCATCAGATAGGTCAGTCTGCAAGCGGCTTCATCTGCGCAGTGGTTACCACACGCTTCTGGGCAGTTCAGGCGCTGGTGACCATGAAAGTGTATGATGGCAACTTCAGCAGGGAGATGAATATTTTCTAACAATACAAAAATCTGTTCATGTGCGAGGGGCTTCCCATTGGTTGTTAGGAAGCCCCTCTCTTTCCACAGGATGCCACAGACATGAGCCACTCCAAAGGCATATTTAGAGTCTGTGTAGATGGTGGCTCATTTATCTTATGCAAACTGAAGTGCATGCAGTTCTGCCAATTGGGCAGACCAGGATGGAGGGAGACCATGGACTTCAAGTGCAGAGTATCTGATACAGACTGCATATCCCCAAAATATGTAGAAAAATCTCTTTAGTCTCCAATCTGTGGATTTAGATATCTGGAGATCATAGCCATGAATGGCTAATAGTATATAGATTTATTTAGAGCATTTTCACACTTTCTGAGAATACCAGGCTCAAATTTGGTTACAATGATAAGATCATCCCCAAAAGTCATGCCTCTCATCCACTGTTCTGAACCAATTCTTATGATTTCGGCCTCATGCAAATCCAAGTGATTGTCAGCCAATCAGAGCCCATGGAACTTCACTGCATGGGAGGGAGGGAGTCAGATAGTAATTTTTTTATAATTATCATTAAACAAAGAACAACACCTATTCATCAAATAAATTTCTAAATATTTAACTTTCTTTTGTACCTCTTGAAGTAATCTCCCAATGTTCTCTTCGCCATTTTTCAGTAATATCTTTGTTTTGGTTTTATTTACCTTCAACCCTGCAACTCTACCATATTCATTCAAAGTATTCAGTAGTTGTTCTAGTGATGTTTGTGGTTCCTCCAAAATAAAGACCATATCATCCGCAAAAACCTGGACTTTAAAAGTTTCACCTTTTACTTGCAGACCCTTAATTTCCTTGTTATTTCTAACCTGTACTAATAAAGTTTCTAAGGCAAAAAATAAAAAGCAAAGGAGATGAAGGGTAACCTTGCCTAGTACCCTTTTGAATCTCTATACTATGAGTTGTATCACCATTTATTATTATTTTGGCTAATTGTTTATCGTATATTGTACCAATCATCATAAGGAAGTTTTTCCCATATTCCCATCTTCGTAGTTTCTCTAACAGGTTTGATTCCCTACTCTTCCATTTGCACCTGCTGATGTGACCTTGGGTCAGTCACAAGCTCTGGCACAGCTGTTCCTGAAAGAGCAGTTTCTGTTAGAGTTCTCTCAGCCCCATCTACCACACAGGGTGTCTGTTGTGAGGAGGGGAAAGGAAAGGAATTTATAAACCACTCTGAGACTCAAAAGTGAAGGGCGGGGTATAAATCCAATCTCTTCTTCGTCTTCTTTTTTATCAATTTCATCTTGGTTTCTTCCTTCTTTATTTTTTCTTGGATCTGGTTAAATTCTCTATTTTCTTGTTTTCTTTTCCAGGCATTTTGCCTGATAAACCATCCCCTCGTATAAGCCCTAAAAGTATTCCATGTTGTTTCTAAGGAGACTTCTGGCTGTATGTTTTCTTTAAAGAAATTTTTAAATTCCAATTTAGATTCCATTATAAATTTTTTATCTTTAAGAAGAAGTCTGTTCAAAGTCCATCTTTTTCGTCTTGGTGTATCTAATAAAATCCACATAACTGGGTTGTGGTCTGCAAAGGTACCTGGAAGGATCTTGATCTCCCTGATATCGTTGAACATCTCAACAGACAGCCACACCATGTCCACCCTTGACCAAGATTTATGTCTATTTGAGTAATAAGTGAAATCTTTTCTGACAATGTTCTTTGTTCTCCAGGCATCTATAAGGCTGAATTCTTCTACTGATTTAATGAATGAATCTAGCAGTTTGTTGCCTTGTTTCTGTTTTGTGCCTACATTTTTTCCATCCATAGATCTATCAAATACTACGTTGAAGTCTCCCACTAAACATGTCTCATCAAATGTTTGTTTAGCTATTATTTCTTCTATTTGCTTAAAGAATTTTTCTTGCTTCTGATTCGGAGCATAAACGTTTACTATAAGTGTTATTTTATTCTGTCTTCGATTTTGAGTTATCACAAATCTACCGTCTTCAGATTTAAATATCAGTTCCGGTTGCAGATTTTCCTTAACTTATGTAACTACCCCTTTTTTTTCCTTTTTACTATCTGCCGCTGTAAAAGCTTTACTGAGATTTTTAATCTCAAGAAGGCGTAAATCTTCCTTTTTGATATGTGTCTCCTGAAGACAAATTACATCTGCTCTGAATTTTTTTGATGGAATATTCATATCTTTTTTGGGATGAATTCAACCCATTAACATTAATAGAAAGTAACTTTAATCCTTGGTTACTCATCTTTGTCTTCTTCTGTGACTTCTTTATTATCCCTTTGTTGTTGTCTGTGACGATATGTGAGGAATGAATTATTTTCCTTCTTCTACTTCTTTTTGGCTTCTCTTGCGCATCTTCTAATCCCCATGCCTCATCCTGTTTCTGAGTATCTTCTTCTCCCTCTGTTGATTCTTTTTCTTCCTCCTGCCATCCAAGGTCTTTCCCAAATCTTTCAATAAAATCTTCAAGTTTAACGGTCGAATTGATCTTAAATCTTTCCCCTTTATATATGAAGAAGAGGCCTTCCAGGAGTAATCACCTAAATTGTATACTATTCGCTTTGAGAAGATTAGCCAGCGCTGAGTATTCCTGTCTTTTTTCTCTAACTGTCAGGTTCAAAAGCAAGTAGATCCAAGCATTCTTTGGTTAAGAAGGGCTTTATTGGAATACAGTGCTAAAACCCACAGTGGAGGGTCATTGTCAGGAATGGCGGGACAAGCTGCTCAAGCAATGTTATAGTGTGATGCAAAATGCAACTAGCAAATGAAATGTAAGCGCGCGGGCGGGAAACTCCCGGCGGGAGAGTTACTTAATGGGCGGGAGACGACTCCCTCCTCCCCTCATCTTCACAGGACTGGAAAATTCTCATAAGCTTAAGAATAGCCCAAAGCCTGCATTCAAGGCCACCGTGATAAGAACGAGCAGCAGAGAAGAAGCTCCCACGTTACAGCAAGCATACCTACGCAAGCGCAGTGCAGGGACGAGATAGGGAACACAGAACAATGGACTCAGTGTGAAATAGCAAACAGACATTTCTGACACTAACCCTCCACGGGATTTCTCTCAAGATTCTAGTTTCCAACTCATGTATCTTAAGTGGTCTTTCATTTGAGGTTTTGAGTATCCTATCCTTTAATTCTGTTTTACAAAATTTTATGTGGACTTCCCTTGGTACTTTATTATGTCTAGTATACGCAGAGTTAAATCTGCATATCAGAGTTGAATCTATGTTTTGATCTATTTCCGAAACGGATTCCAATTCTAAGTACTCTGCTAAGGCTTGTGTAATTTCTTGTTTCAAATTTTCCTCTTTATTTTCAGGTATATTTTGAATTCTTAGCATATAAAAAGCTCTTTCCATTTCCAATTTAATTACAGAATCTTCAAGAGCCTCTTGTTTAGTTCTTACAATTTGTAACTGTTCCTCTGTCTCAACCGTCTTAGACTCCAACTTATTTTGTTAAATTCACTAAAGAAGCTATCTCTTGCTTATTTTCTGCTATTTGCTTTTTAATCTCTTCTGTTTGAGTCGTCAGTTGATTGGATAGATCATCCAGTTTAGATAGTTTTTCTAATTTTTTTTGTATCAGCTCAAATGCTTTAGCTACTGCGGTTTCCACTGCAGTATTGACAGCCGTAGCAACAGATTCCTGAATTAAATTTTGCAGATCTTTCAATGACAATTGCACTAAAGTTATCATAGATGCAGAGATAGAAGGGCATCTTCCTCCCTGTTTTATCCATTATGTTTAATTAAGTGCACAAGTAAAATTTATCTTTCAAGGGAGGTCACACTCGGAAACTACTTGGCTGCATTTAGGTAATACTTGGAGCTTATACTGTTCTGTATTCCCTTTATATTTGCTCAGTTAATTACTTTACCTCAAGTCTCAGTTGAGAGCACACAAATGGAACATACAGCCAACAACAGAGATGTACAAAAGCAAGCCTATATCACCTAAAACGTGCAACCACAAACACACATATGCAAAAGCATGGATACATCCCATAAACATAAATGTATCATGCAAGACAAAACAAAATCCTCCGTTTCCCCCCCCCCTTTCTTATCTTCTTTGTCCCTCTTCTTATCTTCCCTCTTCTTTCTTCTGGCGTTCTCTTGCCACTTGTATAATCACGTCATAACACTTCTTTTCCTAGCTTTGGTTCTTACTGAGTTTACTCATCTCCGTTAATCAAATTATAAACGTTCATTACAATTAATTAATTAGTTAACAAAGTTCATTACCACTATTTATCGAAGTCCTGGCAAATTAACAAATTCATTACCACCATTTCTAAATGTCCAAAAAGTTAATACTTTTCTTATTCCAGTTGTTATTTCTCTTTAGTTCCTGCCTTTTCAAAGGATTGTAAATGTTCCTTGAAAGTATTGCAACCGTCAGTTTTCAACCATTATATTTAGCTGCTTCACTCTGTTTCTGGTGGTCTGTCCTCATCTTTAAGAAGTTTAGTAGCAGCTTGCAGCAATTTGGTACTTTCCCTTTAATTGCAGCACAGTTACTTAGCCACTGGACCTGTCTCTACCCCGCTGCTTTTTTCCCTTTTACAACTTCACAGTCCAATGGCTTCTCCATTTGTTGCCTTTGTCTTAAATTTCACCTCCTATCTCATATGTTCTAAAGCAATTTATTTTGAGGCAAAGTACAGAACCAGAGTTCGAAGACTCACAGTGCGTTCCTCATGGAAAAGTCTCCGTGTGGGTTTCAGTCTTCAGTGATTACCCTGCTGGAGAAGCCCTGCTAGTTGTTGCCCCACCTTCTGCACTGGAGCGAGTTTCAGTCTGAAGGAGCCTGCTGCTGCTTGCTTCCGCTGCCGAAAAAAAGCTCCTTGCTGAAGAGGCTTTCTTGCCCCCTGTTGGGAGTCCTGGGTATCTCGAAAAGCATCCTCTGTCCCCAAAGGTACGGTAGTCCTCAGTCAAGAGCTTGCCCTGACCGCATTCGACGTTCTTGTGACTGGAACCCACTTAGGGAATAATCTTGATCTTCTTCATGGTCTCTGTGCATCACACCTATGGGGACCCGCAAAAATCTCACAAGGTGAGCAGCATGGTAATCCCTAAGGGCTCTGCACTGCCTATGATACCACAGTTGCACTCCCTATCGGCACGTCAGTCACACCAGAGCTGCCTATCATACAATTGGCACCCCTGATTAAGATTCTCGACTCTCCTATCAGGCAGCTGAACCCTCTGGTGTTGGAGATGGATCTGGGCCAACGCCTTCCATCCGTATCGTCTTCCAAAGCTGAAGACGATGTGATTATGGACACTCATGGTGTTGGCCACCGTTCTCTATCAGCTTCCTCCTAGTGGTAGCTCCGATCCCGACCATTGATCCCGACCCAATGATCGATCCCACTCTGCCATCCGTGCTGATGATCGAGGTCATTGGGATGAATATCCGATCCATCCTGATCGACACCATTCGTCCTATTCACCCAGAAGAGATCATTTCTCCAAACCAATCTCAGGTTTGGACTCGTCTTCCCAGTACCAACATCATCCATCAATGTACCCATGGGATCATCGTCATTATATGCCGTACTGGTTTTCCTCCTTTCCTCTATTGGCATCGATGCCCTGGCTGATGCCTATGAGACTGGATGACTGGGACCGCCATTTGACCATGCCCCATTCTCCACGTTGTCCACCCCCTTCTGCAACTCTCTCCAAACCACTGTCATCTCCACCATCGAAACCAGCCCCTCTTCTTCATCCACAAACAGGGCCTTTGACTTGCCCCAACTTACCACCATGGACTCCACCTGCCTTTCCCCATTCCTCCCTACCTGGTGGGCCATCACTACAGACCGATGGGTCTTGTCTCTCCTGTCCCAGGGATATTTGATTGAATTTGTGGACTTTCCAATATTGTTTGTTTTCCTGGCCACCCCTTCCTCTCCCCTCCTTGTCCGGGAGGTCACCTCCCTCCTGGCGAAAGATGTGATAGAACGAGTGCTGAAGGCATATGAGGGGACAGGTTTTTACTTCCATTACTTTGCTGTTCCCAAACAGGACGGGGGCCTATGTCCAATCTTAGACCTACATGGTCTGAATGCCTTCGTGGAGTAACAAAAATTCAAAATGACATCCCTGCAAGTCATCCTCCCTCTCCTGGCTCGGGGCTCCTGGATGGCCACCATCAACCTCCAAAATGCCTACTTCCACCTCACTATCCACCCGTCTCATCGGAAGTACTTCTGATTTGCAATTGGGGACCTCCACTTCCAGTACAAGTATCTCCCATTCAGCCTCTGCATGGCGCCAAGAGTCTTCACCAAGACGATGGTGGTGGTGGCGGCCCATCTTCATCTACAAGGAATCACCATCTTTCCCTACATAGACGATTGGCTCTTGGTGGCAGATTCCATGGAGCTCCTGGACAACTACATCTCCAAGATGCTCCATATCCTGTCCTCCCTGGGTCTGCAGGTCAACCGACCAAAGTCCAATTTGCAGCTCACGCAAAGGGTGCAGTTCATAGGGAGTTCTCAACTCTACGACATGCATGGCTTATCTTCCTGCAGACAGAGCGGCAATAGAGGTGAGGACACACACCTGGTCCACGATCCTCCAGGTACAATGTCTGTTGGGCCATATGTCGGCCACCACATCCATCCTGCCATTCGCAAGATTCCACATGAGACCTCTTCAGATGTGGTTTCTGCAGCACTTCAAGCCCTGTTGAATGTCCCAATCCATCCATCTCCAGCCCGCATTGAATGTCTGAAACTTCCTGGTGTGGTGGATGCTTGTATCCAACCTCACCCAGGGTGCACCCTTCCACCCACTGAGACCAAGTCTCACACTTACCACTGAAGTGTCCCTGTGGGGATGGGGAGCCCATCTCAATGGCTTATGTGTTGGTTATCCTTAAGATGCTCCCACTTCAACCAGACACATCAATTTCCTGGAACTGATGGTGATCAGGCTGGCATTCAGGTCCTTCCAGCCCATATTTCAGGGGCATTGTGTAGCTGTTCTGACAGACAATACTATGACACTCAGCTATGTCAACCATCAAGGTGGTACAGTGCCCCAGAGCCTATGCTATCTGGTGATCGACCTCTGGGATTGGTGTATACACAACATCTTCCCTGTGGCCACTCACATTCCAGGGACCTGCAATGTGAAGGCAGACCTTCTCAGCAGGGGTCTCACTCAGCATCACAAGTGGGAGCTGAACTGGACTTACCTTTGTCCCCTCTTTCAAAAATGGGGCAGGCCTCAGATAGACATTTTTGCCTCCAGAAAGAACACAAAGTGTCCTTTCTTCTGCAGCCACAGGGGAGCAGACCCTCTCTCTCTAGGAGACGGCCTCCTCTACCCATGGGGACAGACGCTGATTTATATGTTTCCTCCTCTACCCTTACTCCTATGGGTGTTTCAGAAACTAGCCAGGCTCATGCCAAACTGTATCTTGGTGGCCTCATGGTGGCCCAGGCAACCCTGGTTCACCACTCTTCTTCACCTTGCGGGAGTCAGGTACTACCTCTTGTCCAAGGTACTGGATCTCCTCCTTGCGGACAGCAGAACGCTACTTTACATCGGCACAGACAGCCTGAAACTGACGGCCTGGTGAATACTTTGATAATGTTCTCTGATCGAGTCTCAGAGGTCTGCTGAATGCTCAAAAGGCATCCACTCTTCTTTCCTATCAGAGAAAGTGTCTTAGGTTCCTATCCTTCTTACAGTCTTCAGCCACTTCACCAACGTCTGCAGGTCTCAACAAAATCCTTGAGTTCCTCCTGCCACTCACTGACCAGGGACTTTGCCACTCTTCCATCAGGGTCTACTTGGCAGCTATTTCTGCCTACCACAACAGGCTGGACGGTTATTCTGTCTTTGGGCATCCTGTGTCAAAGAAGTTTCTTCGGGGTCTCATGTGCTTGTACCCTCCTGTAACTGCCCCCACACCATTGTGGGATTTGCCATTGGTGCTCCGTCATCTCATGAGAAAACCGTTTGAACCTATGGCAACCTGTGCCCTTCAGTATGCCTCATGGAAGACTGTGTTCTTGGTGGTGATTACGTCAGCCAGGAGGGTCAGCAAACTGATGGCACTATGCCATGACCCTCCATACCTAGTCTTTCTCCCAAATGGAGTGCGTCTAGTGCTGGACGTTTCCTTTCTACCGAAAATAGTTTCTGAATTTCATTTGAATTCAGAAATATTCCTGTTGGATTTCTTCCATGCCCTGAGGGGGAAAGAGCAATGTCTTCTTCACACCCTTGATGTTAATAGGGTGCCCCTGCTATTTTTGGCCACTGTGTGACAGAGTGTTGGACTGGATGGGCCATTGGCCTGATCCAACATTGGCTTTTCTTATGTTCTTATGTTCTCTTCTATCTAAACTGGACTCGGCCTACTAGAAAGGACAACACCCTGTTCCTTTCATACTCCACCACCTCCCTAGGGTAGTGTATTTCGACTCAACACCTGTCCAAATGGATTGTTGGGACAATTAGGTTGTGCTACTTGTTAGCAAAGCACCCTCTCCCTGTTTGCTTGACAGCACATTCTGCCAGATTGATGGCAACCTCCACAGCTTTCCTGAAGGGTGCGTCACTGTCCTCTATCTGTAGAGCTGCCACATGATCCACACCAACCACATTCATTAAACATTATGCACTAGACATTCGTGCACAACAAAAAGTCGATCTGGGTCATTTGGTCCTGTCCTCTGTGGCGTGCTGAGTCTGACAGTGCCCACCTCCAGGTGAGCCACTGCTTTTCAATCTTCCATAGGTGTGATGCACAGAGACCACAAAGAAGATAAACAGGTTGCTTACCTGTAACTGATGATCTTTGAGTGGTCATCTGTGCAGTCACACCGCCCACCCGTCCTTCCCCACTGCTGTCATCCTCAGTTGTTTATCTCACATGGCTTTGGTTGATAGCGGTCAGAAGGAACTGGTAGGATGTCCACACCCTACCCCCTTGGGCATGCACAGTAGGGGTTCCCACGTAGGCTCAGGGTGGAGTGCGAAAATCCCATTGTGAGCTTTGTACAACACTGACCAGATCAGCGCAGGTGCACTAGATCCCATAGGTATGACTGCACAGATGACCACTTGAAGATCATCAGTTACAGGTAAGCAACCTGTTTTTTTAGTGAGACAAATAAACATTCTGTTAAGGGCCCAACATTCCTAACTTACGTGTACAGGTTCTGTAGACAGGAGCTCTTTGTGTTAAAAGAGCAAACATAAACCTGGAGAGGGTCCTATCTGAGGCAGCAACCCCACTGACTGTTCCAGTGAAACCCTGTAAACTCAGGTAACCTCTCTGGAGAACGTGGAATCACATCTCCTTTCAGGGATTATTTACTTTAACTGAAGCTCAGCTACAAAGTGGTTACCCTCACTGGGGAAAGCTTGTAACCTATGGAGGTGAAGAGAAGAAGTTCACTTTATATAATGAATAGGGATGGGCACGAACTCATGACTCATGCTGCTTCATAAATCATGAACAGCACTTCAGGTGATTGCTTTGTTGACAAAGCCATCCATGATACATTATGTTTTGCTTTGGTAACTCCTGGCACTTTGTTGGGCTGGACAGCCTAGTGCTGATCAATGAACTCCCCAGGCAACAGGGTGAAGCTTACTTCTGGGTTGAGCCACCTGACCAAAAGTGAGCTCCAAAGGCACTTCCAGGTGGGGTTGCAGCCCCACAAACTTCCCAAAGCACGAACCAGTTCATGCAATGGAGAAAACCACAAACCACGAACCTCTATGAATCTCAATTTTTTCCATTTTGTGCCCACCCCTAATAGTGAAGTATTTCCACACAAGATCTTTACCCTGTTAAGTACTCTCTTTTCTGTTAAATAAACAGAATAAATTTGTGTCTTGTTTGTCTAGTCAAATATCTCTGAAATATGATTTCTACTTATCTTATGAATAATTTACAGCCTTGGACTAGCTGGTTCAAAAAAGAAAAAGAGAGAGAGAGAGAGAGAGAAACCTTTAGGGAGCACATAGTGTATATGTTACCAACCCTTTAATCAAAACTTATGCCCCCTTTTTTATCTGATTGTGGGAGTTTGGGGTTTAAAGAATGCATAGGAGAGGCCAAAGTGGAGGACTAGACATTCTTTAGTCCAGTGGGAAGTTGCCTCAGAATTTTTCTCCCCCCCCAGCCACCACAACAAACTACAGTTTAAAATCCATGTAAATACTAACAATTAGATAAAGCTACTCAAAGAATCCTTGAGGTAATTCTAGATAAAGCTACTCAAAGAATCCTTGAGGTAATTCTGTGACACAATTACCGTGTCCGAATACCCCACTCCCGTCTGCAACATTTCATGCCTCTTGGATAACAGTAAGCAAGCTCAGTCCCTATTACACCATTTGTCTGTTCATTTGAGTGTGTTTCTTTCCTTAATTGACAAACTAATATTCATACATGTAATTGTGTATGCAGAAAGCCCAAACGTCTTTCTGTATGACCCCATTTTGCTTCCCCATTCAGTGTAACAAGGCCATCCACTTTATTGTGGGATATAGTAATATATAATCTTTCCTCATGGTCCCAGTGCATTGCATGGAGGCCCTGAAGCCACATTAAAAAGACCATAATCCGTCATCAGCGTGTTTGGTTGCCTAACATCTGTGGATTGTTAAGATAAGTTATTACACAGACCTGCTTTAGTTTGGATTACTTTGGACCACAGCCCAGTATTTTCAATCAGGTTGTAATTCCTGCATGCTGCTAGATTGCCTGCTCCACATACTTCCCTAAAAATGTTTTTCAGTAAGCAGCTTTCTCACTGAAACTGTTATGTCACGTCAAGGTTTATTTTCCCCCTCCTTTGAAGAAGGACTGATGTCTCCCCCCCCCCTTTTGGATTGAATATAACTGAAGGCTAACATAGCAGAGCTAAGCCCTGAAGAGAATTCTAAAAAGAGAAGGAAGTATAGCTTCCATGTGAGTATAATGTAGACTTCCTACATATCTGTGTGATGTGTGTGTAAAAAAAATCTTGAGTTAATAGCTCCAAATTACTGCAGAAAAACCATTTGTATATAGATCTTTTTAGAACTGTGTGTTTGTCTACATATGTAAAGTGGCACATTCTTAGGGTCTGGCTCTTATACAGTGCAATCAATCCTAAACTGAGTAACTTCAGTTTAAGAGCATGGGTTTCAATAGGTTTGGACTGGAGTAACTCTGTATAGGATTACAGTGATAGTTCTTTAAGATCCATAGTCACGTCCCAAAAGAAAAAAAAACGCAGCAAGAAGCTGCATATGACTAAATTAAATATCAAATGTGCATGCATAGTTTTTTAAAAAATATATTATTTCAGATATATTGGGAATGCTATTATACTGGCAATTATATTATGAAGGCACAACATTTAAATTAAATTCTAATTTGTATTAATAATTATTAAACTGAGTTTGGATTTTAAAACTTTGTTTATTGAAAATTATAGCTTATAAGACTTAGAAATTGCTTTTTTAAAAAATTATAGTTTTATTGAGTTCTAACTTTGTTAACAAAAAGGCACAAATAAAAATAATGAACTAGAGCAATACAATTAGTTGAAATTGGTTGTGGCATAAAGTATTAATTGAAATAACATTATCAGTAACTATAATGGAATTTCGAGAGTGTTATATACTGTATGTTGGAAATAAAGATTATATGTAATATATAAAATAGTGTAACATTAAATTTTAAGTGATGGTTACAGTTGTAAAATGTCAGTTGGAGATGAAAAGTTAAAAGATGTTACATTTTGTGATATATAATCTATAACAGGAAACCATAGTGCTACAAAGGAAGGTAATGCTTTTTCTGAACATATCTGGTTGAGTTGCATTGTGATTTTTTCTGGAAATTGCTTTATAGTGGTTTCCCCCTGTTTGCTATTTTTCATTATAAACACATCAATATTGTGTGCATTAGCAATAAACAAATACATTTTTAAATTTCTGCCTCTATAGTACAATTTACTTTTCTCTGAAGTCAGTCTCAAAGCTCCCATTGATCAGAATGGAGCAGGACTGCAACCTTGTTTTTCCTCTGTCCCTGGCACAACAGATTTTATATGTGCAATCAGATATTAGTGAAAACTATCTCTTTTGTCACAAGCTATATACATTCACATATAGAATCCAGAGATAGCTAGTTTGTTAACTGGTTTTGGTTTGTGTACATAGATTTCCAACTCACTTTCTCATTTCTTCAGCTTGAACAATTCAGTATTCTTTCTTTCAACATGTTTCAAAGTCTCAGGCTGCCTTGGATAAAGGAAAGGCAGACAGCAACCTTGCAGTCCCTATTATTGCAATAGAGCTTTTGATTTTGTTTAAGGTTACATAAAACCTGTTTGCATTATTGTTGGGCTAATATGTTGATTAGATTTCCTATTTTCTAATTTATTGGAATTCATATCATAAATACTTTCTTCTCTTGTGTGAACAGGAAATAAAAATATCTACTTCTGATCGTGAGGGAAAACACAATGGCCGAGGACAGACTGGCAATTTGCCGCGGGATGGGACCCAGGCTGACAACGACTCAATATCGGATTAAATGGAATGTTCACACAGGCACATCTGCCTGGCGTCCCCCACCCGTAGCCTACCGGTGCTCTCGCGCTTCACTGCCGGATTAAAAAAACACCTGATAAAAGCCGACGCAAATCTTGAAAGCCTGCGTTTGTCGCGCGTTTCTCCGCTTCCGGGGAGTCTGAACGCGCAGCCGAAAAACCGAGAGCAACCCACGTTGGGCATGAGGCAGCAGCGGTGTGATTGGCTGCACTCCACTCCACTGCCCAATGTGGTGCCGGTGTTGCAGGGCAAAAAAATATCGGCAAAATGCGCATGCGCAGAGCGCATGGCGCTCATGCGCACATACGCCCACAGCCGAAATAACGGGGAAACAGCGAATATAGCACGCCTCCGGCGCAGCAGTCTGAACGCTCCCGTGCGCCTCTGTCCAGTATCTTCCGGCAGAGGCCCCCGCTGTGTGGACGGGAAAACCCGGTATCGTTTACTCCGGGGTTTTTTTGCCGCGACTCGATACCGGGGCAAATTGCCAGTCTGTCCTGGGCCAATGTTTCTGCAAACCTTATTGAAGGCAGAATTCTTTCTAGTTTGGTGGCTGCTAGTTGCAATTACCGTGCAAGATTTACAGCTGCTTCAGTTATTACTGAAGTACTTTGAGATTGTACTACATGTTTTGGAACATCCTTGGGAAGCAGTACTGTTTTACAGTTAACATTTTGCCATAGATAGTTACTAAATTCTCATTTTCTTTCATCTTATTGGATTTAATTTATACCTATATTCATATTAGTATACTGTCTTTTCTTGTAGTGTGTGTGTGTGTATATATATTGTTTATGTTACTAATGTGTTGACACAAATAACATTTTAGGCAAGTATGCCCCCATTTATTTCTAATTAGACTTACTGATGAGTAAGTCTACATGGGATTTCTGTATTTCTTTGCTGTATTCTCTCTTATGGTGCAGAGCTGCATTCATCCCTGCTTAAGCCTCAGGTCCAGCATCTGCCTTTCATGTAAATTGCTGTTATCCAGTCTTGTTGAGAGAATTTTTATTTTTAAAATCTACTGATAATGACCTAGAAGTCATATCACATCAGATCATATGTGAAACCTGGTTTGGTATTTAAAAAGCAAAACAAAAATACACTCATTCCACCATTGTGCAAATGTTCACTGACATGGGTCCTTGCACATTTACAACATCAGGGCTACTGAAAGTAATGTTAGTGATGGAACATGAATGTCCAGTGCAATAATAATGAAATGTTTTCTTCTAGAGTGTTCAGTTCTAGCTAGTAAGGTTAGCATGCTCCACAAGCATGTTTTGAGCATGAGCACCAATCAAAAGGGAAATCAACTCTTCTTGAATGTTTAGGAAACCAAGTCATTTAGAAATCAGTATTCAGACTGCTGTTTTCTTTTTTAAAATCTAGGTTATGTGGGTATGCAATTTATGCCGAAAGCAACAAGAGATATTAACAAAATCTGGAGCGTGGTTTTTTGGAAGTGGTCCACAACAGCCTCCAAGTCAGGATGGAACATTGAGTGATACAGCTACTGGTGGCAGTTCAGATGCACCTAGAGAAAAGAAAGCAAGACTTCAAGAAAGATCAAGGTCTCAGACCCCCCTTAGCACAGCAGCTGCCTCTTCGCAGGAAATATCCTCTATTGTGCAACCTGACAGAAGGAAAGGCATAGAGCTTTCACAGCAAGCTATGGGCCTGGAGCAGAAGCAAACTTCATCAAGATCTAGAAGTGAACCCCCAAAAGAGAGGTACTGCCTTACCCACATTGCTATGGGGAGGATTGCAGCAGTGATATTAAACATTGGGGACTCTTGTCATAAATATAAAAGCTAAGTGAGTTTTGGTCATGCTTTCATAGAATGTACAAAGGCACACTGTCAGTGGCTAAGCACTGGATGGTGGCAGGTGGCCTTCCCTGTTCTTGCTCTCCTTATATTATGGCAAAAGCAACAGTAAGGGGGATGCTCAGGTTGATTGTAGCAGCTGCCAGTACCACCAAGAACTGAGAGTCATATGGAGGGTGATAGATTAAAGAAAACTCTCAGAAAATGGACTTTGATCCCTCATAGAACCTACTCATCAAACCAATATTCAGGCTTTAATGTGCAAACATATAGGTTTTTAAGGCACAAATTTCGCTTTCCTTTCGTGCATGGTTTCTAAGTTTCTAAGATATGAATAGTCCTTGTTTAAGAGGGTTTTTTTTGATGATATTTGTCTATAGTGAATTGATAAATCCAAAACAGATCTACATGAATACTAAAGGTAAATCTACTGCTTAAAAAAAATAATACAGCCTGGAATCCAAAGAACAGACATGCATGCTTGTTAAACAACCATGCATGTGCTTGGAATGCTTTGCTTCCTGTTTCTGCCAAAGCAACTTTTTTTGAATATGAAAACTAGCTGTCCCTTTTGTAGCATAAACTGCAGCAGTAACAGCAAAGCTGTGCTTTGGCTGTACACTGTGTTCTGTACTTTGTGCTCGTACTGCTGCCTTTGAACTTAGCCACTGCCCAAAGGTGGCTGGCCAGTCAGCAATGTATTGTTCTTTACTAACTGGGAAGACCATGAGGTGATTAGAAGATGCAGTAGTTTCTTACTGATATTCAAGGTAAGGGGTAAGAGTTCTTAGATTAATTATCTTTTTTATGAGCAATGGTGCTCAGGTATAATTGCTTTCTGACCAACAGTGGACAAGTTTCTTGCTTCAGGTCCTCAGCAATGCAGTATTTGAATATTAACATATCTGTACCTTCTGAAGCACAATTACACTCTTCTAAGCCCATTGACTCTTTGCGACCCCATGGGTCGGACTCGACTGTGTGACTGAACAACAACAAGCCCATTGAAGTACATGAGTATTGCTCTGCTTAAAATGACACTGTTAAATTTTTATTCAAAGATAACTTAAAAATCGTTTCTTAGTTTACAGTTTCATACAAACAAGTAAAGTTTGTGTAATGAGGATGCGTACATGTTGTAATGTGAGAAAGAGTGCCCAATTTTTTTAAGGCCTGTTAAAAGTATATGGAAGTAGAAGGTAGATCCTGTTGTTTATATGCGTAGCAAAACAGAGAAACTTACTGATGAAAATATTTAGACTTGTAGTGCCTGGTCTTAAATAAACTTTATAATGACTTGGCTTTTAATAGATTGCCCATTCTCAAAAGTAAAATTGATTTTTTTAACAATTCAGTGATTTGTTGTCAAAGGCTTTCATGGCCGGAGTTCATTAGTTGTTGGAGGAACTTTCCTGAGGAGATTCTTTTGCATGACACAACCTGGGAAACTCTTACAAGATAATGACTCAGCCCTACCCCACCTTCCTGAGTAGATATAAATTACCTGCCTACCCTTTTTCTTCTCACATTGACACAGAGAGTACTCCATGTTATACCTCTGAGGATGCCAGTCACAGCTGCTGGCGAAATGTCAGGTACTACAATGCCAAGACCATAGCCATATAGCCCAGAAAATCTACAACAACTAATTCAGTGATACTGTGAAAAATTATTATAATTTGAAAAATGCATTATTGAGAACTCAATGATAACCCTGGCAAAAGTTTAAATAAATCATAAACCTTTTCTACCGTTTATGCTTGTTTTATATGTGTAGAGATACAATCTGTGTTTGTGTCTTGCTATTTTACTGGTGTCTGGAAGTTGTCACCTTCTTTTTCTATTTTTTTCCTTTACATCAGGAAGAAAGCATCCATGGGTTCTGAACAAAATGGGAAAGGAGGTCTAAAAGGTGAGCGCAAACGCGTGCCCAAATCCTCACTTCAGCAGGGTGAAGGACAAGCAGATGAGAGGGAATTTAAAGAAAGACGTGATGGTAGAAGATTAGAGAAAGGGAGGTCTCAGGACTATTCAGACTTTCCAAAACAATTTGAGGAAGGCAAGGCTATAGAGGAAGAGAAACAAAGGAAAGAAGATGAATATCACACTCGATACAGGAGTGATCCCAATCTAGCAAGGTATCCTGTGAAACCACACCCCGAGGAGCAACAGATGCGTATGCATGCAAAAGTTTCAAAAGCACGGCATGAAAGAAGACACAGTGATGTTGCCTTGCCACATACAGAAGTCGAGGAATCTGAGGTATCTGAGAATAAACTAGGAACTCAGTTGCAAGGAACTCAGGACACAAAATCTCACTTGGATACTCAGAGAGCATACTTGATAGAAAGAACAGGTGACGTAAGAATTTCCGTTTCTAAACAATTAGCTAATCATAGCCCACCAACTCCCAGGCATAGTGTGGTTCCTCCAGAGCACTTAGAATCAAAAAACCATGATCCCTTTAAAAAAAGTCTAGATCCTAGCTCTGCTATTCTCATTCGGAAAGCAAAGCGGGAGAAAATGGAGACCATGCTAAGGAATGATTCCCTTAGTTCTGACCAGTCAGAATCAGTGCGACCATCTCCTCCAAAGCCTCATAGATCGAAACGGGGTGGAAAGAAAAGGCAAATGTCAGTCAGCAGCTCTGAGGAAGAAGGAGCGTCAACACCTGAATATACCAGTTGTGATGACGTGGAAATAGAGAGTGAAAGTGTCAGTGAAAAAGGTAAGAGTTATTTTTTTAAAGAAATGTTATAAATCTGTATGTATTTTATGTGGAAAATATTATGTCTCCTGTCATGATTTATTGAAACTGCATCAAAAGAAAAGGAGCTTAAGCTAGAATTATAGTTCCCTCCCATAGCATTTAACTGTAAAAACCAAACTACATCAGGTGATGGAAATTTGTGATTGGATCAGCTTTTTCATCTTTTCCATAAAGCAGTGTATGGGGTACAATTAAGACTGAGACCCTAGTGCTGGGCAAGAAGGGGCTTAATTCCTTACCTCTCTGTGCCATTTGCTTCATATACATTGGTCCTGCTAGAGAAGAGAAAGCATATTTACTCTTGTTCTGTCTGAGGACTACAGGGGATGATATACTTTGGGGAAATTTTTTAAAAAACAGCACAGTGGCCCCAATCCAAAATGATCTCCATTGCTGTGATTTAGAAAAGATTAAGAAAAAAATGATCTTTTCTAGTTTTGCCCTGGGATGCATGTCAGATTGTTTCAGAATTGTTAGGCTTCTGTGTCTCAACAAATACAAGTGGACTTTCCCTTCTTTTCTCCTCACCATACATGCTGATGTCAATAGTAGAACTTAATTTAGGGGTATGCAGGCTAAATTGCGATATATTGCAAAATTATAGATAAGCCAGTTGCAAAAAGAAGTGCTGTAAAACCTGAAATATTCTCTGAGTGACACTCCTACCCTGCAACAAAACCCTTAACTTTTCTATACCATTTTAATGAAAATGACTCTTGTTTGCAGCCCCTCTTGTCAGCTGCTGTTGTGCCATTTTTAAAAACAAGTTCAACAAGTTTTAAACAATGGTAGTTCTTCCTTCTGGCTACATGATCATGCTAACCATGTGGTTATGTGGCTCCATGTCACCAATCAGGTTTGGCTATGTTATAACACTGTAAGAATGGAGTGAGACATGTGTTTCCAGTCTACACTCAGAATGGCAGAACATTTTTGTCACCTCACTTTGCAGGTCTCCCAAAGGTCACTAAAAGAGCAGCCTCAGATTGAAAGATATGGCTTTTTTCATGAATTGTACACACAGGCACTCACTCTTAATTTTGACAAGTTAGTTACTCTGTTACAGGGTCTACAGTGTTGGATAAGGTTGTGGAAAGGCCATGTTCAAATCCCCATGATGTGTAGTTGTTTGCTGATAGTCATCATTTGTATCTTATGTCACAAAACTTTTGTGAAGATAGTTGTGAATTCTTCTGTCTTGCTCCAAGATCCCTGCAAGAAATGCAGAATATGTACCAAATAAGCAAGGGCATGATTCAAGAAAAAAATGTGTTGATTGATTCTGGAGAGTTAAGCATGTACTTAACTTTTTCTCAGTGAAATCAGTTTTAATTACCAAATTTTTATGGCAAAATCAAGGAGAAGCAAGTCTTTTTTGAACTGGAAGGCCTAATTGCATGTTACATTCTTTTCAGGTCCATCCCAGGTCCTGTCAAACATGATATTCACCTAGAGTTCCCTTTTGAAATTTAATTCTCAAGGATTTAGGGCTTGATTTTGGGTGGTGCTGCTGTGTATATATAGAGAGGTCTCAAGCCTTCTCCCATTTTCTGGACCTGAAATTAGCCCAGGGAGCTGTTGTTTGTTGCATTGGAGAAACTTATTCATATGTGTCCTTAATAGAGCAAATGAGTTCACAGGGCCATTTCAGGTCAGAAAACAGGACAGGGGGAAATCTTAAGTCCCCTCTCCCTGCTTGCCATGGTCCTGATCTGAGTGCAGCAGAATCAAGTAAGCTGAGCTACCTTGAAACAAGAGGAAAGGTGAGATATAAATGTTTTAATAAATAAATAAATAAATAATAAGGTGGTAAGAACAATGCCGCTTCAAATGGCAGGTGAGGAATCACATTTTTCCGAGTTTCTTTGCATTTAATAGTTCCCTACAACTGAAAACTAACACAGCATGCAAACAACAAACAATTCTAACTTTTCTCCTAGTTGTGCTATTTGGTTATTTTCAGGGACTTCTTACATAGGACAGCAATGCAAATGTGACAGGCTATGGACCTGCAAGGACTTGTGGTGGGGGCCTCTTCATTTCCCACACTATTTCTCTCTTCCAGGCAGTCCCATATCCTCACCTTTTCCTGCTTCTTTCTCTCCTTCCCACCCACCAACTAACCCACCTTTTATCGATACCCATCTTCATCTGTGTTTATAATTTGTTTCATTTATACTCAGACTTTGTCCACAATGGGGAATCAAATCAACTTAAATCTTTCTCCTATCTTCCATTTTATCCTCATAACAACCCTGTGAAGTGGTTTAGGCTAAGAGTGTATGACTGGCCTAAAGTCACCCAATAGGCTTCCATAGGGGAGTGTAGGTTCAAACCTGTGTCTCCTAAATCCTAATCTGAAATACTGCCCACAACACAGGCTAGTATGAAGTGGCTGCTGTTGAACAGTATCAAGCACCTGCAAGTCATGGGGTAGCAATTTATCTAGCGGTTGCTGTCAGGCCTGGCCTCAATATGTCCTCCTTCAAATGCCAAGACAGCACTAGAAAGTGCCTCCTTGCCTTTTACTGACAGAAGCTAAGATTTCAAGAATGGTAATGCTGCTGTGGTTGCCTAGCAACAGCCACAGAAGGCATTCCTTTGTTAAAGCGACAGGTGCTGCTTCTATCATTTTGGAGGGTTTTAACCCTCAAATGTTGGGTTTTTTAACATTTCAGATTTTTCTGCAAACCTGAGGCTTTTTCAGGCTTGTAGTAAGATTTGTCTTGTCTGTTCATGGCTTCAGTCTCCTGATTTTAGTATCCAGAGATCTGGCCACATTGAGAATTAGATATATTGATATCCCCATCTACAGTCTCAGGTGCTATATCTAGGCAAACCTCCCAGTCCCAGCCTCTACCCACTGTGTTTACTCCCATTCAGCTGGGTGGTAGGAGACAAATATCTAGGAAAATCAGTATTGCATTACTGGCATGACATCATTTCTGACAAATACCTGTTAGTGATGTTACTGTGCTGCTGTGATATGTTAAAATCACTTCTGGAATTCTGTTGGAAATTCCCCCATCCCCACCACCCTCTCTCTCCCACTGGTTGATGGCCCATAGCTGGCACCTCTAGGTACATCCCATTCTAACACCTCATTTTGCTGAACGTGTAGTCTAGGCCTGATTTGTGCCATAATCAGACAACCTGGTTTGAAATATCTAAAGATTTGGATGTGTTCAGTAGGACTTTTTGACTCTCCCTGTCCCACCAGCATCTTTGAACTGCAGACTTTTATGCCTCATTGTAAGCTGTTTTTGAAACTCCCCTTTTGAAAGATTTGCTAGACATGCAAGTGATGAAAACTCTACTGAACATAGAAAAAACTGGAATGTTGAAAGACTGATTTGAAAAATGTGTAGCTGAAATCAGACATGAGCTTTACAAGGAAAACATCTTCAGAACTATGCACCACATGCACAATACTTATGTTTTAGAGGTAAAAACTGAATTTAAGGATCCAAAATTAAGCCTTAGTGCTTTACAGCAATCAAATCCAATTATGCTCATTATTATTAAAGAATGAAGGGTCTAAGGGCCAAACAAGAGATCTCTGATCAGAATCTTCTGGATTTTATTATTTAGATCAAAACAGACAGAATGGGCAGTGAATTAATTCCAGAGATCTGGAGAAAACAATTTTTTAAACTTTCCCTGAACAACTTTCCTGATCTAAACCACTTTCATAAATATTCTATTTGTCCTATAGAGTACAATATAAAGGCAACTTCGTGGTAACTTTATGTTTTCATTAACAACAACTGAGGTGGAAGGAGATTTGGGGAAATGGCATAAAGGGAAGTGGCTGAATACCCTCTGTCCTCTCTTCCCCAAGCCAGTTTCTTCTCACTGTGTTTCAAACTAGGGTTGCCAGGTCCCCTTGTCCTTCTGGCGGGGGGGATTTGGGGGCGCATTCTGGGAGCAATGTTCCCTCTAAGCTGTAGAGTCCTTTGAGCAAAAATTTTACTTTGTGAGCTACTGGCATTAAAGTTGTGAGCGAGAGATTTGGCTACTGCATAAATTAGTTTGCTCTGGAGCCATCCTTCCTGAGCTAGGACAAAAATGTGTGAGCTGGAGGCTAAAAAACTGTGAGCTAGCTCACACTAACTCACGTTAGGGGGAACACTGTCTGGGAGTGGGCGGGGATGCCCCAAAACCTGTCCAAAGGCATGGCCACCTGCAGCCACCCACTTCCCTCCCCTCCTGCAGAGATTTATAGGGCTTTAGCTGCTCAGTGGGGAGCACGTGGCTTTAGCTGCTTAGTGGGGAGCATTTCGCTGGCCACAGCTCTGCTCACAAAAAGACCCTTTAAAGGGCCTTTTAATGATCAGGGTGGGAGCTGCGGTATGTGCAGGTCTGATTTCCCAGTTGTGATTCCCCCTTTGGGATTCAGGCCCGCACTGCCACCCTGCTCACTGCAAGCCCCACAGTGAGTGGTGTGGCAGCACATTGGCCTGAATCCCAAGCAGCAAATTGCCACTGGGATATCAGCCCCACATGCTACAGCTCCCACCCCATTTGCAGAAAGACTCTTTAAAGGGTCTTTTTGTGAGTGGAGCTGCAGCCAGCGACAGCCCCTCTCCCTCCCTGCTGAAAGATTTAAAGGGCCCTCCAGCTGATTGGTGGTCCACGTGCTCCCTTCCAGTCAGCTGAAGCCCTTTAAATCTCTGCAGGAGGAGAGGGAGAGGGGTGGCTATGGGTGGCTGCAGCTTGTGGGTGGGGCTTGGGGTGAGGCTTCCCCCACCAGCCAGCTGCCTGGGGTGGATTAGAGAAGTGGGGACCTGGGGGCTGGCAACCTATCTCAAAAACACACAGAGATGTATCAGCCATTTATCTGCTCAAAATAGCACCTCCCACATGGGAGAAGCATCAGTAGGGGCTATATTTGACTGATAATCAGCTGGCAGGGAAAGGCTTAAATTACACCCACTACCCCATCCCCACACACCCAGTATCACTTGTCCTCTCTTGCATTATATAGCTTCAAGCCCATGTTTCTTCTCCATAGAATGCTGTTTCCTGTGGAGTGGACAATATAATGTTGCCTAATACTTGTCAGACTCATGCTTTATCCTTTTAATTTTGCTTACATGTACAGCTAAAATGTGTAGTACATGAAGGGCATTTGGAGGAATATGGGGACACCCACACCCAGGGGTCATTTCATTAAAAAAGAGGTGCAGGAGCTCATTTGCATAACTCATTTCCATATGCCACACCCTCTGACAAAGGGCATCCATGCAAGCATGACTGGGTTCCCTACCTGATCTTCTCCTGGAGAAGATCGGGCAGGGAACCCAGGCAAGTTTAGAATGCCTATTTAAATCCCCCCCCACTCCCCCGAGTTTCTCTGCAAAAGCGGAGAGGCTCAGGGGAAAGGGGGCATGTCTGCCTGCCTCCCCTTCCCTTCTCCAGCCTGCCGCGGTGGGTGGGCTGGAGAAGGGGAGGGGTGAGCAGGGAGGCAGACATGCCTGGGTTCCCTGCCCAATGTTTTCTAGGTGCCCTGCATGGCCTTTTAATGATCAGGGTGGGAGCTGTGGTATGTGCAGGTCTGATTTCCCAGTGGTGATTCCCCCTTGGGACCTGGAGAAGATTGGGCTGGGAACTCAGGCATTTAAAAGGAGAGAGGAAAACCTCTCTGTGGGTAGGCCAGGAAAGGCAGGGGGTGGGGCCTGGGGTTCTCACTGCCAGAGAACCGCTCCGGGATGCTCTGGCAGGAAATGCCCACTGCCCACACCTAATATGATTTTGTGAACTGTTGCCCTATCCAGTGACAATAATGTTGTAAAATGTAGCACTTCAGTCTTATTTAAACATTAGCTTTGTTCATGGATCAAGTGACCTTAAAATGATTTTTCTTCTGATTAAATAAATGGTGACTGTGGGTTTTTTATACTGACTAACTGAAGAGCCTCTGGGGCTAACACAAAAAGGAATCCTCCTAATACAGAAAGTGCCTGCTTCTTTAACTGCAGTACTTTCTCCTTTTGGCTTCCTCTGTGGTAGGAATGCCTGCAAATGAGAACAGCAGCTGCAGACTGGAAGTCCAGACTGACATTTTCATCCTGGGGTATAAATCACACTATACAACTATTCAAGGGAGAGCCTAAATGGTATATAAATGCAGTGTAATGAAAATGGAGGAACTGAAATGTGGACAGATCAGTCTGGGATGCCATTCCCTCTGATTTCCACAAAATGTCTTTTAATCAAGCCAAAAAATAAACAAGAAAATGAAATCAGCTGGTTGTGCTCACATAAGGAGGTGCAAAAGCAAAGTGATGAGTAACTGCTCCATTTTGAATTGGGATCAGGACACCAAACTGCATCTTCCTCCCACATCCCACACCCAGAGACTTTTCTAAGCCCAGAAGCCTCAGCATACTGAGGGCATCCTAGGAAATACATGGCAACATTTTCTGTAAACTTGATGCCAGGAAACTCTACACCATGTGATGGCTGGGAGAAAGTGGCTAAGGTGGCAGCCCATCCAGGGAGGAGACAGTCTTCGTCCCTGGGAGGCAGCAGAAATTCAGCCACTCAACAGTCAGCTGGACTGGGGAATGAATGGAAGTTTCCCTGCTCTCTTGGGCAAGAGAAAATGGCTGAAGTAGAGCCAGAGGCCGGTCGAAGGAGAGATCCTATCCTGACCCCACAACCTCCAGAGGTAGAGAGTATTGTGTGTAGGGAAAAAAGATTGCTTTTAACTCCTGTTGATTTATGCCCTGCTGGTTCATGGTGTCTGCTTACTCCTACAGTGTGTGTGTGCTCCATAACTGTGTAAATACTTAAATTCTTTTATTTGGGCTGATAATCTCTGTTGTGCTCTGACCACATAGTCTCCCCTGCTCTGCACAATACCTAAGGGAGGGGGTAGCCCAGGGAAGCAAGGAAGGCCAGACCCTTGGGTTCCATCTTCAAATAGGGAGATTTGGCCAGAGGGCTCTCACTGTCCCTCTAAAAAGGCAGTGACAATTCAGTGAGTGATGACAGTGAAGTGAGATATGCCCACAGGATGAGGGTGGGAGACGAACAGCTGAGTTGTAAAATGGAGCCCATTTCACCACAGTAGGCAACCAAGCTGGGTTCAGACAAGGGAAGGAAACCCTTTGCAGGCCTTTGTGAGGAACTCATTGGGGCCAGTCCTGACTAGGGTTGCCAGTTCAGGTAGGGAGATTCCTGGAGATTTTCTGGTACATAAGAACATAAGAACAATGGCCCATCCAGGCCAACACTCTGTGTCACACAGTGGCCAAAAATACCAGGTGCCATCAAGAGGTCCAGCAGTGGGGCCAGGACATTAAAAGCCCTCCCATTGTTGACCTCCCCAAGCACCAAGAACACAGAGCATCATTTGCCCCGGAGTCCCTATCTATACCTTGTGGCTAATAACCTCCGATGGACCTCTGCTCCATATGCTTATCTAATCCCCTCTTGAAACCGTCCGTACTTGTAACCACAACCACCTCCTGTGGCAGATTATTCCATGTGTTAATCACTCTTTGGGTAAAGAAGTACTTCCTTTTATCCATTCTAATCTGATCGCTTAGCAATTTCATTGAGTGCCCGTGATTCTTGTATTGTGAGAAAAGGAGAAAAGTACCTCTTTCTCTACCTGCTCTATCCCATGCATAATCTTATAAACCTCGATCATGTCACCTCTCCATCATTTCTCCAAGCTAAAGAGCCCCAAGCGCTTTAACCTTTCTTCATAAGGAAAGTGTTCCAACCCTTTGATCATTCTAGTTGCCCTTTTCTTCACTTTTTCCAAAGCTATAGTATCCTTTTTAAGGTGTGGTGGAGTCTATGGAAGCCAGGGTTTGGGGAGGGGAGAGGCCTCAGCTGAACAGAATGCCATAAAGCCCACCTTCCAAAGCAGTTATTTTTTCTGGGGAGAAGAGATCTGTAGTCTGGAGTTTAGTTGTGATATCTGATGATCTTCAGGCTCCACCTGGAGGTTGGCTACTCTAGGCGTAGCAGTCAGTGCTTCAGAGCAGGGTCTGCTAGATCCAGGTTCTTGCTATGGGTGGTGTGTGATTTTGGACCAGTGGGTGATTTGGAGTGGGTGATTTTGGACCAGTCACAGACTTTCAGCCTAACCTACCTCACAGGGTAATTGTGCAAGTCAAAAGGGGGAGAGGAAAATGATGTCAGCTGCTTTGGTCCCCATTGCAGAAAAAGACTACTTTTCCTCCTGGGAAACATTGTTGCCAATCTCCAGGTGAGGGCTGGAGATAACTCAGAATTACGACTGCTCTCCAGATGGCAGAGATCAGTTCCCCTGGAGAACAGGTGGACTCGGTGTCCTTATACCCAGCTGAGATGCAACCCCCCCCCATGACAGCCAGTTTGACGTGGCAGCCAGGGCTTCAGAGCATGGTAGAGAGTGCAGGGAAGGAGATGGAAAGCTGAAGAGTGAGGGGGAAATAAAGGTAGGTTGATGATTGGCTGGGAAGGAGATAGGATTGCCAACTCCAGGTGGGAAATTCCTGGGTGATTTGAGGGATGGAACCTGAGAGGGTGAGGTTTGAGGAGGGGTGGGACCTCAGACAGGTACAATGCCATAGACTCCACCCTCCCAACCAGCCATTCCCTCCTGGGGAACCACTGTTCTCAATCTCCAGGTGAAGGGTGGAAATCACTCAGAATTACAATTGATCTCCAGAAGGGAGGGGGGAGGAGATGGAAAGCTGAAATCAGACAGGCAGATAATGGCAGGTTGATGCTTGCCTGGGAAGGAGATGGGGTTGCCAACTCCAGGTAGGGAAATTCCTGGAGATTTGAGGGGTGGAGCTTGGAGAGGGTGAGGATTGAGGAGGGGTGGGACCTCAGACAGGTACAATGCCATAGACTCCACCCTCCAAACCAGCCATTTCCTCCTGGGGGAACCATTATTGCCAATGTCCAGGTGAGGGGTGGAGATCACTCAGAATTACAGCTGATCTCCAAGAGGGAGGGCAGAAGTCAGCTGCAGTCAGAGAGGCAGATAATGGTAAGTTGATGGTTAGCTGCGAAGGGGATGGGGTTGCGAACTCCAGGTTGGGAAATTCCTGGGGATTTCAGGGGTGGAGCATGGAGAGGGTGAGGTTTGAGGAGGTCACCACAGCAAATTGACAGTGAGTGCCTAAGGCCTTGGCACTCTCCCAGAGCCTCTTTCTAGAGCTTGTTGTATTTATTTCCACAATGGGCCTTTTTCCTAGTATTCCAATAATGGTCACACAAATAACTCTTACCCAATGGAGAATCAATCATTTCTTGGAACCTCCCTTCAAAATTCTGAAGCATTTCACCACTATGTCATTTTCATTAGAGGGAAAGGTTCTCAAACAAGATCGATTCGACTAGTGAAATAAATATTCTGCAGTCTCAAAAACAGGTGATTCCATTAATTGGATTCCAGCTTCTCTGACTACCATATTCTATAGAGAAAACATGCCAAATCATTTTGCTTATAATATTATGAGTGCAGTTATTTGTATGTTTATGTTATTATGTTATTGTATTTATGAAGGAATCACTGAGGATTGCTGTATCTGAATATATTTTATGGATGGCTACATGTATCTTTGAAAAGTTGAATCCAGCATGATTCTTGAAAAAATTATTGAAATGGATTTATAACCAGGGGTCCATCGAGTTAGCTGGCAGACACTACTATATCCTTACAGTTCAAGGACTTTTTTGAATTTATTATTACAAATTGTTTTTGGAAAAACTCTACCTATGAATTTTTACCTGTGATTCACTTTCCCTGTGAATTTCTACCTGTTCATTTATTATGTCATAGGAAAATTTGTTCTGAGTACTATACATGTCATAACTATATAATGTATTAAATCATTGATTTTTGGTGTTTAAATTAGAGTATATGCATTTTTTTCTTGTTTACATATATTGCTGTGCCACTGCCTTTCGTCTTGTATCACTCTGTTGAAGTCAGGGGATACCCCACTGCAGGCCCCACCTACTGCTGCTGATCAGCTGGCCATCGGGAGCCTTACCAGGAGCAGGGACGAGACCCAGGCAGCATGGCAATGTTACTTCCAAGCATGTACTGAAAGTGATATCATCACGTTGGCAATGTCCAGGCACACACTGGTATTTAGGCAAAAACTTTATAGTAGCAGTCTTTTTTACCATAGAGTTTTTGCCCAAATGTCAGAATGTCACCAGGACATCCCAGCATGATGATTTCACTTCTGGTATATGCCAGATGTGATGTTGCCATGTTGCCAGAGATGTAGCCTCAGCTCCCCACCACTCTTGGTAAGTCCCCCCCATCCCCCACTGGTTGCCAAGAGGGGCCTGGCAATCTTAAAAGGAGGCCTGTGGACACATAGCCTGGGCTGTCACTTGGAGAAATTGGCAATGCATTTCTGGTGTTTTGTCTCCTCTAAATCCAGGAGTTGGGTTGGGGATATGGAAAGGAAGGAGGCAATGTGACCAAGACACATTGCCTCTTTCATCCCTGTGCAAAGGCTGCAACCCAACCGAGGAATTAAGTTTAAGAGGTAACCCTGGAACCCTGGTTCTTGGTTGGGATGAGTAGATAGGACAAAAACAGACGGGAAAGACTATCATAGATGCTGGTCCATATGTAAATTGCAAATGCAAAATGCAAATTGCAAAGGCTCATGTAGGCCCAATTTGCAACAGATTTGTGCAGGGAAAGGGAGAAGGGATTTAGCCCTTCAACTGTTATTCAGATTTGCTAATTGAAACTGAGTTTCTTGCTTTATTATTAGCATTTTAAAGGGGGGTGAGTTTTTAACTGACACATATTTTCTTCTTTGCTAATAGCAGTGTAGGGAGACTATTAGCAAAGCCAATCACAGGTTGAAGAATTACACCCCTCTCCCTTCCACATATGGCCTCAATGCAAAATGAGCCTACAATTTTTATCCTACGGATGTATTCTGTTTCTTATTGTTTTTATACTGAAATGTCTATTATCGTTTTTATGTGAGCCGCCCTGAGCCTGCCTGGGCGGGGAAGGTGGTGTAGAAGTTAAATAAATAAATATAAATAAATATAGAGGTCCATGATCTTTACCTTGTCTATTTTCCCCCCTAAGTGCTGCATCTGCAGAAAATTGTGATGAATGGGAGGGTGGAAAGATAGGAGGAGGCTCTCACCAGGCCACGGGCAGGATACAGGAAATGACAGATATCTCTGTGTACTCCATAGTTCGTGATTCCCTCCTTTTACTAGGCTGAAGCAGTGTAAATCCAGGATAATGGGAAGAGCCATCAAGAAGGTTCTCTTCCTTGTATGGCATGTGTAAAGGGAAATGAAAGGCTCAAGCAGTATGTTTTATCTTAGTAAGTCACTAGTTCATGTTACTGCTTGTGTATATTTTCTAGAATATGGCTGGAGACCCCCTTTCTCAGTTCTCAGTCCTGCCTCAACAGGGAGAGGATCTTTGTAGGCGTTACTTCCAAATTTTGCTGAGTTGCTTTTTCCTTTCCCCCCCTCCACTTCTTTTTCTTAATACTTTCTTCCACTTACTTCTTTTTCTTAATACTTCCTGATCTTTCCTTCCTAGACCCTTGCTCTTCTGATTATTTTCTCTTTTAAAGTCCTTTCATCCTTTCTTCTACTGCCCCCCCCCATTTGAGGGGGAATGAGTTTTGCAGTGGTTGCTCCTTGGCCTCAAGAAATAGCAGCAGAGTGAAAACAGCTTTCTTTCCGAGATAGGGATCAATGTCGGCAACAACATGGGGGCACAGCACACAGTTTCCAGACCCGGCATGACCTATCAGCTTGCCCTGGCTGCTAGCAACAGGCCCATTTAGGGCATGATACAGTATGGGAGGAAGCGCCACCGATCTGCTGGCGCTGTTGCTTTGCCTCACTTCTGCCCTCAGCTGGTAGCAGTGGCTATCTTGGGTCTCACTTTTTGGCAAGAACTGCTCCCAGGAGAGCCTATGGCCCCCAGCCTGCTCCTCAAAGACCCATCCAGCTTCCTGGCATGAGACCTCAGCAATGGGCTGTTCCCACTCCAGATGGTGCCACCTGCCTCCAGGACATGGGTAATGTGCCCCATTTCTGGAATTACCCTTTCCCTCAACATTTAATGGAGTCCTTCAGGCATGCTATGAGGGAAGAAATTGTTAATTTTTGCCACCTAGGATACAAGAGTTCATTTGCCCCCTGGTTAATCTCTACCACTTCCAATGTGCAATGGAGATCTAGGTCCAGAGATAGAGTGGGGAGGTGGCTAACTAAGGCAGCCAGGAAACAACCTCCAAGAGACAGCAATATAGACTCAGAGAGGGAACAATGCCCTGAGACTGATACAGAGGACAAAGAGGAGGGAGAGTTCCTTTCTGATGAAGAAGTAGAGGACATTAGTGTTCCTAAACAGTCAGCATGTTTCTTCAAAGCAGAAGACTATTAGTATTTCCTTTCTAAGACCTTGTCAGCCCTGGAACTCCAGCATAGGCATAAACTACAGGGGGGGCCTGGTGGGCCCAGTCCTTCCCCTGAATTTTTCCAGGAGGGGCTGGGCCTCCCCGGGCCAACCTGTGCCTGGCAATATTGAGTTTAAAATTTTCCTGTGTGGGCTATTTTACTTTGGCTTCAATTTTTCCCTCCCAGGCTCACTTTTTTACAAATGCTAATTGAGCTAGCAGGATAGACAATGGGATTGTTAAACATCCCCCTTCTCTCCCAAGCACTTCTTCTAGCAGGGAGGTGTCAAATGCTAGTCTTTAGGAACTTTTGCTGCCTTTATCTCATTGGGGAACAAGATTTGATAACATTCCTTGCTACTAGAAGAGAAGTTTTTTATGGTAGTGAAGGGGGGGGTGCTTCAGCAACTTAGTTCTTCTTTCAACTTCCATTTCATTTTTAAATGGTAAGCCCATCTGCATGAACAAGATGGGGGGGAGACAAGCATATGAGAGGCCTTTTAAAATTTCTTTTTGCCCTGTGTGCAGCTGAGAGAGAACATTGGCTAGGAATGTGCACTCTGTACATGTTCACGCTCTTCATTTTGCTGTTACTTAAAATGGTATGATATTGTTTCAAAGGGGCAAACAACTGGGATGTACTAAAAGGAATGACAGGATTTCCCATTGAAAACAATGGGAGAGGCTTGAAGGTCCATTGGAGATAATAGGAGCCAGGAATGCCAATTGACTTGCATGGGCTCCACTGAAATGCATTGCAGCACAAAAAAGTTGCAAAGAAAATGCAGAATGGCTTTTCCCATTAAGGTCTTTGGGCCTAGACAGGCTACTCTGGGACTGGAATGACATCCCCCAGAGTAAAACAAATTTAGAGTCCAGTGGCACTTTTAGGACCAACAAAGGTTTATTCAAGGTATGAGTTTTCATGAGTATGTACACAAGACAGTCCCTAGGAATAGAATCTCTGCCTTGGGACTAGAATGACATCCCCCCAGAGTGGAATGATGGTCCCTAGGAAGAGAATCTGTATTTTGCGACTGGAATGACAGGTCACAGAGTGGGATGACAGCCCCTGGTAGTAGAAGAAGCATTCTGGTACTGAAATGACAGCCCCCCAGAGTGGAATGACGATCCCTAGCAATAGAACCTGTGCTCTGGAGCTGGAATGACAGGTCACAGGAGTGGAATGACAGCCCCTGATAATAGGCTCAGTGCTCTGGGACAGGAATAACAGCCCCTAGAGTGGAATGATGGCCCCTGGGAGTAGCAGAGGTGTTCTAGGACTGGAATGACAGCTGTTAGAGTAGAATGATAGTCCCAGAATGCTGCTGCAAGTCCCAGGAGTTGTCATTCCAGTCCCAGAACACTTCTGTTAATCCCAGGGACTGCTAGTCCAGTTCCAGAGTACTGTGAAGATTGCTGCTATTCTGAGCTCAGTAAATTGCTCAGAAATTGAGTGCACAGCAACTGTTTTGTACTCTGCCCTGAGTCAGAGACTCCAGACATACATTTACCAAATGAAATACAAAGTCACCCTTATGAATAAGGCAGAAACAAGACTCCTGTAAATGAATGTCCAGGAAAACTTTTAAAATGTTCCCCTACAGACTTTTCTGTGTTGCCTCTCTTACTGTCAAATTTGTGACCATTAAGAAAGTCTACGCCCTGAACTCCAGGATGCTTCAGTGGGAGAGATGGTCAACCCAGATACTAACCCCAGAAATAAATCCAGAGGAAGTAAGGAATTTTTTCCTAGATATAGAGTGGTTCTATAAAAAAGCTCACAGGAAAAAAGCCCATGGTCATAAATGTTCACAGGAAAAAGCCCACATGGAAAAATATCCACACGGAAAACTGCCCACACTGGAAAAAACCCACATGGAAAAAAGGTCACACAGAAAAAAGTCCACATGGGAAAATGCCATGTAAAGTGCCATAGATATTTATAATTGTGGGTAACCATTCATCTCCATTTATGAGAATGAACAGGTATTACCTATATTTTATACTGCCATTTTCGGATTATAACATGTTACATTCACATGCAACAATTTGTGTCATGATTTTATCAAGTATAATTAAATAATAGGGGGGCATGGCGCTGCGATTGGGGATGGCGGACGCATGATTTTGCCGCTCCCAATCTCTCCAGCATAAGCCCATACTAAACTACAACAAATCAACTTACTCTTGCCTTTGGAATAGGCAAGCATGACTAGACAAAGCCCAAACTTATGACAGCCTCTGTAAAATCAGTAAAAGAGCAGCTAGAAGGCTTTTCTCATCGAGCAGTGCCTGTTCGAACCGAAAACAAAATGGCGGCCGCTAAAGAAACTTCGGAGCAAACAGCTTCTTTTCCAGGCATGGCAGACATCCTCAGCCACCTAAAGGCAATGGAAGTAAGCCTCCTGGACAAAACATACACAACTTGATGAGGTACAAACTTCTCTTCTGCAAACAGCCCAAAAAGCAGAGGTCGCCATGGACTTAGGGCTGGTTAATCAGTCAGATATTAAACAGTTACAAGAAGCCTCTGTTGTCCAAAAAGACACGCTGATTTCTTTAGAGACAGAGGTAAAATCAGTGAATGTAAAATCTCATGGCATTAAGGAGAACGCAGAAAAAAATATGGACCTGATTTCTTTTATGGCTTCTTTAATTGCACAAGTGCTATCCTTAGAAGAAGGGATTTTTCTGACCATCACACAAGCTTACCAGATGGGATTCCTGATTAAAAAGCGAAGTCCTCTTCCAAGAGACATTTTAATTTGCATGCCAGATGTTAGAGTGTGCCGAAGAATCCTTGATGCAGCAAAAACACCAGGAACCTTTAACCATGAGGGAGTCCCAATACAAGTGTTCCCAGACATTCCAAGAGAAGCTATACTTATTCGCCACACTCTAAAGCCACTTACAACCAAGCTGCAAAGCATGAAGCAGAAATATTGTTGGTTCCCTTCTGGGAAACTACTTGTGGTCTTTCGGGGCCAACAACTACTAGCCTGGGATGAGGACAGCGGAGCAGATTTACTATACACTCTATGAGGCGAAGATCCTATGAAGCATGATGGCAAACTCCACTGAAACACAGGAATCTGTTTCTAGCATCACCACAGAAGGCCAGCAAGATTCCAGTACCAGCAAGCCCATCCGACTCATGAGAAAGAACTCTGACCAAGTTGTGTTTTATAGACTATTCATTTTTTTGCAGTAGTCTTTTGATGATTATTTACATTAGGTTAAAATGGCTCAACTGTTATGAATACTATATTTGCCTGGTATTTATTTTCCAAAGTAATATTTTGGGCAGGAGGGGGGTGTAGTGACAATCTCTGTCTTGCTCTCCTGTGTTTCCACTCTCAAAAATCAGAGATTTTCTGAGTCACCAGTGCTGTAACTGGTGGGTTGAGAGTGCGCGTTTTTGTTTGAAGCACGGAACCAGTGTTTAGCGGTTCCAGAATCTTGCTTAAAACAACAAGGGTTTAATTTGGTTGGGGTTCAGGGGAGTGGGGGGGTGTATTGTGGTTATAGGGAACAGTTAAGTAGATTTTGTAGTGTAAGCTAAGTTCTGTTTGCACATAAGTAAAACAATTGTTATTATTATTATTAATGCCTGCTGAAATCACATTTAGATCGGTGAACGTGCATGGTTTGAACAACCCCATCAAGGCAAAGAGAATGACATCCTTTATTTTACATAGTAAGCCTAATATTCTTTTTCTCCAGGAAACACATATGAGAAACACTGAAACAAAATTTTTGAAGACATCGTATGATCAACAATTTTATGCTGGGGGGCCCTCAAAATCCCAGGGGGTAGCCATCCTAATCTCCAAAGTAACCTCCTTTATTTGTGAAGATAGTCTGTCTGACCCATCTGGCAGATATATTATTTTAAAAGGTATGCTAAATCAGCAAAAAACTGCACTAGCCTCAATGTATGCGTCCAATGATGTCCAGGAACATTTTCTAGAGGAAATGTTTAGCAAGCTACAAGCTTTTAAAGATGGTCAGGTAATAATTGGAGGCGATTTGAACATAATTGCAGACCATAAGTTGGACAGATCAGGATCCCAAACTAAGAAATCAAGAAAAGGCAAGAGATTAACTATTCTCCCTAGGTTGCTAGACAAATATCAGTTAAGTGATGTGTGGAGGGAGTTACACAAGGGAGAATGTGATTACACCTTCTTCTCTCCAAGATTTCAAACTCATACATGTATTGATTATATAATAGTATCACAGAACCTAATGCACAGAATCTCAAAGACATAGGGCCCACTATGTGGACCAATCATGCATTTGTAGAAATGCAATTGAAACAAAACCCAACACAAGGCAACCACACATGGAAATTAAATACATCTCGTTTATTAAAAGAATCTCTTAAAGAGGAAATTAAGCTGGCAATAGAGCAGTATTTTAAAGAAAACAACAATGTTGACGTGGAGCAGCATGTTGAATGGGATGCGTTCAAGGCTGTGCTGCGGGGGAAACTCATAGCTCTGGCATCCCATCTAAAAAAGGAGAGAGAACAAAAAATTAAATTATTATTGACAAACATACAAAACTTAGAGAATCTACATAAGAAGACAAGAGATTAAAAAAACCGTATAAACAACTTTTAGCCGAATGCAAAATACTGGAGGACGTACAAACACTCGAAATCCGGAAAAAAATCCTATTCATGAAACAACAATACTGGCTATCAAATGCTAAAAGCCTTAAAATTCTATCTTGGCTCTACAAACAAAAAAGAACAAAACATAAGATACACTATTTAAAGGCTAAAAGCAATACTAAAATAACAGACCTGGCTGAGATTGCAAATTGTTTTGCAAATTACTATGAGAACTTATTCTCTTCCACTAAACCACACAAAGAAGAAGTTGAAACATTTTTTAAAAAACATAATATACAGGCAAAGTTATCGGAAGAGCACACTAGGTGTCTAGATGATCCGTTCTCAGTAAAAAAAGTGCAGCAGGCAATACAACAGACAAAATCAAAAACTGCTCCAGGCAGCAATGGTTATGGCCCTGAATTCTATAAAGTCTTCCAATACACTTTAAGAGATCATTTAACACAAACATGTAATTACTTACTAGAGTCAGGGGAAATGCCACCCTCATGGAGGGAATCATATATAGTGCCAATTCCTAAAGAAAACAAAGAACAAGATGATCCAACTGCTTTCCGGCCCACAGCCTTATTAAACTGCGACGCAAAGATATTTTCAAAGGTCCTTGCAACCAGACTACAATCTATAATCTCAGATTATATTGAACATGACCAAACAGGATTTATTCCAAATCGGTCTATAACTGATAATATTCGTCGGGTCCTAAATTTAATTTCATATTGCAAAGAGCAAAAGCAAGAAACTCTTTTACTTACAATAGATCTAGAGAAAGCATTTGATAGTTTGGAAGTGAATTATATGAAACAACTCTTAGAATGTATGAACTTGGGGGGAAAATTCAGATGGGCAATTGCATCTTTATACGCCAATCCCTATGCTAGAATTTGAACTAACAATGTTTTAAGTAGACCTATCCTTTTGTCCAGAGGCACTAGACAGGGGCGTCCCCTATCCCCACTTATGTTTGCTTTGGCTATCGAACCTCTTGCAGCAGCCAAAAGAAACAATACTGCAATACAGGGAATTAAGGTTGGGGATACAGCTCATAAACTTAGTTTGTATGCAGCTGACTTAATAATTTTTCTTTCAAATCCAGAAACATCAATTTTAGAATTACAACAGATCTTCAGTGACATGCAAAGAATCTCAGGACTGAAAGTAAATCAAAATAAGTCTAAAATAATTCCACTTCAGATTACGCAAGATACTACTAACAATATTAAAGAATTTTCTTCCTTCCAAAGGTGGTATTCTAAATGGAGATGCCTAGGTATTTGGATACCTCCACAATTAGAAGCCCTGTTGTTGTTGTTGTTGTTGTTGTTGTTGTTCAGTCGCACAGTCGAGTCCGACTCTTCGCGACCCCATGGACCAGATTATGCCCTGATAGAATGTAATTTCAATAAGATTTTTCAGGAGTCTAAAAACATGCTGCAACAATGGAATCGGATGGGTCCCTCCTGGGCCGACAAAATCAGTTTGTTAAAGAGTTTTATTCTGCCAAAATTTTTATTTTTATTCAGAACTTTGCCAGTAACAATCCCAAAAAAAGGACTGAAATCAACAGATTTTTTTGGAGTTACAAAACATCTCGGATCAAATTTGACATATTAAAACGTTCCTCCTCACAAGGAGGACTTGGCATCCCTGATCTTGAAAATTACTATGAAGCAGCCAACTTAGCCACAACTGTACGAATATTAAACAACAACTCCCCACTAAACTGGCAGCAAATTGAAGAATGGAAGGCTGGTTCAATTCCTTTACAGGATATTTTTTGGAATTCTAGTCAGCACAGACCTGAGATAACTCAAAGTAATCAATTCCTGCAAACATCTCTACATATTTGGGACAAAAATAGAAAAAAAATGTTGCTGGACAGGTCAAGATTTTCCTCCTTTTTAAACCAAGATTGGTTCCCGCCGGGGAAAGAAAAAATGGCCTTTAAGAAATGGAGGACAGCTGGTATTACACATCTTGTGGACCTGACAAATAAAGGCCAAATTTGCACCAAAGCTGAATTAGAAAAAATGGTGGGAGACAACATACAATGATTTCAATACCTCCAGATCTCCCATGCTCTTCAAGAGTCTTATAAAGCAAAAGTTTTTTCCAAACTATCGTCTAACTTTGAGGAGATATTAGCAAAATGCTCAGCCGAGATCAAAGGCTTGATTTCAAAAATTTATAAAATTCTTTTATTTTCTGTTAAGTCTGCAAACAATCATTTGTTTTCGGCATGGCAAAAAGATTGCCAAGGCCGTTTGGAAGAAAGAGATTGGGAAAACATGAAATATTCATACAATCTCAGGTCAAGGATATTTACTATTAAGTTTAATTCTTTTAAGATCTTAAACAGATGGTATATGCCTCCTAGCAGGTTACTGTCAGGTTTAAAAACAAGTAGATCCAGTCATTCTTGCACAAAGAAAGGTTTTATTGGATTATCTTGCTAAAACCCACAGTAGGAGGTCATTGTCAGGAATGGGGGGCGAAGCAAAGCAAGCTAACTTATAGTGTGATGCAATGAAGCGCCTAGCAAATGAAACATGAGCACTCGCGCGGGAACTCCCGGCGGGAGAAATACTTCATGGACGGGAGACTACTCCTCCCCTCCCCTTGCCTTCCCAGGACTGGAAAATTCTCAGTGAAACAAGAATAGTCCAAAGCCTACATCCAAGGCCACCGTGATAAGGAGAAGCGGCAGGGAAGAAGCTCCCACGTTTCTGCCTGCATAGCTATGCAAGCGCAAAGCAGGGTAGGGAACACAAAACAATGGATTCAGTGAGAAACATCAAAGGCATTTTCTGACATTCTGCCCTTCCCAAAAACCACCCACCCACCACTCAGGAAGGAGAGAATGTGGGCCCCCCAGGTTTATTTGGGTAACGAGTGTGAAATTCTTTCAAGTGATCAGGTGCATTGATATCAGACACTTTCACCCACTCCCTGTGTTGGGGCCCGAAATGTATCCATTCAACAGGATACAAGAGTTGTCCACGGAGAATCTTAGAGTCCAAAATGTCAGCAATTTCGTAGTGCTCCTCATCGTCAATCATCAATGGGGGAGGAGGTGCTGGAAGTTCAGGTTGCCATTTAGTCGGGGGTAATGCAGGTTTGAGAAGGCTGTAATGGAAAATTGGATGGATTGCTTTAAGAGATTTAGGCAAATCTAGCTGTACAGTCACTTGATTTATACATCTTAAAACTTTGAAGGGACCAATATATTTCCAAGCGAGTTTCCGGGACTGTTGCGCTAGTCTTAGGTTCTTGGTTGAAAGGTAGACTGAGTCTCCCGGTTGCAGTGTCCAGCCACCCGCCCTCTTTTTGTCTGCCTGTTTTTTGTACTGTGCCTTGGCCTCATTCAATGTCTCGACAATTAGGGGCCAGGAGTCCCGGAAAGTTTTACACCATGCTGCGGCTTCCCCGCCCGTCTCACCGGGTTTCAAAAAGGGAAGAGGGGGGCTGTCATAACCCATGGCAGCTTTGAAGGGAGACATATTTGTAGAAGCATGCCATGAGTTGTTGTACGCAAACTCCGCCAGTGGCAATAAATCTACCCAATTGTCTTGTTGATAGTTAGAGAAACACCTTAAGTATTGTTCTAACGTCTGGTTTACTCTTTCCGTTTGCCCGTCAGTTTCAGGGTGATAGGCAGTACTGAGGGCACGTTCAATACCCATTAGAGTCATCAACTCGGACCACAACTTTGAAACAAATTGAACCCCCCTGTCGGAGATTATCTTGAGTGGTAACGTATGTAGCCTGGCAATGTGTTGGAGGAAGGCTTTGGCCAGGACTTTGGCTGTTGGCAGACTGGGGAACGGTATAAAGTGAGCTTGCTTAGAGAATAAATCTACTACCACCCAAATGACCGTCATATGTTTAGAGGGGGAAGATCCGTGATAAAGTCCATAGAGATCACTTCCCAGGGTCGGCTCGGGGTTGGTAGAGGCTGTAAAAGACCCGGAGGTTTTCCTGGCCTGGTTTTGCAACGATTGCACGTTGGACAGGATTGTATATAAAGGGATAAATCCCGTTTCATCCGGGGCCACCAGAAGCCGCGTTGCAGTAGGCGTAAGGATTTTACATATCCAAAGTGCCCCGCAGATTTTGAGTCATGGGCTGTCTGCAACATCTGGGACCGGGTAGCTTCTGGAACAAAAATTTTATCTCCTCTGTACCAGCAGCCATTCGGACCACATTTTACATCATCCCTGGCTTGTAATTCAATTGTTTCTTGCGTGGTGATGTCAGTGGCAAACTGCTTTTCCCAGGTCATGGCCTGGATGGGGGTCAATTGTGCTCGTTTGGTTTTACGGGTTACAACTGCTCCAACTAATTGATCAGGGGTGAACATAGACTCTCATATTTCTGCCCTCTTACACAGGTGTTGGGGAAGGCGGGAGAGAGCATCTGCCAGATGATTGGATTTACCTGGGAAATGGTGAAGGGTGAATTGAAATTTAGAGAAAAACTCAGCCCACCGGAATTGTTTTGCATTTAGATTCCGGGGTTTCCGCAGTACCTCAAGATTTTTGTGATCAGTCCAGATTTCAAAAGGTACTCGGAACCCTTCTAACCAGTGCCTCCAGGTGATCAATGCTAAACGTATAGACGCTGCTTCTTTATCCCAAATGGGCCAAAATCTCTCCGTATCATTGAATTTTTTGGACACATAAGCAAGGGGTTGTAGTTGCCCCTGAACATTCTCTTGCAAAATCACCCCACCCATAGCGGTATCCGACGCGTCTACTTGGACCACAAACTTTTTTGTCTCATCGGGGTGCGCTAGTATGGGTTCAGACGTGAATAACTGTTTTAGTTGTTCAAAAGCTTCCTGACACTGGGGGGTCCAATTCAAAGGGGCCCCTGGCATTGAAGCTTTAGCTCCCCTCCCCTTAGTCTTTAACAGTTCCGTGAGGGGGAGGGCCACTTGGGCAAAATGTGGCAGGAATTGACGGTAAAAATTGGCGAAACCGAGGAAACTTTGGAGCTGCCGCCTGGTTTTGGGGGCTCCCACATCAACACATCTTGGACCTTTTTTGGGTCCATTTCTAACCCTGCGGAGGATATGCGGTACCCCAAAAAGTCAATGCACTCCTGGTGGAATTCACATTTTGACAGTTTGACAAACAGTTTGTGTTCTAATAGCGTTTCCAATACTTTTCGCATAAGAGCGGTGTGAGATTCTTGATCCGGGGTACAGACCAGGATATCATCCAAGTAAACAACCACCCCCTTGAATAAGTAGGGGTGTAACACTTCATTGATTAAATTCATGAAAACCCCTGGTGCCCCCTGTAATCCGAAGGGCATAACCCGATATTCAAATTGCCCCAGCGGGGTATTAAACGCAGTCTTGTATTCATCCCCCTGTCTGATACGGACCCGAAAATAGGCATCTCGTAAATCCAGTTTAGAAAACACTTTCCCTTTTGCCACCTCTGCCAACAAGTCTTTGATGAGGGGCATTGGGTAGGCATTAGTTGCAGACACTGCGTTTAGTCCCCTGTAATCCGTGCAGAGTCTGAGCCCCCCATCTTTTTTTTTTACAAAACAATACGGGTGCTGCAAAAGGGGACGACGCTGGCCTAATAAATTCACGGGCCAGATTCTTATCGATAAAGCGGCGTAGTTCTTCCTTTTCAATGGGACTCATGGCATAAATTTTCCCTTTTGGTAATTTATGGCCCGGAAGGATTTAAATCGCACAGTCGGAGTTACGGTGGGGGGTAGTTCATCCGCTTCCTCCTCCTCAAAAACCCTGGTCACATACCGGTAATCCTTGGGGATGCGGTTAAGGTCCTCCGTGGCTAAGCAAGCTCGTGGAGGTTCATTGCATGGGGTTTTTCCCCACCCTGGGTCCCATTGGTGCCCTGCACATTTCGGGGAGATAAATTGTACGCTCCCTTCTTCCCATAGAATATATGGATCATGACCATGTAACCAAGGGCTACCCAACACTAATGGGAACTGGGCTTGAGGGGCTATTACAAACGAGCGTAGCTCCCAATGGTCACCAATGCCTACTCTTAAAGGAACAGTCTCAAATCGGCATGGTTCTTTCATTGGAGACCCATCCATTTGAGTGAAAGTTATCGGGTCTTTCAAATTGACAACGGTTGCTTCTAACCCCATAACCATAGACGGGTTTATCAGGTCCCTCCCGCACCCTGAGTCAATGAGGGCTCGGACCCGAATATGGGTCATCATCGCTGGATTCATTACAAGAACAGTCACAAAGAAGAGAGAGGGGTAATTGCTCACCAGTTTAGGCGCCTCAGGTACTGGGTCCTGCTGTGTAGCGCCATTCACAAACAGGACCAATTCGTTTCCCTGCATCTCACTCTCCTCCTCCAGCATCATGGTATCCGCTTGGTCGGGGCTAGCAAAAAGAGCCCGTGTATTGCGTGGTTTCGCTGTACCTTTTCTTGGGGCAGGGGTTGGCCATCTTCTGGGCTCCTCTTGTGGTGGGGCTCTATTGGGATCCCCTTTCGGGCAGGAAGCGGCGAAGTGCCCCTTTTCCCCACACCGCAGGCAGAGGCCCTGTCGCATACGCTGATCTCTCATTCCACTTGGGGTGGAGGTTGGTTTGGGTCTGGCCTGGCCAGCCGCAAGACTCGGACGGTTGTTGCCCAGAGATAGATCCAGTTTCATGACACGTAAGCGACTTTCCGCTTTTTCGGCTTCCTCCATCCGTCCCTGGAGAGTGCGAGGTTGCTGAGAGCTGAGGACATTATTGCGGACGTCTACAGCTAGTCCCATTCGATATTGTTGAGCCAAGACAGCATCGGTCCAGTCCCGAATTTTCACTGCGTGCCTTTGAAACTCCCTTGAATACTCCCGCACGGTGAGTTTGCCTTGCCTGAACGTGCGAAGGAAGGCTTCAGCTTTTGGGCCGCCCCCGGGTCCTCGAAACGGTTTCTCAAGGCCCACATGAAGTCATCAACATTCCCCAATTCCACTGCCTCCAGATCATGAAGGGCTACATACCAACTAGTAGCACTCCCCCGGAACCTGGAAGCGATAAACTCCACCTGTTGCTCCTCGTCTGGGAACACATAGCCCCATCTCTGCACAAATTTCCCTACTTGCAATATGAAAAAGGACACAGTTTCTGGATCTCCATCAAACGTGATCTCCAGCATGTCCTTGGGGCGGATTACTGGAGGGGCCGGGGCCATGAACGGTACTGGGACTGGCTGCGGGAGGGGTGCTGGAGCAGGGAGTTGAGGCGGAGGCAGAGCTGGCGGCTGGATAGGTCCCGGTTGCCCTGGCCCGGGCCCTGGTGCTGGGACGGCCGGTGGAGGTGGAGCCGGTGCTGGCTGGCCTGGCCCTGGGCCCGGGGGTGCTGGCTGGCCCGGCCCTGGGCCCGGGGGTGCTGGCTGGCCCGGCCCTGGGCCCGGGGGGGCAGGAGGTGGCAGTCCCGGTGGCATCGGTGGTGCAGGTGCTGGTGCCGGTCTAGATTGCGTCAGCGGATGAGCTCGAATTGCTTGGTCCATCATCTGTGGTAGGGATTGCATTAGTTTGCTCATGTCCCTTACCAGACGTCGGGTATCCTCTTGAATAGAGTCCATGCGAGCCTCTGTATCAGAACCGGACCCTGTTCTGGGAGATCCTCGAGACATCCTTCCCTGGGGAAGTCCAAAACTACCTCTAGGATCCAAAAGGCTGTCCCGGCTCTGGCTGCCCGGCATGGTCCAAGTTGTCTGGGTAGTGTCCAACAGGTTCTTAGTCCAATCGCGTGATCTGCGATAGGTCACCCCTTTGTCCCAGGGTGTTGGGGCTCCCGGCACATAGGTTCGTGGAACAGCTCCTCCTTGACTCTGCGTTAGCCCGGCCGGGCTATAGATTGGGAGAGTGTACGCAGCACCCACTGTGCTGATCGATGGAGGGGTAACCAACCCTGCTGCTGATTGAGGGGTTGGCGCTGCCAAAACTGTAGTTGTAGTCACCGGCACAACAGTGGTGGTCGGGACAGTGACCACTGGAGTTGCCACGGTAGTGACTGGGACCGTGGCTCCCGAAGTAGTAGTCACTGGAACGGCGCCTGTGGCTCCCGGAGTAGTAGTCACTGGGACTGCGCCCGTGGCTCCCCCCCAGCTCCGCTCATCGTGGTAGACGGCGGAAACTGACGGTGGGGGGAATGATGGGATTCCTGACAATTTCTGTCAGGTTTAAAAACAAGTAGATCCAGTCATTCTTGCACAAAGAAAGGTTTTATTGGATTATCTTGCTAAAACCCACAGTAGGAGGTCATTGTCAGGAATGGGGGGCGAAGCAAAGCAAGCTAACTTATAGTGTGATGCAATGAAGCGCCTAGCAAATGAAACATGAGCACTCGCGCGGGAACTCCCGGCGGGAGAAATACTTCATGGACGGGAGACTACTCCCCCCCTCCCCTTGCCTTCCCAGGACTGGAAAATTCTCAGTGAAACAAGAATAGTCCAAAGCCTACATCCAAGGCCACCGTGATAAGGAGAAGCGGCAGGGAAGAAGCTCCCACGTTTCTGCCTGCATAGCTACGCAAGCGCAAAGCAGGGTAGGGAACACAAAACAATGGATTCAGTGAGAAACATCAAAGGCATTTTCTGACAGTTACATAAAATCTATCCAACAGTCAATAACTTATGCTGGAAAAAATGTGGCCAGGTGGTAGACTATTTACATTGTTGGTGGCTATGTCCAGTAATTAACTCCTTTTGGAAACTAATATTGCAACAGATTTATAATATTACAAGTTATAACTTACCTATGTTGCTGGAAACTGTGTTGTTAGATATACGGCCAAAGATACCTGGAGAAACAACAAATAATAAGTTAATTATGATTTTAATTGTGATTACTAGAATGAGCATTGCACAAAAATGGCGAAATAATCTACGCCCTTCTTTATATGATTGGCAGAACAAATTATGGGATTATTTTGTACTTGGTAAAACAACTGCGTTTCAGGGGAAAAGATCCAAAAAGATTTTCAAGCAATTTGGTTTCCTGTTGTTGATTATCTTATAGAAAAAGATGTTCTTCCAAAAAACAAATATTATCAAAGTTTATTGCATTTTTAATAGATAGTTTATATATTTGAGAATTATAATTATTTTGTATTTATTTGTATATTTAAATCAATTTTGTGAATTCTGTCTTAACTGTTTCTGTATTTCTTACAATGCTAGTTACTGTTTTTGTTTATATAAAATAACAATAAAATTACAAATTTGAAAAAGTATAATTAAATAATAAAACCATAAGTTAACATTAAATAATAATAACAGAAGTGGCAACCATGTCATGTAGTGCTCTTAATTCCATATTCCACTGCAGTCATCCCAGTGTGTGGTATCTATCTGATGGACTGTAGAGGGACCTGACTTGCCACAAACTAACACTGGCTAATGCACAGGCAGGTTGCCTAGAGGTGAAAAAGAGGAAATATGAGGCACTACATGACATGGTTGTCACTTCTGTGCAGCAATATGAGCAGGTGGAAGATAAACCTAATTACTTAAAGAGATTGGCTAATTTGCAATGAAGAATTATATCTGAGTTATTATTATTGTTGTTGTTAAATTAAATTATTGTTATTATTTTTGTTATTAAATGTTAAATAATTGCTGCTTTTATTATTAGGGTTGGGTGCTCTTTTGTCACGGTGACTGGGCTTTATTTTAATGTTATCTTATGGTTTTGTTATCTTATGGTTTTAATTTTTAATAACAAAATAAGTAAATATTAATTATTTGAAGAATTTTAAGCCATATAGTTGTTCAAAAGCTGTGCATACTACGCAGTCTATACATAATGTAATCTCTCTTTATATATAATCCTGTTTTTGTGCGACTCTTTTCTGAACATTCCACATGCTCCCACAGCCTTTGGCTCCCTGACCTGTCACTTCGACGGTGTGCCAATGGCTGCATGCCGGGTGCTGGGTCTGCTCCTTTCCCCCACCCACTCCCCCTTCAGCCACTGTGCCCTGTCAGAACGGCTTTCTTTCTTGATGAGGACACTTCTCCTGCTTGCCTCCTCTTCCCTCAGTGGCTGTTGGTAGGTGTAAAGAAATGGCAGTTACCTGTGTTTGTAAGATGGCTGTGGTTGTTTGTTTAAAATGTTCTCCCATCAGGTTTAATTGAGCTGTAGTTCCAGAGAGGGACCTTCAGGGGTATCACTCACTGGGTTGAATGGGGCTTCCTCATCTGCTGGCTTACAGTTCCCAGCTGCCCCTAGGCCAAAAAATGTGGGAAAACAGGGACTGTCCCAATGGATGGGGCGGCATCAATATAGACTGCAACCATTCAGGGAGGAGACAGTCTTCAGGGACTGGGGAATGAATGGAAGTTTCCCTGCTATCTTGGGCAAGAGAAAGTGGCTGAAGTAGAGCCAGAGGCCAGTCGAAGGAGCCCACAACCTCCAGAGGTAGAGAGTATTGTGTGTAGGGAAGGAGGATTGCTTTTAACCCCTGTTGATTTATGTCCTGTTGGTTCATGGTTTCTGCTTACTCCTACAGTGTGTGTGTGCTCCATAACATGCCAAGCTGGAGGCATGTCAACTAAATCCCACCGGGTGCCGTTAGGTAGTCCCGCCCCTAATACGTTGTGCCCATAGATAGGGATGATACAAAAAGCTGTGTAAGCCGCTCAGAGACCCATGGGAAGGGTTCAAGTGGGGTAGAAATTGAAAGATAAATAAATAAATAAATAAACTGTGTAAACACTTAAATAAATTCTTTTATTTTGGCTAATAATCTCTGTTGTGCTCTGACCACATAATCTCCCCCGCTCTGCACAATACCTAAGGGTGGGGTAGCCCAGGGAAGCAAGGAAAGGCCAGACTCTTGGGTTGCCATCTTTCCAGGGATCCCCCAAAGATTGGGAATTCTGTCTCCAAATAGGGAGATTTGGCCAGAGGGGTCTCACTCTAAAAAGGCAGTAACTATTCCATGAGTGGTGGCAGTGAATTTAAGGAGTGAGATACGCCCACAGGACGAGGGCATGAGGCAAACAGCTGAGCTGTAAACTGGAGCCCATCTCGCCACAGTAAGCAACCAAGCTTGGTTCAGACAAAGGAAGGAAACCCTTCACAGGCCTTTGTGAGAAACTCATTGGGGCCAGTTCTGAGTCTAGGGTTGCCAGCTCAGATACGGAGATTCCTGGAGATTTTCTGGTAGAGTCCATGGAAGCCAGGGTTTGGGGAAGGGAGAGGCCTCATCTGAACAGAATGCCATAAAGCCCACCTTCCAAAGCAGTTATTTTCTCTGGGGGGGAAGAGATCTGTTATCTGGAGTTCAGTTTTGATACCTCATGATCTTCAAGCTCCACCTGGAGGTTGGCTGCCCTAGGCATAGCAGTCAGTGCTTCAGAGCAGGGTCTGCTAGACTGAAGTTCTTGGTGTACAAGCTGAGTGAGTAATTTTGGATCAGTCACAGACTTTCAGCCTAACCTACCTCACATGGTTGTTGTGCAAGTCAAAAGGGGAGAGGAGGAGGATGTCAGCTGCTTTGGTCCCCATTGTGGAGAAAGACTATTCCTCCTGGGAAACCATTGTTGCCAATCTTCAGGTGAGGACTGGATATCACTCAGAATTACAACTGCTCTCCAGGTGGCAGAAATCAGTTCCCCCAAAGAAAATGGTGGACTCTGTGGCAATCAGAGCTTCAGAACATGGAAGAGGCTTCAGGTGTGTGTGTGTGTGGGGGGGGAATGGAAAGGTGAAGAGTGAGGGGAAAATAAAGGTAGGTTGATGATTGGCTGGGAAGGAGATAGGGTTGCCAACTCCAGGTGGGAAATTCCTGGGTGATTTGAGGGATGGAACCTGAGAGGGTGAGGTTTGAGGAGGGGTGGGACCTCAGACAGGTACAATGCCATAGACTTCACCCTCCCAACCTGCCATTCCCTCCTGGGGAACCACTGTTCTCAATCTCCAGGTGAAGGGTGGAAATCACTCAAAATTACAACTGATCTCCAGGAGGGAGTGGGAAGGAGATGGAAAGCTGAAATCAGATGGGCAGATAATGGCAGGTTGATGCTTGGCTGGGAAGGAGTTAGAGTTATCAACTCCAGGTTGGGAAATTCCTGGAGATTTGAGGGGTGGAGCCTGGAGGGGGTGAGGTTTGAGGAGGGATGGGACCTCAGACAGGTACAATGCCATAGACTCCACCCTCCAAACCAGCCATTTCCCCCTGGGGGAACCATTGTTGCCAATGTCCACGTGAGGGGTGGAGATCACTCAAAATTACAACTGCTCTTCAAGTCACAGAGATCAGCTCCTCTGGAGAAAATGGTGGACTCTGTGTCATTATACCCTGCTGAGGTTGCCACGGCACATTGACACTGAGTTCCCAAGACCTTGGCACTCTCCCAGAGCCTCTTTCTAGAGCTCGTTGTATTTATTTCTACAATGGGCTTTATTCCTAGTTTAACATATTTCTGTTTTTACTTTAGAAATTACTTCATAAATTTAAAGTATTTGATTTTATTCAAAAATATTACTATATAAATTTATGTTGTTATTATTTTTCCTGCTTAATAAAGTCCGTTGATAACAAAATGGTCACTTTTATTTCCTGTGTTTTCCCTTCCAAGCCTTTACACTCAATAGCATTAAAGTTCTCTTCATACAGGCTACTTTTGTATAGTAATAAAGTAATTTACTAATAACATAGCAAAATTATTATTTGATTATACTTGATAATATACTTGGAGAAGGAAATGGCAACCCACTCCGGTATCTTTGCCAAGGAAACCCCATGGACAGTAACAAAAGGCTAAAAGATATGACGCTGGAAGATGAGCCCCTCATGTCGGAAGGTGTCCAATATGCTACTGGGGAAGAGCAAAGGGCAAGTACAAGTAACCCCAGAAAGAGTGAAGCGGCTGGGCCAAAGCCGAAAGGACGCTCAGCTGTGGATGTGTCTGATGGTGAAAGGAAAGTCCGATGCTGCAAAGAACAATATTGCATAGGAACCTGGAATGTAAGATCTATGAATCAAGGTAAGCTTGATGTGGTCAAAAATGAGATGGCAAGAATGAACATTGACATCTTGGGAGTCAGTGAACTAAAGTGGACAGGAATGGGCGAATTTTACTCAGAGGACCATTATATCTACTACTGTGGCCAGGAATCCCATAGAAAAAATGGTGTGGCCTTTATAGTCAACAAGAGAGTGAAAAAGGCAGTATTGGGATACAATCTCAAAAATGATAGAATGATCTCGGTCTGAATCCAAGGCAAACCATTCAACATCACAGTAATCCAAGTCTATGCCCCAACCACTGCTGCAGAAGAGGTTGAAGTGGACTGGTTCTATGAAGACTTACAACAGCTCATAGAACTAACATCAAAAAATGATGTCCTCCTCATCATAGGGGACTGGAATGCTAAAGTAGGAAATCAAAAGGTAACTGGAATAACAGACAAGTTTGGCCTTGGAGAACAAAATGAAGCAGGGCAAAGGCTAACAGAGTTTTCTCAAGAGAACATGCTGGTCATAGCGAACACCCTTTTCCAACAACCTAAGAGGCAACTGTACACATGGACATCACCGGATGGGCATCACCGAAATCAGATTGACTATATTATTTGCAGTCAAAGATGGAGAAGCTCTATCCAGTCAGTAAAAACAAGACCTGGAGCTGACTGTGGCTCAGATCATGAGATACTCATTGCAAAATTCAGACTTAAACTGAAGAAAGTTGGGAAAACCACTAGCCCATTCAGATTTGACCTAGATCGCATCCCCGATGAATATACAGTAGAGGTGAAGAATAGGTTTAAGGGACTAGATTTGATAGACAGAGTGCCTTAAGAACTATGGGCAGAGGTCCGTGACATTGTAAAGGAGGCAGCAATCACCACCATACCAAAGAAAAAGAAATGCAAGAAAGCAAAGTGGCTGTCTGATGAGGCTTTACACATAGCAGAGGAAAGAAGGAAAGCGAAAGGCAAAGGTGAAAAGGAAAGATTTACCCAACTGAATGCAGATTTCCAGAGAACAGCAAGGAGAGATAAGGAGGCTTTCCTGAATGAACAATGCAAAGTAACAGAGGCAAACAATAGAATGGGAAGGACTAGAGATCTCTTCAAGAAAATTGGAGAAATCAAGGGAACGTTCCATACAAAGCTGGCCATGATAAAGGACAAAAACAGTAGGGACCTAACAGAAGCAGAAGATGGCAAGAATACACAGAAGAACTATACAAGAAGGACCTCAATGTCCCTGACAACCACAACGGTATAATCACTGATCTCGAGCCAGACATCCTGGAATGCGAAGTTAAATGGGCCTTAGAAAGCATTACTAACAACAAAGCTAATGGAGGTGATGGTATCCCAGCTGAGCTATTCAAAGTCTTAAAAGAAGATGCTGTTAAAGTGCTGCATGCTGGACTTTCGGTTTTGGCGGAGCGAATGGCGGCCACCTCTCGGGACGCTCCCGGAGGCGGTTAGCCCACGCGCAGTTTGGGGGGGCCTTCACTTAGGCAAAGGCTCCGAACTGGGGGCGCTGGGGGAGTAGCCTCTTTGCCGGCAAACAGCCGGGAAATTGAGGCTTTCTCCCCGCCCCAATCGGCCCCGCTGCGTCGTGCCCGTAATGGGACTTAGCAACGCCACCGACTTCCAGGAGTGAAAAAAGCGATCGAGTTGAAGTTAAATGGAAAGAATCGGCATCGAACCATGAGTTGGAGATCTATTTTGAAGCGAAAAGTCGAAACCCCCCGCAAGCGTATAAGCGGATGGGAGGAGGGAGGAATCCCCACCCCCCCTGAGAAACGGGACTTATAAAAGAAATGCGGAGGGGGGTAAAGGGGAAAAAGAGTTGGTGAAGATACCTTTGGGGAAACACCGAAGATTAAGAGTTTGTTAGTCTCCTGAGTGGCGCGACACGAACTTTTTTAAAGTAAACAATTAAAAAGATGTCCGCTTTGAAAAAGGTCCCGCAGAAGCCGGAAAAGAAGGGGGGAGGGACTTCTGGTCTGAGCACCCCCCCACCGGAGTCAGCTGTCAATCAACAGAAAAGCGAGTCACTGCGCCCTCTGCTGGATCAAATGCAGAAAATCAGCGAAACTTTGTGTAACATGGAAAGTGTTCTCAACAGTCAACAAAAACAATTAACAGAAACATCAAAGAAGATGGAGGAGATCGCACAGAAGTGTTTGGTCTCAACGGAAGACACCAAGAAAATAAAGAAAAAGGTCAATAAATTAGAAAAACATCAGGATATGCAAGAAAAAAGAATTTTAATGTTACAGATGGAAAAATCAAATCGGACTCTCCGCTTTCAGGGCATTAAAGAAGAGGAAAAAGAGGATCTCAGAACTACATTGGCGAATGCCTTGGCACCTCTAACTGGCAGAGAAGCATTGGAACTGAAAGAAGAGATGGATATGGCCTACAGAGCCTATTCAACCTTTACAAAGAAAAATAATCTGCCAGCCGAAGTGGTTGTCAAGTTTATAAAGCAGCGTACCAGAGATCAAATCTTGCGTTCAGTTTCAGCGGTGCCCTTGAAAATTGGGGAGCAGATCATCAGAACTTTGAAAGATGTTCCTTATGAAATCCATATGAAAAGAAAAGCATATAAAGGATTGACCACGTTTTTACAAAGGCATCAGATAAATTACAGATGGTGCATTCCCGAAGGCCTAATTTTTCATGATAAAGTAGAGAAAAATTTCATATTGAATTGTTCAGCACAGTGCCAAGATGCAAGAAGATATTATTATACAGAAATAAGCCACAATAACAAGCAATTTTGTGGTTCTTTTATAGACTTTACTGTTTTCCACAGAAGTCAGTAGAAACCATGCCATTAACCTTCCTTTGGGAAAAGAAATTGTTTTTGCTCTACACTCAACTAAATGTACAGACATTAACCAAGTAGGGCTGCCAAGTAAGAAGGAAATTGTTACACAACTGTTAGCATTTGCAAATCTAAAAAAAGCACCAATAACACAAACTGCAAAATGAGACTCTGCTAATATCCTGTATACTTATGATGGACCATTAAGAGTCACCTATATGCATCCGTTTCCCTAGACAAAATAAGTTTACAGTAATATAGAAGAAAAAACAGGGAAGATGCACAATAATGTAAATACATGTTTTCCTGCTACCAAAGCACATCCAGATTACATTTGTCATGTAGATTATAGCTCCAATCCAACAATCCACCTCAAAGGCATACATAATTTAACCTAGAGATTTATGTACTTAAGTTTGCCAGATAGGCTTAAGTATGCCTAATGTTGTGCTGGATTGTAGCTTATGCGCAAATTTACTAAGGATAAACTCATCATTTTGTACTATGTTGGCACTGATTTGAATACGTCAGTTGCTTCAGAACAGTACACAAATAAAAGAGGAGAGGTGTAGGATAAGAAGCTTGTACAATCCTTGGTTTCGATCCAAAGGAAGCCGTTCCATATGAAGGCAATGTCTGTTCATGGAAGGGATGTTTTACATTGTTGTGTTAAAAGTTCTGTGCAAGAGACAAATCCAGGTGCCTATAAAAGCTACCTTCTAAATTACAGTCTGAAGTTGATTTGTGGAAAACCTCTAGCTGTTCTTTTTATTCCACTCATGGCTCTTTGTACTCATCCTATTCCTTTAAATGGACCCGGACCTGAAGACAGTGTATAAATTTTAAAGAAGCATAGATTTGGGGAGGGGAAGAGAAAATATAGTATTTTACTTAGAAGTAGCAAATAATCTCACTTGTGTTTTTTTTTCTTTTTCATGAGCTACATGAGGTCTTTTGTGAAGTAAAAACAGCATTTTTAATTGCTCCAGGGGAAGGACATCTATAGCAGTAGCTTGCACTTGGGTTTGTTTCTTGCATAGAGCAGTAGCTCTAGAAATATTTTGGGAACTAAATGTATCTTTTCTAGAGTGTAGTTTGAACCACTACAAAACCCTGCAAAACAGGCCAGCCACAGACCTCAATAGGAGAAATAAAATGAAGATCTGCCTTAAACGATAATGACAATACTGCCACCAAATCAGAGTCCAAAATGCTATGGTCTTGACACAGTTTACGCGATCTCTGTTTGAATGCTTGTACTCATCCATCCCTCAGACAGGCAAATGGTAATTGGTATGGTGGCATCTTTCATTGCACTAGTTCCCATCATACAGAAGTATGCAAGTTCTTAATTAACACAGAGCTACACAGAAATTTAATTAACTTTATCCAGAAACTGAAGCCAAGCTTAATGTAACAATATTACTAACACATCAAGATAGCACTTAGGTATTCATCTATGGGGTCTCCAACAGTGGGAGAATATATGATTCTGTATTGCAGTACAGGCCCATCAGCATGGTCCCACTGAATGGATAGGCTGTTTGTAGTAGGATCAAAGACTCGCATGTTCTTGGGGCCACTGCGAGGCACTAAAATAATTTATGGACACAAAATAGGTTGAAATCCAGAAATGTGAAGGAATAGCTTCCCCACAGCAATATCCATCAACAGCAGTCACAAAATATTGCTATTTATTTATTTACATCATTTATAGCCTACCTTTCTTGCTGAGTCTAAAGGTAGATTTAGAAAATACAAATGATTATTATTATCATATGGCAATGTGTATAGTACAGACAGGAGATCTGAAAATTGTCTGGCAGACTTAAGTTCTAGCCATTTAATGCATGCACCTTGGCTTCTAGCTACATGACCACAGAAACGTCTTTGGACAGTGTTGTCTCTTCGGCTTGGGAACGGAGTTGAGCACCGCACCCTAGAGTCGGATTCGACTGGCTTTCGAGCAAGGGAAGTGGCAAGCCGGGCTTATTTGGGGGGCTGAGAGAGCTCTGGAAGAGCTGTGACTGACCCAAGGCCAATTAGCTGGCTGCATGTAGAGTGGTGTGGAATCAAACCCAGTTCTCCAGATTAGAGTCCACTACTCTTAACCACTACACCACATTGGTTCTTAGAAAATATAGAAAACACTTCAGACAGTATAAGATATCCAATAAACAATGCAAGGATTACATAATTGAAAAAAATGCAAAAAAAAACCCAGAAAAGAAAAGAAAAATCCTGTCTCAGGAATGAAATGCCATAATGCCAAAGGTAGCTTGCAAAGGTAGAAGACAAGAGTTTCCATATCAGTCACATTAGCCAACCTTAAAAATAGTAATTTTCATAATACATATATAGACCTGATGACTAATTCACAACACTGTTTATATAGAATATCTGGCTGTTATGAGAATCAGGCTGAGTTCAGACTGGCAATTAGCCCTGCTATAGCCACTTTTCAGCCTCGTTTCCCAAGTGGATTAAAGGGGGCGTTCACACAGGCACATCTGCCTGGTGTTCCCCACCTGTAGGTAACCCGTGCTGTTCTGCTTTGCTCCCACATTAAAAAGATCTGTTACAAGTGGTAGCAAATCCCGGAGAGTGCCTTTATCCTGCGTCAATCTGCTTCCTGGAAGTGTGAATGCTCAGTCGAAAAGCCAGGAGTAACCCACGTTGCTCCCAGCGAATATGTTTGGTGCATATGATTGGCTGTGCTCTGCTCTACCGCATAAGGCACATATGATTGGCTGTGCTCCACTCTACTGCCCAATGCGCAACGGGATCCTCCCAAAATCGGCTGGATGCCTATGTGTGTATGGGCACACGGGCACATGAGCACTCATGCACTCATGTGCCCATACACACATAGGCATCCAGCTGATTTACCAGGAAAAAGCCATTTACAGCCATGCCACTGGGCCAGCAGTCTGAACACTCCCGCGCACCTCCTCCCGGTATGCTCCCGCATCAGTTGGCCTTGTGTGACCAGGAAAACACGGAACGGTTTGTTCTTGGGCTTTTTGCCATGACTGGCTCCCGCTGAAAACTGCCAGTCTGAACTCAGCTTAAGAGAATCAAACCAAAAGTTAGATTCAACCAGCTTTTCAGTTGGTAAAAAGGATGGACCTTTGAGTTTCGGTTTTCGGCGGAGCGAATGGCGGCCACCTCTCGGGACGCTCCCGGAGATGGTTAGCCCACGCGTGGTTGGGGGGGTCTTCGCATATGCGAAAGACCCTAGTGAGCCTTAGGCAAAGGCTCCGAACCGGGGGCGCTTGGGGAGTAGCCTCTTTGCCGGCAGACAGCCGGGAAATTGAGGCTTTCTCCCCGCCCCAATCGGCCCCGCTGCGTTGTGCCCGTATGGGACTTAGCAACGCCACCGACTTCCAGGAGTGAAGATAAGTGATGTGAATTAACATAAAAAGAAGAACAGGCATCGAATCGTGAGTTGGAGGTTTACTTTGAAGCGAAAAATGCGAATCCCCCCTGTAAGCGGATAAGCGGCTGGGAGGAGGGAGGAATCCCCACCCCCCTTTGAGAAACGAGACTTCAAAGGAAAAGCGAAGGGGGGTAAAGGGGAAAAAGTGTTGGTGAAAGTACCTGTGGGGTTTCATTGAAGATCAAGAGTAAGCTGGTCTCCTGAGGGACGCGGCACGAACTTTGATAAAGTAAACAAACAGGGAAAATGTCGGCTTTCAAAAAGGTCCCACAAAAGCCGGAAAAGAAGGGAGGAGGGACTTCCGGTCTGGGCAACCCCCCCCAGAGCCTGCTGTCAATCAACAGAAAAGCGAGCTACTGCACCCTCTGCTGGAGCAAATGCAGAAAATTAGCGAAACTTTGACTAACATGGAAGGTGTTCTCAACAGGCAACAAAAACAATTAACGGAAACAGCAAAAAGGATGGAGGAGATTGCACAGAAGTGTCTGGTCTCGACGGAAGACGCCAAGAAAATAAAGAAAAGGGTCAATAAATTAGAAAAACATCAGGATATGCAAGAAAAAAGGATTTTAACGTTGCAGATGGAGAAATCTAATCTGACTCTCCGCTTTCAGGGCATCAAAGAAGAAGAGAAAGAGGATCTCAGGTCCATACTGGCGAATGCCTTGGCACCCTTAACTGGCAGAGAAGCGAGAGCATTAAAAGAAGAGATGGATACGGTTTATAGAGCCTATTCCGCTTTTACAAAGAAAAATAATCTGCCAGCAGAAGTGGTTGTCAAGTTCACTAAGCAACGTACCAGAGATCAAATCTTACGTGCAGTTTCAGCGGTGCCCCTGAAGATTGGGGAGCAGACTATTAGAACCTTGAAGGATGTTCCTTATGAAATCCGTATGAAAAGGAAAGCATATAAAGGGTTGACCACATTTCTACAAAGGCATCAGACTGTTTATAAATGGATCTTCCCCGAAGGGCTGGTGTTTAAGTATAAGGATAAAAGAGAGAAGATTGACTCCGTCTTCAAAGCACAAGAATTTCTGAAGAGACACGCCAGTACAGAGGAAGATGCAGCACTCGCAATTTGGACAGATTCAAGCAGCGAGGAAGACAGCGATCCGGAAGAGGGAGGAGCTGGAGCGGGAGACAAGAAGCCTAAAGAGGGCCCATCGTACAACTTGAGAGATGTAAAAGGAAGATATCCAAAGAAGTAGTTCGTGGAACGTCAGAAAGGAGCTGATTAATAAATAACCCCAAAGGACTTTACTAACTTTACTAACAGAGTTACTCTATTATCTTGGACTTCTATAAGATGAAAAGAAGATTCTCCAACCATGGTGGTTGCCAAAATTTGTAATCATACTAACTAAAACTAACTTTTTTTAACAGGAAAAATTCACTCCACCCCTTTTCTTAATCCTTCTATATACCTTCCCCTTTTCTTTTATAAAAAGTAATAAAATTCTCTCCTTTTTAGGAGAGTTTATTCAGAAAAAAAAAAAGTGCTGCATGCAATTTACCAACAAATTTGGAAAACACAACAGTGGCCACAGGATTGGAAAAGGTCAGCATACATTCCAATTCCAAAGAAGGGCAATGCCAAGGAATGTTCAAACTATCGCACAATTGCACTCATTTCACACACTAGCAAGGTCATGCTAAAGATCCTACAAGCTAGGCTCCAACAGTACGTGGATAGAGAACTGCCAGAAGTACAAGCTGGGTTTCGAAGAGGTAGAGGAACTAGAGATCAAATTGCCAACATTCGCTGGATTATGGAGAAAGCAAGAGAATACCAGAAAAAACATCTACTTCTGCTTCATTGACTACACTAAAGCCTTTGATCACAATAAACTATGGCAGGTTCTTAAAGAGATGGGAGTATCAGACCACCTCACATGTCTCCTGAGAAACCTGTATAAGGGTCAAGAAGCTACAGTTAGAACCGGATATGGAACAACTGATTGGTTTAGCATAGAAAAAGGAGTACGACAAGGATGTATATTGTCACCGTGCTTATTTAATTTATATGCAGAGTACATCATGCAAAATGCTGGCTTGGATAAATCACAAGCTGGAGTTAAGATTGCTGGGGAAAAGATCAATAACCTGAGTTATGCAGACAATACCACTCTGATGGCAGAAAGTGAAGAGGACCTGAAGGACACTCAGAGATAAGCTCCCGGCTTTTTGGAAAGGTTTTTAAAGTTTTTATCTTCTGCAAGTTAGTTGTGCTCAGCTATTAGCTTTCTTATAAACTGTGTGTGTTTTAATGAGCTGTATTTAGCTGAGCCAAGGATTGAAAATATTTTTTTAAAGTTTTTTTTTTGTCGGGTTAAGCTTCCTGTTCAGCGTCTAGTTTTATCATGCTTTTTAACTTTCTCTCAGTAAGCCTCTGAAGAACGTAACTGACTCTCCCTCCTCCAGGAGGATAAATAACTCCCGTTTGTTAAGGAGGGAAGCAGATGCTGAGTGTTTACATCGGAACCAGTTAACTGTTTCTGAGGAAGCCCCCCACTTTTCCTACCCAGGACTTTTATTAATTGGGGTAAGCTCCACCTTAAGTGGCCTATGCCATGCTGTCTGGCAAGCGTGGGAGAGGACAAGAGGAAAACTGCTTATTGCCAGCTTCAAAACAGTTTAAAATTTGTGATTTCTTCTGTGGCTCGGAGGGTGTTGACAATAATTCAAATAAGAACAACACACCTACTTTTGCAGTGGAGACATCAAACCGTTTCTCTCCACTTGAGCTCAGCTGTGGAGATGATGAGGAGAATGCACATACTTTATCTGAAGAGCGTGACCTGGAGGAACGAATCAGGCCAATGGATACAGATTCCACCCCAGAGATGAATGGATTACCTTCAACAAACTCTCTACTACCTCTAATTGCAAGAACTGTAGATTGTCTGTTTGGCAACATTCAAGATTTAAAAGCTCAAACTAAATTGCTAACTGCTGCGGTGGCTAAGCTATCTACCTGTGACCATCACGGTCAAATTAAATCTCCAGAGACTGCTACCTGCCAGCATGGTAATACACATGCTCACAGTGAATCCTTTGCAGGCAGTGCGGGCATCCATAAAGCCTCAAATAAAAACTCATTTCAACTTGTTTACCAACCAAGGAAAATTGCTTTAACAATCCAAGGGAGATATGGCTTTGTACCAAGCTGGCTAAGTGTTCCCCATGCTAAGAGGCATCTCTCTGCTATACTCAAACTTAAATATTCAGAGATTGACCTTCATGAAGTTGAAGCCCTCAATGCTCAACACCAGTTCCAAAGAATTATTCTTTCCTTTACATCACATAAACTTCCAACTCTGCTTTTTAAGAGGAAATTGGATCTCTGCAAAATGGGAATTTTTACCACTCGTGTGTTTCACAATTCTATGGTTACTCCCTTATGCAGTAAGAGCCGGGCCAAGTCAGTGACCACCTTTTCCTCCCAATCTGATGCTCCCATGGACATTGAGACTACGCAATCTAACTTAATTTCTTGGGAGGAATCGAGTGCCTACGTTCCAAATGCTTCTACTGACCCCAAACCTCTTTCCGCACAGACCAGTAGCCAGGATTGCCCATTGGTTTTGGACTTTAATAGTTTTCTGGCCTCAGATCCCTTAACAAAGAACTTGGAAGAAGACATTCCTCTTTTGGAAACCTCTCTGATGATGTACAGCAGTCCGTTATTGATAGGTTAACTTTTATAAGCCACAGATTACAAGAGATCAAAGATTTTGAGTCGCATTTATCTAACAACCCCAAGTGCTGTAGAAAAGTCTCCCATACAGCTGCTATAGCAGACTCACTTAAGGATCCATTGACTTCTACATTACCTAACCAAACTCCCCAGAGGGAGTGTGAAGATATTATTACTCCCCAAAGTTGGGATCAGTCATCCGGTCCTGAAGTTCCCCCAATCGAAATAGTGGAAGACCTTGTACTAAAAGATTCGAATGAGCTGCCTGGCCGGAAATCCCCAAAGGTTATTTCATCGTGTCCTATGCCCCAAGTCACAGCAAATGGTTGTGTCTGCCCTGATAATATTCCATTTCTGAACTCAATTTCTGAAGTGGACTGACTATCTGCTAGTAGTAGGAACCTGAGAAATTCCCAGAGACGGATCCTTCGCCTCATCTCTTGGAACATTGCTGGGTGGGCTAATAAATGGGGGGATTCTGATTTAATGAATTTTTAATTACCTTTTGACATGATTATTTTTCAAGAAACTTGGTCCCCTAGTAATATTTTGGTTCATGGATTTACTTCTTACTCTCTTCCCGCTGTGAGATCAAATCGGAAGGGATGCCATATGGCCGGGCTCTGTGGGTTGTTTAATAATGCTTCCAAACTGTCTATTTTGAAATTGGACCCCTGTCTCCCCCTTGCTCAGGCGTTTCTTCTCCATCTCAGGGACCTCCAGTTGCTTATAGTTAATGTTTATATGCCCCCTTGTTGTGATAATAATTCCTCTAAAGCCCAATGGAATTCATTGAAAGATTACCTTACTATTCTTTTTAATAAATACCCTGAGGCCGCTTTTTTGGCAGTGGGGGATTTTAGTGCTAGACTTGGTCACAATAATAGCTTGGTGATAGTTTCCATTGGGATGGGGACGATCAAACCCCCTTCCCTTTTCTTTTACCTAGGCAGTCCAGAGACTCAGTAGTCAACCAGACCGGTCACTGGCTGATAGACCTATGTACCCAAAATAACCTTTCTATAGTTAATGGCTCCTTTCAGTATGATTCCTCTGGTAATTATACCTTTATTTCCCCCAGGGGATGCAGTGTTGTGGATTATACAGTATCCTCCATGGACCTGAGAGACTCTATTATTGACTTTTAGTTGGCTCCCGGACCGAAAGCGATCACCTTCCCATTTTATTGTCCTTTCAAACTGGCTGTATTACAGATAACCAGTGCCCTCCCTGTAATTCTGAACCTAATTTACCCCAACATAAAAAAATAAGCTGCTCTGCATCCTCCTTGGCTCAGATTCGCTCTTGGATGCTTAGCTTGCAGGGCTCTGAACTAAAGTGCAATCTTACTCTTTGGAAGATGCACTAATAGTTTATAACTCTATGATTGATAATCTCTCTTCCTATGCTAAAGTAACTAAACCCGAAACCCAGAACGACTCCCTTAATGCTTGGTTCGATGCTGAATGTTGGCTCATTAAAAGTAAATTACGTCTGCTCTTTCGACAGTTTCGGATGGGTTGCCTCCCATGGATCCCCTCCTTATATTACAAACTTAAAAGAGAATGCCGTTTATTATTGGCCCCAAAAAAGCACTCTTTCTACGCCAAGAAATGGTCCCAACTTTTTAATGCTGTTCAAACTAGTGATGGTAGAGCTTTCTGGTTACTGGTAGGTAGACTTAACTGTCCAACTGGAGCCAATTCTGCCTCCATTATACCTGCAACCAGATGGTACTCCTACTATAATTACTTATTCAATGAGCCAGGAATAAGACTGCAGCTTTAAGCCGTTTTTTTATTTAAAAGGTAATCAATTTGTGCCGGCAGCCCTTCAGATTTTTCAGGCATCTGTTATCTCCCGCCTATTGTACGGGGTACCTGTATGGATTCAGAACTTTAATAAAAGAGTAGAACTAGTAAGTTCTACCTTCTTCTGTAGGATTCTAGGTTTACCTAACTCTGTCTCCTATTTTTCCCTCTGTGCGGAGCTAGGTTTTCATCTTATTGAATCTCGGGCGTGGATCACCACTATCAAATACTGGTTACATCTGCATTTTAGTTCCCCTTCCAACAGCCTTATTGTTCAACTTCTTGCAGACCCATATATCTCTACCTGGTCACAAGCCATAGTGCATAAAATCAAAACTATGGGAATTGATTTGGACTCTCTGTACAATTGCGGTGAAACAGCTATTTTGCAGGTGGTGTGGAGGAGGATTTGGGATATGGAAGCTCAAATAATTAATGCTGGCAGTTCTGGAGTTTGTTCCCTATGCTGCCTTGACCTCCCCCCCCCCAAGCTTCTATGGCTCTGTACCTCTCCAATCTAACAACTCCACTCTATCGGCGGGTCTTTATGCTTGCGAGATTTAATCTCTTTCCTTCGGCTGTTGTTTCAGGCAGATATAGGGGTATCCCCTATAGGGATAGAACCTGCAATTGCCTCTATGGTGAACCTGATTCAGTTGCTCATATCCTTCTGCGCTGTCCCCAATACTCTACCATGCGCAGCTATTTGATCAGCCCCCATTTACCTCCCACAAGGAATTCGACTGACGACAATCTCAAAATTTTATTGTCTGATAAGTTCTCGGCAATTACTCTGTCTGTTGCTGAATTCTTAGCCTATGTTTGGAAGCTAAGGGTAAGGGCGTACCAGTCTTAATTTCCCTTGTGTTCAATTGGATTGTTATATATATATATATTTTTCTCTTTTAACTGTGTTTACTACTTCTGAGAAGTTTAAAAATGACCCCTTGTTGGTGTAACTTGGTGTAGTCAGTTATGACCTATTAATTTGTTCTAATAGTCTATTTCTTCCATTGCTTTCTCTACTGCTACTGTGTTATGCCAATAAAGGTTTATGTATGTATGTATGTATGTATATTGTCACCGTGCTTATTTAATTTATATGCAGAGTACATTATGCAAAATGCTGGCTTGGATGAATCACAAGCTGGAGTTAAGATTGCTGGGGAAAAGATCAATAACCTCAGATATGCAGACGATACCACTCTGATGGCAGAAAGTGAAGAGGACCTAAAGAGCCTCTTGCTCAGGATGAAAGAGGAGAGCGCAAAAGTGGGCTTAAAGCTCAACATCAAAAAAACTAAGATCATGGCATCTGGCCCTATCACTCCTTGGCAAATAGAAGGGGAAGTCATAGAAGTAGTGATAGACTTCACATTCCTGGGATCCCAGATCACTGCAGATGGTGACTGCAGCCATGAAATTAAAAGATGCCTGCTCCTTGGGAGGAAAGCGATGGCAAACCTAAACAGCATGATAAAAAGCAGAGACATCAACCTGCCAACAAAAGTCCGCATGGTCAAAGCAATGGTATTCCCAGTAGTAATGTATGGCTGCGAGAGTTGGACTATAAGGAAGGCCGAGCGCCGAAGAATAGATTCTTCTGAACTATGGTGCTGGAGAAGACTCTTGAGAGTCCCTTGGACTGTAAGGAGATCAAATCATTTAATCCTAAAAGAAATCAACCCTGACTGTTCCCTGGAAGGCCAGATCCTGAAGTTGAAGCTAAAATACTGTGGCCACCAAATAAGAAGGGAGCACTCACTGGAGAAGACCCTGATGCTGGGAAAGATTGAAGGTCAAAGAAGAAGGGGACGGCAAATGATGAGATGGTTAGACAGTGTCATCGATGGAACAAACATGAAATTGAGCAAACTTCAGAGGACAGCAGAAGACAGGAGGGCCTGGTGTGATCTGGTCTATGGGGTTGCGAAGAGTCGGACTCAACTGTGTGACTGAACAACAAAAATACTTGATAAAACCACAACACAAATTGTTGCATGTGAATATGACATGTTTGAATCCTAAAATAATGATATAAAATATAGTTAATACCTTTTCATTCTTATAAATAGAAATGAAGGGTTATCCACAATTATAAATATCTTTGGTGCTTTACATGCTATTCTTCCATGTGGCTTCTTTCCGTGTGGACTGTTTTCTGTGTGGGCTTTTTTATGTATGGGCTTTTTTCCATGTGGGCAGTTTTCTTGTGGGCATTTATCCTGTGAGGATAAATTTACAATTTATGACCATAGGTTTTTTTCTGTGGGCTTTTTTTCCTGTGGGCTTTTTTCTTGTTACCATATACAGCACAAAGAGTTTGTTCCCTTTTCCAGAGTTTTTTGAAAGACAACTAAAGGCAGAATGGGCAAAGCCAACCTCTAGCAGGCAGTTTCCTAGTTTTATGAAAAAACCATATGACTCACCCTCTTTTGCTAATGAGATGTTGCAGGTACCTCTAGTGGATGCCCCAGTCACTGTGCTCCAGTCCTATGGCCTCTTATCTGAGGATGGCCAAGGTTCAGTATGTGATAACCTGGATAAGTAAATAGACACAGTGCTTACAAGAACTCACAAAGCCACTGTAATGTCCATTAAGGCTTCGGCTATGGCATCAATAGTAACCAGGGCTGCCATTGTCTGGACAAGAAAACTCACCTAGTTACTTCCAGGAAACAACAAAAGGCTCACAGAGAGTACTACCAGAAATTTGAAGGCATCAGCATTTGCTACCGATGCATCTTTGGATGCCCTTACTTTCTCTTCCCGAGCTATGTCATCATCAGCAGTAGCAAAGTGAGGAATCTGGCTATAAGCCTGGCAGGCAGATTTACAATCAAAACCTATTGTATCGGCCTACCCCTTCCAAGAAGAAAAACTGTTCAGAGATTACCTGGATAAAATATTGGTGGAGACAAGAGACACAAAGAAGGCATTGTCTAAGAACCTGCATCGTCCTGACAAAAGAGGCCCTGGTTCTGAGTCCTTTTGTGCCTCAACTTCATCCTACAGGTCCAAACAGGACCACAAGAAATCTTCCTGGGGATACTCCAAACTACAGAAGAGGCTTCTCCAGAATCCGATTTGGAGACAATCTAACAACAGAAATGACAAGATCAAGACACCAAGCTTGCTAAAGCCTGATTTGGCAGAGATTCCGGTGGTGGTGGGGGTCAACTGCTATTATTCCAGGTGACATGGACAGACTCCCAAGCTGACTCTTGGACATTAAAATAGTATCAAAGGTTATTCCATAGACTTCAGAAAAACTCCACCGGATCATTTGCTGAATTTCTTGCTTAGATGCTGTCAGATTAGCAAGAATGGAAAACAATTGTGCAACATCACTGTACACAGTACTTCTTCTTTTTAAATTGGCTTCAAGTGCATCTAATATAGGAATAAAGGATTTTATCCTAAACGTATCTCTTGAAGAACGTATCTCTGTCATTTCTTTGCCGTTCCCTTACCCTTTGTCTCCTTGTTTTGTAGTTAACATTTGGCAGGGGGCTTTTGCTTGTTTCTCAAGCTCATCAAAAGCTTCTCTAATTTTCCTTAAAAAATCCAGAAGTGAACAGTACAAACTTGTACAAGAACTCAATAACAGGTCTGATTTCTGAAGGGCTTTGCTGACCTTGGGAAAAATGACCTAGCACACGGGTCCAAAAATTCAGCATAAACACAAATTCGAGTTCTTCCATTTTCTGCAAAAGATTGTTAGCTTGAAACCTAGTATCCCCCTTCCCATTAAAGTCAGTGTACGAATGACTGAGGGCATCAGTGATAGCACTGTAACTTTCAAAAACAGCTTCTGTGGCTTTTGCGTGTACGTCCCACCTAGTGTCTGACAAATATTTAGGCACTTTGTGGAGGATGAAAAGAAGGTATAAATTTCATTGATAATGCCAAAACAGTTCACTGCATCAAGGCAGCAATCCACAGCTGAATGGCCCACCAGTTTTAAAGAGTGACCTGCTCATGGAATAAATCTTGCAAATTGGTTTTTTTAATGATTTTTTGCTGCATACCATTGTACTTACCAGCCATGTTGGCAGTGTTGTCATAAGACTGCCCGTGGCATTTTCTAAAGCCAGTTTCAAGCTCAGTAGTGAAATAGTTAAACACTAAATCAGCTGTACTTTCTCCTGGGTGGTCTTTTAGCTCAAGGAAAGTTAAATCTCTCAGTTGGCAAACCATCTTCAGGTGATACATATCTGATAGTTAAAGTCAACTAATCAGTATGTGAAATGTCAGGAGTGGAATCTACTGAAAAGCTGAAATATCCAGCCTTTCTCACATCAGCCAGAATTGCATCCTTAACTTTTTTTTGCCATGAGTTGCATCATTTCCTCACATATAGCTTTTGACAAATAAGAGGGATTGCCTGATCCAGAATGTCCATACCGATTGATATGAGCAAGTAAAAATGGATCAAATTTTGCCACTAGTTCTAAAAGACCAAGATAATTCCCATTATTTGGAGACCCAAAGTGTTCATTGTCTCCTCTGAATGGTAAGCCTCATTCTACAAGAGTGGATATTACATCAATAATTCTCTCCATGACATGCCTCCAGTACTGTGTGCTGCTTTTATTTGTTCTTCTAGCTTGGAAGTTAACGTTTGCCCTTGCTTCCTTGTTAGGTAGGCCAACATGGCATTCCTATACTTCTCTGAGTTTTCATGAGTTTGGATAAGATGGGGGTTTTGCCAATCACCAAAGCCTTCAGTAGCTAAAGCTGTGGAAGAAGATGCAAGGTTTGGAAAGAGTTTACAAGCAAAGCAATAAATCCGGCCTTTTGAGGGAGAATATACAAGCCGCTCTCGGCTATATGTTTCCCCATTTGCTTTTGTTAAATAAAAAAGAGCTTTTGTGCAAAACCTGGACTGCTTTTTGTACACTGGAAAATGGTCCACGATGATGCAGAACTTGAGAGGAACCCCTCTCTACCCAATAGGATATTTCCTCATGTGATAATTCTGACCACAAACCAATATGTGTTACAGTAGATCTATGTTTAGCGTTATCTCTTTTAAAAAATAATTTGTATTAGTTTTCCACGAACAAAATAGCAAACTAAAAGGAGAGTAATGACTTGTCTTTCATTCAGTTTGAATCTCTCCCTTATGACTAACAACAATGAATTAATCTAATAAACTATTAATTTTGCAACTATATGAGTTAAACAATATTATCTCTTTTCACTTAAAAATTATCTAACTCATCTACTATTGATTTCATTTGATAACATATATTCAGGAGCTCTTACAGTAAATTTTCATATTTTCTCAGCATCTTCTTATCTTTAGCAACACCCTTTGCTTTATAATCATCTTGCTAATTTAGTTTTAATACAAAATACACATCAATGCCCATTTTTTCTACTATCATATCTCACTGCTTAATTTCTTTTGAATACAACACATTCCATTTGGTTACATTTTAGTAAATGTTCCCTGACCCAATCTTATAGGAAGATAGGTTTCTTAAACACATTTTATACAAAAAGTTTAATTTCTCTTTGACTGATATCTTCTTCTCAATAAAATCTTGTCTCTGTGTCTTTTTCCTTTGAAGACTGCATAGGTTAGCTTTGAAGTTAACAGTATGTAGCTTAAGTTGGTATTTGCATGCCTGTGTTCTATCTTCTCTTTTCTCTGAGATGGCTTTTGCTTCCAGAATTTGGTTTTTTCTATGATTATTAAGCTTTTATTATATAGTTTAGCACAAATTTCTTTGATTGCTAACTTAATGAATTCCACAATCATGCATTTCAGTTCATCCCATGGAAGCTGGGTTAGCTTAACATCAGCCAAGTTGTCTGAGCTTACAACATTTAGCCCATTATTCGCTTGAGGATCCATTTTTTACACAGTCTCTATAGTCTCAGTGCAGCTAAAATCAAAGTGCTTTACTCTATCAACAGTCTAGGAGCCAAACCACATTGCAAAATAGATAGCTGTAGTAGACATAATAACAATGGAGATTCTTTCCACCAAAGTCAGGTGATTGTTATTATCCAATGTCTCCTGAGCCCAGAAGACTTCAAAAAAAAAAAAAAAAAAAAGATTATGTTACAGGAAGTCATTTCTATATAAGGAAGCTCCATTTAAATATCCCTGTTTTTTCTTCTCTTTTTAATAATAATCAAAGACTTATGCAGTAGATCTATGTTTGGCATTATCTTTATCTGCATCTCAAACACCTTGGACTTGGCCTGTCTTACCAGATTTAAACTGCAAAATCTCATTATTTACATTATTTTTTTGCGGCTCTTTAGCCTCTCCCTGTCCAGTAAGTGACTCTTGAATTAGTTCTATATTTTCAGTTTGAGCCAGCATCATGGCTGCTTCCTCATAATCAGCTTGCTGTTCCACATCCTGCTTTGCTGTTTCTCTTTCAGGGAGGTTTTCGTCTGGTTGCATGCTAGTAGTTGGCTCAGGCTGGATAGCTTCACTGCTGGCTCTTGTTGCTTCAACGAGTGGTTGATGCATGAAAGCAGTGATTGGTCTTAACTTCATCAGCATTTTCAAGTCTCTGTCTCTTGTGCTTGCTAGCACCACTTTCAAATCTTTTACTCGTGCTCAGATTAGAATCTAAAAATAAAAAGTAAAATTAATCTTCAGCTGGATAAACACATGGATCAGAGGCCTATCAATGGCTATTGGCACAAGGTATAGATGGTTGCTGAAGAAGGGTTACAGAATTCAGTTTTCCACTGTGGTGAAATGGGCGCCCACCCTCAGCCCGAGGGGAATGAGTAGCTGGTTTATGGCTCATGAGCCCCGCTTCGCCTTCCCACCTCCTTGGTGGGCTTCTGTCACTCTTCAGTAGTTGCCATCACTCACTGACTTCCCAATGCCTTTCTTGAGGGGCAGTGAGACCCCTCTGGCTGACTCCTGGGGTTTGGAGATGAAAACACCTAACTTTTGGTTTCTCCTGTAGGGTTGGCACATGCACATTTTTGGGCTTTTTCCCTCCCAGAATCCTTCTTAAGGCACTTAAGTGGGCAGAGCACCATAGTCAGAGCACCAGACTGGGGTTTTAAACAAAGAACAAAGATCTTATTGACTATTTACAAGTAACAGGATTTTAAACACAAAAAGGCTCTTTAAATCAAACTCAGAAAGGAAAACACCACCGGGCACAAATAAAATAAGACAAAACACAATTCCTCTGTCCCTGAACTGATCCCTATACTTATTTTCCCTCAGGATGAGGTTCAGTTACCATCCTACAGTCTGGCCTCCTGCCTTCTACAGGTAGCTCTGGATCCCTGCGAGGATCCCTTCCCACTGCTGCGTTCCATGATCCCCAAGGCCTCTCTCTGCCTGTGGGCAATCTGCAGCAAGAGCCTCCTGGCCTCTCTGAGGGTTGCAGGATGACTTCCCCCTCCCAGGCTGGCTGGAGCATTTATATCTTCTGACTCTGTCCCCAGCTTTCCTGCATTTTTTGGCCATAGAGACATTTGGGATTTGTAGGCCTACCCTGGAATTTTGCCCTACTTTCCAGGGTGGGTGGCCATTTTAACTAAACTAAACAACCTAAACTAAAGCAAACACAAGATGGAGTTTATTCTGTCACATCCAACAAGCCAACCCTATAGCACAATATCATTTTCCAATCTAAACTCCCAAAATTGCCAAAAGGATTCAAAATAATTTTCTCCAAGACACATGCAGTTAGGAGGCTTGAAAATGATGCAAAAACATAGGTTAATAATTAACTATAATTTCTCATCTAATAATTCCAGCAGCAGCAAACACCAGGCTCCCATCCAGCAATCAATACTAGCCATTTAAAAGAGCCAACTGCCAAAAAATGTTATATAAAATAAGTATGTAAAACTTTGATTAGATTCTGCAGTGGCTTTAGAACAATTAATCTACTATTAATGTATGAAGCAGTATTGTTTGGATTTATTGGCATGACAATTGCCACCATTAATATTTCTTTTCATATCCAAGAAATTCTGAGAAATATGCAGGCACCGACAGGGCTCTGTGAAGTGTGAGTTCACCTGGGAGGGGTGAAGCCCATGCCATTCACATGTGTTTGCTCTGTTCAAGCCAAGGAAGAGGGAAGGAATGGAAGGGACTTGGGAAGGGACTTGCTTGCCTGGTCTATCTGCCCCAGCCAGCCCCCCACTTGCACTCTCCCACTGATTAAAGTGCAGCACGTACCACTACTGACCTGACCCTGGAGCTGGGGAAGGCTGTGCAGTTGGTTGTTGACTCTGGGCTGCTGGCTCTGGAGTCTGTACTCTGAATGGTGGCACCAGGGACCTAGAATGGGCAGGGCTTCTCAGTCCAACCCCTGCACAGTCTCATCAGGGCTGGCCTTAAGGCAATTGGAGCAATTTGGCCAAATTGAGCCCCGCAGGTCACTCCTAGGAGGGTAATCTAGATGGATTTTATTTATATCTCTAAGATTCTGCAGACTTTGGCTTTGAACTGGGGCCCCACAAAATTTTTTCCAGTTGGGCCCCAGAGTTTCAAATTGGGCCCCACTGGCTGGCCCTGAGTCTCATAGTTGCTGGGTCCGAGTTGGCCTGCCCTTGCATGAAGTCTTGGGTTTGCAATTTTGGGAGAGGGGAGACTGCCTGCTGGGGGGGTGGGCAGGGCTGTGGAGGCCCCCTAGATTTAGAGGCCCTATGGCTTCATCCTACTTAGCCTATACATAAATCTGGTACTGACCCCATGCAGCACTGTTGTTTGCAGGCCGAGCAAATTCCTCTTTTATTCTGCTAAATTTTGGTGCCTAACTCAGAGACAATAAAAGGCCAGCTGATTAAGACCACTGGAACAGATGGGACTGGAACCTGTATTATTTTTCATGGAGGTAAGAAAAAGACTTGCTCTGCAAGGGAAGAAATATGAGGTGCCTCCTTCTCACATCTGGCCAATAATAATCAGCCTTCTGCTCGATAAGGTGATCATCCATTTGTCTGGTCCTTTGGAAGGCAACAGATAGGGAGAACTGAATATTTTTATCTGCATTATCAGTAAGTTTTCTGTGAGATGCATGCAATGGTTACACATAAAGTGGTTAATGGAGACAAAATATGGAGAGAAAGGGATTAGTCTGGATGTTCATCTTGGGATCACTTATGTACAGTGCTAGTCTGGTGGCAGCTATAGAATCAGCCATATCAATGCAGTCTTAGATGCCTGAATTAAGAAAGTAGCTTTGTTTCATGAGAATTTTCAATCGACAACAAACAACACTGCCAGACTCCCAAACAAGAGCAGAAATATTAACCTGTGTTGTCCAGATTTCCCTTATCTGTTCCATCTTTAATCTAATCGTAGCTTGTCCTAGAAAACTGTAATAAGGATTTGGTTATGTTGCCTGTGGCAATATTAGAAAAGTATTAAATATTATATAAAAACTGCCAGTTGTTTTCAGTAAGGGCAAATCAGGTCAAAAGAGGACTAAAAGCACTGCTGTGTAATGAAAGTTGACGTTGCACAGTCCATTCAGTCCCCCACTGTCCCCATCATCTCTCAGGTCTCAGACTGCACCGTTTGGAGTTATGTAACAGGAAAATATTAGTTGATAATTATTATACACTAGGAATAAGGCCTGTTGTGGAAATAAATACAACGAGCTCTAGAAAGAGACTCTGGGAGAGTGCCAAGGCCTTGGGAACTCAATGTCAATGTGCTGTGGCAAACTCAGCAGGGTATAATGACACAAAGTCGAGCATTTTTTCCAGAGGAACTGATCTCTGCTACCTGAAGGGCAGTTGTCATTTTGAGTGATCTCCAGCCCTCACCTGGAAATTGGCAACAATTGTTACCCAGGAGGAAATGACTGGTTTGGAGAGTGGAGTCTATGGCATTGTACCTGTCTGATGTCCCACCCCTCCTCAAACCTCACCCTCTCCAGGCTCCACCCCCCAAATCTCAATGAATTTCCCAACCTGGAGTTGGCAACCCTATCTCCTTCCCAGCCAAGCATCAACCTGCCATTATCTGCCCCTCTGGTTTCAGCTTTGCCTATCTCCTCCCCCTCCCTCCTGGAGATCAGTTGTAATTCTGAGTGATTTCCACCCCTCTCCTGAGATTGGGAACAGTGGTTCCCCAGAAGGGAATGGCTGGTTTGGAGGGTGGAGTCTATGGCATTGTACCTGTCTGAAGTCCCAGCCCTCCTCAAACCTCACCTTCTCCAGGTCCCATCCCTCAAATCTCCAGGAATGTCCCACCTGGAATTGGCAACCCTATCTCCTTCCCAGCCAATCATCAACCTACCTTTATTTCCCCCTCTCTCTTCAGCTTTCCATTTCCCACACACACACCTGCAGCTGCTCCCGTGCTCTGAAGCCCTGACTGCCAGAGTCCACCATTTTCTGTGTTCTGAAGCCCTGATTGCTACAGAGTCCACCATTTTCTTCAGGGAAACTGATCTCTGCCATCTGGAGAGCAGTTGTAATTCTGAGTGATCTCCAGCCCTCACCTGGAGATTGGCAACAATGGTTTACCAGAAGGAAAAGTAGTCTTTCTCTGCAATGGGGACCAAAGCAGCTTACATCATTCTCCTCTCCCTCTTTTGACTTACTCAACAACCCTGTGAGGTAGGTTAGGCTGAAAGTCTGTGACCAGTCCAAAATCACCCACTCAGCTTCTACAGCAAGAACCTGGATCTAGCAGATCCTGCTCTGAAGCACTGACTTCTACGACTAGGGCAGCCAACCTCCAGGTGGAGCCTGAAGATCACCAGGTATCACAACTGAACTCTATACAACAGATCTCTTCCCCCCGAGAAAATAACTGCTTTAGAGGGTGGGCTGTATGGCATTCTGTTCAGCTGAGGCCTCTCCCCTCCCCAAACCCTGGCTTCCATAGACTCTTCCAGAAAATCTTGAGGAATCTCCCTACCTGGAGCTGGCAACTCTAGACTCAGGACTGGCCCCATTGAGTGCCTCAGAAAGGCTTGCAAAGGATTTCCTTCCTTTGTCTGAACCAAGCTTGGTTGTCTACCATGGCAAAACAGGCACCAGTTTACCACTCAGCTGTTTGCCTCCCACCCTTGTCCCGTGCACATATCTCACTCCTTAAATTTGCTGCCACGACTCACTGAATCATCACTGCCTTTTTAGAGGGACAGTGAGACCCCTCTGGCTGAATCTCCATATTTGGAGATGAAATCCCCAATCTTTGGGGTCTGGCCTTTCCTTGCTTCCCTGGGCTACCCCCTCCCTTTGTTATTGCGCAGAGGGGGGAGATTATGTGGTTAGAGCACAACACAGATTATTATCCTATATAAAATAATTTATCCAACTATTTACAGTTATGGGGCGCACACACACTGTAGGAGTAAGCACACACTATGAACCAACTGGGCATAAATCCACAGGGGTTTAATGCCATGCTCTTTCCCTACACAACGGCCTCTGGCTCTCTGCTCTAGTCTCTCTTTCTCTGGCCCAAGAGAGCAGGGAAACTTCCATTCATTCCAGTCTAGCCAACTGTGGAGTGGCTGAATTTCTGCTGCCTCCCAGGGTTCGCCCATGTCTCTGGCTTGTGGCCTGGACAGCCTGGTCAGCACAGGCAGCAGGAGCCTTTCCTAACCTCCTGTAGGATGAAGATGGCCTCCTTGTTGGCTGCAATCTATATTGATGCTGCCCCGCGCATTGGGACAGTCCCTGTTTTCCCACCTTTTTCTGCCTTGGAGCAGCTGGGAACTGTAGTCCTCATATAGGATTTAACATCACATAAGGCTCCAAATATTTCTCAAATGTACACCAGTATTTAATATGTGAAATACATGAACTGTAATAAATCGACTGTAGATTTAAAGCAATATCTAACATTTACTATTTGGTACTCCCAAAAGAAAGACTTCACAGATTCTCAGTTCACAAATTCAATGGACTGCCAAACATGGTCTTCAAATGTCCATAAAGCAAGTACATCCACTTCTTAAGACTAAAGATAAACAACATTAAACAATATAAAGTATGTTGTGAACAGCAAGTAGATCCAGTCCTTAAGACTTGAGACAAACAATAAGGAATAGGCTGCAGTCAACTCATCCTCCCGATTAATCAATGAGTTTTCGATGCCTTCATCAGGACTGCAGACAGGGACTCCCAGAGCGGCACAGCCACAGGAACTTCTCAGCAAAAATTGCCTCCAAACTGTCTTATTGTACAGCAATGTCTCTAAAGTAAAATTGTATACAATACATATCAGCATCAAGATCACCTTGCCACTATAATTTGACTTGCCAATAAAGATTAAATCTCTTACCAAAACTGCTTATTTTCCTTTGTTCATGATGGATACTTGTAGCCCAGTTCTTTTTTTTTTTTTTTTTTTGAACAAATTTTTTTATTGGAAATAAACAGTCAACATTTTCAATAACGGTACCAATACAAATTCCAAGAAAAGATCCCCAACCCTCCCACCCCCCCTAATAGGCTTCCAACACTGCTAATAACAAACAAAGATATAAAACGATAATCAAGTTTAAACTTATATGCATTATCAAACCAGGTAACTTATTATAAAAAACCTCTACTATTACATCATATTTTCAGATAACAGTATAGTACAATTCCAAATTCGTTTCACTTCACGTTCAATATCCAAACGTATCCAGGTTATATATTTTCCCCTTCATTCTATATTCAGTTTCTAGATACAGTTTCAACCCTTCCCATTCTTTTGTATACTGTTCTGCCATTTGTCCATTAAGCTTCTTTGTCATTTTGTCCATTTCCGCTAAAAATAGCAGTTTTCTCAACCAGTCATGTATATCTGGTATTTTCTCCATTTTCCATTGCTGAGCAAAGGCCATTCTCGCCGACGTAATCATGTACCATAACAGTGTCCTTTTTTCTTGTGGAATTTTTTCCATTGTCAAACCGAGGAGGAAAAGTTCTGGCTTTCTCTCAATTGGGGTTTTTAATATTTTCTGCATCACACAATGAATATTAGACCAGTATATTTTCGCTTTATCACATGACCACCACATATGGTAAAAAGAACCCTCTATTTTTCTACATTTCCAACATTTGTTACTCAAGTTCTTATCCATACTAATATTAGTAATCTTTTTTGGTGTCATGTACCATCTATACATCATCTTTTAACAGTTCTCTTTTACATTGATACAAGTAGACATTTTAAAAGATCTTTTCCACAAAAATTCCCATGATTCCATAGAGATTTCTTTGTTCATATTTATGGCCCACTTTATCATTTGCTCCTTTACAGTTTCGTCTAGAGTATATACATTCAACAAAGTTTTGTACATCTTTGAAATCATTTTCCGCTCTCCGTTCAGCCATAGATTTTCAAATTCATCATTGATGGCTCTAAAGCCAAACTCTTTACAGTCTTTTTTATAAATGTCTTTTATTTGACAATATTGTAACCAGCCGTATTCAAATTCTAATTCATTGTTTGGCTTCAAAACATATTTTTTCCCTTCTTTTTGCAATAGTTCCTGATATTTCAACCAGTCATGACCTTTATGTTCAGAAAACAGATGTATAACAGCACTTAGAACAATCCACAAAGGCCTCTCATCCGAAATTTTTTCCCTATATCTGGACCATGTATCAAACAATGTCCTCCTTACATAGTGATGGTTAAACATAGAATCCATTTTATTTTTCCCATACCAAAGATAGGCATGCCAGCCAAATCTGCAATCATGTCCCTCAAGAGCTAACAGCTTTCTATTCCCCAAATGAATCCAATCAGATAACCAAGACATACAAACAGCTTCATGATACAAACGCAAATTCGGAACTTGGAAGCCACCTCTATCCTTAGCATCATACATTATTTTCATTTTAATTCTTGGCTTCTTTCCTGCCCAGATGAATTTAAAGATTTCTCTTTGCCATTTGACCAATACTTTCCCATCCTTTACAATCGGTATTGTCTGAAACAAAAACATTAACCTGGGCAGTACATTCATTTTAACAACGGCAATTTTTCCAAGAAGAGATAACTTTAATTTTTCCCATTTTTCTAGATCACTCTTTATCGAACCCCACAGTTTTTCATAATTATTTTTAAACAAATCTATATTTTTCATTGAGATTTCGACTCCCAAATATTTAACCTTTTTAACCACTTCACATTCTGTCACATTTTGTAACATTTGTTGCTTTGGACCAATCATATTTTTACACAGTATCTTAGATTTATTTTTGTTAACATAAAACCCTGCAAGGTCGCCAAACTCTTTCACTTTTTCAAATACCTTAGGCATATTATCAATAGGATCTTCAACAATAAACATAATATCATCTGCAAATGCCCTTAGTTTAAATGAAAAACCTCCAATATTCAAACCTTTTATGTTATTATCATCTCTAACCGCTTGTAGCAAAATCTCCAAAATCCAGATAAATAACAATGGGGACAGGGGACATCCCTGTCTAGTACCTTTTCTTACCCGGAACATATCTGTTGATTCTGCATTTACAATCACTGAAGCTTTTTGATCTTTATATATCGCTTGAGTCATTCTTATAAATTCTGTGCCCATCAAAGATTTCTCAAACACTTTAAACATAAATTCCCAATTCAGATTATCAAAAGTCTTCTCTGCATCCAAAAATAAAAAGGCAACTTCTTTTTCAGGGTGTTTATCATAGTACTCAATTGCATCTAAGACAACCCTCATATTGTCTTTAATTTGTCTATTTGGTAAAAATCCAGCTTGATCTTCACCAATAGTGTCCTTCAAAAACTTTTTGAGGCGTTCTGCTAATATTTTTGCAAAGATCTTATAATCGTTGTTCAATAATGAAATGGGCCGATAGTTCTTTACATTTGTTAAATCTTGTGCTTCTTTAGGAATTAAAGTGATTGCAGCTTCATTCCAGGAGTCCGGAATTTTTCCAGTCCTTCTAATTTCATTTAAAAGAATCTCCAACACCGGAACTAAGTCTTCATGAAATTTTTTATAAAATTTAGCAGAAAAACCATCCGGGCCTGGGACTTTAGAGATTTTTGCCTCAGCTATTGCTCTACTAATTTCTTCTTTGGTTATTACAGCATTTAACAATGTTTTCATTTCAGGGTTTGGTTGTATCAAATTAACTTTGGATAAATAATCCAACATTTTTTGAGGGTCCACTTGCTTTGCTTGAAAGAGATTTGCGTAGTATTTATAAAATTCCCTTCTGATTCCTCCTGGGTCTGAAAATTCTTTATTTCCATCTTTCAGACAGGTGATTATTTTTTCTCTCTTCTTTTCTTTAATTGCCATGCTAAGTATTTGCCAGGTTTGTTTGCACCTTCAAAGGATTTCTGTTGCAATTTTTTCAAATTCCAAAATACTTCTTTGTTCAGTCTTGCCTCATATTGCTCCCTTAAAATCCTCAATTCTCTCAAAATCTTCTTTTTGCCAGGTCTTTTCTTAAGTTCTGTTTCTTTTTGCCGAATATTTTCCATAATTTCTTTATCTATTTTCATTTGTTGTTTCCTTTCATTATTATTAATTGCAATCAGATGTCCTCTCATCACGGCCTTGTAGGCTTCCCATACCGTTTGCGTCTGTACACTCTTATTTAAGTTCAATTGAAAGTATGTTTGGGTTTCTGTCCTTATTTTGTCGACAATATTTTGCTTGTCCAGTAAATCTTCATTAAGTCGCCATCGAAATTTTTTCCTCTTAACATAGGTTGACCATTTTATCGGACTGTGGTCAGAAAGAGTCCTAGATAATATTTCAATTTTACGTGTTTGCAAGACTAAGTTCTCTGTCATCCACATCATATCTATCCTTGAAAAAGATTCATGTCTTGATGAGTAAAAGGAGTATTCTCTATCTCTGGGATTTTTGACTCTCCACACATCTTCCAGATGCTCATGTTTAGTCAATTGAAAAAATACTTTAGGAAGTTTACCCATGGCATCAATTCCTCTTTTAGATTTTCTATCAATAACATTGTCAACAGTACCATTAAAATCACCCATTAAGATCATTTGCTCATAGGTCAACTGTCGTAGTTGTTCCCACAAAACCTGAAAAAAAATTTCCTTCGCGCCATTGGGAGCATATAGGTTAACAATTAATGTCTTTTTATTCTGCAGCATGGCTTCTACTGCTAAAAATTTCCCTTCATTATCTTTAAAAATCTCTTTTGGTTCCAACTCTTTTTTAATATATATAACAACTCCCTTTTTCTTTTGAGAGGAGAGTGAATAAAATTCCTCTCCTAATCTTTTTTGAATCAAAAATTTGGCATCAGATTTTTTAATGTGCGTTTCTTGCAAACAAACAATATCACATTTTTGTTTTTCCAACCAAAGTCTAACATTTTTTCTTTTTTGTGGTGAGTTCAATCCATTAACATTCCATGAAATTATTTGACTCTCCATGTTGTTTTATGATTATTTATCAGAATCTTTAAAATTATCATTGATGAAACTGGTCATTTGCTCCACAGACTTGATGGTGACTCTCTTCTGTTTAAACGAAAAACTGACACCTTTAGGAATTTCCCATCTGTACCTTATACCTTCTGTTTTCAGTTTGTCAATCAGATCTTTGAAGAGTCGCCTATCCTGAAGCATTGCTCTGGGTAGTTCCTTTAGGACCAAGATTTTCTTGTTGTCAATTGTAAAATCTTCCTGAAATTGTTGCTTAAACAAATCTTCCTTCAGCTTTTTAGATATAAACTGGACAATTACATCTCTGGGTAGTTTTTTCCTTTGCGCAATCGCAGAGTTGACTCTGTATACCACATCAATCTGTGCCGCCACTTTCTCCTCTTCCATTTTCAAAAAGTCTGCTACAGCATCTACCATAACTGAATGGATGTCTTCATTTTTGTCTTCAGGGATCCCCCTGAATCTCATGTGGTTAATTGTTGCATTATACTGGACCATCACATTCACTTTATCTGTTTCTATAGTGACATCAGCTATATCAGATGCTACTCTCTTCACCCTTACATCCATCTCATCTGCTCTTTTAGTCAACGTCTGTATTTCTTTTGTGATTCCAGACATTTCTTTTTTCAGTTCTGTAACTTCTGTTATTACAGTTTTTTCTAACTTCAAAATCGCGTCCATCACCCGTTTCTCCATAGCATCCATCATGCCCTGTAGCTTTTTTTCCTCTTTCCCAGCCATTTTCGGGGAGGACCAGGAATTTGCCCTCTGTCGTTGCCGCAGGTCGTACGCCGTTGTTCAAAATTTTTCCTCCAATCCACTCCAAATCAAAGTCCTCCTTGTGCCCACCAAAATCGCATTAATTCCACTTTTTTCTGTTAAGTCTTTCGTTTAAAATAAAATAAAAAAAAATTTTGACCTTCCCAAAATGGCGGGCGCAATTTCTCTATGGTAAATGGGTCTTCCGGGTACTCACTTCCTGTCCGGCAATCTTAATGGTCCCCCTTGTTCTTGGTTTCTTCCCTTCTTCCGGCCTCCTGAGTCTTCTCTAGGACGAATACTTGTCTGGTCTGAAGTCACTTCCTGTTTTGCCGATTTTTGCTGTCGCAGCTAGAGTACTTTTCCACTGTAGTTCTCGCGGATTTAACTGTTAGTTTCTGTTTTAAAGTCAATAATCCAACCGCAGGAATGATCAACAATCCGGCTTTTTGGCCTTTTTAAGCTATTAACTGCACTTTTTCCGCTCCAATGTTAGTACAACAGATACAGCACGATCAAGCGCTTCATCGGATGTTGTTTATATTCGGCCAAAACGCGTCTCCGGTGAGCAATTTTAAAAAGTTACCTTCAAAGTCTGTATCTTGTTATAGCAGTGTTTCAATGTCAGTTTCCTTAAGATGTTCTGGAGGTCTGGGTCATGCGTTCTTATGTTGAGATTTCAACTCGATAGGGTCTTGTAGAAATTTTCCGAAGTGCCTTCTCTGGGGGAGGGGATCAAGGCTGGTCGCGACGCTCTTTAAAGCCCCGCTATCAGCCGATCTCAACTCTCTCTCAGGCTAAGCTCGATGCCAGTCACCCCCCTTCCTGGGGGGATCTGCGGAGGGCTATAGGAAGCCCACCCTGTCGTCAAGACCCTTCGTATGCTCTGGGAGCTCAGGGAGCAAGCCAGAGCACATCAGGACTCCATGAATCCCAGACCGGAAGCCACTTGTAGCCCAGTTCTATAGGTGTTCTTCCATCTAAATGTAATATAAAGACTGCTCTTGAGAGCTGCTAAGTATCTCCTGATACTTAAAGCCCATTCAGGCCTTCCAGGTGCAAATTGCCTAATCAGCTTAACAGTGGTGTCAGTTAAAGGAAAACAGTAAAATCTACATATGCATTGAGTCCTGAAGGTTCACATGCCCCTAATTTAAAGATAAACTCTGCTACCTTTTGTAATGAGATCTTTTGTACATTTTCTTTCCTAAAAGTGTTGTTTTGATGTCTGTAAATTACACAGCATTTTATATCTTCTGTGTTGTGTTTTTGCTCCTGCTAGTGTTGAGTCAAAGGGGCTTCCCTAACATCATTGGCAATGCTGGAGTGGTGCTCCAGGACACAAGTTTTAAAGGCTCTAGTACTGATCACAACATACAATGGCACATGGTCTCAGATTTGCCAGGTTATGAAATATACCCAAGATTGGATTTAGACGGAGAAAGAATAAAAAAAACATATTGGTACATGCAGACATTTTGGGGAAAACCTCTTTAGTTCCTCATAGGATCATAGGACATAAAAAGTGTGGTAAATGCTCCATCTGTAAATACACCTTGGAAGTAACAAAGTTTATTAGTCCTGTTAATGGTTATAGGATTAAATTTCATCATTATTCCACGTGTTCAAGTAAAAATATTGTGTATGCCATCATCTGCCCCTGTGAAAATTTTTATTAAATACTGGTGTACATTTGAGAAATAGTTGGAGCCTTATGTGATGTTAAATCCTATATGAGGACTACAGTTCCCAGCTGCCCCAATGCAGAAAAAGGTGGGAAAACAGGGACTGTCCCAACGCGCGGGGCAGCATCAATATAGATTGCAGCCCATCCAGCAAGGAGGCCATCTTCATCCTACAGGAGGTTAGGAAAGGCTCTTGCTGCCTGTGCTGACCAGACTGTCCAGGCCACAAGCCAGAGATGTGGGCGAACCCTGGGAGGCAGCCTTATGTGGAGCCTTATGTGACATTACATCATATATGATTCATATCTTTTCATCTGTTCCTTAAATTACTGTTAGTTGGGAACTGTAGTCCAGCAGATGAGGAAGCCCCATTCAGCCCAGTGAGTGATAGCCCTACAGGCCCCTCTCTGGAACTACAGCTCAATTAAACCTCATGGTGGAACATTTTAAACAAACAACCACAGACAGCAGCCATCTTACAAACACAGTTAACTGCCATCTCATTACACCTACCAACAACCACTGAGGGAAAAGTTACTCCCACACAGGACTCAAGCAGTAGAAGTGTCTATGTCAAGAGACAAAGCCATTTGCCAGGAATTCTAACAGGGCAGAGTGGCTGAAGGGGGAGTTGGCAGGGAAGAGGAGCAGGCCCAGCACTTGGCCAATGGCATGCGAGTACTCTTGAGGGGTGGCTGATGGGCCAATGGCTGAGGGAGGGCATTGCGCAGCCAATGGGAGCACATGGAATGTTGCCATTTTAAAACAGCATTATTTATATAGAGGGATAGTATAAATGATACCCTTGATTATTTAGCCAGGTTTATTTGCTTTTAAAACTGAACAGTAAATAATACCATGATGTTCCTAATGGCTAAACATCCCTTTCAAATAAACAGAATCCTTGCTGAAACATGTATATTTATTTATAGCCTGACTGGGTTTTTTTGGGGGGGGCAGGTGTTGTTTGTTTGATCATTCAGAGCAGGTCAAGGGTTATACAGTGGCTTGCTTTTTAAATGTTCTGGGTTGCTGGGGAAGTTCTTATGTCCTCTTATGTTCTTCGGTTTTAGATTCTGACATATATGACTTTCAAAATATGTACTGAGATTGGCCTAGTTCTAACTGAAGTGATAATCATGAGTCTGGGCCACGCTTCTGACTGCAGTTGGGGCCTGCCTTATTGAATGTTCCTTGACACTCCCTTCCTCCAATCCATGCTTTATTTAAAATGAGATGTCAGGAGAAAAGATTCTAGCTTAGCTTTATTCCTTAGATGCCAATTTGATGTGTGAAGGTTAATACTTGGTACAATTGCACAAGTCTGTAATGTTTGCTTCTCTGAAGATTCTTTAATGTTCAAGGAGCCGTTTCATCCCTCCATTTCCAAAAATATTAATTTTGATTATTTTTTTATGCTGACGTGACATTTGTTCTATGTTTGTTTTTTAATATTGACTTTGTTAGTTGTCCACTTTTAAAATGTATTCCTTTCTGTAAACTGGAAAAAAACAACAGAGATATGAGCAGACCAGCATGGTCCTATATTGTTTTGGTTTCTTTCCCTATAGTAAATTAGAAGGAGGGATGTTATTCTCACTTTTAGAATTAAGTGGGGAGCAAAATGATTCTCCTCTTCTAGATGTTAACGTCTTGATGATGAATTGAACAGGAGAAACTAAGGAGAAGGAGGAATCAAAGATGAAGGCAAGGCTGCAGGACAGGTTCATAGAGTGATGATGATGCCAGCGGATATAGAGACAATTGTAGAAAGCTTGAAAGGGAAAATAGGGCCCCGTTCACACGGAGCATTTGCCCCGCTGAAGGCACGGGAGCCCCGCAGACTTTCCATGCGCGATCATACAAGCACATCTGGGAGGCGTAGCGCTCCCGTGGCCAACCCGCAGCTTCCCTCTGAAAACGTGGAGTAAAAAACTACTAGGGTCGAAGTACTAGTTTCCGGAAACCCCGGGGCAAAGGCCGGCGTCTGATCGCGGGAGCGCCAGTATCCTGCGGCTTCTGACACCGGCCCATGTCCTGGGTTTCTGGATGTTGTAAGTTTCCATGGGATGCGCACCAACGCTGAATGAGGCATGCGCATATGCAAGACACCGGCAGGGGCCGCCCCCCCCAACGGCACATGCGCACTTCGCAACAGCGCAGCTTGCGTGTTCTGCTGTGCTCTGCGTTTTTGCCGCACTGCAGTGCGGTGTGATCAGCACTTGGAGCTGGAGCGTGGCAACCCGGTGGCCCATATGATCAGGCTACTGCACCTTATTTTGCTCCAGGGCGAATTGCCATGCCTCCCCCCCGCGTTTTCTGGCCCGTATGACTGGGGCCTAGGATCAGAAATCTTGGGTACACTGAGTTTTTAATGATGATGACAGACACAAGAGGAACTTTAAGACCAGCAGTTGGAATTGCAAGATTGCATAAAGAGAGAGGTACAGTGGGGAATCTGGCTGTCATTAGTGTATAAAAATCATAGTGTTCAATAAGGTCAACTTGGGAAAGAATGTGGTGAGAAAACAGCAGGGGCCCCAGAAACTATCCCTAGCAGAGAGAAGGAAGGAAGTCTCCAAGTGGAAGTGCAGAGTAACCAACAGATTAAATAACCATTAAAATCAGATTTGCAGAAATCTAAGGCTTGGTGACAGAGAATCAGGAGAAGATAGTTAATTGTATGTCAAATGAGGCCTGGACAAATACAACTCTTTATATCTGGTAGTAGGAAGATCATTAATAATTTTAGAGAGGACTGTTTCAGTGAAAAGCAGAGGCTGCAAACCACGTTACATGGAACAGGGAAATATAGGAATTTACTGGTAAAGAGAAATCTGCCAGTATCTTGGTGACAGAATGGGCCAAGATAATCTGGGGCATGCTTGGGTGGGGGATTAGCCAGAAGAGAGGCGAGGAAGGTTAAATAGTGAAAATGATCAGATTGCAACCAGGACTCAGCAAAAGAGATTATCAAGAGGTCATATGGTTGGGGGCAGGGTTATTTACACTGTCCTTAGTCTGTATTATTTAGTGTTTTGTGTTAATGTTAGAAGCTGCCATAGTAACTCCTGTGGAGAATCTCTAAGTAAATAATATGGGGGAGGGGAAAGATTTTGCGGTAGGTAGAAGTAGACCCTGTGCAAAGTAGGCTCCATTTTAACAAATCGTTGATTTTTTTTTCTCCCCAAAGTGCTCAGCGGCCCAAGATATACATGGAGTTATTGACTACAGTACAAAAGGAAGAGCTGGGGGGGAGGTCCTGGAGGCTAGCAGAACATGGCAGAGTGTAAAACCTAGGAATTCAAGTAAGGATGCAGAGGAGACTCAAATGGGTAGATAAGCAGGTGTAAGTTATAAGGGTACATTAGTTCTACCACAACATGTAGGTCTCCTCAGGGCTCTTTTTGTAGCGGGAACTCCTTTACCTATTAGGCGACACACCTCTAATGTAAACAATCCTCCAAGAGCTTACAGTAGACCCTGTAAGAAGAGCTCTGTAAGCTCTTGGAGGATTGGCTACATTAGGGTGTGTCACCTAAAATGCAAAGGAGTTCCTGCTACAAAAAGAGCCCTGGTATAGCTGCTTGCTTCTCTAGTGCAGGGCTTGGCTGAACTGAGGAAGGGGGATTAGTTAGCCAGCCAAATGGAGCAGCAAGGACAGCAGTTGCAAGACTCCTTATACCTGTTGTTGTTGTTCAGTCGCACAGTCGAGTCCGACCCTTCACAACCCCATGGACCACATCACGCCAGGCCCTCCCGTCTTCCGTTGTGTTCTGAAGTTTGCTTAATTTCATGTTCGTTGCATCGACAACACTGTCTAATCATCTCATCCTTTGCTGTCCCCCTTCTTTGACCTTCAGTCTTTCCCAGCATCAGGGTCTTCTCCAGTGAGGGCTCCCTTCTCATTTGGTGGCCAAAGTATTTGAGCTTCAGCATCTGGTCTTCCAGGGAACAGTTAGGGTTGATTTCTTTTAGGATTGACTGATTTGATCTCCTTGCAGTCCAAGAGTCTTCTCCAGCACCATAATTCAAAAGCATCTATTCTTTGGTATTCGGCCTTCTTTATGGTCCAACTCTCGCAGCCATACATTACTACTGGGAATACCATTGCTTTGACGATGCGGACTTTTGTTGGCAGGGTGATGTCTCTACTTTTTATAATGCTGTCTAGGTTTCCCATCGCTTTTCTCCCATGGAGCAGGTGTCTTTCAATTCCATGGCTGCAGTCACTGTCTGCAGTGATCTTGGATCCCAGGAATGTGAAGTCTTTCACTGCTTCCACGATTTCCCCTTCTATTTGCCAAGGAGTGATGGGGCCAGAAGCTGTGATTTTCATTTTTTTGATGTTGAGTTTCATGCCAACTTTTGTGCTCTCCTCTTTCACTCTGAGCAAGAGGCTCTTTAGGTCCTCTTCACTTTCTGCCATTAGAGTGGTATCGTCTGCATATCTGAGGTTGTTGATCTTTTCCACAGCAATTTTAATTCCAGCTTGTGATTCATCCAGGCTGGCATTTTGCATGATGTACTCTGCATATAAATTAAATAAGCAGTGTGACAATATACATCCTTGTCATACTCCTTTTTCTATGTTAAACCAATCAGTTGTTCCATATCCAGTTCTAACTGTTGCTTCTTGACCCTTATACAGATTTCTCAAGAGACATGTGAGGTGTCTTGACCCTTATCCAGATCAGGTTCAAGGTTCTGGTTTTGACCTTTAAGGCCCTTAGTGGTCAGGGGCCTACATATCTTCAGAACTGCCTCTCCCAGTATGCCCCTGGAAGGGCATTATACTCAGGTAATAAGAACTTGCTGGTGGTCCCTGGCCTGAGAGAGGTCCGGTTGTCCTCAACCAGGGCCAGGGCTTTTTCAGCCCTGGCCCATGCCTGGTGGAAAGCTCTGCAGGAAGACATCCATGCCATGCGGGAGCTGTTACCTTTCCGCAGGGCATGCAAGGTGGAGATGTTTTACCGGGCTTTTGGTTGAGGACAGCGATGAGACCTCTTCTGGCACTCGCATGTGATTCCTCATTCCCCTTGGCTCCTCCCCCCAGGTAGACTGAGGAGTTAGGATTCTCCGCCAACTTAAATATTTTTGTATACTATTTTTACTTATGATTATTTATTGAACTGTTTTAATGTACTTGGATGTGAATGTTTAATATTGTTGTAATCCGCCCTGAGCCCTGCTTGCAGGGAAGGGCGGCCTATTAAATCCAATTTAATAAATAAATAAATAAATAAATTATACAGGTTTCTCAAGAGACACCTGCTTCTGCTCTTTTTCTCACTGTACATAGAAATGTACCCCAAGACCTAAAGGAGCACCAAAAGGGCAATGATTTGGATCCAAGATACTGAAGGAGAGCTCAGTGAGAAGAATGGAAATTTTCATCTCTCCTCTACCACTGTGTCCCACTGCTCCTTCATATGCTGCCCTCACATGTTTGGGGGGGTGCCTACAAACAGCACCTGGTGGAATATGGGGTCTACAGTGGAAGAGGGAATAAGCATAAACTACTGGTGCAAAACAAAGTTTACATCTGTTACCTTTTGGCAGCAGCCTGTCCTGGCCAATAACTTGGAGAAATAACCATAAAACATTTGTCCCTAGTCCATATCTGACAGGTAGCCTGTGGGGTTGGGGGAGTGGTCTTCATCAATAGGAGCTTGTCTTCTTTCTAGTTCTAATCACAACACTTTGGTTACTTCCTGTGAATTAATGGCTTTCTACTTTGCCTTGTGATTAAATTGCCTGGTAAAATTCAGCCTAACAGAAAGAATGGCTGCAGCATTATTGATTGCATTGATGTTTATGCTTCTGCATAGAATTGCACTGTGTCAGGTTCCAGTGAATAAAACATTTATTTTGCATTCTCTTTGGGGAAGAAGCAGTGTTTTGCATCCTGCTTCATGAGCCAGTCAATTCAAGTCTCCTAAAATCATTAAGGATTCCCCACAACCAGAGTGGCTCTTTATCATTGCATTAAGCATGTATAGATGAATGCGGGATTCGATGCTGTCTCTATACTGCAGAGATTTGTATTTTCTTTTCTTATGGCTTTTGCTCTTGTTCGCATGGGGGCATTTCCTTTCCTCTGTCACTGTTACAAGCTTGCTACAGTAACACGCTAGAATTCAGCAGCCTGCTTGAAGTTGGTTCTGCTTATTTAGGCAGTCTGAGCTGATGCTGCTATGTTTGCTGGTTTCCTTCAGTTTCTCCTTCATACATTGCATTCAGGGTCAGGTAATCCAGTGGTATTGCCAGAATGAGATGTTGTAAATGACTATAAAAATATTATCAATAAGGCTTGAGTTTGGAAAGGGTCTCAGTTTGCAAATATGATCTATCAGTAGTCATTGCTTTTTGGCTTTTTGGGGTTGTAAGCACAAAGCCATTTTTCTCTTGGGGGTAGTTCCTTAAATTCAAGATACTTATGACATTTTTATATATATAAAGAAATATAGTGTGATATTTTCTGGTGTGGTATTTTCAACAATGAATATATTTTTAGGATAATAAAACATATGTTAAATGTATTTCTGAATTGCTGTAAAATTTGTTCTTAGTGATATATAATATTGCATGTTATAGAATGGAATGAGTAAAAATTTTGGAAGTGTTTATGGTCAGGGAATAAATAATCATTCAGATATATTATTTTTAGCTAATCTGTTTGGCAGAAGAGAGTTGATATGTCCTGCATCTCCTGAGTCATGTTGTGGTTAGTAAATTTCATAGCCTTAACTCTAGTTGCAATACATAGCCTATGTATTATCATGTGGTATAGTGCTGAAAAATCCTTTTTGATGCAGTGTGTCTAGTTAAAAGCATCTTATTTTCATTTTATGTAATTTACAGGCTGGGATATTTGTGCATTTGTTATTTGGCACTATACAAAGCAACTGAGGTTCATGAAGCCACAGATGCCCACCCAAGCTCTGCCTACCCAATACAATTAGCACAGTATCATATAAATAAGTATGTAAAATATATGGGTTCTGTGTGCCATAATATAACAGAACTGGTTTTCTTCAACGTTATTATGGCCATTCTGACCAAAACATTTATATTTGTGTTTAAAAAAAATAAAAAATAGACAAGGCAGATAAGATGAGATAAAGAAGAACTTGTGCCTTAATGTTTAGCTGTACTGGAGCTCCTTATTTTATTGCTTTCTTTCCATTCACCCCATACGTCTCATTCCTGTATGCTCTGGTGCCATCCTTTCACGATTGCACTGGTTTTTTTTTACAACAAGATACATACGCATACTCTCAGTTTGATTTAGCATACCACAAGGGAGAGGGGCTTTAAGTTAGGAAACAACCCCCTTAAAAATAAATAAACAGGGTGACTGCTGTGAATACAATTATTTCTGAAACATCTGTTCACATAATTTTGTGAGGGAATGAAGGAAGAAAGTAGGGATTTTGGAAGACTAAGAAGCAAGCCTGTTAGGGATGAAGGTTTACCCTAGCCTTGTTGCCGGCAAGTTTAATATACAACATTTCTTTCTTTCTTTCTTTCTTTCTTTCTTTCTTTCTTTCTTTCTTCCTTCCTTCCTTCTTCCTTCCTTCCTTCCTTCCTTCCTTCCTTCCTTCCTTCCTTCTTCCTTCCTTCCTTCCTTCCTTCCTTCCTTCCTTCCTTCCTTCCTTCCTTCCTTCCTTCCTTCCTTCCTTCCTTCCTTCCTTCTTTCTTTCTTTCTTTCTTTCTTTCTTTCTTTCTTTCTTTCTTTCTTCTCACTGGAGCATTTAATTAGATGAGCCTTCTCAAGGGTGGGCTGTACAGTGTGAGTTTTCTAAACATGTCATTTGCCTCCAATAAATAGTATGAGATTAGGTATGAGCAGGCCCAGATTCAGAATTCACTGGTTAAGATTACTTTCATCATTCTTTCCCCCAGTCTATGTATTAAAGAATCTACAACTATTCCCAAATCCTACCGTTGTAACAATCTGAGATTTCAGCAGTGTGAGGTCAGGTAAACCCTTTTCATATGTTAGAGAAAATTCTGCCTTATCCTACCACTCCATTGAGTCATAGCTCAGTGGTAGAACATCTGCTTGGCATGCAGAAGGTCTAGCACTTAGGTTGCCAGGTCCTTATCACCTGCCAGCAGGGGGCTCCAGGCTGCTCCCCTGGATCTTCTAGTCACCATAGAGTTTTTAACTAAGTGCTAGAGCATCCCCCATGGGACATGCTCAGTGCAATGATGTCACCTTTTAGGCACAGCGGGGCTCTTTGGGGGCAGGGTTCCCCCCACTGGCCAGCTGGCTGATAGCAGGTTGGGGCCCCCCAAATTGATAAAACCCCACCCTCATCAGGGAGATGGCAATCCTATATAACACCAGGCTGGGGAGTGCCAACACCAGGCTAGGAATCCCAGTGATCAGGGGCCATGGGAGGCATGGCAGGTGGAGAAGGCATTGAAATGGAAGGAGATGGAGATATGGACATGCTCAGTCTCCTTCCAACCTCCATCCCATCCAGAGAAACATTGGTGTGAGGGCTAGGAATATAGACCCCTCTTTGACACTGATGTTGTGCAATGCCAGGTCCATTAATAATAAGACCGTGATGCTTCAAAATTATATTGCAGCACAAAATATGGACCTAGCTTGCATGACCGAGACCTGGGTGAGGGAAGGTGAAATTGTCTCCTTAAAAGAACTGGCCCCACCAGGTTTCTCAGTCCTCCATCAGTCTTGAACAAAGGGGCAGGGGAGGGGTAGCAATATTCATTCAGGAGGATTTCTCCTTCAGGCCACTCCCCGTCCCAAAGATTGCTGGTATTGACTGTGCTGGCCTGGAGAGTTCGGCTGTATGTCTGGTGTACCAACCACCTAGCACACCAGCAGATAGCTTACCAAGCCTGTTGGAGGCAGTAGCTGGCTGGGCCTTGGAGTTCTCAAGATTGATAGTCCTGGGAGACTTCAACATCCATGCTGAGGGTGCAGCCTCCTTGCAGGCATCGGACCTGGTGTCTTCCATGGCAGCACTAGGACTCTCCCAGATTGTATCAGGTCCCACACATTAAGCAGGCCACACTCTAGACTTGATCTTTGGCATGGGGATTGTAGTGTCTGGCCAGGGTAGAAGAATACTCTGTGAAGCCTCAGACAGAAACAACACACAGTTTATTTGGCGTCCACACTCAGCACCAGCAATCAGCAACAGCCTAGGTAACATTCAGCATACTCAAACAATAAATGCTTCACCCATTACAAGATACAGCCGTGCTGTGCTCTGTTACTGATCATTTAAAGAGACAATACATGACAGGGATAGAGATGGATCTGATTGCCAAGGAGGAAGTGCCATGGTCAGGTTACTTGGTCCTGAAGACCCGGTTGGGTACCCCTGTCCCCCCTGCCTAGGCAGCAAGCTGTTTTATGCAAACCTGCAGAGACTAATGGACCTGATTGGGTTTCAGAATGCTCTGTGGGATCTGATGCCCTCCGTGATTCATTACATGTACTGATAGAGGACTGGATGTCGTCTCCGCTCATGACTAAAGTCATCCCCCTGGTATACTATGGTACTCAGGGGGATGAAGTGGGAACTCAGATGACTAGAGTAAGTTTGATAGCACACTTGCAATGAAGCCACAAGAACATCATATAGGACGTTTATGAAATCCTATGAGGTGGTGGTGAAGACTGCAAAAAGGGAATTTTATTCAGCCTCTATCACATCCACTAGCTCTCGCCCAGCACAATTGTTTAGGGTAATCAGATCTTTAACTTTTCTCATGGAAGCCAACTTTGGATCCTATAGATCCTTCCAGTTACTGCCCAGTCTTGGCTATCATTTCTGGATAAGGTAACTGAGAGAGCGGTAGCCGAGCAGCTCCAGAGTTTCCTGGATGACACATCAGCACTAGACCCATTCCAGTCAAATTTCTGCCTTGGCCAGGGGACAGAGATGGCACTGGTCACCAGGCCAGTAGCCAGAATTTTTTAATTCAGGGGGCCTTTAGATAAGTCAGAGGGCACCCTTCATGGATACACACACACCCTGGCAAGGGAACACCACAAATAAAATAAAAAATTGGAAGTTGGGAGACCTGGGCTGGATGGGAAGTTGGGGGGCTTTGGCAGTAAGTTGGGGGGGGGCTGAGATGCCCCACTGTAGCTACTGGCCTGCTGGTCACCCTCATGGATGATCTCCACAGACAGCTGCATCAAGGCGGGTTGGCACTGCTTGATCTTACAGCAGCATTCAACACCTCACTGACATAGAAATTCATGGGGTAGTCTTGAAGTGGCTTACCTCATCTCTCCATGGTTGAGGGCAGATGCTGGTACTAGGGGAGAGGGTATCAACTAAGTACCCCTTAATATGTGAGGTCTCTCAGAGGGCAGTCCCCTCTCCAATGTTGTTTAACATCTATGTGCACCCCCTTGCCTAGCTGGTGTGGAGTTTCATGCTGGGATGTCACCAGGATGCTTGTGACTGTTGATGGGTGGCTGCCCAGGCACTGCCCCACAAAATCTGTTTGAGGGTCTGGAGGCTGTGGTGGGATGATTGAAAAAGAGCCAGCTGAGACTGAGCCCAACCAAGATGGAGGTTCTGTGGCTGGGTGGGGGAGACTCTGGGTTGGGGTGCCAACTTTCCACTCTTGATGGTGTGCCTCTAAGACTGGTACACAATGTCAGGTGTTTGGATGTGGTCCTGGACACTTTCTTATCAATGGAAGTCCATGCCATGAATGTTGCCAAGCTGGCATTTTTTCAATTATGCCATGCGAGGCAACTAGCCCCCTTCCTGTCTCACCCCAACCTAACCACAGTAATCCATGCAACGGTCACCTCCAGATGGGACTACTGTAACTCGCTTTATGCTGGCCTACCCTTGAGACATTTCGAGATACAAGAGTCTGTAGGGAGGAGAGCAATAAGGCTGTTGGGAAGTGAATTGAAATAAAGGCAGAGCCAGTATTTAATGGCAGTGATCCACGCTTGTGTTTCAATAAGATGGATGCCCAGCTCTGCAGAGATAGTATAATAAGCTACAGAGTTGGGAAGACCAAGGATCCTGAGTAAAAAGATAATATTTATATGTTCAGCTTCTTTGTTAAAGTCTTGGATCCACAAAGGAATCCCATAAAGCAGGCATGAGATAACTGTAGCCTGAAAAATCCAGGGACCAGCCGGGATGTATTGATTACCTTTTTGGTGAAAAAAGCATATTATTGCTGCAATCTTGTTCTGGCCAGACTGAGAGAGTGATCCCTGTGAGAACACCATTTTAACTTATGCTGAAATAAAACACCAAGATATCTGAATGATTTAACCTGCTCAATTTCTCTTCCTTCAATTCCCCAGTGAATGCACTTCCAGGATTTAGAGAAGACCAGTATTTTTGTCTTACCAAAATTAATAAGGAGTGAGTTCTGTCTGCAATAAGCAGTGAACTCTAATAAATAAATAAATAAATAACCAAGGGTAGCACAGTCAGTGAAGTTAATTTAGCACCAACCCTAACCAAAGACCAACAATGGCATGTTAAGACTGCCTTAATAATTTGTCTGTCCATCTTTTCAAATTTGCCAGGGAGAACCTAGTCCCTTAAACCTATTCTTCACCTCCACTGTATATTCATCAGGGATGTGATCTAGGTCATACCCTAATAGCCTAGTGGTTTTCCCAACTTTCTTCAGTTTAAGTCTGAGTTTTGCTCCAGGTCGGCTCCAGGTCTTGTTTTTACTGACTGTATAGAGCTTCTCCATCTTTGACTGCAAATTATATAGTCAATCTGATTTTGGTGTTGCCCATCTGGTGATGTCCATGTGTACAGTTGCCTCTTAGGTTGTTGGAAGAGGGTGTTTGCTATGACCAGCATGTTCTCTTGAGAAAACTCTGTTAGCCTTTACCTAGCTTCATTTTGTTCTCCAAGGCCAAACTTGTCCATTATTCTGGTTACCTTTTGACTTCCTATTTTAGCATTCCAGTCCCCTATGATGAGGAGGACATCTTTTTTTGTATTAGTTCTAGGTGTTGTAGGTCACTTTGCAAAGCACCAGAATACACCAGATCGCCTCTAGCACGCTGCTGAGGCTGGTGCTCCCCCCCACCTTCTTCAACTAACCTCCCAGGCTTAAGGGAACATAGAGTGACTTTGCAAAGCACCAGAATTCACCAGATCGCCTCTAGCATGCTGCTAAGGCCAGCTCCCCACTCCCACCCCAAGACAAAACAAACACCCAGGCAACTCACCTCAGGAAGGCATACATCCGAGAGTTCTGAAAGAATTCAAATGTGAACTTGCGGAACTCCTTACAAAAATATGTAATCTTTCATTAAAATCTGCCTCCATTCCTGAGGACTGGAAGGTAGCTAATGTCACTCCCATCTTTAAAAAGGGTTCCAGAGGAGATCCAGGAAATTACAGGCCAGTCAGTCTGACATCAATACTGGGTAAGTTGGTGGAAACTGTTCTTAAGGAAAGAATTAGTAGGTACATTGATGAACAAAAACTACTGTGGCAGACTCAGAATGGGTTCTGTAAGGGAAGATCTTGTCTCAGTAAGCTGTTAGTGATCTTTGAGGGAGTGAACAAACATGTGGACAAGGGGGACCCAATAGATATTGTTTACCTTGACTTCCAGAAAGCTTTTGATACAGTTCCTCATCAAAGGCTTCTAAGCAAGCTCAAAAATCATGGAATAAAAGGATAAGTCCTTTTGTGGATCAAAAACCGGCTAATTAATAGGAAACAGAGAGTGAGTATAAATGGGCAATTTTCTCAGTGGAAGGTGGTAAGCAGGGGAGTACTGCAGGGATCAGTACTTGGTCTGATGGTTTTTAACTTGTTCATTAATGATTTGGAGTTGGGAATAAGCAGTGAAGTGGCTAAATTTGCAGATGATATGAAGTTTTTCAGGGAGGATTGTGAGGCACTCCAAAGGGATCTGTCGAGGATGGCCGAGTGGGTGTCATCGTGGCAAATGGGGTTCAGTTTGGCCAAGTGCAAGGTGATACACATTGGAGCCAAAAATCCTAACTATAAATACATATTGATGGGGTCCGAACTGGCAGAGACTGAACAAGAGAGAGATCTGGGAGTCGTAGTAGATAACTCAATGAAAATGTCGAGACAGTGTTCGACTGCAATAAAAAAGGCCAATGCTATGCTGGGGATTATTAGGAAGGGTATTGAAAACAGATCAGCCAATATCATAATGCCCCTATATAAATCAATGGTGTGACCTCATTTGGAATACTGTGTACAGTTCTGGTCACCAAACCTTAAAAAGGATATTATAGCTTTGGAAAAAGTGCAGAAAAGGGCAACTAGAATGTTAAAAGGGTTGGAGAACTTTCCCTATGAGGAAAGGTTGAGGTGCTTGGGGCTCTTTAGCTTGGAGAAACGACGGCCGAAGGGTGACATGATTGAGGTTTATAAGATAATGCATGGGATAGAGCAGGTAGAGAAAGAGGTACTTTTCTCCCTTTCTCACAATATAAGAACTCATGGGCACTCAATGAAATTGCTGAACAGTTGGGTTAGAACAGATAAAAGAAAGTACTACTTCACCCAAAGAGTGATTAACACTTGGAATTCATTGCCACAGGAGGTGGTGGCAGCTACAAGCATGGACAGCTTCAAGAGAGAATTAGATAAATATATGGAGCAGTGGTCCATCAGTGGCTATTAGCCACATGGTATAGATAGGGACTCTTGGGCAAGTGATGCTCTGTATTCTTGGTGCTTGAAGAGGATCAACAGTGGGAGGGCTTCTAGTGTCCTGGCCCCACTGGTGGATCTCCTGATGGTACCTGGTATTTTTGGCTGCTATGTAACAGAGTGTTGGACTGGATGGGCCATTGATCTGATCCAACACTGGCTTCTCTTATGTTCTTATGTAAGGGCAGAAGCTGGGCAACAGAGCAGTCCTCTTTCTGGGCCAGGGGATCTCCAGGAGCACGAGGCAGAGGACTGCTGGGGAGGGTAGCAGTGTCCCCTTTCACAGGGCAAACAAATCCCAGCTGAAGGGAGGCGGGGCCAGCCCAGATTAGGAAACAAAAAGCATACTGCTGTGTTTCTGTGCTGCCTGAGCAAATGAATCTGTGCTGCATGGCCATTGGGAAGGGAATCTCTCGGCCCTGCACTGTGGTAAAAATTGCTGCACTGGCCAGGGGAAATCGGTGCACCAGCGCAGCCTGGCACAGCTTAAAGGGAACCTAGCTGATGAGCTTTGCTTAGATAGTGATAGGGGAATGTATCCCTTTTGATTCTCCAGGATCTCCAAGTGGCTTTTGATACCAACAACCATGGTATCCTTCTGGAGAGTCTTGCTTGGTTGGGAGTAGGGAAACCATGTTTCAGTGGTTCTATTCTTGTTTAACTGGCTGATTCAAGAAGGTGTTCCTGGGGGGACTGCTGTGTGGCCCCATGGCATTTATGCTATGGGGGTATGCAAAAATCTCATCCCCAGACTGTTTAACAGCTACACAAAACTGCTGGGAGATCATCTGCAAATTTGTATTAAGGTGCCAACAATATGTGGATGACATCCAGCTCTATTTTTGCTTAACAGCTGGGACAGGTGGGTCTGTGAAAGTACTGAGCATATGCCCAAAGAAGATCATGGGATGGATGAGGGGCAGTAAACCTGTAGCTCAGTCCAGACATGGTTGAGATGCTGACCGTCAATGACAAAGCATCTAGAGGACTGAGGAGGCAGGCTGTCTTGGAAAGATTGCACTCCTGGTAAAGAAGCAAGTTTGTAACTTGGGGGTACTGCTGCATCCTGGCCTACCATTGGAGGTTCTGGTCTCCACTACGGCATGTACCACCTTTGATCAGTTTTGGCTGATACATGCACTATGGCTGCAATCTGGCCATGGTAATCTATGTTTTACCATAGAGTTTTGGGCAATTCCTAGAGAGGTTTCACATCACTTCCAGGGGTTCCTAAAAGTGATCTCATGCCATCAGCCAGATGGCTGTTTAAAAAAAAAAATTCTGCCAGGGATCAGCAGCAGGGTGGAATGCAGGGATCATATCTGCCTGTGCTGAAAGATCTGCGGTTTCCCATTTGTTTCTGGACACAATTCAAATTGTTGGTTCATTTCTTTATCTATATTGCTTAGTGCCAGGGTACCTTCTCTTGTACTGTCCAGTTATATGGATATCCTCTTGTACTACCAATTAACAGCCTCCTTACAAGGGGAGGTCAATGGAGACCAGAGACAGGGCTCTCTCATTGGTGTAATATTGCTTGTAGAGTTCCAATTCAATTTGGTCATCCCTGTGGCTGCTTTTAAGTAAAATTAAAGGTATTGTGAGATCTGATCACAAATATGTCTGACTTGGGCTGAGCACAGTGTGAGTTTTACTTTCCAAAGTAAAAGCTGACAGTTGATTTGATACAAAGTTACATTAATCTGGGACCCTTTTGACTGCTATCAGATGGAATAGACAGAACTATGAACTAAACTCAGAAGATAAATCTCTGGTACAGAAAAACCCATCATATCAAGTCAGATGTTACTTTCTGTGTAGGGAGAACGGGGCAGGAAGAATGCGGCTGAGACTGTGAGATTTCTTGTACTTCCACTCATGTTGGTTCAGAAATTAATACATTACCAGGTCCTTGGATTCAGAATAAGAATTTCCACTGCCCTTCAAAACCAAGAGAATACAAACATTATTGTGTGTTTGTGTGTGTTTGTTTCTTTGTAAAGTGCCATCAAGGCAATAGTAAACCACCCTATGGTTTTTCACAGCTGACTTCTGGCAACCCTATACGGTTTTCAAGGCAAGTGATTAAGCAGAGTTGGTTTACTATTGCCTTCCTCTGCAAAGTCTTCCTTGGTGGTCTCCCATTCAAGTACCGACCCTGTGTAGCTTCTGAGATCTGATACTATACTGTTCCACATCCCCAGAAACATTATTAGTTATCTTCTAAATTTAATGCCAAACTGTGAAAATCTCTTCATTACAAAACTTAGAAGATTTTCCAGCTGCTTGGATCCAGCTGCTTCGTTTTCCTCTTTTTATAAGAGGAAGTGAATAGGGAATTTGATGAACAGCCTGGAAATCAGTGGTAGACTTGGTGGTGAAAACATAGGGGGCACAATGTCCTGCGCACCCCTACATTACTTATTTATTTATTTTTTATTTATTTATATTCTAATTTATATCCTGCCCTACCCTGCCAGAGCAGGCTCAGGGCGGCTTACACAAGATAAAATGCAGATTAAAATAATCAAATCACCAAGCCAGAAGTGCTATGGGGTAGTCCTAGGAATTGCCAGAAACACTGTGGTTTTCCCCAGAAGTGACATTGCAGCACAGAAAATGCCAGTATATATACTTTTTAAAATTTTCTCACTGCATCTTGGAATAGCATAAGATAAAGATGGCAGGCAGTGGGAGGCAGCCCTGCTAAGGAATCCATGGAAAGTACCACTAGGGCTGTTGCATTCCTCTCAAGCACAGTGAACATTCATGTATGTGCTAGAGAATGTACACAGCATGACCAAGAAATGGAAGTTCCTGCCATTTTACCCTTAGGTATGCAATTTATATATTCTAGATGGACAGCAATGCTTAATAAAAAATTTCAAAGGAAGTCAATAAAAATAAACTCAGAACAAATACTTGTATTAAGTAGGAAACTTTTATCCTGGTAAGGAAAAATACAAAAAATATTACTAAACATATGTTGTTCAGTCGCACAGTCGAGTCCAACTCTTCGCGACCCCATGGACCAGATTACGCCAGGCCCTCCTGTCTTCCGCTGTCAGCTGAAGTTTGCTCAATTTCATGTTTGTTGCATCAATGACACTGTCTAACCATCTCATCCTTTGCCGTCCCCTTCTTCTTTGACCTTCAATCTTTCCCAGCATCAGGGTCTTCTCCAGTGAATGCTCCCTTCTCATTTGGTGGCCAAAGTATTTGAGCTTCAACTTCAGGATCTGGCCTTCCAGGGAACAGTCAGGGTTGATTTCTTTTAGGATTGACTGATTTGATCTCCTTGCAGTCCAAGGGACTCTCAAGAGTCTTCTCCAGCACCATAGTTCAAAAGAATCTATTCTTCGGCACTCGGCCTTCCTTATAGTCCAACACTTGTAGCCATACATTACTACGGGGAATACCATTGCTTTGACCATGCGGACTTTCATTGGCAGGGTGATGTCTCTGCTTTTTATCATGCTGTTTAGGTTTGCCATCGCTTTCCTCCCAAGGAGCAGGCGTCTTTTAATTTCATGGCTGCAGTCACCATCTGCAGTGATCTGGGATCCCAGGAACGTGAAGTCTGTCACTACTTCTATGGCTTCCTCTTCTATTTGCCAAGGAGTGATGGGGCCAGATGCCATGATCTTAGTTTTTTTGATGTTAAGCTTTAAGCCCACTTTTGCGCTCTCCTCGTTTACCCTGAGCAAGAGGCTCTTTAGGTCCTGTTCACTTTCTGCCATCAGAGTGGTATGGTCTGCATATCTGAGGTTATTGATCTTTTCCCCAGCAATCCTAACTCCAGTTTGTGATTCATCCAGGCCAGCATTTCACATGATGTACTCGGCATATAAATTAAATAAGCAAGGTGACAATATACATCCTTGTCGTACTTCTTTTCCTATGCTAAACCAATCAGTTGTTTCATATCCGGTTCTAACTGTTGCTTTTTGACCCTTGTACAGGTTTCTCAGGAGACATGTGAGGTGGTCTGGTACTCCAATCTCTTTAAGAACCTGCCATAGTTTATTGTGATCCACACAATCAAAGGCTTTAGCATAGTCAATGAAGCAGAAGTAGACGTTTTTCTGGTACTCTCTTGCTTTCTTCATAATCCAGCGAATGTTGGCAATTTGATCTCTAGTTCCTCTACCTCTTCGAAACCCAGCTTGTACTTCTGGCAGTTCTCTATCCATGTACTGTTGGAGCCTAGCTTGTAGGATCTTGAGTATGACCTTGCTAGCGTGTGAAATGAGTGCAATTGTGCGATAGTTTGAACATTCCTTGACATTGCCCTTCTTTGGGATTGGAATGTAAACTGACCTTTTCCAATCCTGTGGCCACTGTTGTGTTTTCCAAATTTGTTGGCAAATTGAGTGCAGCACTTTAACAGCATCTTCTTTTAAGACTTTGAATAACTCAGCTAGGATACCATCACCTCCACTACCTTTGTTGTTAGTAATGCTTTCTAAGGCCCATTTAACTTCGCTTTCCAGGATGTCTGGCTCGAGGTCAGTGATTATACTATCGTGGTTGTCAAGGACATTGAGGTCCTTCTTGTATAGTTCTTCTGTGTATTCTTGCCATCTTTTCCTAATCTATTTTGCTTCTGTTAGGTCCCTACCGTTTTTGTCCTTTATCATGGCCAGCTTTGCATGGAACGTTCCCTTGATTTCTCCAATTTTCTTGAAGAGATCTCTAGTCCTTCCCAATCTATTGTTTTCCTCTATTACTTTACTTTGTTCATTCAGGAAAGCCTCCTTATCTCTCCTTGCTGTTCTCTGTAAATCTGCATTCAATTGGGCAAATCTTTCCTTTTCACCGTTGCCTTTAGCTTTCCTTCTTTCCTCTGCTATGTGTAAAGCCTCATCAGACAGCCACTTTGCTTTCTTGCATTTCTTTTTTTTTGGTATGGCGGTGATTGCTGCCTCCTTTACAATGTCACGGACCTCTGTCCATAGTTCTTAAGGCACTCTGTCTATCAAATCTAGTCCCTTAAACCTATTCTTCACCTCTACTGTATATTCATCAGGGATGCGATCTAGGTCAAATCTGAATGGCCTAGTGGTTTTCCCAACTTTCTTCAATTTAAGTCTGAATTTTGCAATGAGTAGCTCATGATCTGAGCCACAGTCAGCTCCAGGTCTTGTTTTTACTGACTGGATAGAGCTTTTCCATCTTTGACTGCAAATTATGTAGTCAATCTGGTTTCGGTGTTGCCCATCTGGTGATGTCCATGTGTAGAGGCGCCTCTTAGGTTGTTGGAAAAGGGTGTTTACTATGACCAGCGTGTTCTCTTGACAAAACTCTGTTAGCCTTTGCCCTGCTTCATTTTGTTCTCCAAGGCCAAACTTGTCTGTTATTCCGGTTACCTTTTGATTTCCTAGTTTAGCATTCCAGTCCCCTATGATGAGGAGGACATCATTTTTTGGTGTTAGTTCTATGAGCTGTTGTAGGTCTTCATAGAACTGGTCCACTTCAGCCTCTTCTGCAGCAGTGGTTGGGGCATAGACTTGGATTACTGTGATGTTGAATGGTTTGCCTTGGATTTGGACCGAGATCATCCTGTCATTTTTGAGATTGTTTCCCAATACTGCCTTTTTCACTCTCTTGTTGACTATAAAGGCCACACCATTTTTTTTACGGGATTCCTGGCCACAGTAGTAGATATAATGGTCTTCTGAGTTAAATTCGCCCATTCCTGTCCACTTTAGTTCACTGATTCCCAAGATGTCGATGTTCATTCTTGCCATCTCATTTTTGACCACGTCAATCTTACCTTGATTCATAGATCTTACATTCCAGGTTCCTATGCAGTATTGTTCTTTGCAGCATCAGACTTTCCTTTCACCGTCAGACACATCCACAACTGAGCATCCTTTCAGCTTTGGCCCAGCCGCTTCACTCTTTCTGGGGTTACTCGTACTTGCCCTCTGCTCTTCCCCAGTAGCATATTGGACACCTTCTGACCTGAGGGGCTCATCTTCCGGCATCATATCTTTTAGCCTTTTGTTACAGTCCGTGGGGTTTTCTTGGCAAAGATACTGGAGTGGGTTGCCATTTCCTTCTCCAGGGGATCACGCTTGGTCTGAGTTCTCTGCTGTGGCCTGTCTGTCCTGGGTGGCCCTCCACGGCATAGCCCACAGCCTCATCGAACCACGCAAGCCCCCTCGCCATGACAAGGCATTGATCCATGAGGGAGACTAAACATATAGTTATTCATTATTTTTTAAATTAGCTTCTCTAAAAAAAGGAAGCAAACTACAATATTCCAGGGAAATAATTAGTAGAACTGAAAGGTTTAGCGCTCTACTCATATGCAAGCATTATGGAAAGGAGACAAAGGCTGCAGTCAGTCAGAATCCTGGTTAAATCAGTTCTCAACACCACTCATTTTGAAGAAAGTTTAGTTTATTGAGATGTTAAAGACTACCATACTGAAAACGAGCTTTGATAGGACTGAAGGTGAAAGCGCGGAGATTGCAGATATATTGTGTTCATGCAAAGGCACTAAAGATCAAGACCCAATCACCCCACAGCATTTGCCTGCCAGAAATAACAATCAACTACCCCCCACTAAGCACGTACCCTTCTACAGAAATAAAGCAAAGCAACAGGTCTCTGTGACAGTGTTTGGTACATCAAAGTATTTAGGAAAACGAAAGCATTTTGTTTTCACACCCCTCTCCCCCTCCTCCTTCCTCTATGGCAGGTGAACCATAAAATGCATACTGAGCCTGACATACTGCCCCCCCCAAGACCCTCACCCATTCAGC